>CM056052.1:500786260-501386260 GCA_029574335.1 Rana kukunoris
GAGGGGGGTATACAGAGAGGTATACAGGGAGAGAGGGGGGTATACAGAGAGGTATACAGGGAGAGAGGGGGTATACAGAGAGGTATACAGGGAGAGAGGGGGTATACAGAGAGGTATACAGGGAGAGAGGGGGTATACAGAGAGGTATACAGGGAGAGAGGGGGGGTATACAGAGAGGTATACAGGGAGAGAGGGGGTATACGAGGGGTATACAGGGAGAGAGGGGGTATACAGAGAGAGAGGGGGTATACAGAGAGGTATACAGGGAGACAGGGAGAGAGGGGGTATACAGAGAGGTATATAGGGAGAGAGGGGGTATACAGAGAGGTATACAGGGAGAGAGGGGGTATACAGAGAGGTATACAGGGAGAGAGGGGGTATACAGAGGGGTATACAGGGAGAGAGGGGGTATACAGAGGGGTATACAGGGAGAGAGGGGGTATACAGAGAGAGAGGGGGTATACAGAGAGGTATACAGGGAGAGAGGGGGTATACAGAGAGGTATACAGGGAGAGAGGGGGGTATACAGAGAGAGGGGGGTATACAGAGGGGTATACAGGGAGAGAGGGGATATACAGAGGTATACAGGAGAGAGAGGGGGTATACAGAGAGGTATACAGGGAGAGAGGTATACAGAGAGGTATACAGGGAGAGAGGGGGTTATACAGAGGGGTATACAGGGAGAGAGGGGGGTATACAGAGAGAGAGGGGGTATACAGAGAGGTATACAGGGAGACAGGGAGAGAGGGGGTATACAGAGAGGTATACAGGGGAGGGAGAGAGGGGGTATACAGAGGGGTATACAGGGAGAGAGGGGGGTATACAGAGGGGTATACAGGGAGAGAGGGGGTATACAGAGAGGAGAGAGAGAAGAGAGAGAGGGGGTTATACAGAGAGAGAGGGGGTATACAGAGAGGTATACAGAGAGAGAGGGGGTATACAGAGGGGTATACAGGGAGAGAGGGGGTATACAGAGGGGTATACAGAGAGAGAGGGGGTATACAGAGGGGTATACAGAGAGAGAGGGGGTATACAGAGAGGTATACAGAGAGAGAGGGGTATACAGAGGGGTATACAGAGAGAGAGGGGGTATACAGAGAGGTATACAGAGAGAGAGAGGGGTATACAGAGGGGTATACAGGGAGAGAGGGGGGTATACATAGAGGTATACAGGGAGAGAGGGGGGTATACAGAGAGGTATACAGGAGAGAGGGGGTATACAGAGAGGTATACAGGGAGAGAGGGGGTATACAGAGGAGTATACAGGGGAGAGAGGGGGTATACAGAGAGGTATACAGGGAGAGAGGGGGGTATACAGAGGAGTATACAGGAGAGAGAGAGAGAGGGGGGGTATACAGAGAGGTATACAGGGAGAGAGGGGGTATACAGGAGTATACAGGGAGAGAGGGGGTATACAGAGAGGTATACAGGGAGAGAGGGGGTATACAGAGGAGTATACAGGGAGAGAGGGGGTATACAGAGAGGTATACAGGGAGAGAGGGGGGTATACAGAGGAGTATACAGGGAGAGAGGGGGTTATACAGAGAGGTATACGGGAGGAGAGAGGGGGTATACAGAGGAGTATACAGGGAGGAGTATACAGAGAGAGAGAGGGAGGGGGGGGGGTATACAGATCGATATACAGGGAGAGAGAGGGATATACAGGGAGGATATAATATAAAAGATGGAACAGAGGGGGAGGGAAAAAGCTACATCAAAAATCAAAGCCTGCGCTCCGCCTGTGATATGCATGTATCTCCCATTCACTTCTATTCACTTCATGTTCCCGCCCTCTGTTTCCTGCTTCCTGGTCACATGTTTCCCGTGACATCATAAGGTCAATCTGGAGGATGGGAACTAGCCGCTACCCTGATGGTAGAAGTCACTTCCGGGAACAGACAGATACAGGCACCAATATGAAGATCCGACCGGTGTCACCGGGAATAGACCGGAGACTGAAACACCGGCTCACCGAGGTACGGGAGGAGGAGTTTATATATATATATATTTACTGACCTCCCTGTATACAGGCCGCTCTTATTCTTATATCTTATTAGGTGATTTATTGTAACTGGAGAATGGAAAGGCTCTATAGTGTCCATAATAGCCTATCTTCACGTTCGCTGTTCTATGAGCCCAGGCAGTGTACACAGACTAGGGCTAGGGGGAGGAGAAGGTTTATAGGAATGCAATGTGTCCACTAAAAAGAAATAAATACAAGAAAAGTGTTTGCTAGCAATTATTATTTTAGACCTCTAAACTTTAGTTTTCAATGACCTCTGTAGCTGCAGCACTATGGTGCAAGTCATCCTCAAAGTTCACAGTAGAAGCACCACTGGCCATCTCATTGACGCTCTTAGCAGTGACTCAGTAGCTCCTCGGCTCCCCTTTATCCGGCAGTGTCTCGGCAGCTCCTCGGCTCCCCCTTACCCGACAGCTCCTCTGCCCCCCTTTACCCAGCAATTTCTTGGCAGCAAATCGACGCCCCTTTACCCGGCAGTGTCTCGGCAGCTCCTCGGCTCCCCTTTACCCGGCAGTGTCTCGGCAGCTCCTCGGCTCCCCTTTACCCGGCAGTGTCTCGGCAGCTCCTCGACTCCCCTTTACCCGGCAGTGTCTCGGCAGCTCCTCGACTCCCCTTTACCGGCAGTGTCTCGGCAGCTCTCGGCTCCCCTTTACCCGGGCAGTGTCTCGGCAGCTCTCCGGCTCCCCTTTACCGGCAGTGTCTCGGCAGCTCTCCGGCTCCCTTTACCCGGCAGTGTCTCGGCAGCTGCTCTCCGGGCTCCCCTTTACCGGGCAGTGTCTCGGTAGCTCTCCGGTCCCCTTTACCGGCAGTGTCTCGGCAGCTCTCCGGCTCCCCTTTACCCGGCAGTGTCTCGGCAGCTCTCCGGCTCCCCTTTACCCGGCAGTGTCTCGGCAGCTCTCCGGCTCCCCTTTACCCGGCAGTGTCTCGGCAGCTCTCCGGCTCCCCTTTACCCGGCAGTGTCTGGGCAGCTCTCCAGCTCTCCTTTACCCAGCAGTTCTCAGACTACCTTTTACCCATCGGTGTCTCGGCAGTGTCGTGGCTCCCCTTTACCCGGCAGTGTCGTGGCTCCCCTTTACCCGGCAGTGTCGCGGCTCCCCTTTACCCGGCAGTGTCTCGGCAGTTCCTTTGGGTTCCCATTTACCCGGCAGTGTCTAGGCGGATGCTCGACTCCCTCTTACCCAACAGCTCTTCGGCTCCCCTTTACCCGGCAGTGTCTCGGCAGCTCTTCGGCTCCCCTTTACCCGGCAGTGTCTCGGCAGCTCTCCGGCTCCCCTTTACCCGGCAGTGTCTGGGCAGCTCTCCAGCTCTCCTTTACCCAGCAGTTCTTAGACTGCCTTTTACCCATCGGTGTCTCGGCAGTGTCGTGGCTCCCCTTTACCCGGCAGTGTCGTGGCTCCCCTTTACCCGGCAGTGTCGTGGCTCCCCTTTACCCGGCAGTGTCGTGGCTCCCCTTTACCCGGCAGTGTCGCGGCTCCCCTTTACCCGGCAGTGTCTCGGCAGTTCCTTTGGGTTCCCATTTACCCGGCAGTGTCTAGGCGGATGCTCGACTCCCTCTTACCCAACAGCTCTTCGGCTCCCCTTTACCCGGCAGTGTCTCGGCAGCTCTTCGGCTCCCCTTTACCCGGCAGTGTCTCGGCAGCTCTTCGGCTCCCCTTTACCCGGCAGTGTCTCGGCAGCTCTTCGGCTCCCCTTTACCCGGCAGTGTCTCGGCAGCTCTTCGGCTCCCCTTTACCCGGCAGTGTCTCGGCAGTTCTTGGACTGCCCTTTACCCACCAGTGTCTTGGCAGTTCGGCTCCACTTTACCCGGCAGATTCTCGGCAACTCGGCGGCTCCCCTTTACCCGTCGGGGGTCTCGGCGGCTCCCCTTTACCCGTCGGGGGTCTCGGCGGCTCCCCTTTACCCGTCGGGGGTCTCGGCGGCTCCCCTTTACCCGCCGGGGGTCTCTGCGGCTCCCCTTTACCCGCCGGGGGTCTCTGCGGCTCCCCTTTACCCGCCGGGGGTCTCCCCTTTACCCGCCGGGGGCTCTCTGCGGCTCCCCTTTACTCCCCGCCCGGGGGTCGGTCTCTCTGCGGCTCCCCTTTACCCGCCGGGGGTCTCTGCGGCTCCCCTTTACCCGCCGGGGGTCTCTGCGGCTCCCCTTTTACCCGCGGGGGTCTCTGCGGCTTCCCCTTTACCCGCCGGAGGTCTCTGCGGCTCCCCTTTTACCCGCCGGGGGTGCTCCCCTTTACCCGGCCGGGGGTCTCTGCTCCCCTTTACCCGCCGGGGGTCTCTGCGGCTCCCCTTTACCCGCCGGGGGTCTCTGCGGCTCCCCTTTACCCGCCGGGGGTCTCTGCGGCTCCCCTTTACCCGCCGGGGGTCTCTGCGGCTCCCCTTTACCCGCCGGGGGGTCTCTGCGGCCTCCCCCCGCCGGGGGTCTTACCCGCCGGGGTCTCTGCGGCTCCCCTTTACCCGCCGGGGGTCTCTGCGGCTCCCCTTTACCCGCCGGGGGTTCTCTGCGGCTCCCCTTTACCCGCCGGGGGTCTCTGCGGCTCCCCTTTACCCGCCGGGGGTCTCTGCGGCTCCCCTTTACCCGCCGGGGGTCTCTGCGGCTCCCCTTTACCCGCCGGGGGTCTCTGCGGCTCCCCTTTACCCGCCGGGGGTCTCAGCTACTTGCCCCCCTTCACCCCCACCTGGCAGTGTCACTGCAGCTCTTCGGCTCCTCTTTACCCATCAGGGTCTCGGCGGCTTCCCTGCTCCCCTTTTACCTGGCAGGGTCTCGGCGGCTCCCTTGCCCCTACCCGGAAGTGGCTTGGCTCCTGCCCTGCTCGGCTCCACCTTTCCCGGTAGTCTCTCAGTAGCTCGTCTCCAAGCTGGATTAAATTTTTTTTTATACCCAATGATGTCATCACTATGTCTCTGCACTTCTCTATTCATCGCTGGCAGATTGTGGTTGGGAGAAGGGGCTTTACATATTTGTAGCTTTCTGATCACAGCAGAGTGCCCTGGGTAACAACCACTTGCAGTGCTGAGCCTCCATGATTGAAAGAACTAAAATCCAGTAAGTAAAAGGAATTGATCAGGGACAGTAAGGCTGGGGAGGAAAGAGCTAGATAACGCTAGTGCCTCCAGGTGGGATCTATCTGACTGCTGAACAGGAAATGAGGTGGGATCCATCTGAATGTAGAGTGTAAGGTTCTCGTAGAGTAAGCAATTTAAGTTCAGGATAGGATGTAATGTTTCCAGACCTGCTTGTATCCATTGTACTAAACACACAAACCTTTCACTGCCCTGTCTTTGTATTGCAGTATCTGAGCAGTAATCGGTGTGCAGGATTTGTGGATATTTCAGCTGTAGCTGCTGATCTGCAGAAGACATACAGGTATCATTAACTTTACATACGCGTGTCTCCTTACCAAATAGAAAGTGATAGACTTCTTTCTTGATGGTTTATATCAACAGATCAGGTCACTCTTGACAATGATTTGTTAACCACTTAAGACCCGGACCAAAATGCAGGTAAAGGACCTTGCCCCTTTTTGCGATTCGGCACTGCGTCGTTTTAACTGACAATTGCGCGGTCGTGCGACGTGGCTCCCAAACAAAATTGGCGTCCTTTTTCCCCCACAAATAGAGCCTTCTTTTGGTGGTATTTGATCACCTCTGCGGTTTTTATTTTTTGCGCTATAAACAAAAATAGAGCGACAATTTAAAAAAAATGCAATATTTTTTACTTTTTGCTATAATAAATATCCCCCAAAAAATATATAAAAAAAATGTTTTTTTCCTCAGTTTAGGCCGATACGTATTCTTCTACGTATTTTTGGTAAAAAAAATCGCAATAAGCGTTTATCGGTTGGTTTTCGCAAAATTTATAGCGTTTACAAAATAAGGGATAGTTTTATTGCATTTTTATTCATTTTTTTTTTTTTTACTACTAATAGCGGCGATCATCGATTTTTTTTTTTTTTTTTTTTTTTCGTGACTGCGACATTATGGCGGACATTTCGGACAATTTTGACACATTTTTGGGACAATTGTCATTTTCACAGCAAAAAATGCATTTAAATTGCATTGTTTACTGTGGAAATGACAGTTGCAGTTTGGGAGTTAACCACAGGTGGCGCTGTAGGGGATGTGTGACCTATGTGTTGTGTTTACAACTGTAGGGGGGTGTGGCTGTAGGTGTGACGTCATCGATCGCGTCCCCCTATTACAGGGATGACGCGATCGATGCTGCGGCCACAGAGAAGCACGGGGAAGCCGTGTGTACACACGGCTCTCCCCGTTCTTCCGCTCCAGGGACGGATCGCCGCACTGCAGCGGCGATCGGGTCCGCGAATCCTGCGGTCCCGTTCCTGGAGCTTCGGACCGGGTCACGCGCCCGTGACCCACGGCTGGGTACTAGAATCAACGTATATATACATTGATGTGCCCAGCCGTGCCATTCTGCCGACGTAAATGTGCAGTAGGCGGTCCTTAAGTGGTTAATATGCTTTAATTCAAAACTCTTTGAATAAAACCTGCATTTTTGTTTTTGGAAAGTGTAAGGAATAGGTAAAGATGAGGGCAAAACAAATGTATTATATTGCAGCTTACCAATTCTTAATGTGATGGCTGCATTCGTTTTCAATTTTTTTTAGGCTTTCTCCTATTTTTCCTCTAGTGATCTGGCCAGTAAGTCTGTTATTTTTCAAAAGAACGAGCTGTCCAGCAGATGCATCAGGTTACAGGGAAGAGACAAACTATTTACCACTGACTGGGGTGCTTACAACAAGCAGCTTTTATGTAAAACCTTTTATCGTTTATAGAAATAGGGTTATCAGAATTTTGCCAGCAGAAAAAAAGGTGCAGATAATGGCATGCTGCACCCCTATTGACTTCAGTGCAAAAAAAAAAAAAACTATTGACTATTATTTTATTTTTTTTATATGAAAAATTGTTCTGTTTGGGGTTTCAGCTAAGGGCACCCTGAAGTTTCAGCAATGTAATTTAAAGTTCCGATTGCACTCTTGCTTTATCCCGAAAAGAAGAAGAAAAAAAATGGTTTAACTGCTTATAAAGGGTGAGCTAGAGTTTGGCTTCAATTTGTTACTGTAGCGAAATCTGCTAGTCCATTTAATACTCCTATTCCCCCAGACTGATAATGCTACTGTCTAAAGGTGCTCCTTCATCCAGAGTGGGGGCACCCTAGTACAGGAGGTGTATTACTGGCCAGATCACCAGGTGAAAACGTAAGGCGGCAGTAGGGAGGGGAATTCCCTCCTGCTCATTGTAAAAGTAGTGGGGCTAGTTAGCCGCTAGGTTTGCTTTTACAAGAGAGCTGACCAACGGCCCTAAAAAAAAATGGTACCAGGCTGTGCATTATCCTGGTATAACCCCGTATGGGTACGTAGCTGGTCTTGAAGTGGTTAAACAGACCTTGTAATTGCATGCAGTTATTATATAGCCTCTTTTGTGGGTTACTTGGTAATGTAGTTGCTCCTTGCTTGGCATGATCAGCAGGCTTTGAGGACCAGAGGTAAAGAATAACTAAAGCATAGCTGGCACTGGAGGCATAGCCCCCTCCTCACAGCTGCATCCTGGGAAGGCTACGTTACCAATGTCATCCTGGAAAATCTCATCTGTAAAATCTTGAGATTTTTTTAAATCTTGCCGAGTCTCAGGGAAAGGCATTTTTTTTTTTCCCTTGTGAAGTGTCAGAAAATAAAATTTCCCCCAGATGATTTGTACTGCTAGATATTCTGGGAAGTAAAGGGCGAAAGAAATGAGAATCTTTTCTTGGTAAAGTTTTGCCACCCCAGTCCTTCACCCTAATGCCAGTAATCTGCTCTTCTGGAACACTGATTGCAAAGTCTTGCGAATGTGTAGTGATGGAAAAACTTGTCTATGTTTTAGCGCCGAGTATGGAAGGAGGAAGCGGAATGCCTTCAGAATCCAGGTGGAGAAAGGTGAGACTTTTTGTGTAACAGAGTAAAACATCATTTTGCCTTTCACATGTTTGATTTTTATATCATTACTTAGGTATTGATATCACCAGTTCTGCTTTCTTTCAGTGTTCCAAGTTATCTGCGAGGAGAACGAGGATATTGAGGACCTGGAAGATTCTCATTTGGCAAAGCGGGCAAAGAGAGGAGCCGATGGGTAAGTTCCATTTTTATATATATATAATATATATACACAACTTAAGGACCGCCTCCTGCACATATACGTGCACATATACGTTACGAAGCTCCGCGGGCATGGGACCCGCGAACCCTATCACCGCCGGTGTCCCGCGATCGGTCACAGGAGCTGAAGAATGGGGAGAACCTTCCCTGTTCTTCAGTGGCAGTGTCATTGATCGTCTGTTCCCTGATATAGGAAAAGACGATCAATGACGTTGCAAGTCTATCCCCGCCCCCCTACAGTTAGAAATACATATGAGGTCACACTTAACCACCTACAGCGCCCCCTAGTGGTTAACTCCTAAACTGCAATTGTCACTTTCACAGTAATCAATGCATTTTTATAGCACTTTTTGCTGTGAAAATGACAATGGTCCCAAAAATGTGTCAAAATTGTCCGATGTGTCCGCCATAATGTCGCAGTAATGTCGCACGAAAAAAATTGCTGATCGCTGCCATTAGTAGTAAAAAAATATTTTTTTATAAAAATGCCATTAAACTATCCCCTAGATTGTAAACTTTGCGCAAACCAATCGTTAAACGCTTATTGCGATTTTTATATTTTTTTACCATAATAGGTATCGGCCTAAACTGAGGGGAAAAAAAAAATGTTATATATTTTTGGGGGATATTTACTATAGCAAAAAGTAAAAAATATTGCATTTAAAAAAAAAAAAAAATTGTCGCTCTATTTTTGTTAATAGCGCAAATAATTAAAAACCGCAGAGGTGATAAAATACCACCAAAAGAAAGCTCTCTTTGTGGGGAAAAAAAGGACGCCTGTTTTGTTTGGGAGCCACTTTGCACAAACGCGCAATTGTCAGTTAAAGCGACGCAGTGCCGAATCGCAAAAAGGGGCAAGGTCCTTAACCTGCATATTGGCCCGGGTCTTAAGTGGTTAAAGAAAAAATAAAACAAATTAATGTTAAAAAGCTGAACTCCAGACAACCAGCTAAATAAAAATTAAAATGCATATTTGTTACGTTTAAAAAAATAAAATTTGTGTCCAGCTCTACGTCAGATGGCACAGCCAGGTTATGTTATTGATCTGGGTTGTCTGTGCTGCAGTTAAGCTCTTTAGTCTGGTCACCTCCACATTCCTGGCCTTTGACTGGCAAATGAAGGAGAAGCAGTGCGCACATATCTCCTCCTTCCTCACAGCATATTTCTCATCTGCAAAACAAGCAAACATGAGCAGAGGCCAGGAATAGATTAAGGCATTGTGGAACCTTAGACAAGGGAGCAGATTTGCTACCCAATCTGAGCTCCTGTATATGACAGTCAGCCAAACAGAATACCAGTGGTAGGATGCGGTGTGGGTGGAATGCAAATGATGTGGTCATAAAAGATGTCAATCAACAGAAAAGTGTTCATAGAGAGGCAAATACTTCCATAGTAAGTTATAAAATCTAAAATGCACCAAACCATGATGTAGAAAAACAATTGATTTCTGATATATTTATGGTCTGTATAGTTCTTGCACACTTTAACTTGAAAAAGCTCAGTACATTTTTTATTTTTTTTCCTGATCTAAAATGCAGCCCGTTATTTATAATGTGCCTGTACACACAGGTACAAAAACAAGGATGTTTCTCACCTTAATGCATAGAATCTATTATGGTGAAAATAATTTTTTACCTTTTTACAACCCCTTTAATTTTCCCTAGGGATATATTGTACTCACGAAAGCAAACACCTGAAATTACGTAAAAAAAAAAAAAAAACAGGTGATTGGACATCAGTACTGTGTGCAGGGGGCATTCCATAACCCTCCTACCACTAATTACTCCCCTGTGGACTTCAATGCTCCCTTTGCTGGGATTGGGCCTTGTGTAAACTTCATATTGTTCAGGGTTAAAGTGGCACTAAACTCTGGTATTAAAAAAAAGATGATGTGTGTATGTACGTACACAAGTGGATATAAAAATGTCAGGTTTCTGTGCTCTCCATCCGCTTGTCGCTGGGGGAAAAAAAAGTATCAGATGAAGTTCTCCCCTCAGCACTTTCGCAGCCGGCTCTCCGCCCACTGCCTCCCTTTAGCATGTTCTAAGCCCGCTCTCTGCCCCCGCTCTCGGGGGCAGAGAGTATCGGGTGAAGCATCGGGTCGTTTGCGCGAGTACAAGTACTAGTATCTGTATCGGGACAACCCTAGTTTCATCAGACCATAACATTTTTCCAAATGCTTTTGGGAGACTTTATGTGTTTTGCAAAATCTAACTCAGCTTGGATGGTTTTTCATAAGAAAAGGCTTCCATCTAGCCACTCTATCCCATAGCCCAGACATATGAAGAATACGGAAGATTACCACACAGCCAGTACTTGCCAGATATTCCTGCAGCTCCTTTATCCGCTAGCTGATTAGCTAGCTAATTAGCCACTGCAGTTATTTTGTGGTAGGTTGACACGGCTGTGCAAATCGCCGTAGATATATGTCGGCTCTTTAAGATGCTATTGCACACATCCCAATTTTGTCAGGTAAGAAGAGACAGATTGTGTGTTCCTACAGTAACAACGATCTGTCTCCTCCTGGTCGCTCCCATCCCCCCACAGTTAGAAGACACAGTGAGGGAACGCGTATAACCCCTTGATCGCCCCCTAGTGTTGACCCCTTCCCTGCCAGTGACATTTATACAGTAAGCAGTGGCTATTTTCCAAAAAAATAAAAACCGCAGGGGCGATCAAATACCACCAAAAGAAATCTCTATTTGTGGTTAAAAAAAAAAGAATATACATTTTTGTTTGGGTACAACGTTGCACGACCGCGCAGTTGTTGGTTAAAGCGATGCTGTGCTGTATCGCAACAAATGGCCTGGTCATTGTGCAGCCAAATCTTTCGGGGCTGAAGTGGTTAAAGTAGTAGTAAAGCTTATCGTGTATATTTTGTACATAGAGGTAAGCCTTAAAAAAATAACGCTTACCTGTAGGTACAATAAATATCTCCCTAAAGCGGAGCTCCACCCTAAAGTGAACTTGCGCTGATCGGGAACCCCCCGGTGTCACATTTAACACCTTTCAGGGGGAGGGGGGTGCAGATACCTGTATTTGCACCCACTTCCGGCCCAGCATTCTCGGGCAGAATACGGGCATTTCGTCACATCCCGTCGTCCTTGCGCATGCGCCGTAGGGAACCGAGCGGTGAAGCCGGAGCGCTTTACTTCCTGGTTCCCTCACCGTGGATGGAGGGGGGAGCAGCAGAGTGATGAGCAATCGCTCGTCCTCTGCTGCGGACGGCGCTGGACTCCAGGACAGGTAAGTGTCCTAATATTAAAAGTCAGCAGCTGCAGTATTTGTAGCTGCTGGCTTTTAATATTTTTTTTTGAGCGCACATCCGCTTTAACGTGCACTGACTAGGAGATCTTTACTATAGTAGCAGCCGGTGTTGTCACCGACACATGCGTATTGCGCGGTCAATGGACAGCATTTTATTTTTTTTCATTTTGCCCCAGTTATTCAAATCTTTTACCTGTGCTGTCTTTGGAATTCTTCCCAAAGTCACGCTGTTCTCAGTGTTCATCTATTATTTTTTCTGTATTGTACAGTTTGATTCCTCTGAGTAATTTTAGGTTTTTCTTTTATACAGAGATATGGAAAGATTGTCCGATGACTCGTCGGATACTGATGACTATACAGATCAGCCGGTAAGTAGAAGGGCAGGGAGATCATGTAGTAGTAAGGGAGATAATACTCTTGCGCTATCTGAAATGGACACCGGGGGGCACTGCTGCAATCACCAGGGTATTCTGCCTGACACAGAAAATATGCAGATATGAGCAGGTGATGGTGAAGCGAATCCTAATAAGGGTATAAACCCAAGGGTAAATACCAAGGGAAATA
Source organism: Rana kukunoris (assembly GCA_029574335.1). Classification (NCBI taxonomy): domain Eukaryota; kingdom Metazoa; phylum Chordata; class Amphibia; order Anura; family Ranidae; genus Rana; species Rana kukunoris. The sequence goes on from CM056052.1 coordinate 500,798,261, forward strand.
AGCTAAGTGACTGTATAGTGAACAGAAAGTAACAGGTGAAATGTACCAAACACACAATGAAATAAAATAAAATGCAGTATACAAAATATGAGCCAAAAAATGTAAAACACAAATGAAAATAACTGTGCGTGACAGCACACGACAAGGTGTATAGCATATAAACACGTGAAAAAGTCCATACAAAAATGGAGCCTCCAAAACGTGGTACGGTGTGAAAGCAGGCAGACTTCGGTGCGCACACCTCTTGTGGTACTAAAATGCTCACCTCCGAGCCATAGCACGGATGGCCCAAGGTACCAGACAGTAGTTACTGGGGTGCAACCACACTTAATGAGGTTGAAATGGAGAACTTCTTCACAAGGTGCTCATACAGCCATGAAAGGCAGAAATGAATGGAAAGTGACGTAACCTTAAGAGACCTAGAAATTGATGAATCACATCAGCACGCACTCACATTGAGGCTGAGGATGGTGAACGCCGCGTTCGTATCCGGACCTGATGTGCTTGGGGGATCACTGACAGACTGGTAACTCCCACTTGAAATTTCTCTAAAGATTCCACCTCTCAACCTTGGCATCAACAGGTGCTCAGGCAATGCAGGGTAAAAGGAGAGAGAGGGAGGCCCATAGTGCAGTATTCCATAAAAGTTTATTGAGGTACTAACAAATAGCAAAGTAAAAACTCACATTTAAAATTGGAGCAGCAGCAAAACACCTACGAGCAGCGAGCTCGTTTCATTGCCGTCGGTCTGTGTCAGCTCTGTAATCCTATTCCCATACGTATTCGTCACGTCGCGTGACTTCTTCAGGGGATAATGCAGGGTGTAAGCAATGGGCTTAAATAGACCGTGGAAACGTCTCTCCAGCTGGACGTCCTTCGGCCATTTTGTTGTAGCCCCGTGTGAATAACCTCAATAGGTAATATAGCACACGGCGCCATAATGCCTGAGTCTCAGACACAGACTGCACATCAAGCAATGATCTATACATATGCAAACCATGCCACGATAGATACATTGCAGCATATGCAGATGAAGGTATCTAAGGACAGATAGTTATTCCAAAACAGATGCAAGAGCATAAAGGAAGCAATACATAAGGCTGTGTACAAAACAATAAGGTGGCTGTCAAATTGTAAGGGTCCACTGCCCGCAGCACAGCTGCTAGACACTAAGTAACTGAAACATGACAAGCAGGGCAAATACAAGCCAGGGCACCTACCAATAGGTGGTGGCACTAGTTAAAATATATACATTTGGTAAAAGTGTGTATATAAAATATAAAAAATGTAAAAAGAAGAATGGTATTACGCCACCTTATGTGTAAAACCATAGGTGGGGTGTAGAAGTGGAAAGAACTCCAGAGCAGACATGTCTGACGGATGGATGTCTATACAAAAACAAATAGAACACTTGGTATACATAGACAAATAGGACAACCATATGATAACAGGGCACTGGCTACATAGATGGTGAGAAGCTAGATAGAACTACTACTAAAGGAAGGGAGAGAGCTAAAAGTCACTGAGAAAACAGTTAAGGTCAAAGTCTATATTTAGACCTTTAGGTGCCAGAGTATCCATACAAAAAATATATTTTGATTCTAGCTGACTAATAGACCTCACCTTATGTCCGCCTCTCCATGGCCTGACATAAGGTGCAATACCCCAGAATCTCAAGTGTGAAGGGTCCCTGTTGTGGACTAGGTCGAAATGACGAGATACACTGTGCTTGTCAAATCCATTCTGGATATTGGCCACATGTTTTTTGATTTGTACTCTTAGGAGCCTTTTAGTCTGGCCAATGTATTGTAGGCCACAGCTACACTCAATCGCATAAACTGCGCCCTCAGTGTTACAGCCGATAAATTCATTAATTTCATATTCTGTCCCGTTACTGTTAGATTTAAAGGTTTTTTGGTGCGGGTACAGGCGTAACATTTTTTGCATGGATAGAACTCTTTTCCTGTGAAAAAGGTAAATTGTTTCTTCGGTGGATCCACCACACTTTTTACCAATTGGTCTCGAAGGGTCAGGGCTCTTTTGTATATAAATTTGGGCCTCTCTGGTAGAATCTCTTTTAATTTGCTATCCGCTTTCAGGATATGCCAGTGGCGATTAATGATTTTCCCGGTTTTCTTGTGGTGGATATTGTAGTCCATTATCACAGGGACTAGATCTGGTTTCTTTTTAGTCCCTAGAAGTGTATTTCTCGGTATCTTAGTGACTTCTTCAATTTTCTCATGAATAAAAGTCTTCATAGCCTTTCTGTTTGAATCTGTGGCCAATCGTCTTGGCTTGCAGTCGGAAATCTTCAATATTGGTACAATTGCGCCTCAATCGGAGCAGTTGGCTTTTAGGGATGTTGTATTCCTGCAAAAGATCAGTAGCAAATACACTAAAGTCAAAAAAATTTCTTTTTTTTTTTAAAATAACAAACATGTTATACTTGCCTCCACTGTGCAGCTCGTTTTGCACAGAGTGTCCTCTAACCCGGTCTTCTGGGGTCCCTCGGCAGCTGTCTCAGGTCCTTAATGCGAGTGAGCTCACACGGTGGAAAGCTTTTGCGAATGCGCTCCCGTGATACAGCAGCGGCCATAGCCGCCGACTGTATCATTCGGCCCGGCGCCCCGCGTCATCTGCTGTGATTGACAGCAGCGACAGCCAATGGCTATCAATCCGCCCAGCCTAGCCAATCAACGGCCAGGCTGGGAACCGAGGAGGATGACGTGGACTCGCCCTGCAATTTCGAACGGTCAGGTAAGTAAAACGGGGGCTCAGGGGGGGGCGGTACCATCGGATGTTTTTTCTCCTTAATGCTTCGGATGCATTAAGGTGAAAAAACAGGAGTGCCAAGAAAAATAAGGCATTTCTAAATATTGGTAGCATGTGACTTTATTCCTATCCTGTTAAGATGGAGTGATCTAAGTAGACGATTGACAGGCCTGAAGTCACACGGGGAGGGGAGATGTTCCTTAAAGTGGTTGTAAACCCCACTTTTTGACTTTTACCTACAGGTAAGCCTATAATAAGGCTTACCTGTAGGTATAAAGAATATCTCCTAAACCTGTACGGTTTAGGAGATATTCCCCTCGCAATGCAGCCGCCGGACCTTGCCGATTTGAAATCTCCCGCGCGCACAATTGTATATGTGGTTTACAACCGCTTTAATGCAGATGGGATCCCTAACTGATATTTAGATTGTTAAAGCTAACAATTGCTAAAACTTTAACCTGGTGTAAGCTTCCACTTTTGGCGCTTCCACATGTGAAGAGAGGGGTGAGTGTCAGGGCCATTCAGTGTCCACAAAAAATAAATTATTATTTTTGGGTGGACTGACTTTTAACTAGGGGTGCAACGGATCGTCATTGATCCGTGATCCGCACGGATTTTTAACATACGGCCGTGAGTTGGTTTCTACGGTAGCAGAGAATGTGCTGCTGCTGTCCGTCCGTTCCCCCCCACACCTCTCCCGACTGGCTCTGTCCCCCCCCCTCCTCCCCCCTGCTGCCGAGTCTCCTGTCCGAGTCTCCTGTCCCTGCCGCAAATAGCACACAGTGAGATGGGTGAGCTGTGCTCTTCCCATCTCAACTGTGAGGACTGTTTTTGGAGGTGACAGGGTTAACAAAGAGAACCTGTCACCTTCAATTGCTATGACACAGGGAATTGTTTTCTCCCGTGTGATAGCCATAAAGTTTCAATGAAAAAAAAAAGAAATAATTCAGTTAATAAAAAAATAAGTAATTAATAAGTAAAGAAGAAAAAGAATATTAAAAATAAGCAAATTATACAAAAATTAAAGTAAAAACTACAAGCTACAAAAAAATGTAATGTAATAAAAAAAAAAAAAGAAGAAACAAAAAATATTTGAACTAACCGTACCGCCCCTGCCATCCAATTGCTATTCTCCAGGGGGGTGGTTCGGTTGGTGGGGAGGGGGTGCATTGCAGAACCTGGCCTTGGGGTGGCAGGGAAAGAAAATCCAGCCCTGCTGGCTGCCCTCTCACTTCTTCCACCCTGGCGAGGCGGCAATTTGGGGCACAGTGAGGCGGCAATTTTTTTATTTTTTTTTGCTGATGCGAAAAATGATCCGATCCCGCGGAGAAGGCGTTTGACAGGGTGGCGTGGGACTACATGTCGACGGTCCTGCATAAAATTGGATTGCCGGCCAGGACCATCCAACTGATTCTGGCACTATACTCCGTCCCCACCGCCAGAGTTAGTGTTAATGGCTGCCTGTCGAACGCCTTCTCCATATCTAACGGTACCCCGCAAGGATGCCCCCTATCCCCCATTATCTTTATCCTATCATTGGAACCCTTCCTGCACCGGTTAAACTCTAACCCCACTATTAAAGGCATCAAAGTCCTCGGAAAACATTGCAAACTAGCCGCCTATGCAGACGACGTTCTAATGTTTCTGTCGGACCCTATCACCACACTGCCAAACCTCCTGAAAGACTTCCAGCTTTTTAACTCCCTAGCTAACCTCCAAATAAACTTTGAAAAATTAACGGCCCTGAACATCACCCTTCCGGACTCTGTAGTTTCTCTATGCAAGCAAAACTTCCCATTTAAGTGGGCTACTGAAGCCATTACCTATTTAGGAATCAAAATTCCGCCTGACCTAAAAGACTTATACTCCCTCAACTTTTTGCCAGCTCTCCAGTCCATCAAAGAAGACTTGATGGATTGGAATAAAGGCAGATTATCATGGTTTGGTAGGGCGGCGACCCTCAAAATGAACGTCCTCCCACGTTTATTGTACCTCTTACAGGCCATCCCGATAGCCTTACCACAGTCCTTCTTCATTCTTTTCAAGAAATGCTGTAGAACCTTCCTATGGGCAGGCAGTTCTCCCAGGCTACGATGGGCCAAACTTATATTGCCGAAACTGAAGGGAGGCCTGGGACTACCAGATTTGTCTCTATATCACACAGCCTGCCATCTGGTGAGAGTGGCGGACTGGCATCACCACGCTCGAGACAAGGACTGGGTTAACATAGAAAATGCTTTTCTCAAATTTCCGATCTCTCACCTTCCCTGGATAACACTCTGCTCAGTCCTAACTTCTTGCACGAATCATCCATTCATTGGCCCTACCCTCCACAAATTTAAGTTAGCATGTTGCACTCTCAAGCTTATCCCAACGCCAGGTCCCATGACTCCTCTACTCCGCAACCCTGACTTCTCACCCGACGTGCCCAGTAGGGACCAGGCTTCTCGACAGGAAGCCTTGAAAACACATGCCGCCCAATTTTTCCGCAATGGCACTCTCCTCACATATCAGGAGATGGTTGCTGCCCTCCCACATTTGAGACTGACCATTTTCAAATTCCTACAATTGAAACATTTTTTTGATAGTGCCCAATCCCCCTCTCTGTGGTCTAGAGACTTTACACCTCTGGAACAAATTTACGCCTCTCAGGAACCCCAACAACACCTGATCTCCTCCCTTTATTCAATGCTAATCTCGTCCGTGGCCTCCGATACGACCACCCGCACAGCCTGGCAGACGGACCTATCCATTGATTTGTCAGACAAAGATTGGGACATAATATGGGAACACACACACAAAGGCTCTGTAAATGTCTCCGCACAAGAAAATAGATACAAACTCTGCACGAGATGGTACAGGACCCCTGATAAGCTACACAAAATATTCCCAACGGTCTCACCATTGTGCTGGAGGTGTGGTGGGGAGCCAGGCTCCCTCCTCCATATTTGGTGGGATTGTCCCACCCTACAGCCGTTTTGGAAAGAGGTACACAAACGTATTGTAGACATCACGACTGACCGCATTGACTTCTCCCCAGCGCAATATCTACTACACCACTCAGTGCTTCCACGATCACACTACCGCAAATCTCTAACCCTGCATTTGATAAACGCAGCTACCCAATGTGTCCCCCTCCGATGGAGATCCACAGCCCCACCTACAATCCAGGACTGGCACAACCGTGTAAACAAAATGGAAGAAATGGAACAGCTCATCCACCAAGCCAAGGACGCTCACGAAAAATTCAGATTCACGTGGGCCTGCTGGTCCCACTATAGAGAATCGCTTGACCCTCAAGCCCTTGCTACCTCCACTCTGTCCCCACATATGACCTCCCAGGCGCCCGCTCAACTCACAACAATATCCCTGAGTCGACCAAACCTTCCCCCTACCCCCACCGTGGCCCCGACCGACCACACCCTCACTTCTACTCCCTCTCATTCTCTTGACCCCCGCCCCATCTCCCACCCCTGAGACGCGCATGACGCGCTCCTGCTCTTTACGGTGATCTTAAACGAGGAGAATCCCACATGACATTGCAAACATGCTCCCTGCCTGATACGAAAGAAGAGGAGTGTGACTCACGCTCCGACATCGCCCAGGTTTTTCTCCTACCCCTAGCTGATATGCTTCCGCGGAGAATCCCGTCATGAGCCCCGCTCCCCTCCTCCGTCCACAGATTGTCCCCGTTAGGGGTGGACGGCCTGAGGGGGGCCCTCTTTTGACCCCCAGCAGCAATGCTGTAATCCTCTCAACGACAAAGCAAATGTAACAGGGAAAGAGTCTAAAATTACCCACTTACCCACTGCTCCCCCCCTAGACCCTTTTACAGAGGAGGTTTTTGCTGTTTTCTTACTCTGATTAACGTAAAATAGTATTGTTTGATACCTGTAGACTTATAGGTCGCTCAGCTCCAAGTTATCCTTCCTTCTAATCTACCCTGATGTTTTGTTTGGTTATGATATTCATTTCTGCTCCAATTGTTATGCTTTCTCGTCATGTAACCCATGTACTGATTTATTACATGTAACTGTCTTCTTATATACTCAATAAAAATTGTTTTAAAAAAAAAATCATCCGATCCGTGACTCCTGATCCGAGGAACGATCCGAACCGTGAGTTTTTTGATCCGTTGCACCCCTACTTTTAACTGTCAACTCAGTGACCTGACTGGAAAACTTGCACTGTAAGCCTTGAAAACTGGAGTTCATAAAAAAAATGAGTTTCTAATTTGTGGAATGTAGATGATTACCTTTTATTATAAGTATTTTACTGCCTATTCTGCCTAAATTACATGGAATTTGATTAGTAATGTCCAATAAACCGCGTCCTGCAGGATAATACAACTCTTTCCTGCTGTACTTCCACTTATCACCAGATGAGGTCCTTGTTGCACAGAGTTACACTGTCCGATATGCATACCTTAGGAAGTATAGACCTTGCTTTAATGGGGTGCCAAATAATCTTCCAATGTTCTATAGCCAATAGTTGGAAGCACCCCAGTATTTCTGCAGGTTTATACATCTCCTTTTACCTTCATAAAGGGAATCTATGTGGACCTGAAACATTGATTTCTGGTGGTGGAATAATAGTGAATCATACATTTGCATTCAAACCGCTAGTGCACTGGCAACATGAGTTTTTTTATTTTATTTTTTCCCAATATACATATTAAGTGTAATGTGCAAATTACTGTTCTAATATAATCACCTCTAGTAGATACATGCTATGAGAAGTCAAATTGTGAAGACTTCTACAAACTTAAGGGCTAACGCTATCTTTTTGGACCATGTTGCATCCATATTTAGGGTCTATATGTGCACAGGGTCCCCTGGGGGATTTAACAAGCTTAACTTCTAGTGAGACTTTTTTTAATATTTTAAAACAGTGATAAATACATTTTTGATATTTTTTTTTTTGTTTGTTTGTTTACCTAGTCCTCAAATCACATGAACTCCTCGCTGCTGTCTTTGTATCGGAAAGGAAACCCTGACTCAGATACTCCCTCCAAAACTGAGACCCCAGATGCCAGCACCCCAGCCCCTTCCAGATCTGCTGCACAACCCCACACTGCCGGGCACCCAAGAACCCCAGAAGTTGGATGGTTCATTGACAAAAATCCCATCAAGACCATAGAGAAGAACCTCTTCATAGATCTGTGTGATGATGGGGAGAAGGAGAACGAGGTGGGCTTCCTATCTTTATTGCTACTGCTGTGCTTTAGCACTTTGCGCGTGCGTGTATATAATATGTAAACCTGAACAGATCAAACTGAGCTTATAATGGGGGGGGAAACACACGTGCAGGGGATACTTTCTGTCAAATTAATCAGTAGATCCAGAGAGATAAGCAACTGAAATTATATGCAAATCCTGACAAAGTCGAGCATGGATCCACCCATTCCTGCTTCCTAATTATTCATCGAGTGATAGGCAGCTTCACTGACTGCTAGAATTATTTTCCAGGTTGGCTAAGCTCAACCTTTTACAAGTTGAGCGTATTTAGTTCTCATCCTGGTAAACCCCCGGTAATACTACATCAGGAATGGTACCCCAATGCACAAGTACAGTTGAAGCCAAAGAAGCCCCGCACATGCCATGCTCTGTGGTGTGTTACATTGAGAGAAAAAAAATTGCAAGTCCAGTTTTTTCGTCTGTTGTCATAGATTGCAACCTGTTCTAAATAAATTGGCTTTAATGTGACAGACATTAAAGGGGTTAAAAAGGTAAAAAAAAAATTCCCTGAATGGCTTCCTTTACCTTAGTGCAGTCCTCCTTCACTTACCTCATCCTTCCATTTTGCTTTTAAATGTCCTTATTTCTTATGAGAAATCCTCACGTCCTGTTCTTCTGTCTGTAGCTCCACACAGTAATGCAAGGCTTTCTCCCTGGTGTGGAGAAAGCATCCTCACCCTCCTGCTCGCCCCCTCAAGAGGCTATCTACTTTGCAGATAGAGAAAGGAGCTGTGTGTTAGTGGTCGTCCTGACACTCCTGCTTTCCCCCTCCCCCTCAAGAGGCTTTCTCTGCACCAGGGAGAAAGTGTTGCATTACTGTGTTTAGTTACAGACAAAAGAACAGAAAGTGAGGATTTCTCAGAAGAAATAAGGACTTTTAAAAGCAAAATGGAAGGATGAGGTAAGTGAAGGAGGACATGCTCATTCTGAATCCTCTTGACGTAATCTAAAAAGATCAAAGCTTTAGCTGTTAACCTGCAGTTTTTCTTCCCCCACTTCCTGGTATAGTAAGGCACTGGTGACTCTGCTCCTGCCTCAGAAAGGTCACATTAGTCTTCTTCCCAGGCCGGGCCCCTTTCCCTTCCTAAATCATCGCGCGCTTTGCTGGGGGCTCGGTCAGGTCCCAAAAAAGATGGTTGCCACCACAGGCCAGTCCTAAGGGTGAGCAGCCAGTGCCTGAACTGGCCCAGACCCCAGTGAATTCCAGCAGGCGGGCCCTCAGACTATGGCCGAAATACCCAACTTGTCAGTCCGCCACTGAGTGTCATGGTGTTTTTAGCTATGTAATTGTGTTTTATACCAATGCCTGTATAATTATTTACATCAGTGAACACTATAAGTTCTCCTTCTTGTTGTCACAGAAACAAGTGTCCCCATTGGGAGGATTTTTCCTCAACTATTACCCCAGTAATTGGGTCTAAACCCACCCAACTGGGACACCGCAAACCCCAAAAAACTCAACTATGAAAACATGGGCATATCTTTCCCTTTTTTAAATTTTTATTTACTTTTTAATTTTAAACATGTTATTTTCTTTTATATTTATAGCTCCAGTTTCCACTTTTTTTTAATTTTTATATTATAATTTTTTTTATTTTTTTTTTTGCCTATTTTCATAAGTTAAAGGGGTTGTAAAGGTTTGTTTTTTATTTTCTAAATAGGTTCCTTTAAGCTAGTGCATTGTTGGTTCACTTACCTTTTTGCTTCAATTTCCTTTCTAAATGTTTGTTTTCTTTGTCTGAATTCCTCACTTCCTGTTCCTCCTCAGTAAGGTGTTCAGTAAGCTGTTCTAAATGACTTTCCACCGCTCGGATGATGGTGGAAAGCTTACTGAGGAGAAACAGGAAGTGAGAAATTCAAACAAGGAAAAAAAACATTTAGAAGGGAAATCGAAGGAAAAGGTAAGTGAACCAACAATGCACTAGCTTAAAGGAACCTATTTAGAAAATAAAAGACAAACCTTTACAACCCCTTTAATATGCCTTTTTAATAGTGGAAACATCGTAAAAAAAAATCATCTTAGAAATGTTCTGTATTTTATAGAAGTCTGTGGATGTTTCTCTCCTGGAGAGTGAAAAGAAGAAGCGCAAAGGAAAGAAATCCCAAAAGGTGAAGACCGAGTCTCAAGATGTGGATGAGGAGATAAAGTCTGCTATTATGAAGAATAAAGGTTGGATTTCTTCTATTGTGAAAATATTTTTAATGGCGACCAAGAAACAATTTTCTTATCTACATCTGTAAATGACCACTTGGCTTGTTATACTTTCCATATGGCTGCCTACACTGATCAGGTAATGGCTAACCTTCATTTTTTTTTTCTTTTGAACCCCAGGTAAAGGAAAAGTTTTTGAGTTTCAGAGATCGTCTCTTCGATTTGACGATGTTGGAGGAAACGACGAAACCTTGGCAGTATGTTTCTTATAACAACCAACACATTTTTCAGTTTTACAGCATGTTAAGCATTACACAGTGATTGGTCACTTGGCTTTGCATGATTGATGTTTGCCCTGTTAATTATGCCTTCATATCTCCCATCTGTGGAATCCCTTACCAGTTATGGACCGCCCTATAGCAGATTTACTGCTATAGGGCGGCCCTCCTGTGCATTTTCGCGTATACGTACATGATTCTGCGATTCTGCATAGGTGGGCATGTGTGCTGCCAGCAGGCTGCTATTGTTGTGATTACTCGCAGCAGAAGTCGATCTGGGAGCACCGGGAATTGGATGTCCCCTGGCACCTGCCGATCGTCTGGCAGTGACAAAGGACAGAGCTATGCATATTGTTCTGACAAGGTGGAAGGGATAGATTCAAAGCAGGGAGTAAAAGCAGCGCACATAGTACACTGGCTAGGCACGCAGGTTACACTTTGATCACCCAGGATATTTAACCCCTTCCCAGTGAGTCAGTACAGTGAAAGTGCATATTTTTAGCACTGATTACTGTATTGGTGTCTCTGGTTCCCACAGTCAGTGTCCGACTGTCTGCCACAATATTGCGGTCCCGCTATAAGTCGCTGAGCTCCACCATTACTAGTTTAAAAATAAGTGAAAATTGCAGTATACTGTATATACCACAGGTTGTAGACCCTATAACTTGCGCAAACCAATCTATATACGCTTTATTGGGATTTTGTACCACAAATATGTAGCAAACTACATATTTGCCAAAATTTATGAAAAAATTAGATTAGGATATGTTTTATAGCAAAGTAAAAAAAATAAAATAAAAAAAACTTATTTTTTAATTGTCGATCTTTTGTTTATAGTGCAACAAATAAATAAAACACAGTGGTGATCAAATACCACCAAAATAAATAAAATATTTGTGAGGAAAAAATTACATAAATTGTATTTGGGTACAAGGGTTTATGACCATGCAATGGTTAAAGTAACACAGTGGTGAATCGCAAAAAATGGCCTGTTCATGAAGGGGGGTAAGTGTTCCAAATGTCAAGTGGTTAAAGTGGCTGTAAAAGCTGAAGTTTTTTTTACCTTCATGCATTCTATAAAACCTCTGTGTACTGCTACCTCCACAGACCCCTCTAATGCTCACCTGAGCCCCCTCTCGAACCAGTGACATGCACGAGAGCCTTGGCTGTCCTGGGACTCCCTCTCCCCATTGGCTCCCACTGCTGTCAATCACAGCCAATGAGATGGGGGCGGGCCGAGCCACGACTGTGTGTCTTATGGATGTATAGAGCAGAGCTTGCTATTGGGGTGCATTGGTCTGGTGGGAGGAGCCAAGATCACCGGCAGGTGACTTAAGATGAAGAGGATTTCACCCCTCATTTTATTTGGATACATTTTTTTTTTTTATCTCTCTACCTCTAGGAATAAAACACAGCTTTGACCAATGAACCATTCTATGCATAAACCTAGAATTCCTTTTTAACTTTTTTTTTTTTTTTTTTTTCTCGGAGGCACAACAGAAAGTCAGAGGGAGAAAATCTTATAAAATGAGGGCAATTACATACTTTCCTATGTTTATATGACCTTTCTATAGGCATGTTATTTTAAATGGTATAATTCACAGTGTTCTCACCTGTATTTAGTTGCATTCAGTTCATCTACATAAAGAAATAGGATTCTGTGCCAGATGCTGATTAGATATTCTGTACGTGTGTAAATACAGGACATTTAAATGCAAGAAATCTTGATCTGGGTTTTATCGGAGGTGTGTGCTAGAGATCAGTCCCCTGTCACCTTATTTTTTCTTGATGTCAGGAAAACTGATAGGAACAAAGCAGCAGACAGAAATGATACTTGGTGCTCTTAAAGTGGTTGTTTTTTTGATGTCACGATGTAGAGTATAAGATTTCCTATCATCTGTGCCCAGTCTTGACACAGAGTTAATCCAAATCTGAGAAATCCTCTTTTATGTTCAGTGACAATGAACAGCCTTCCAGATAAAACCCTGTCTAGATAAAAAGTCTGTTTTCTCTCTTCTTGCTTTGAGTTAGAGGTTATTTACATATCTAGCTAGGACATGTTTATCATATGTTATGTTTTGTTTACAATAACATGAGGTGATATAACATCATAACACATCCTAGTAATATACAATGAACTTTGGATCACCTCTTGTTATGATAAACATGTCCGCGCTAGATGTGTAAATAACCTGTTACTGAAAGCAATAACAGAGAAACGTACTTTATAATTTGGCAGGTTTTTTATCTGAAATTCTGTTAATTTGCACTGAACTTTAAAAGAGGATTACTCAGCGCTGGATTAACGCTGTGTGGCAAGACTGGGCACAGATGATAGAAAATCTTATACTCTACATTGTGACATTTAAAAAAAAAAATGTTTTTTTGAGTTTACAACCACTTTAATTGAGACAAGTACACACTAAAGGGGGATATGCTTTGTTCAGTGGTTTATGACCACTTTCGAATTTCTACCTGTTTTCCATGCAGTGGTAAAGCAGCTAATTTGATACCAAGGATCTGGGCAAGGACTTATTTCATATGTACCAATGCCCGTGTTGGGCTGCAGATAGAACTGTTTTTTAGACAATTACATTTTTCTTTGTACCACCGTACATATATCATATGAACAGGGCATATAGGGTTTTTAATGTGTCCTTGCCACCCTATAAATGTGCAGTAGTAGGTATGAAAATGCAGCTCAACTCAGCATGTGGGTGTTTCATCAGATATGGCGACCCGTCAGAATTGGTAACGGAAGTGATGTTCCGGCGCCGCCATCTTGCTACACCCCTCACTCCTCCATTGTAAGGATACTGTGAGAAGGGGGAAAGCGGCCATCTTGTTACACCCACTGGAGTTTTGCATTTTACACTTATATTTAACAGTAAAGTGAGTTTATATACTGAAATTCAGTACTTGGAACTCTGTCTGACTGTTATGATGAATTTTAAAAGCGGCGGCAAGCCTGCTCATCTTACAGGTTTGCTATTCTGACAGAAGTTCGCTGCTTTTAAAATTCATTATATAAACTTACTTTACTGTCAATGTTATGTAAAATGCAAAACTCCGGTGGGTATAACAAGATGTCTGCTTCCCCCTTCTCGGTGTATCATTACTATGGAGGAGTGTGGGGTGTAGCAAGATGGTGGTGACGGAACGTCACTTCCATTACCAGTTCTGATGGGTCGCCAAATCTGATGGAACACGATCAGCACTGAGGTTTATTATTTTAAAGACTGTCCTCCTCTGCAAACGGTACCCATTGATGGAATCTGAATTAGATGTTTGCTCTGCAGAAAGCTGACTGAAAACCAATAGTGTGTCCATTTATGAATTCTTACCTGAATTGCTGTTGTCACTTTTGCAGGAGGTCTGCAAGCTTCTGATTCACATGCGTCATCCTGAGGTGTACCAGCATCTGGGCGTTGTCCCGCCTCGTGGCTTCTTGTTACATGGACCTCCTGGGTGTGGAAAGACTTTACTGGCTCAGGCCATTGCTGGAGTAAGTCTTTCTTGTCTGCTTTTATTTGTTATTATTATTCAGGGTTTATATAGCGCCAACATTTATTTTGTTCTTATAAATAACTGCTTTCAAGGAATTCAACTAAATTCCAGATCTTTAAAGCGGAGTTCCAGCAAAAAGAGAACTGTCTCAAACAATTGCATCGTTTTTGGATTTGATTGTTTTAAACCAAGGTTCCACTGTAATTGTGTTGTGTTCAGTTCAAGAAGTGCTAAAAAAAAAATACCTATTCACTAGGGTTGTCCCGATACCAGTATCGGGACCGATTCCGAGTATTTGCGGGAGTGGTAGAAAGTACTTGTACTCCTGCAAATACCCCCGATACCTAAATAGAATACTAGCCCCACCCCAACCCCCGCCCGCCGCCGACCGCCGCTAATCCCCATGCAACACAGCAGGCATTACAAGTTTTTCGTTGGTAAACTTGTAATACCGTCCAATCGCGTGTCTATACATGGCGCCGCTGGTATTACAAGTTTACCAACGAAAAACTTGTAATGCCTGCTGTGTTGCACGGGGATTAACCCGGCAGCAGCGGCGGCGGAGGTATGGGGGACATGACATGGCTGCAATATGGGGCACAGGACATGGATGCATATGTGGGGGACATGACATGGCTGCAATATAGGGCACATGACATGGATGCATATGTGGGGGACATGACATGGCTGCATATGTGGGGGACATGACATGGCTGCATATGTGGGGGACATGACATGGCTGCATATGTGGGGTACATGACATGGCTGCATATGTGGGGTACATGACATGGCTGCATATGTGGGGGACATGACATGGCTGCATATGTGGGGGACATGACATGGCTGCATATGTGGGGGACATGACATGGCTGCATATGTGGGGGGACATGACATGGCTGCATATGTGGGGGGGACATGACATGGCTGCAATATGTGGGGGGGACATGACATGGCTGCAATATGTGGGGGGGACATGACATGGCTGCAATATGTGGGGGGGACATGACATGGCTGCAATATGTGGGGGGGACATGACATGGCTGCAATATGTGGGGGGGACATGACATGGCTGCAATATGTGGGGGGGACATGACATGGCTGCAATATGTGGGGGGGACATGGCTGCATTTGGGGACACGTTTAAAAAAAGTATCGGTATTCGGTATCGGCGACTACTTCAAAAAAAGTATCGGTACTTGTACTCGGTCCTAAAAAAGTGGTCCTAAAAAAGTGGTATCGGGACAACCCTACTATTCACCCTGCCTTAGGAGATGACAATTTCCTGTCCTCTCTGCCTCGTCTATGCTCTTATTAGTTAAAATGTTCCCAGCTATCCCATGTTACAGAAAAGAGGAGGGTGTTTTGTAGTCGTGTCTTTAAACATCGCCGCCGCTCTGGAGATACAATGCAGCGAGTGGTGATCATTATCACCCTAGGACCAGTAAGTATGTTACTGGCAGGATCACTGGGTGAAAATAAAGGGAAAAGCCTGAGGAAAAAAACGAATGTAGCCACCACATCAAAGGACTGATTAGTTGCTATTATTTATTAAAAATCCTATGTATAAAATTGATCTTTATTAAATCATTCTTGTAATTTTTTATTTTTTTTGCAGCAATTGGATTTACCAATGCTCAAGGTTGCAGCTACAGAAATGGTGTCTGGAGTCTCAGGGGAATCTGAACAAAAGCTGAGGGAACTCTTTGATCAGGCTTTGGTAAGGTCTATGATGCATTGTTTAGTTTCCGTGCTTTAATACTCGGCGGTTTTATGCATTGACTATTTTCTTTGGAGATATATTGTTGGTATATTACAGTTGTGGTGAGCCTCCTATGCCACATTATTTGAGGTACCAATATGTGTTTTTGTGTTGAATATTTCAGAGCAGTGCCCCTTGCATTCTTTTCATTGATGAGATTGATGCTATAACTCCAAAAAGAGAAGTGGCCTCAAAGGATATGGAGCGGAGGATTGTGGCCCAGCTGCTCACCTGCATGGATGGTGAGTATCAAACCTAATTTGTACTGCTTGTGTCTTCCCAAGGTTCCTGATGGCTTTTTGACCTTTTTTTTTTTTTTTTTTTCTCCCACCAGATTTAAATAACCTGGAGGTGACTGCTCAGGTGCTTGTCATTGGGGCCACCAATCGTCCAGACTCTTTAGACCCTGCGCTCCGACGTGCTGGGAGGTTTGACAGAGAAATCTGTTTGGGGATTCCAGATGAGAAGGCTAGGCAGAGGTAATAATGGCTAAATCACACTTTACATTCTTGTTGCCAAGTATTAAAAGGAAGGCAACATTTTCTTATTGGAAGTTTGCATTAGTAGACTATTGTACTAATCCAAAGCAAAAGATAAAAAAATAAAATGACATTTGCCACTGTAGTGAACTGTGTTAGACAATGATTCATTCAGAACGAGTTTAAGTAACACCCTTTTATTGGCTAACTTATTTAAAGATGCAAGATTTTGGGTTCCTTTTTGTAGGCTGAAGAAGGGATCTAAGGCGTTCCAAAGGCTTGCATCTTTAATAAATTAATGTATGTTTCCACGTTTGCCACGTTTTCCACGTTTGCAGTCATTTCTACCCACTTCGTCTTTGTATTCTGATAACGGGGAGACTTCCCTGCCACCAGAATACACCGATCAAGGTTGCAGGCTGTAGCCTGCGGCATTGATCGAGCAAGGAGGATTTAACAAGGCAGTTGTACAAAGGTCGACCAGTAGATCGACTTCTGTGCAACTTCTCTGCCCATACTTGGATCAAAATTCAGTCAGTCCTGGCTCAACCGGACAAATTTTGATCAACGTATGGCTTTACAGTGTCTTGTTCCTACACAGTGAGCTATCCTTCATAACATACATTGCAGGAAGGTGGTGTCTACAATTTTAACTCTTCTTACAACAGGCAGTATTCAAATCTAGTTTACGGCTGATAATGAAGAACTGCAAACGGGGTTAATTATGTATTGCATTACTCCGCATCCCACAAAGCAGAGAGAGCATGTAAGGAATTTTAAGCAAGTAAAAAGCATGTATGTATATAATTTCTTTTTTTTTTTAATAGTGCTGTGCTAATGAGAACATGTAACAAATATAAAGAAGGTCTTTTCCTAATTTTTCTGCAAAAGTGTAAATACACTTTAAGTTGGCCATAAAAAAATGGTTATTACCGTACTTGAACTCTAAACTTAAGGAACTTTGCATGTAATGTGTCCTGTACGTTTAGCAGAAATTCCAGACTTTGCCCAGCTTCCTTCCTTTTTTTAGACTCCTTGTAAAGAAGTAACTTTCCTGAGTTAGCACTTCACACTCCAACTTTGGCTTTACATTTGACCTTTACTTTATCATTGCTGCAGGAAAACAGAAGCTTGATAACAAATGTGCATGCAAATAACATTGGATAAGGAAAAGATTTTAAATGTACTTTAACAAGGGCAATTTCCAGAGTTTCACTATGTTTGACACCTCAAATTAACCCAACTTGGCTATAAAAAGTACCTTATGTAAAATAGTGCTAAAGTGCAGGCAACACTGTGTGCTATGCAAGGTACGCCTGTGCTTAGTATGCCCACCCCCCCAAAAAAACACCACACTTGCACGCACACAAAATTGGTTTAACACACACGCATTTTGGCCATGAGGTCTCCTAAAATAAAGAGAGGCGAAGGACCTACAGGGCTGGCTGGGTGGGCTAGACCCCCTCACTCCCTCATAGGGGGAGTCCCTCTGCCCCGTTAGGGTCCCGTTGGGCCCCAGTCGGGCTCCCAAGTGGAGCAGGTAGGGTGGGGTGAGTGGGAGGCCCCCCTCACACCCGCCATTGCCACCGGGGGCATGCAGAAGGATGGCGATTGCCTCCGGGGGGAGGATCTGCCTACTCCCAACTCCTGCAGTCCAGCTCCTCTCTCTCGAGTTCACGCACAAAATACACTTTAAAAAAATAAATAAAAAAAAACACTCTCGGCTTGATTGTTGGGTCCCTGTGGGAGCCCCTTGGGTCCTGGCCTAGGCTGTACACAAGCCCAATACTTTTTTTCTTCAAGTTGAATGTAAAGTGCATGTAAACCTTACAATTAACTTTTTCTTTTGATACCTTTTGATAACATTTGTTATATCTGTTCAATTGGTGCAAAAAAAATGCATTATGCTGTGTTATCTGAAGCTATGATATCTGTCCAGTTCACCTCTGAACTGTTAGCTCTGCTTTGCTCACACTCTCTCATGGTTAGTGCCTTTTATCTACAGAAGGAAGCCACCATCTTGGTTCAGGCATCATCCTGGGTAAACCCTCAATATGAAATATGACAGCATACTAAAGTACTTGCAATGTTTGCTCTTTGCCTTCTGTTTGCAGCCTATAATTTTGTTGCCTCTGCCTTAGAAGTTTCTATCGTAAGGATGTCTCCACTGCTTTGCAGTATCCCATGGAGCCCCACTGTAGCCACTCTTAAGCCAGCCATAAATGAATCGAAATTCCCCACTGGACTGGAGAAATTTCGATCCATGTATGAACAGGCTGGTTGTATAGAAGTTGATTTATCGATCGGTTTCTGTACAATCAGCCTGTTGGGTTTTTCTCCAAGCGATCAGTGCAGCCGGCTATAGCTGTCAGAACTGATCAGTGTATTTGGATGGCGGTGAAGGCTCCACACTGTCCAAACACAATAGCACAGCGGGAGTGATTCGCTATCTACCTGGAATGTGTGTGGATGGGGGAATTGGGTCTTTTTTTTTTCCTTCAACTGGCTGGTTGAATGGGGAAACAAATAAAATGTATTTCCAGCTTTTACTGTGCACACTTCAGCCTGGGACACACATGCACTGCAACCATATGACCATATTGTTCTCTCTAGAGCAGGGATCCTCCAACTACGGCCCTCCAGATGTTGTAGAACTACACATCCCATGAGGCATTGTAACACACTGACATTCACAGACATGACTAGGCATTATGGGAATTGTAGTTCCTGAACAACTGGAGGGCCGTAGTTTGAAGACCCATGCTCTAGAGTGTGCACACAT
Organism: Rana kukunoris; assembly: GCA_029574335.1. Taxonomy (NCBI): domain Eukaryota; kingdom Metazoa; phylum Chordata; class Amphibia; order Anura; family Ranidae; genus Rana; species Rana kukunoris. Next base: position 500,817,227 of record CM056052.1, read on the forward strand.
GCATTGTTTTATTACTGGAGTTGAGGGACCATATTTTTTACTCCTAAAGAGGGCAGATCTGGGAAAGGGGCATGCATGGTCCATGTTAGGATAGGGAACAAAGTACTCCTAACATTAGTGGTCATATGACCACTGCAGTGCGCGCTTCCCGTCCTCCCCAACTGGAAGTTCAAAAAAGCCGCTTTGCTCCATTAGGACAGAGAACAAAAATTAAGAAACTGTAAATTAATAACAAAGTGAAAGGTTGAATACTAATTTAAAACCAACATCAAAAAGTTTTGTAAGTTTGTTACAGGTAATTACTATTTAATATTCAAATTTTCTCCTGCTCAGGATTCTGCAGACTTTGTGCCGGAAGTTGAAGCTTCCTGAATCTTTTGACTTCCAGCATGTGGCACACCTAACGCCAGGGTATGTCGGTGCAGACCTAATGGCACTTTGCCGGGAAGCTGCAATGGGTGCTGTGAACAGAGTATTGATCCAGCTACGGGAGTTTAAAGGGAAGGAGACTTCAACAGAACCAAGCTCTCTGCCGGAAGAAACATCAGAGTTAAAAGTCCAAAATGGACAACCCAATCAGGTACACTTCACAAGAGACGCACATTAATGCAGCTGTCGATAAAATATTATTGAAAAGAGAATATTGCGCGGTCTTAAATTGTGTTCATAACCTCATATAATTGTATTAGTACACATTGCTTCATAAAGTGAAAAACTGCTAAAACAAATACTAGATACAAACAATAAATAAATATAGGGCCAGATTCAGAAAGTATTTACGTCGGCGTATCTAGAGATACGCCGCGTAAATACGAAGAATAGCCGGCGTATCTTTTTTCTGTATTCAGAAAATAATATACGCTGGAATTCTGCTAACATACGAGCGGCGTAAGTCTGTTACACCGTCGTATATTAGTTGCAGTTTTACGCTGGCCGCTAGGTGGCGCTTCTGTCGTTTTACGTGTCGAATATGTAAATTGGGGAGTTGCGCCGATTCCCGAACATACTTGCGGCCGGGCGTCGTAGTTTGCGTAAGCGTTATTCCGGCGTAAAGTTACCCCTGCTATATGAGGCGCAGCCAGTGTTAAGGGGTCACTAAAGGAAAAAATAAATTTTTGCTGAAATTACTGTTTACAGGGTATAGAGACATAAAAGTTAATTGATTCATTTTCAAAATGATTAAAAATAGATAAAAATCAATCATATAATGTGCCTGCAGGTTAATTTCGCTTTTGAACTGGCTGTGAAGTAAAAATAGACAAACAAATAAACAAACAAATCCAGGGCAGTGTTTTGTTTTTAAAATGAATCCGATTGGTTCTGGGAAGTTTTAGACACACAGTAATGACAGCTTAGACCACCGTGAGAAAGCCCCCAGCACTGTGGTTATAAGGAAACGGACAAGCAGGAAGTGTGGAGAACAGAGCAGGATGACAGCAACTTCAAAGCAAAAACGAACAATAAGGACATGAAACCAGTACTGCAGTAAGGTAAAGGAAGCTATTTAGCTTAAAAAAAAAAATGCCTTTAGTGATCCTTTAAGTATGGATGTCGGGACAGCGTCGATTTGTACGTCGTTTGCGTAAATCGTTCGGGAATGGGTCTGGACGTAATTTACGTACACGTCGTTTACATTGACTAGTTGCGACGTGATTTCACGCATGCGCACTGGGATACGTCCACGGACGGGACATGCGCCGTTCTGAAAATACGTCAATTGTGTGGGGTCATGATTAATTTACATGAATCATGCCCCCACATTAATAATTTGAATTGGGTGCCCTTACGCCGCACACTTTACGCTACGCCACCGCAAATTACGGAGCAAGTGCTTTCTGAATAAGGCACTTGCCCATAAAACTTGCGGAGGCGTAGCATAAAAACATGCGCTACGCCGCTGGATAGATACAGAATTGTATCTGAATCTGGCCCATAGTGTCTAGAATAGACTTATAAGTGCATATCACCAAAAAAGGTACTTTGGCGTATAGTTTGTGCACCTTTTTGTTTTATTTTTCATTATATATATATATATATATATATATATATATATATATATATATATATACATTATATATATTTATAATGACGTGCACTTTATATGTCTAGGTGACAGCACAATAAAAAAAAAATTACGCACTAATGCACTTTTTATGAAGCAAAGTGTACTAATAGTTATGTGAGGTTATAAACACAATTTAAGACGGCCCAACATTCTTTTTTTTTTTTTTTCATGTTTGATATTATGTGCAATATTGTGAGTGCAATTGTCGTGATTGAGTATTGATCGGCACTATTGAGCAGATAGCATTATTTTTAAATAAAATGTATTATTAAATGTATTTTTTTAAGCGCTTAAATTTGGCCTGATATCGGCCTCTTGCAATCTCTGCATAGGCAGGGCTCATACTTGGGCAGGTAGAAGCAGCACAAAGAGCCATTCAGGTTTCCTGCAACTAGGCAAAGCAGATCCCTTTCCCTGGTTGACAGGGTTGTGCTGTGTGGCATAACTATATAAACTGCTGTGGTCGCGAAGGTTCAAATACATTGTCATTAAGGATCACCCAGCTGTGTCTTATTTCAGGATCAGTTGCAGAGACTACTTGAGGTTCTTCAGGAGCAAACCCCATTTCCTGAGGAGCATCTTCGGAGCCTCTGTATCGAGATGTCTGACTTCCTGAATGCCATACCTGCCGTACAACCCTCTGCCAAAAGAGAAGGTTTTGCCACAGTGCCTGATGTGACCTGGGCTGACATAGGAGCTCTGGAGGAGATCCGGGAGGAGCTGACAATGGCCATACTGGTGAGTCCTTATGTGCTGGTGATTGCTTGCAGCAAATTTCAACTGCTATAAGATATTTGATCAGATCCTGACTCAGAGAATAGGTTCTCCTCAAAACAGAGAACTTGTTCTACTTTTAGGGCTGGTTTTCAATTGTGGTTGGGGGGTGGGGGAGGTAAAACCATGCAGTTCAGCTGTGTTTACACTGCTCACCCTTAAGCTGCAAATGCTATGGGGAAAGAAGAAAGGCTTCCTATCTCTTATTACAAACAAAATAATAATGCTTTTTTTTCACCTTTTTAAAGTAATTTTATTTTATTTTTTTCCCCTCCAGGCTCCTGTAAGGAATCCAGAACAATTCAAGGCTCTTGGCCTTATGGCTCCAGCTGGTGTTTTGCTTGCAGGGCCCCCCGGCTGTGGGAAAACTTTACTTGCAAAAGTAAGATAATCTTAGTTGGTTTGTGCTTTTAATAAGCAGAATCTAACCCAGAAATGTTCTTTGTGATGTAACAATGTTTGGGTTACCAAAGCTATGCTATTGCAATGGAGGTTCCTGCATACATTACTTGACTTGCAGCAATCTTTCCCAAAGAATTGTAGATCTCAGGATTGAGCTCCATATGTCTATCTGCATTTTTCCCTGTTGTGTGCCGATGGTGAGTGTACAGATGTGTAAAGGGGTAAATAAATATTTAGTTTTCTTACAAGTTATTTTTTTTATTATTTTAGGCAGTTGCCAATGAATCTGGACTTAATTTTATCTCAGTGAAGGGCCCCGAGCTGCTGAATATGGTGAGTTTTTTTACATTGTAGTTCCTCTACCACATAATATATAGATATTTGTTCATGCCAAAACTGAAACAACCTTAATTACAGGTAAATTTGAAGGCACACTCGCCCAGAAACCTGCATTGGCAAGGTGACCGTTTCTCTTTAAAGAGCACCCTTCCCCCTATACTCATTTTACCTGCACTCCCTTGCAGCCCTTTGCTAGCCACCCAGAATACCTGATACTAGTGGGTATGAGGGAAGTAATGTAATATGCTCGCCTATTGATAGTGCCCAGACTTAGGAGCCAATTGCTGCACTGTCTAGACCAGGGGTCTTCAAACTACGGCCCTCCAGGTGTTCAAGAACTACAATTCCCATCATGCCTAGTCATGTCTGTGAATGTCAGTGTGTTACAATGCCTCATGGGACGTGTAGTTCTACAACAGCTGGAGGGCCGTAGTTTGAGGATCCCTGGTCTAGACCTAGGGAGTGATGCTTCCCCAGAGACAGATAATTTTTAGTGTCCATTGTGTAAAAAAAAAAAAAAACGCTCCAAAAACGCCCCTCTCCATTGAAATGAATTGAAAGTGCTGTAAGAACGCCTTACCCTTTCACACTGAGGCACTGCAAAACGCCCTAAAACTTTAGGGTCTTAGCAGTGCTTTACCAGCACATTTGGATTGCAGATGTATGCAATCACGCAGGCCCTTGCACTACATGGTTTTGGTAAACCTGAAGAGAAAAACCTGCAGGAAAACTGATAGTGCGTATGGGGCTTGGGGATGAAAGACATCAAAGGAGAAGGTTCCAGGAGAGGCTTTGATTCACATAATGTCTGGATGCCGGAACGCTTGGTGTGCAGCCAAATTTTCCCCTGTAAACTTATTTTAGGGAAGCCTGAACTAACTCTGATCTGTCACTCGACAGCCAGGAAAAGGAGCCTATGTTTTGAGTGGTGTCTACCCAGTCACTAGTAGCCTAAAATGTGTATATTTGGTGTTTGTGGAATTATAAGCATTATTATTCTCCATTACCTTGTGAAATAAGCCAGCCAGTGTTTATGCTTTTAATCGGCTTATTTTCATTTCAGTACGTTGGTGAAAGTGAGCGAGCTGTTCGGCAGGTTTTCCAAAGGGCTTCAAACTCCTCCCCCTGCGTAATATTTTTTGATGAAATTGACGCCTTGTGTCCCCGAAGGTCGGGCCATGAGGTAAGGTTGTTTTTTTTTTTTTTTTTTTTTTTGTAGCACAATTATAATGTCTTTTATAAAGCTGCAAAATATGATCTTCAGTGGCAAGGAAAAGTATGTGAAAAAGTTGCAGTCCTAATAGAATTGGAGCCCACACATCTATATACAGGACACTTGCGGCAGGGGAAAAAAACCTTTAAAATTTTCAAAAAACGTGGGCCTGATTGGTGGTTCCACAACATTTGGAGCTTTGAGGTGTCTTAATCCAGGTGCTTTCCAAAAAATAACTTTCGGCTCTTCAGGAAGAGCGGGACCCAAAACATCATTCTTCAATACTCTCCAGTGTTTCCTAAGCAATTTATTAACAACTCTATGCTGACTGGAATAAGTAGTGTGGAAGGACCATTCATATCCGCCCTCGTTGGCAGGTTTGTTCCTAGGGGCCAAGATGTTCTCCCTATCCAGTGAAGCAACCTACTAAATGGTAGCATCTAAGATGTCCTCTGGATACCCTTTTTTCCAGATTGCATAAAAAAAAATCATTTTGGTCAGAACAGTTTCTCCTGATCCTCAAAAATTGTCTCTTCGGGATCACGGAAAGGCAATTAGGATGGTGGCAACTAGAAAACAGCTGTAACTATATATGTTCACCAGCAGGACAACAACGCTGCTAAAGCAACACTTGAGTGGTTTAAGTGGTTTGAGTGGTTGGAATGGCCTAGTCAAAGCCCAGAACTCAATCCAATTGGAAATCTGTGGTGAGACTTAAAAGTTGCTATTCAGAAGCACAAACCATCCAACTTGAAGGAGATGGAGCAGTTTTGCAAAAAGGAATGGGCAAAAATCCCAGTGGTAAGAGGTGGCAAGCTCATAGAGACTTATCCAAAGCCACTTGGAGCTGTGATGGCCACAAAAGGTGTTTCTTTGAAGTATTGACCTGAGGGGGGTGAATAGTTATGCACATTGACCTTTCCTGTTGTTATTTTGTCCTATTTGCTTGCTTCACAATACAAAAAAAAAATCTTCGTAGTTGTGGGCATGTTCTGTAAATTAAATGATGCAAATCCTCAAACAATCCATGTTAATTCCAGGTTGTGAGGCAACAAAATGAAAAATGCCAAGGGGGTGAATACTTTTGCAAGGCACTGTGTGTGTATATATATATATATATATATATATATATATATATATATATATATATATATATATATATATACACACAGGGAGTGCAGAATTATTAGGCAAATTAGTATTTTGACCACATCATCCTCTTTATGCATGTTGTCTTACTCCAAGCTGTATAGGCTCGAAAGCCTACTACCAATTAAGCATATTAGGTGATGTACATCTCTGTAATGAGAAGGGGTGTGGTCTAATGACATCAACACCCTATATCAGGTGTGCATAATTATTAGGCAACTTCCTTTCCTTTGGCAAAATGGGTCAAAAGAAGGACTTGACAGGCTCAGAAAAGTCAAAAATAGTGAGATATCTTGCAGAGGGATGCAGCACTCTTAAAATTGCAAAGCTTCTGAAGCGTGATCATCGAACAATCAATCGTTTCATTCAAAATAGTCAACAGGGTCGCAAGAAGCGTGTGGAAAGACCAAGGCGCAAAATAACTGCCCATGAACTGTGAAAAGTCAAGCGTGCAGCTGCCAAGATGCCACTTGCCACCAGTTTGGCCATATTTCAGAGCTGCAACATCACTGGAGTGCCCAAAAGCACAAGGTGTGCAATACTCAGAGACATGGCCAAGGTAAGAAAGGCTGAAAGACGACCACCACTGAACAAGACACACAAGCTGAAACGTCAAGACTGGGCCAAGAAATATCTCAAGACTGATTTTTCTAAGGTTTTATGGACTGATGAAATGAGAGTCTTGATGGGCCAGATGGATGGGCCCGTGGCTGGATTGGTAAAGGGCAGAGAGCTCCACTCCGACTCAGACGCCAGCAAGGTGGAGGTGGAGTACTGGTTTGGGCTGGTATCATCAAAGATGAGCTTGTGGGGCATTTTCGGGTTGAGGATGGAGTCAAACTCAACTCCCAGTCCTACTGCCAGTTTCTGGAAGACACCTTCTTCAAGCAGTGGTACAGGAAGAAGTCTGCATCCTTCAAGAAAAACATGATTTTCATGCAGGACAATGCTCCATCACACGCGTCCAAGTACTCCACAGCGTGGCTGGCAAGAAAGGGTATAAAAGAAGAAAAACTAATGACATGGCCTCCTTGTTCACCTGATCTGAACCCCATTGAGAACCTGTGGTCCATCATCAAATGTGAGATTTACAAGGAGGGAAAACGGTACACCTCTCTGAACAGTGTCTGGGAGGCTGTGGTTGCTGCTGCACGCAATGTTGATGGTGAACAGACCAAAACACTGACAGAATCCATGGATGGCAGGCTGCATGAGTGTCCTTGCAAAGAAAGGTGGCTATATTGGTCACTGATTTGTTTTTGTTTTGTTTTTGAATGTCAGAAATGTATATTTGTGAATGTTGAGATGTTATATTGGTTTCACTGGTAAAAATAAATAATTGAAATGGGTATATATTTGTTTTTTGTTAAGTTGCCTAATAATTATGCACAGTAATAGTCACCTGCACACACAGATATCCCCCTAAAATAGCTAAAACTAAAAACAAACTAAAAACTACTTCCAAAAATATTCAGCTTTGATATTAATGAGTTTTTTGGGTTCATTGAGAACATGGTTGTTGTTCAATAATAAAATTAATCCTCAAAAATACAACTTGCCTAATAATTCTGCACTCCCTGTATGTATTATATATATATATATATGTGTGTGTGTGTGTGTGTGTGTGTGTATGTGTATATATATATATATATATATTACACACACACATTTTTTTTTTTTTCTATTGTACATAAAGTGGGTAAACCTTGTTTTGCATTGTAGTAGTGCATTTACATACAGCTGGGACGTTGGAACTGCAAACACCATCTTATGAAAATGTATTTTCTATGAGCAGGAAGTTCAAACAGACCTTATTTTTATTGTATTAGGCATAATGGCATACAATGCAGACTATAGTAAACTGGTTAAAGGATAGGAAACAAAGGTAATTGAAGCTGAAGCATTTAGGCTTATGTCCGCATCAGTGTACTGCAAAGACTTGTATTTGGCCCAGGACTTTTTGTTCTGTTTCTTTAACAATCCTGGTGGATAGAATATCAAGTCATTTAAATAATTCTGTACAAAGCTCAGCAGTGTGCTAACATGGGCAATTTAAAAGACAGATTATAAAAAATGTAATGCACCCAAGCCATGGTAAACATTACCTATGCAGGAAACAAATGTATTTTTTTTTTCCCCCCATTGAAAAGGTCTGCTTTAAAGCTTGAACCCAAAGGCATTTATTTTTATTGCAAGTTACCAGCCCTTAGATTTATCATTAATTTCCCCTGTTGAAGCGGAACTAGTCCACAATGCTTAAACCGGAGCTCCAGTCATTTTTGTGTTTATTAAAAGTCAGCAGCTACAAAAAAAGTGTAGCAGGTGACTTCTTATAAACACTCGTCTGTTCCGGGATCCAGCGTTGTGCTCACCTGCGCCATTTCTTCTCTTGGTCTCTCCCCGGCACTGCCATCTCAACTGTGGGCACCTGAATGTGACGGCTTGTGGCTTCACAGCCGTGTGCCCACTGCTCATGCTGCGGGCACCCGGCCCCACAGTCTTCTGGGACCTGTGACATGTCCCAGATGACTGCTGGGGGAGAGGAGAAAAAACGGGTACAATCCCCCAAAAAAATCCATTTGGAGAAAAGGAGGGGAGAGGAGACCTTTAAAGCTGAACTTCCCCCTTTTGGGTGGAGCTTCCCTTTTAACTCTTTCAGCGGTCTGAGGTCCCTCACCAGCAGCTGCATCTTCTACCTGTAGTCTTCCGGGGACCAGGCTGTGGCCCTCTTCATTGTCTAGTGGGGGGGAACATCACTCCTGCACATGGGCATGACTTCAGTCATCTCGGAACACATGATCTTTTCCACAATGTAAGATGAGATGTGCAGATCAGTGTACATTCTAAAGCAACCAGGTAGGTTTATCTTATTGCAGAAGAGATCATGTGTTCCGAGATGAATGAAGTCATGCGCATGTGCAGGAGTACTCAGAAGACTACAGGTAGGAGATGCAGCTGCTGGCGAGGGACCTCAGACTGCTGAAAGAGTTAAAATGGGAGCTCCACCTAAAAGGGGAAGTTCAGCTTTAAGGTCTTCCCTCCCCTCCTTTTCTCCAAATGGCATTATTTTTTTTGGGGGGGGGGTATACAGTTTTTTTTTTAATTATTTATTTTTCTCCTCTCCCAGCAGTCATCTGGGACACGTCACAGGTCCCAGAAGACTGATTGCAGGTTTTCTTCTTTTTTTTTTTTTTCAAATGGGAACTTTAGTTCCACTTTGAGGCTTTTTATTCCTTTTATGTGCAACTGCTGACCCTTCTGCTAACACACTTCTTGTGTCAGGGTTACAACGCTCACTCACTGTGCTGTATCTATGGAGGGAGCAGCATGGTTACCCTAGGCTGGTGTCCTGATTTAGACTTCAAAGAACTTCCCCGCTCTACATCTCCAATAAAGGGGAGAGGTTGTGTAGTTCAGAGTATGGCTTATAAAGTGAATAATGCAGTTGGAGAATTGAATGGGAACGCCAACAGGAATTTGCAAAGATTCTCAATTTCTTTTAGGCTTATGTATTTGACAGCATCTTCAGAAAATGTACGCAGCCTAAAAAAAATAAAAAATAAAGCTGCCATCACATCTAAGGACTGGTAAAGTGCAACATGCTATATTTTTGTTTTGGGGTTTAGATATCTGTTAAAAATATATGGTGTTGGTGCTGTAACTTGTGTTTTAAAGTGGAAGTAAACCTATCGTTTTCAGCCAAGGAAGCTGCCATCTTGACCTTTGTTCAATCTTCAACTGCCATGATGCTGCACATGTGACCAGTTCTGACACCTGCCATTGGATGGTTTGACAGTTTCGTTGACAGCACAACCAATGTGGCAGTTAGCATTTCCGGCATGCCTGAAATGTAACTGTTTTTTTAAACTATTAAATCGATGGGTTTACTTCCACTTTAAATTGGCATGTTTTCTTTACATAGTTGCTACTGTACACAGCCAAGGGTTATTGTCATGTGCAATAATTGCATGCAGGATCTCCTAATTGTAATATGAACCTGTCTCCTGATATTGATACTTTAGTGAAAAATTACCTGATTGACTGTGTTACAGCTTTATCAATATATACTTTTCATTGTCTGCACAGAGTTGACATGATTTAACCTCTTCGGCTGCAGAATATTTACCCCCCCTTTATGACCAGACCATTTTTTCCTTTGCAGAAACAGGAACCATGCCTTTCCTACTGACCGGCAGTCTGCCTTGTTTACATACTGCCGTTTTGCCTGTGCACGGATCGATCAACAGGTGCCAGTGAACATCGAGTCCGCTGTACCCACTGTGCAATATCGCAGCGGGAGCAAGCCACTGGCAGCACGCATTCACACCCGCTATCCGCAAGTGCGGGATAACGTGTGTCTGTGTGTAATATATTATTTGTGTTTGTATGTGATCCTGTGCCCAGCTGCCACCCTGTAACAGTGAAACTGCTATAGGGCGGTCAGCAAGTGGTTAAAAGATAAGTTGCTTTCAAAGAAAGTGAATCTTTTTCTCCAGATGCCTACTTACCCTTCTGCCCTTGGCCTCTCTGCACTGCTCACTATTGTGGGGTAGAATGCTTCGGGGTCATTTCACAAAGAGAAACGTTATTGGTTTTCTTCAGTTGTTAAATTAGCACTCCTTATTTAACGCTAGCAAACATGGTATTCACGAAAGCTATAATCGTTATTCAACACAGTCGTTATGGTTTTCAACTGACTCTTTACAACTGACTCTAACATCCCAAATCGTAATAATAACGTCTAAGATCGTTAATGCTGGAGAGATGCATTCTGGGAGCAGAAGGGGAGGAGAACTGCTGCATGTGGAAAAGAGCAGATACAGAGAGAGAGAGAGAGACACAAGCAAGACACACGTGGAGATTGAGCATGTGATGTGCAAAACTTCTAGTGTGTTTTTCTGAAGCCATGTGTATTTCCTCATACAGAGAATAAATCATGGGAGATGATAATCGGAATTTAGCTATCACCTGGGTTTCAGAAAAGTCATCCAAAATAGTATGTGAACGGAATACACGTTTATAAATCTGAACAACATTCTAACGTGTTCTTCTTCGCCTCTGGATAATTTTAAGTTCAAATAGAGCATGGTTCCATCTTGCCCAACACTACTAAAAACTTCACTACACTACAAAAATCGCCAAAAGCTTCCTCTAACAACAAAATATCGCCTGGGAAATGTCATAACGACACCCTGAGGGAGGTGTTAAATTAACCATCGATAACTGTCAAAAAAATCTTTGTGAATTGCACTTCTGTACATATTTAACGATTTGACACTTTAAAATAACGATCGAATCTTTAAATAAGGATCCACACCTTAAAATATGGGTTCTGTGTAGTGAAACGTTATTTGATGATTTTTCAAATCGTTAAATCGTTTAGTGAATTGAACTAGCTTCAATAACGTGCAAAATCGTTAACATAACACCCGCAATCTGAAAATAAAGCTTTGTGAATTGACCCCTTAGTCTTCTATGGGGTGACAGTCCCATAAAGCTTTAGGCTCCATTCACATCCAAGCGACAAAACGCCTGTCGCTCAAGATGTGAAATAACATTGCGGTCTATGGAGATGGTTCACATCTCAACGCCTGTCGCCTGAAAAAAAGTCCCGGACCCTTTTTTTCAGGCGACATTGGCGTTTCCTCATAGACCGCAATGTTAAAGAAAGATAAAACTTTCTTTTTTTTTCTACAGGCGGCAAGATAAGCCGCGTACGTGGCGTATCGTGTCGCCTAGGTGTGAATGCAGCCTTAGGATTCCCTGTACAGGCACATGCGGTACAAAGAACATTTTGCAGAAAAATTTAAGCATTGTGAAAGACTGGGTCTGCAGAGCTATATATGGGGAAGGTGGAGAGCACAAACGCTACTCTGAAAGTGCAAAAATAGATATTTCTGAAAATGTGTAAATCCCATTCAGATTCAAGAATGTTCGCACATTTTGATGCTGCATGATGGGGCTGTGTTGCTGTTATTCCAAGTGTCATTTGTCTGTACAGGTTCAAATTTATTTTTTTATTTATTTTTTTCTCTTCTCTTGTAGTCGGGAGCCAGTGTGAGAGTCGTTAATCAGTTGCTTACCGAGATGGATGGACTGGAATGTAGACGTCAAGTTTTTATTATGGCTGCCACTAATCGTCCAGGTGAGCTGCAAGCACTGATAATGAAGAGAAATGAAATCAATCTTCCAACACATTACAGCTTGACCTTTCCAACACATTACACTTCCAGAAACAGACAGTTGGATTGAACTGGGATTCTGCTGCTGTGTCTGGATCAAAAAAAACTTGGCTGTGACTGTTTGTTATAGGGTTGTCCCGATACCGATACCAGTATCGGGACCGATACCAAGTATTTGCGGGAGTACTTGTACTCCCGCAAATACCCCCGATACCAGAATAGAATACTTTTTCCAAACCCCCCCCCGCTGCCGTCGAACGCCGCCGCCACATCGAAACCCGCCGCCGCATGGGTTAAACATTGTGCGGGAACATCACAGCATTCATTTGAATAGCTGTAGTGTTCCGGCCCGTATAGACACTCCCCCTTGCTCGGGATTGGATGGGTGATCGTGATCTGTCCAATCCCGAGCAAGGGGGAGTGTCTATATGGGCGGGAACACTACAGCTATTCAAATGAATGCTGTGATGTTCCCCGGGCGGCAGTGGCTAGGTAGGGGTGACATGGCTGCATATGTGGGGGACATGGCTGCATATGTGGGGGACATGGCTGCATATGTGGGGGACATGGCTGCATTTGTGGGGGACATTTAAAAAAGTATCGGTATTCGGTATCGGCGACTACTTGAAAAAAAGTATCGGTACTTGTATTCGGTCCTAAAAAAGTGGTATCGGGACAACCCTAGTTTGTTAAAAATGAAGGCTTATGCCTCTTGCACATGGGCATATGGATAGCATATACCCATGCTGTCTTTGCCCAGGGTTTTTGTGCAGACAGTCCCATTAATGTCAATTTGGATGCGGCAGCTCCAATCCAGCTTCCTTCAATGCAGTCTTTCCAGCAGTGCATAGCATGCCACATACTGTACAAGCAAGGTCGGCTCTGCTGGGTCAAAGTTAGCAATATAGGCTGTTGGTACTGATCGTCACTCAGAGAGTGAGCAAGGCCTGATTGTTCTAAGTAGGTGAGCAACTGGCAAGTCTGATATCACTGATCTGACACTTTAAGCTGACCAGGCCATACATTTTCTTTTCATTCAGCCAATGAAGTTATGGACGGTTTACTCCATCCAAACGATCAACCCCCCCCCCCCCCCCCCTTATCAGGACAATGTACTATGACAACTGTACCCACCACTGATCGATTAATAATTTTCCACCGTGTGGTGGGAACAGCTACACGCTGATCAATATTCAGACAGTTCCAGCTTTATTCTTAGTCTCTCCTTTTGGGCTGTACTCATAGGTGTGTGCACGCCTATGGCTGTATTGTTATGTTCTCAGTTCTTGAAAGGCAAACTCCTAGTATTTTGTTTGTTGTATCTGAATTTGATTTCTCACCAGGGAGAGGCAGAAACTAGTCTGTACTGGTGGCACACTGCAACAGATCAGTTCTTTTGAATGCGCTTATATATTTATCGTCTATAATAGTAATTGTATAACAAATTATACTGGGCAGGGAAATCTACAGAACAGTGTTCAAGATCAATTAATATAATTCATAAGTATTATGTGTAAAGATTTTCATGTCTAACAGCTGCACATTTGGTATCCTATTTGCGATGGATCTAAGGACAGCTCGTTGTTCTGGGTTGGGCTTTCTCAACCTTTTTAAAGACTAGCTCCAGGCTCCCCCAAACAATACTGTAGCTGCTGACTTTTAATATAAGGACACTTGCCTGTCCAGGAATCCAGCGATGATGGCACCTGAGCCTATTCTTCAATCGGCTTTGGGTAAAGGCACTGGCATTTTCAGTTAGGGAAAGCCTTCAGGCTTCACAACCAGTTCGCTACTGTGCATGTGCACGTCTCGCTGCACTTTCTGAGTGGTCCTGCTATCTTCTGGGACCTTTGGGGGGGTGGCCGGACATTCTCGAAGATCACTGTCGCAATCTTACCCAAATGTGGGAGTGGGTACCTGTCAAAACCAGATCAGATACCTGGGTGAGAAGAAGCGGGGCTTCCCCTTTTAGGTGTAGCTCTGCTTTAACATGAAGTAACACTTTCTAGTTACAAGGAACACTTGCTACGGCCTACTTTTATCCACAGCTCATGGTATGTTAATGTGATTGTCATTGTAAAATGCTTGGCACGCCTGTACGTGTGTAAACACGTCTAAATGCTAGACTTATTTAGCTGCATTTGCTCATTAATGCATTCCAGTAACCAGAATAAAGTCATTTTCTGGCTAGAATGTATCAACTCTCAAACACTTGACACGCCCAAATGCCCGTGCAATATATGTCTTTAGGCACTTTTTTTTTAAGATGTTTTTTTCTAAGACCTAAAGCATTAAAATCCATAAGAGTCCTAATTGTCTAGTCTGGAGGTGATCAATAAGGCAAATTTTCATCACTGAAGTGAAAAGGGAAAGACCCAACAGCTCAAGACCCTCTTGATCCTTGATTTAGAAGTCAGCAAGGCTAAACCAAACCCTTTGGAGTACCATATCGTATATCAGGGCTCAAAATTTCAAGTCCTGAGCTACTAGCCAGGCCTAAAGAGTTACTCGCCACCAGTTGCCCCACCTAATTCATACTCTGCCTTGTGCCTAATTGCACCTGTAAACACGCCCGCATAGATTATCTCATGGAATGACAATGTTTTATGCAGAATCAAGTTACAAAATTAAATATTACCAACAACAACTTTAACAAAATGGGACAGGGCACTGGGGGCAGACCAGAGGGACAGGGCACTGGGGGCAGACCAGAGGGACAGGGCACTGGGGGCAGACCAGAGGGACAGGGCACTGGGGGCAGACCAGAGGGACAGGGCACTGGGGGCAGACCAGAGGGACAGGGCACTGGGGACAGACCAGAGGGACATGGCACTAGAACTGGGTCTCTTCCCCATTCTCTTGCTGTCTCCTCTGCAACTCCCATCCATTCTCTCTCTCTCGCACAACTGCACAGCCATTGACACCATAGCACTGCGCACACTGACACCGCACAGCACACATTGAGACTAGTCTGTTCACAGTGCTCAGGCTGAACTGTTGGACACTTGCATAGAGCACAAAGAGAAGAAAACTGCAGAAACTGGAAGGCTGCCGCTCTCATGTCAGGGCAATTTTCAGTGAGCGCTGCACCAGAGTGGTAATTTTCGCAATCCTCCACCTCACTCATTACTTTCTGCTCTCCAGCTACATTGGTTGGGGCCCGGGGGGTGGGGGACAGGCTCAGAGAGGTCATACTGTTAGGTCCCATGGCTTAATGAGAATTGTAAGGAGAGCACCTGTGTACTGCTCTGCCTGTGCGCGGCTCACCAGACTACTTTTCTCGAGCATGCACCTTTCCTCTTCTCCCGCCAATCTCATCGGGACTCTAAGTGTAGGCACAGATTGCAGGGAGATTGGTCATGCAGCCCTGTCATCACTCGCCCCAGCTTAAATCCACTCGCCAAATGCTAGTAGGCGAATGGAAATTTTGAGGGCTGTCGTATATAGTAGATGCCTCTTCATCTATAGGACCAACTGCCCACATCATGAACTGTGCCCATATTCTGTGACCACGCATGCCCAGAACAATAACCAGTGTAAACACCACCAGGCCATTGGCAGGCTAAAGCAGCTGGAGGAAGTTTCTCATCGCTTAAAATCTGTAATGATAATGCAAGTTTTGAGAAGGGATAAATAAAGTTATAGTCCCCCCCCTTAAAGCAACACTGTCATAATGTAAAAACGAGGAATAATATCCATCTCACCTCCTGTGCTCTTTCAGAGCTATGTTGGGCAAAGAATATTTGGCATATGACACAGTTCTGGCAGTGTCCGATGCCTGGTTCCCTGCTGCATATTGTCATAGTACCCCCAGCTGTTGTGTCACTAATGTGTATATGTAGTGGCATAGTGGACAGCAGGGGAAACCACAGCTGGCCTCTGACTTTTCCAGATTTATTAAAAAAAATTGTCCTTTTCTCTTTTTTTTTTGCTGGCTGAATTAATTTAAACCTTTTCCAAAGGTTCATTCACCCCCCCCCCCCTTTTTTTTTTTCATGATCAGGCCACGCTACAAAAGTTTGGTAAAAAAAAAATCCCACTAAGCATATGTTTAATTTGTGCAAAAGTTATATTGTCTACAACTATGGTGTGTGTGTGTGTGTGTGTGTGTGTACACACACTGGAGTTTTTTTTGTTTTTTTTTTTATACTAGTAATGGCGGCGATCAGCGACTTATAGCGGGACTGCAATATTGCGGCAGACAACCTGACACTTTGTGGGAACCAGTGACACTAATACAATGATCAGTGCTAAAAATTTACACTGTCACTGTACTAATGACACTGGCTGGCAAGGGGTTAAATATTTAGGGCAATCTAAGTGTTAAATGTGCCAAAATTCAGCAGATCCTCGCTGACAGGATAGAGCTCTCCCTTGTTCTATAATTTTCCTCGCTGATCAGCAGGTGCCAACTGACATCCATTGGCTGGCACCTGCTGATCAGCTTGTGCTGTGACTAATCACAGCACAAGCGGCACACCCCCTACCCGGAAGAGCAGAATCGCATATATATACTGATTTCTGTGCAGCCGGCCTGCACTGTAGCATTAAAGTAAATGGTTAGACCAAAAATTAAAGGGGTGTTCCAGCCAAAATGTATGTTTATTAAAAGTCAGCAGCTACAAAAAGTGTAGCTGCTGGCTTTTAATAAACAGACACTTACCTGCTCCAGTGTTCCAGCGACGCGCCGGCCGGGGCTCTGCTCCTCTCCCCTCCTCCCCGGCCGGCATCCTCATTGATACTGTGGGCACCCGGCCGTGACAGCTTTCAGCTTCACGGCCGTGCACCCACTGCGCATGCGCGAGCGGCACTGCGCATGCGTGCGTGGCCCGTCGCTGAGCCGTCCCATTGGACAGGCGATCGCCTAGGACCTGTCAGTGTCCTAGGCCAACGCCTACAGGGAGGGGCTGCTGTAGGCGATTAAGCTTAATCGCCTAACCAGCCCCTCGGTGGAAGGAGGAAGTGGGACAGGAAATGCCAAATGTGGCATGTAAGGGGGTGAGGAGTGGGATAAGCGGAAGTTCCAATTTTGGGTGGAACTCCGCTTTAATTTATGTAAACAAGCGTATTTGCAACTCAGATACTTTAGCTTCCTATTACTGATTACATAGGTAAATACATAGGCAATTTATCACCTGTTGCATAGGCTTATATAATGAAACCTATAGATAAAAAGGGTAGGGCTAGCTGATGGATAAGTTGTAGACTATAGCCATATCATTATCCAAACAGTTTAGTACTTTATGCTGACAAGCACCTGTTTGGGTCGAGGTGAGGTTTCTAGTTTGAAGGTTATCGTCAAAATAATTCTGTCAAGCATCTAAAATAAAACCACCAGCAACCCTTTATTCCTCTACCCCCAGGCAAAAACTTGCACCCTTGCAATGTGGGGGCACCAATGCAATGGTGTTGTTTTCTTGTGCCCTGATTTGGGCTTTAAACTACTGCTTGTATGACTTCCTGAAATGTATCTTTTTTTTTTTTTTTTTTTATTCCCATGATGGCATAAATAGGACTGAGTGTTAGAAGTCATATTATAATACAAGTAATATACATATCCGATTTTTGGACAATAATGCAGAATTTGCTTTGCATAGTGATCACCCCCTCCAACAATCTCCTCTCCTGTTAGATATATATTTAAGCATCCGATATATTTTCATGGTAAGTGCATGATAAGTGATTTGTAAGTGTAACACATACGGTTATTGCCACTCACCGATATAACCGTGCTTCCACATACTGTAGCACGGGTGGAAGGAAAGAAAATTGGTTCCCCCTTCAACACCGTCACTATTGTGTTTTGCTGCCAGGGAGCCTTCCCGGCAGAAAACGATTACTGCTAGCGGCTATAGCTGCTGGCAGAAATCGGTTGCATGTAAAAAAAAAATCCGACAGACTTGTACCCAAGTTGACTGATGGATGGACTTCGGTACAACCAGCCTGCCCATAGATCGAATCTCGGTCGAGTCCTGCCGAACTGGCCAAGATAGGTCCATCTATGACTGGCTTTAAGCTGGTCATACACTGTGTGTGTGTGTGTGTGTGTGTGTTGTGTGTGTGTTTGTGTGTGTGGTGGTGTGTGGTGTGTGTTGTGTGTTTTTTTTTTTTTTTTTTTTTAAGAGCTAGTGGGACCAAGATTCCTATTCTTCCATACAAGAGAGGTGGATAGTGGAACACAACCTTCCTGCACTGGCTGGATTTCGCTCATTGTTCGGCCATCCTCGCTCAACAGAAGTCAAACGTTTGATCGACTTATCTTAGAGGGCAGGATGTGCTTGAAATCTTTACTCAATCAGCAGTTGCAGACAGCTGCTGATCAGTATATTCTGATAGGTGTGGGATTACTGTTAAATACTGTGCCCTGGAGGGGAAGAGGGGATTTCTCAATGCATAGAGCCAGCAAAAAAAATGTTTTGTTTGCTAACTGCCAAGTGCGAAATAACTTTTGGTGATTGTGTAATTCTTGGCTGTGTTCACAAATGTCTGCACAGATCAGTTCCTGCTGCAGCCTCTCGCCCTGTGATTTACAATGTGTAGTTTATTTCCTGCATGAGAGGAGGCTAAGGAATATATTTTTTTGACTCGCAGCAGACTAATAACACCACCTCAGCTTATGCAAGTCACCGACTAATACTTTTACCTGTGAATCACAGTTTGTGATTGCACTTTAACAACTTTCTCACCGCCTTGTAGTTTACTGCTACTGGGCAGCCACTGTGTGTGTGTGTATGTGTGTGTATATGTGTGTGTATATGTGTGTGTATATGTGTGTGTATATGTGTGTGTATATGTGTGTGTATATGTGTGTGTATATGTGTGTATATATATATATGTGTGTGTGTGTATATATATATATATATATATAATGATGTGTGTGTATGATTCGGCTCTTCCAGGTAGCAGGCATGGATGCGCGCCGCCGGCGGCTCACACCCGCTGTGATTATACACAGCGGAAGCTGATCAGTGGGTACCTACCATGGACTCGATGTCCGCTATCCTGCAGAGACACAGAACAGCGGTCTGCCTATGTTCTGACAGGAGAGAAGGCATGGATCGTTGCTCTGCAAAGCAGGGACTAGGATCAATGGTTTCCCCCCTAGTAAAAGCACCTAGCACACAGTACTAAAATACAGGCTAGGCACACAATTAACCCTTTGATCACCTCTTTCCCAGCCAGTGTCATTAGTACAGTGACTGTGCATATTTTTTAGCACTGATCACTGTATTGGTATCGCTGGTCCCCAAAAAGTGTCAGAATGTCCTCTGCAATATTGTAGTCCCGCTATAAGTTGTTGATCGCCGCCATTGCTGGTAAAAAAAATTATAAATTAATAAAAATATCCCATAAGTTGTAGACACGATAAATTTTATTTATTGGGATTTTTATTTTTTTACCAAAAATATATAGCAGAATACATATTGGCCTAAATTGATGGAGAAATGTTATATTTTTTATTGGATGTGTTTTATAGCAGAAAGTAAAAAATATATTGTGTTTTTATTTTTATTTTATTTTTTCAAATTTTTCGGTTCATAGCGCAAAAAAAAAAGGAAATGTGATCAAATACCACAAAAAGAAAGCTCTATTTGTAAGGGGGGGGGGGGGGGAAGGTGATCAAATACCACAAAAAGACAGCTCTATTTGTAAGGGGGGGGGGGGAGTAACATACTAGCACAACCGGGCAATTGTCATTTAAAATGACGCAAGGGGGGTAAAGCTTCTGGAGCTGAAGTGGTTAAAAAATATCTGTTTATGGTGTGGCACGGTTTGTATGGTTCTTTAGTTTCACTTGCTCTCTGGGGCTTTGGTTGCTTAGTATTTAGCACCATGGACTCAGCTACACTGGCAACCTGCATTCAGCTACCACCAGGAACACTATTTGCATGCCTTTTGCATCACCTTCAGTTGCTTATTTTTTTTTTATAGATTACTCACTAAAGCTAAAAACATGAATAGGTCATTTTTTTTGTTTTACAAGAAAATGAATATGGTAGGTTAAATGACCTCCGTCTAACATTTGACAAGTTTTTTATGAGTGCGAGTGCAAATTCCACTAAAGCCAGGCATAGATGGCTTTATGTACACTTTGAAATGCTGCAGAATATTGACAAAGTACACAGCACATCCAGGAAATGTACTAATCCTATAACTCTTTATAGTCAGTAGGGTGTGAGCATTGCTTTGAAGAAATGTAAAGTCTGTTTAGAGAATTCTCCACCTTTTTTGCTACTTTTTGTTCTGTTTGCACAGAGATAGGATTGTTTGGAGTGCTTTGATTTATTTGACACTTGCCCAGGCTTCACCTTTCTTACCGACATTCCGGTTATAGTGATACCTACACCTGCGCATGGCATGCAATGCAGGGAACGTGACCCTCTGCATGTCAGACAGATTGCGCTAAAGAGGAGAGTAGTTCCTGAGTAATCAGATAAGGCTGGATTCCAGTAGCTGCTGTTTGCTTTGGAGAAGGACATTGTTTGTCCTGGCTCACGGTGACCTGTGTATGCTTTGATATGAGAGATCAGGCTCCAGTTATTAAAAGAGAAGTATTGGATTTTTAAAAAAAAATTAATAGAGAATCGAGAACAAACAACGCTGACCGCTCGGTTGTCTGAGCTACGTAAACAAAGAGCTGGTCATCGACTCTCTGCTCTGTCCCCCCACTCTCACTGGAGAGCTTGGCTGTCGAGGGGACAGGAGTGGCTGGCTCAAGCTCTCAGTGGCTTGCTGAGAGACAAAGCTGGATGCTGGTCCAGAGATCTTGGCGGATTACGACCATACAGTCGCAATCTTTCCTGAGCCTGGACCAGCTCTGACGCTCTGTGACATCAGCCCACTGTCTGCTAAAAACGGGTCACAGGAGTGCAGAACGAACTGTACTTCTGTGACCCACAGGAGACATACAGCCAAGTGAGCTTTGGCTTTACTTCTCCAGTGGATGTAACCCCCCCCCTCCCACTCTGAATGCACTAAAATGTCCATACGACATTTTGCTTTGCTCTTTGCCATGCACAACCAGCAGTTGGATTTGGGTAAGGGGCTTGGCCTAGCTGTCATTTGTTTGTGCAGATTGCATATCCCAACTAGAAAGAAAAAAATTAAAGCTGAATCTTGGGTTAAGAGGATATTGTTTAAAAGAGAAGTATAGTTTTCTTTCTGGGGCCCCCCCCCCCCCCCCCCCCCCCATACTCCCCTAGCTGGATGCAGCATCAGTCCCGATGCCTCTGCACTGAGAACCGAGCAAGCAAACTCCGCCGATCACTTGGTTTTCAGAGCTCCGTGAGCACAGAGTTGCAAACTGTCAGTCGCCGCTCTCTGCTCTTCTCTCTCCCCGATCACTGGAGTGTTGAGCTGGAATAGGGACAGAGCAGGCGGTCTCAGGCTCTCTGAGAGGGTGAGACATGTATCAGTCTAGGCATCTGGGCAGATCCAGACTTCCATTGTTGGGATGACTTGGTGCCTGAACTGATTTCTGTGACGTCAGCGGAGAGCGGACTTCAGACCCCTCTCTGTTGAAAATGGGTCACAGGATTGCAAAACAAATTTCACTCCTGTGACCCATAGGAGAAGTCCAGCCAAAAAAAAAGCTTTGGCTGAACTTCTCCTTTTTAAATAAGAGGCATGCGTTTTCTTTCATGATTCTTGGTGTACTTTGTGTATTTTATTTTATTTTTTTCGTGTAGGAACTTGCTGTAATCAGGATCAGTCAGTGAATGCTCTCCCTACTTGTGCTGGTTGACTTGTATCCTCCCCCTGCTGTCGTTTTCTGCAGCGTGTAGAGGGTGGGCATGGAGGAGGAAGCAGGGGATTCCCTTGCTATCCTAAGCCAAGGGGCTGTGTGTTTCTATTGATGCACACAGTGTAGGGAGACCCAATTGTAGTCCCTGCATGCAAGGATTTGTAGTTGTGTAATCAAAGGTCCTCAGAAATGCATTGGCTGCCAAGTGTAATCAAAGGTCCTCAGAAATGCATTGGCTGCCAAGTCTCACAAATGTCCCCAATCTCATTCCTACAGATATCATCGACCCGGCTATTCTGCGGCCTGGGCGCCTAGACAAAACCCTCTATGTTGGACTTCCACCTCCTGCTGACCGGCTGGCTATCCTGAGAACCATCACCAAAGTAACTCTCTTAATTTATTTTTTGAGTTTTGAAGCATCATTAAACATGCATTACAGAATAGATTCCCTTCCTCTTCCTTTGAGGAACACAGGAAGTCTTGAACGTACAGGTTATACTGCCGCCTAGAGGAGGATTGAACATTGGCAAGCATAAAAGAGAAATGTATGCCAGCCCCCAGGGTAGCCCTCCCATCTTCCAGTATGCTTTTGTATTGTGTTAGTGTCCTTGGAGCATCTTTTCTACAGTTCTGCTGTTTTGAAAGACAAACCTGTGATTTTTGCCAGCAGTTTTTTTTTTTTCTCTTTAGTGGACTAGAAGAGAGTCTTGCTTTGGAGATCTCCCCTGTGATTTGCAATGGAGTGGTCATCCTCAGCTTGGCTGTTGGATCATACTGCATCCAGGTCCTACTGGACTATATATTGGGTGGTGAACCTAGTAGTAACCTTTGGGTTGGGACTCTTTCCAGACTGCATTCTGGTTAAGTTAGCTGTGGCGTGCTTTCCAGGTCCAGAGCTGCTGGCATTTCCGTTGTGCTTGCCCTGTCACTGGAGACTTGCCTTGTGAGAAGCAGATTATCGGGGTCTCCATCCTTTTTTTTTTTTGCTGGGTGCCATTGTTCCTCATTTACTGGTGGCTTTGCCATGGAAGGGGGCTATTGCTCTAGGACTGAGCTCTCATGTGGCTTGCAGCGTGCCGCTCGGCTCTCTTTTTGCATTATAGACTGTCAAGGAAACATCCAACTTGCTCCTGTTGTAAAGAGCCACGTGAGACCTTTACTTTCGATTCATTCCTGCTGCCCACCTTCAGTGACTATAGCCATCTATTCATTGCCCACCTTCAGTGACTATAGCCATCTATTTACTGACCCACACCTTCTATCAGCTGTCTGGGTTTTGTTGGTATCTGAGGCCTTGCCTCTTACCCTAAACATGTACACTGCCTAAATGCACTGCGGCTGCAGCATGTCTAAAACTAGTCATGGAGGGTACAATCCCTCTGTACCAGATGACCCCAGCTCTCTTTTTTTCTAACGGATGGGATACTGCTTTCAGCACTCATGGAGTGGTTTTACTATAACTGGAGAGTGCAAAATCTGGTGCAGCTGTGCATGGTAGCCAATCGGCTTCTAACTTATACTTATTCAATGAAGCTTTGACAATAAAACCTGGAAACTGATTGGTTTCCTTGCAGATCTGATCAGATTTTGCGCACTCCAGTTTTAGTAAATCAACCCAATAGAGTTTATACTGTCCTTGGCTGTTTCCCTCGTCCTTTAAATCTTCTTTGGCCATCTTGACTGAGGTTTTTACTATGGTCATTCAAGACTTTGACCAAAACAGCCCAATTATTTGCTGATTGATCATAGAGGGCACAAGTGCACTCACTCGTTACCTGTGTCCTTAGTGGCTTCATATTCATTAATCACAGAGACTGTCTGTCTGCTTTTGAGTCACTCCAGCCCATGACTGATGAGATTGGCCCCCAAGCAGTCACATTCTACTGCTATTAAAGTTCTAAATTAAGGAAGACTGGGCTCTTATGCAGTGCACACCTCTCTGCAACTAGAGGATCAGCCTATTGTTTATACCAGTGCTGTCTTCTGCCTTGTATAAAATTCTAAGCCTCTAAAGACTTAGCCACCCCCCCCCCCCCACCCCCGCTTTTCCAATGATTCCATTATTAAAACTGAAGGCAGCCTTGTAAAATAATTTGTTCCCATAAGTGCTTATTAGCCTTGGAAAAGTACTGCTCCAAGCCCTGCGACCTATGCTGTGCCCCTGCCCTGTAGCACTAACAGGTGCAGACTCTGCGCTGATACGAGGATAAAAGAAATGATCCTGGACTGCCACACTGTGATGAGCGATTTATTGAAACAAAATAAGCAAATGATATAATCCAAAGCTGTATGACATCCAAAAATTCATGCAACAGTGCAATCGATAGTAGGAAGTGGACACAGGGGACAAAAGGCTAACATGTTTCACATCATGGATAGATGACGAAGCATCTATCCATGATGTGAAACATGTCTTCTCATAACTTGCTTCTGAGCATGCACAGTTTTTTCACGTCGTTAAAGCCTACAGACACGACCGTTTTTCACAAAAATAGAGCATGTGCTACATTTTTAATGCCCATTTTTCACATGAAAAACGGTCGTGTGTACGCACCATTACTCATTTTATTACTTGAAATCTTCCTTTTGTCTTTACAGACTGGCAGATCCCCACTGGTCTCTCTCAGGACTTCAGGACCAAGTTGTCATAGCCCCGGGCCCTGCTGCAGTTTTACTTCAGCCTGTTCACTGTTCCAAAAGCCAAAGGGGCATTCACCCCATCTTGGACCTTTTAAAGCCTTTAATGTTTACATTTGGGCCCAAAAATTCCAGATGGTATCAAGCAGATCGGTCATTGCCTCTGTTCACTAGATAAATGTTATGGCTTCTTTCCAGCACACAGATGCTTTCTGTTTGCTGTAGGACCCCTATACTACCAATTTCTATCCTGTCATTTGGCCTATTTTCTACACCTTGGGTGTTTAATAAGGTGCTGGAATTATTGAAGGTCGTGTTGTATCCTCAGGGTATTCCTATCGTAGGACAACCTGCTGTTGAAGGAATATTCTGTTAGGGCATTGTAGGCCATTTATCTCTGTTTAAACGTCACAGAAGTTCAAGTGGATACTGTACATACAAAATCGTTACCATTTCATTGTTTGGAGTGTGTTCTATGTTCCTGGACACCTCTCAGGCTAGAGCATTTCTTTCTCAGAAGAAGCTTCAGATTCCCTGGACAGCTGTCTGTTCTCCACTTATGCATGAGAGGGGAGTTCCCTTTGCCCAATTTCAGAAAAAAACATCTGTAATGCAATATTCTGTCATCGTGGAACAAATCAATACCATCTCTAGACGATTTGATTTGTTTGACGCCAAGGAACAGGCTAAACCAGGTGGACGATTTTGCCTTGTCTGTTCTCGGTGTAAGATCCTTCAAGTGACTCTGAGCATCAGGCAGCCCCAGTTTCCTGTTATTACATCAGGCCTGTTTGAAATTGTTTTCTGTGTTGCCCACCCCTCAGTTGGACTACCGAGTGTCTCATGTCTCTCAATGGGTGAGAAAGAAAATGGAATCTTTGTACTTGCTGTAAAATCCTTTTCTTGGCACAGGTCCCACTCAATTGTGTTTATTATGGTCGTGCTCTCCATACTGCATTTCTACAAAACTAGGGCATGCTGGCTGTACCTGTTCTCCAATGTCCATTTCTCCTGTTGACAGCAGTAACCCAAAGTCTTAAGACTTCCGTTTCCTTCAGTGGCAAGATTTTCTTCTACTGTAAAAATACCAGGTGTTTTTCTATGCAAAAGTAAATGCAGGTGGCATGAACAGCCAGTGATAGAAGTGATTTGACTATACATGACCACAAGAAAAAAACGGATGCTTTTGTGAATCAACATTAACCAGCATATGACACATTCCGCAAACTTCTGCCACCTGCAGTTCATCAAGCACAGGAAAACGACGGGATGCTTACGCTCGGGACTTGTGCCGGCATACATGCCTGTGTATGAGCTCTTTTAGTGGTTTCATCCCTTCCCACCCTCAATCCATATGACGCTTCCTCAGCATGATTCCCATGTCAACTACAATAAGGTTGTCATGTGGATTTTACAGAAAAATACTTTTCTTAAAGAAGACACTTTCTGAACATGTTTTAGGTTTCCAAAGACCTTTTTTGTTTCATGTTTTGATGTCTTTCTAGAATGGAACTCGGCCACCCCTGGCATCTGATGTTGACCTAGAAGTGATTGCCTTTGATGAGCGTTGTGACTGTTTTACGTAAGTTGTAATAAAATAATTTTCAACTTTATTTGATAGAGGCAGATTTAATTTTTGAAGGCCAAATTTCCTTTCACCAAAAAAAAGGGAGAATGCAGCCTTTTCATTAGAACTGGTGATGTCACTAAGAATGCAGCCTATCGATTCAATGAAGACCATTGACCTCACCGAGAATTTAGCATGTGCTTTTAATGAGACCATTTCGGTAGTAGCTTATAGTTGCCAACATCCCTTTTAGTACATATATATGGGAAAAAAAACTCACAAGTGGGACTTTAAAGCGGAGTTGCACGAAAAATGTGACTTGCTTTCTTTCAAATCCCCCCCCCCCCCCCCTTCTGGTGTCACATTTGGCACCTTTCAGGGGGAGGAGGGAGCAGATACCGGTGTAGTACAGGTATTTGCTCCCACTTCCGGGCATAGATCACCGCGGTGACCTACGCCACGTCCGGCGCCTACTCCGCCCCCCCTCCCCCCGCTGTCTTCTGGGGGAGACACAGGTCCCAGAAGACAGCAGGAACCAGTGAAATAAAGTTGCGCGACTTGCGCATGTGCAGTAGGGAACTAGGAAGTGAAGCCGCAAGACTTTACTTGCTGATTCCCTTACAGAAGATGGCGGCAGCAGCACCCGAGAACCGATGGACAGTTTGGCTCCAGCTGCTGACATCGCGGGCGCCCTGGAAAGGTAGGTGTATATGTATTAAAAGTAAGCAGCTGCAGTATTTGTAGATTCAGACTTTTAATATTTTTTTTTTTCGGCGGAACTCTTTAACCACTTAAGGACCCCCGCACGCACATATACGGCCACAGAATGGCACGTACAGGCACAAGGGCGTAAATTTACGTCCCCGCCTAAGTGCGGTTCGGGGGTCCCATCGGGACCCCCTCCGCGGCGTGCGGGGGTCCCCCTGGCTCCGGGAGCGATCCAGGATCAGCGGGCGGATGTCGGCGCTTACCCGCCCCCCCGCGATCGCTCCCAGCCAATGGGAGCGCACTCCCATCCTGTCAGTTCCTCCTCCTGTGTTTACACAGGAAGGAGGAAATGATGTCACCTCTCATCGCAGCGCTGTTTCCCAGCGCTGCTGATGAGAGAAGACATCACAAGTAAGTGTGCACCAACACAACACTGACACACACTTACATAGGCACATTAACCCTTTGTGATCGCCCCCCCCCACCCCCCTGTCACAGTGTCACTGAATGCAGTGATCTAATCACTGCATTTAGTGTCAGTGTGACAGGCAGTGTAAAAAACAGTTAGTGTTAGGTTCAGGATAGCCTCCCCACCCCCCCTAATAAAGTTTTAACCCCCTGATCACCGCCCTAGTTAACCCTTTCACTCCCTATTGCCAGCGTCACTAAGCGATCATTTTTCTGATCGCTGTATTAGTGTCGCTGTTCCCGCTAGGTAGCTATTTTTTTTTATTGCGATTTTTTTTTTTTTACTAAAGACATGTGGCTAAATAAATTTTGGCCTAAATGTTTGACTAAAATTTAGTTTATTTGATTTTTTTTTAACAAAAAGTAAAAAATAGTGTTTTTTTTTCAAAAATGTCGCTCTTTTTGTATATAGAGCAAAAAATAAAAATCGCAGAGGTGATCAAATACCACCAAAAGAAAGCTCTATTTGTGGGAAGAAAAGGACGCAAATTTTGTTTGGGAGCCACGTCGCACGACCGCGCAATTGTCTGTTAAAGCGAAGCAGTGCCGAATCGCAAAAACACCTTGGGTCATTTACCAGCGTATTGGTCTGGGTCTTAAGTGGTTAAGCGGCAACACAGGGATACAGTGACATATCACATATGGTAGAGTACATTTTATGCAAAAACATTATCACGAAAGAAAATAAAAACATTGTACATAGAACTGTGGTGACTATTCATATATTATGTATGTGGATACATAGTGTTCCCACAGTTGCAGGTCACCAGTAGGGTAGTTGCAAGATGGTGGACATTCAAGGCATTTCAAAATGAATTTCCTTCTTCTTCTTCAGAGGTGTACACGAACCAAATGGCAAACTACATTCAATTATCAGTACATATTCCGGATCTTATGAAAGTAATTATTTACTTTCTAAGAAAGGCGGATACGGTGCAGTTAGCTGATCCACCCTCATTATCTAAGAGCTCTGATTTAATCCTTTTTTGTATAGGACATAGAAAATGATATTACAATTAACGCTATGATTTCCGAGACTAACTGGTAACTTCTGTACAATATATTCTGGTGCTTCCAGTAAAGTGGACTAATGCTTCAGAATACAAAGGCATTTTAGACACTTCCTACTTTGTAATAACCGTTTAGGGAGGACACTTTTCCTGTTCCAGTGTGTCTGTGGCGGCACCATAATGACATGCACTCACCATCCACTTTATTAGGTACACCTTGCTAGTCAAGGGTTGGACCCCTTTTGCCTTAAAGGTGTTGTAAAGGTACAATTTTTTTTTTTCCCCCTAAATAGCTTCCTTTGCATTAGTGCAGTCCTTCTTCACTTGCCTCATCCTTCAATTTTGCTTTTAAATGTCCTTATTTATTCGGAGAAATCCTCACTTCCTGTTCTTCTGTCTGTAACTCCACACAGTAATGCGAGGCTTTCTTCCTGGTGTGGAGTGTCGTTTTCGCCCCCTCCCTTGGACTACAGGAGAGTCAGGACGCCCACTAACGCACAGCTCCTTTCTCTATCTGAAACTTAGAGAGTGTCCTGACTCTCCTGTAGTCCAAGGGAGGGGGCAAGCACGACACTCCACACCAGGGAGAAAGCCTTGCATTACGGTGTGTAGTTACAAACAGAAGAACAGGAAGTGAGGATTTCTCAGAAGAAAGGACATTTAAAAGCAAAATGGAGGGATGAGGTAAGTGAAGGAGGACTGCACTAAGGTAAAGGAAGCTATTTAGGTATTATTTTTTACCTTTAAATCCCTTTTAAGGGCCCATTCACACCTGAGCGGCAAAACGCCTGTCGCGCGACGCTCGTGCCGCTGGAGGGGAAATTTCCCATTCATGTCTATAGAGATGGTTCACATCTCTGAGACGCCGAACGCCTGTCGCCTGAAAAAAAGTCCCGGACCCTTTTTTTCAAGCGACATTGGCGTTCGCCCATAGACATGAATGGGAAGATTTGTAAAAAAAAAAAAAAAAAAAAAAAAATAAATCGAAGCGCGGCAAGTAAAGCCGCGTATGCGGCGTTACTTGCCGCTCAGGTGTGAATGCAGCCTTAGACTGCCTTCATTCTTCGTGGCATAGATTCAACAAGGTGTTGTTTTGTTTTTTTAGTTTGTTTAGCAAAAACAAACAAAACTCAACAGTGTTTAAATGCCACGAAAAAAAGCTCTATCTCTGTGAAAATAAAGCTAAATATTGTACAAGGCATTATACCTCTCTCAGAGATTACAGTATTACCTCTAAGTAGAGGTGCAATGGATCGTCACCGATCCGTGATCCGAACGGGTCACCCCGTTCGGATCAGCACACCACTCGATCCGCGGAGCGCTCCAGAGCCTCGGCCGTACGAAAGTCCCCGGCTTCGGCCTAGCTCCGGAGCGGCGGCCATCTTGCTCCACCCCAACCAATCACAGATTGGCTGTGATTGGTTGGATGGGATGTCCCGTCTCTGCACCTGATTGGCCCGCGTCATGAGCGCCCTCTCTGATTGGAAGGCTGCCCAGATTGGCTGGCTGTCTTGGCGCTCTGGGAATCGGGATGAACGTGTGGAGCTTGGGGGAACAGCAAGTGCCGCTATGAAGGACGGGGACTAAGTGTTCTTTACTAGTGTGGGGGCAATGTTGGACTGGTCTGAAACGGGGATGGCGATGACGAGTGGGGGACAATGGTGGACATTACACTGCAAGTACAGTGAGTTGGATGTTAAACTGGCTATTATTGCAGTGAGTACTAGTGTGGGGGCAATGTTAAACTGGCTTTACAGTGATTACTAGCGTGGGGGCAATGTTAAACTGGCTATTTATTACAGTGACTAGTGTGGGGGCAATGTTAAACTGGCTATTATTACAGTCTTTACTAGTGTGGGGGCAATGTTAAACTGGCTATTATTACAGTCTTTACTAGTGTTGGGCAATGTTGGACTGGAACAGTGATGGTGACGACGAGTGGGGGACAATTGTGGACATTACAGTGACGAGAGGGGGGCAATGGTGGACATTTCCATATAGAGCCATTGGCCCAGCTAGAGCCCAGACTTGAATCCGACTTTTTTTTCATAAATCATTCATTTATTTTTATTTTTTTGCTGATCCGTAAATGATCCGATCCGTGACTCCTGATCCGAGGATCAATCCGATCTGTGAGTTTTTTGATCCTCTAAGACAGGTCATATGTTATGCTGCTTTTTTTTCCTTTGCAACCTCAGGTTGCAAGAAAGAAAATTGCTTGATTTGCCCATCGATACAGTCAGTCATAGGGAAATCCCTCCCATGGAGCTATTATGTTCTCCCGGGGGAAGGGGGGGTGGGGGGCACGGATTAGCAGGCCTGATATAATTATCACACCTCACAGTAATCGTATCAGACCACATCTAAAACAGACCATTCACTATTTACGATGTATAACATAGTTTTTTTTTTTTTTATTATTATTATTATTTATTGTTTTTTTAAGTTGCTTATTGCAGTCGAGTTACACATTTCCTTGTTATGCAGGGGTGCTGATCTGTCGGCTCTGGTGCGAGAAGCGTCCATAAACACCCTGCGGGTTGAAATGTTGGAGCCGGGGCCAATAGGCTGTAGAGGTAAGTTATGGGCAAGATTTTCTGCCCCTGAAGTGAAACTGTTAATTTAGCTTGCTGACCTGACGGCACACGGCACTCATTAACCACCTAACCCCTCCTATGGCAGTGGCCTGGGAGTCTTTCATCAACCTTTCTTCTAAGGTCGGCTGTTCACCAACAGCATGACTATCTCCATTGCAGTCATTTTATGCAACAGGGTTTGCAGCAAATACAATGCCTATAGAAAACTGGCATAAAATAGTAGTGCCGTCTCCAAAGAAAAAAAAATACTATCTGAAAGACACTTAATCAAGTTTTGTAGAAACATTTACTTCTGTAATCTACATGTCAGCCTTTTCCATGATAAAACATTTATATCCAGTACCAGTAGCAAACAACCATTCCTTGAATTGTGTCGCATACCAATTTCAGATAGAAGATACTGTGTGCAAAGATGGCTTATGTTGAACCTGAACTCAAAAGGAGATTTGATATACTATTGGGAATATCTAGAAGTGTTATCTGTGCCTAAGCAGTAACCAGAAAATCTACCTTTTGTCTGAAATGCCTCCTGAAAAAAGCCGTGCAATTCTTGGCATGTGAGAGTGCCTAGGAGCTCCTGTGCTATATATTTGCAGTGTGAGATCTAAGGCACTACTGCGTTTAACTCAGGGGTGGGTAACTACGGCCCTCCAGCTGTTGTAGAACTACATGTGCCATGAGGCATTGCAAGACTGACGGCTGCAAGCATGACTCTTAGCATCATGATGGGAAAGAATGACTATTACTCCCAGAGGCAGAGACATTATGGGACATGTAGTTCTGAAACAGCTGGAGGAGTTTTCCCACCCTGCTCTAACTGCTAGTAATTTGCAATAAGTTTTGGTGATGTCAACACTAAGCTGCTTACTGTTCTCCTTGCTGGAGGCTCCAGTATGAGGAAGCAAAGCCCTGTTTCTATCAAGATGGCCACCTCCGCACAGTGCAGAACAAGTTCTGGTAACATCTGCAGAGTAACCACAGGCAATACTGGTGACTAGTCATTTTCTTTTTGCCTGCCTTTTGTTTTGGGCACAGCATCCAGAGTTCTTTTCCTCTACGGGAAAATTGCAAAACTATCCTTGCCGTGAGGCTTCTTTCATACTGCAAGGATTAAATCCTCATTTAGGTCCAATATACCATTTAAAAGCAGTTCTACCTTTAAAAAATAAAATTCAGTTATATTTGTCCTATCCCCAGGCTTTCTCTTCTGTGTGACTGGTCCCCCCAAAGATGCCTCTCTTCAGCACTCCATCAGTCCTAGGCTCTCTGACCTCATCACGTACAATTCAGGACAAGCAGTCCTGGATTGTAAGTGAGGACCACGAGGGCCTGCCCAGAGCATTAGATGGAAGAGGAGAGCACCATTTGCTGGTCGAGGTAGGGTTAAAGTAATACTAAAGGTTCCTTTTAAAAAAAATAAAAATAAACAACAAACACGTCATACTTGCCTCCACTTTGTACTTCGTTTTGCACAGCGTGGCCCCAAACGTCCTCTTCTGGGGTCCCTCTGCGGCTCCTTGCATTAGATAACCCCCCTCATTGGATTTGATTGACAGCAGCGGGAGCCAATGGCTGCGCTGCTATCAACCTATCCAATCAAAGCTGGGACTCTGTGGAGAGGAGGACAGCGGAGACGCACCGTGCAGATGAACAGGCTCAGGTAAGTAAAACGGGGGGAAGGGGGACTGGTGATTGGCAGGTGTTTTTTCACCTTAATGCATCCTATGCATTAAGGTGAAAAAACACAAACCTTTACAAACCCTTTAAGGTAAGTAAAACTGCTTTTTATTGGTACCCTAGTCACAAATGAGCATTTAACCTGTGTTGGGGAAAGCCTGATTGCAAGGGTAACATTTCATGTTTTTTACATGAAAGTCCACCACTCCTCCTACCTAATATGGCCTTGCACTGGCCTCAGGTGCTATGCAGACCCTGGTCATTGGTGTAATTATGCAAAGAGGTAAGTGTTGTCTGGTGCTGACTGCTTCTGCTGTGTAAGGGCCCTTTTACACAAGCGGACGAACGGTCCGCTTTTCATAAGTCCGTTTACGGACTCACAATGCATCCCTATGGGATCGCGGACGTTGGCGGATAATGCATCCGCTAACGTCCGTAATCATCCGCCTCCGTCAAGATCCGGTTTTTCGGATGGAAGAAAATCCTATTTTTCTTCCGTCTATCGGATCGGATAAATACAGACACACGGTCCGTATTCATCCGATTCCCCATAGGGGATTTACGGATGATCCCTGCTGAGCAGATGGGCACACACGGGGCGGATCAATACGGATCCGCTCCATGTGAAAGAGCCCTTACGGATGATTAGGGCACTTTAATACAGCCAGTATGCATCAGCATGACCTGGAAGAGTGAAAAGAAAAAGTAATAAATAGAACTTTACAAATTTTTTAGGAAAATTGCTTATTTTTTTCAGCATTAGTACGTGGACAGTCTGCTAAAATGAATCCAACAATATAATAATGTTGTTTATGTGCCTTTTATTGGCATTACAGGGAAGATCGAGGTTTATAAAAAACACTTTGAAGATGCATTCAACAAAGTAAAACCATCCGTCTCCAGGAAGGTATGTCTTCTGTCATTTATTGCTTCTAAATGTATTTATAAAGGAACAAAAGGTGAAGAAACTGGTTTAATGAATATAAAAGAAAAAATTGCTGTGCTTATTCAGCTGAAAACAAAGTGGAATGTCCTGATCATGTGACGTGTATCTAGTGGAGGGTGAAAGTACGCGGTGTTATTAAGGAAAACCACAAGAGACTGGCTCAGCAGGGATTGGAAATCTTTAAGCCTCTTTATGGAACTGGCAGCGTGGCTCATTTGTGGTAGAAGTATTGTTTAGGTTTCACCTCTATTATTACTAGTACAAGTAAGCTTATATTGGGTTTTCAATAATAACTATTGTATTGTAATCGCAATGCTGTTTATTAAATGAAAGTGTATGCTGTGACCATAGAACTCCTTTAACCACTTCAGCTTCGGAAAGATTTGTCTCCTTAATGACAGGCCATTTTTTAAGATATGGCACAGCGTCGCTTTAACTGACAATTGCACAGTCCTGCAACGCTGTACCCAAACAAAATTTACGTCCTTTTTGTCCCACAAATGGAGCCTTCTTTTGGTGGCATTTGAGCCCTTCTGCAGTTTTTATCGACATCGACCCGCAGGCACGCTCCTGTGTGAGCCGCCATACAGCTACTTCGATTTGCACAGGAGAGCTGAGGAGAGTCATTATACGGCGGCTGGTCGGCAAGTGGTGAAAGTAGAACTATAGGCAAAACCTTTTTTTTCCAATTTCAAAGAGAGTAAGGGAGGGTTATACCCCTTTTGGATCATTTTTTTTTTGGCAATCTGTGTCCCATCGCAGACATTTCCCTTGACTTGCTGTCCCATAACCAAACAGGAAGTGAGAGGAAATTCCAGCAAATTAAGGGAATTTTTATTTGGTGACACCGGATCACTGGAACTATTTTTTTTTCGGGGGACAACCCAAAATTTGGGATTTTCTTTTACGTTCACTTTCAATGATAATAGTAAATAGGAAAATAGGGTGAATCTCCTTAATAGGGGCACCGACAGACCTATAAACTGACAAGCGTTCTGATCCCTCTCTACTCTATCCAAAACTATAAGAACTGTTTTGCCTTTAGTTACACTTTACATTGTTTGTATAAGTTGCTGTTATATTTTTAAAGAGGAGCTCCACCCTAAAGTGGAACTTCCTCTCATCGGAACCCTACCCCCCTCCGGTGTCACATTTGACACCTTTCAGGATGGCGGGGGGGAAGCAGATGCCTGTCTAAGACAGGTATTTGCACCCACTTCCGTGCATACAGTCTGTGGGTAGACTGCGGGTAGTGCAGTAGGGAACCGGGAAGTGAAGCCGCAACGCTTCACTTCCTGAATCCCTCACCCATGATGGAGGTGGAGACAGCCGAGAGACTTGCAATCGCTCGTCTTCTGCTGCCGACGTCGCTGGACTCCAGGACAGGTAAGTGTCCATATATTAAAAGTCAGCAGCTGCAGTATTTGTGGCTGCTGGCTTTTAATATTTTTTTTTTGTGGCGGAGCTCCGCTTTAAGTAGTGGTTATTCAATGTAAGAAATCATATACTATGCCAGACAACCACACTTATACTATGTGAAAAATGTCATTAAGGAACCAACTCTATCAGATTTGCTCACATTGTCCTGTCAGGCAAACACCCTATTTATTCACATGTACTGCAAAGTTTTCCAGCACTGCTAATCTAACATGCACACAACACAATGATCCTATTGAAAGTCCATTTGAGGCCACATTGCAACACACTATTTTAATGCAGCTTGACTGCATTCCTTAATAAGCAGACTGTGTTCGTACTGCAGACTTTGGTAAAGTCCCCTACAGTTGGCAGCATGATGTAGATCTGGACCATTGCGCTCTCATAGATGGACTGCGGTCCGGATCTCTACCAGTCCATTAACTCGTGCACTAAACCGCAATTAGCAACCCTACTCCAGGGAGCATGCTTATTGAAGCACTGTGCAGGAGGCATGTTGGACTGCTGTGCTCTGTGTGAGAGCAATCATCCAAATCTACAGCATGCTGTCGGCATAGGGGGCCCTATCAAATTCTGCAGAACTAACTCTGAAATGCCCAAATTTCAATCCATGTATGGGCACCCTGGTTGTACACAAGCCGATCCATCGATTTACTTGTGTACAACCAGCCTGTTGGATTGGCTGTAAGCCAGCAGCCCTAATCATTGTGTTCTGCCAGCAGGGAATGCTCCCCCACCAGCAAAACACAATAACGCTGCAGGAGGGATTGCCCCATCAACACTGACTGTGTTGATGGGATAATGTATGGCCTGCTTAATAAAAAGAAAATGGGCTGCCACACTCTCTTTATTTCTAAAGCTGACCACAGATGGTTCGAATTTCAGATGGTTCAGCAGGCACCAGCTGAGATTCGATCCATGTATGGGCAGGCTAATTGTACCCATCGATTGGCACTCCCAGATATCAAAAGATATTACCAAGCCGTAGTTTTAGCAAGGCTAGTCGAATGGTCAAATAAGAATTCAGTAAAAAAATGGGTTCACATGGAAAACGCATTAAGTAAACAGCACCTTAACACAAATATATGGATTCCACCAAAATATAGAATAACCAACCCAAATACACATAGTATCACAAAACAGGTTTATAAGATATGGGACTTGGCACATAGGAGGGAAAAATGGGAATATAATTCCCCATTAATTCCATTAGCAAACACAAACTTATTTGCACCCGGAAATAGGACAAAATTTGGGAAAAAATTAGGTAGTAAAAGATTAGGGGATATTGTTGCACAAGGAAAAATAAAAAACAAAGAAGAGATACAGGTAGTAGAAGGGGCACAACAAATAACTGATTGGGAATACCTACAACTAAAGCACTTTGTACACACACTTCCAGCACCAATAAGAGAAGATTCAGCACAAAACTCTATAGAAAAACTTTGCACACGGGGAGAACCACTACATCACGGAATTGCTAAGATATACAAAATTCTTACAGATATTGGGACAAAAGAAACTCTACAAAGCGTAGAGGCATGGGAGAAAGAAATTGGAGAAAGAATAGAAGAAGTACAAATGACCAGAGCGACCTTCAACTACGCAAAAGATATAACAACAGTAGAAGCTAATTATAAATTTATGATGCGATGGCACTTGACACCTGTCAGACTTAATAAAATATCTGAAGTAAATTCTCCCCTTTGTTGGAGGAAGTGTAACCAAACAGGGAGTGCCCTGCACACATGGTGGGAATGCCCGAGAATGCAGGAATATTGGAAGGAGATTGTTAAATTAATCGAGGAAATCTCCGGAGAAAACATCCCACTAGATCCCCTGTCCTGCCTATTCCACAGACAGGACATAGTAAAAGGGAAAAAAAAATATGCCTCAACATTGGCCCCGGTCCTGTTAAATGCAGCAAAGGGGCTGATCCCGAAATTCTGGCTCTGCCCACATAAACCACCTCTAAAGGAATTCATACACAGGATCGACCAAATTGCAGAGATGGAGTATCTAAGA
Source organism: Rana kukunoris (assembly GCA_029574335.1). Classification (NCBI taxonomy): domain Eukaryota; kingdom Metazoa; phylum Chordata; class Amphibia; order Anura; family Ranidae; genus Rana; species Rana kukunoris. Next base: position 500,854,168 of record CM056052.1, read on the forward strand.
AGGGCCGATCTAGGAGAGGAGGAGGGGGACAGGGGTGGAAAGCTATGGGATCAGTGGAGAATCTATAAAACATCTGAAAAATTTCCCCTAACACTATCAGAAATAAATCAGTAATAGTTTACGACCCGATCCAATAAGGCAGTGATGGGAAGAAGCAGGGGGAGGGACATAATTAGGGGGGGGGGGATAAATAAAAAAAAAAAAAAAAAAAAATGTATGAGAAGAGTGGGAATAAGTATAGAGATCCAAGGAGGTAGGTGTTGTGGGGAGTAACGGGAGTTTATAAGAGCCATCATTTAGAGTACGTGATGTTAGAGGTAAAATATACTTTTGTTATTACAACATATAAAAAAAAAAAGGAAAATGGGGAAAAAAAAAAAAAAAAAGAGATCAAATAATTAAAATATATAGAAACAACCACAAATGATGCAAATCTGAGGTGGAAATATGAAGGGCGGATTAATGATGAACCCCTCCAACATCTCAAAACCTTGGGTTAAGTCTGATGTGGAAAAAAAAAAAAAGAAAAAAAAAAAAAAATTGTACCCATCGATTGACTTTGTTACAATTAGCAGGTTGTATTTCTAGGATGCATTTATCACCAGCAACAAAGGCTGGCAATAAGGATGGTGTTCTCCAGGCAGGGGTCGGCTCCCTGTGCACTTCTGCCAGGAAAACACGATTGATTCTCTTTTGCGGAGCTATCTGTTTTCTTGCAGGAAAGACCATTGCATCATCTATGGCCTGCCTAAGGAAGGCTGACTGTGCATCCTTCCTACTAAACTATATGGGTTCAGTTGGGCTTTAAAGCCCAACTTCATCTAAAACGTGTTTTCTTTGTTTCGTTATAAAGGATTAGAACCTCTGTCAAGTTTTACTTCCCTTTTTGGCATCACTGTGGAAAATCACAACAATCGTATGTTTTTGTATTGTGGAAGTAAACTGGAGGAAACTCATACAAGGAAAATGCAAATTTCCCATTCAGATTGCAGCCCGGGTGAAAATCAAATCCAACATCGCGGCACTGCAAGCTAAAACTTAGATGCGCTTGGCGTTGTTCCTTTTCGTTTTATAATCTGGGAAAATTATAACTGTTAGACTAAGTAATAGTGTCGTTTAAAAAATAAATAAAAATTAGGTCCAGTTGTAGTTTATCAGCACATTTTTACAAATCAAATTGGGGTAGCTTAGGGTTTTTGATCGGCCACCGGACATTCATCAATTAAAAAAATTGAAAGTGCCAGGCAAAAAATGCCAAACAGCGGCTGCAACCAGTCAGATGCAGGAGCTGTTTGGGTATTTTTGACAATCTGCAAACTGAATAGAAATAAATTTGTGTGTAATGCCAGCTTAAGTAATTGTTTTACAGTTGTCTCTTTTTGCAAACATTTCCAGCCCCAGTAGTCGAGTCCTATGCTCAGCAGTAGACTCGGCGCAGTGAGTGCTGTGTGTAAGAGAAGCGGTCTCTCTACAATAGTCCAACAGGCCCTCTGCTGAAACAGACCTATAGCAATATAGCGATCAGCAGGGAGCAACAGGTGTTGTCAGTTGCAACATTGTAAGTCAGACTTCTGTAGGGAACACCATAGGCTTCACACAAAGTACAGAGGACTCTCTGCAGCCTACTTTGAGCATAGGACTCTTCTACTTGAGCTGGGGTGGGTACGATTCTGGCACTTGAAATACTTTTTTTTTTTTTTTTTTTTTAAAGAACTTTTGGTTATGTTCACTGCCATAGTTGCAAATGGTGCGAATAGAACTTAATTCAATAACTTATTGTCTTGAGTGACCCTGATTTGTTTGGTTTGTATGTGCTCCTTTCACTTTCTTTTTGCTCCCACTAGTTGGGGAGGTAAACTCTTCAAATGATTAGGCCACTGCCTGCCTGTGGTTTCTGGCTGGGGTACAAAAGACAGGACTGAGCAAGTCCTTTCTAGGTAATGTTTTCAAGATTGGGTGGTGGTCTAAATGTCACCTGCACCTGGTGGATGAAAAGGCCCTATGAAAGGCCTAGATCTTGGTTCCTGGCAGGGTTGCAGAAGACGTCTCGGGGAAAACGAGCAGGTCCTTTCTAAGTAACTGTTCTTCCATTAAAGGGGTTGTAAAGGTACAATTTTTTTCCCCCTAAATAGTTTCCTTGACCTTAGTGCAGTCCTACTTCACTTACCTCATCCTTCCATTTTGCTTTTAAATGTCCTTATTTCTTCTGAGAAATCCTCACTTCCTGTTCTTCTGTCTGTAACTCCACACAGTAATGCAAGGCTTTCTCCCTGGTGTGGAGTGTCGTGCTCGCCCCCTCCCTTGGACCACAGCAGAGTCGGGACGCTCTGTACGTTGCAGATAGAGAAAGGAGCTGTGTGTTAGTGGGCTGTATGACTCTCTTGTAGTCCAAGGTAGGGGGCGAGCACGACACTCCACACCAGGGAGAAAGCCTTGCTGTGTGGAGTTACAGACAGAAGAACAGGAAGTGAGGATTTCTCAGAAGAAATAGGGACATTTAAAAGCAAAATCGAAGTATGAAGTAAGTGAAGAAGGACTGCACTGAGGTAAAGGAAGCCATTTAGGAAAGAAAAATTGTACCTTCACAACCCCTTTAAATATGGGCAGCATTTGGCAACTTACAGAGCACCAGAACCTGGTGGAGGAAAGTCACATGAGTAGGTCTTTGTAGTGCTATCAATGATTTCTTACTCAGATGTTGGGAAAACATCTTTGCTCATGAGAATTTACAATTTGGCAACTGCTGTGTGTTCCATAGAAACCATGAAAACAGTAAAATAACACATTTCTTCCTCTGCAGGATCAAGTGATGTATGAGCAGCTCCGCCTGTCACTGAGCCGCTGATGCGCACCATGAAGAGAGGCTGGAGGGAATGGTTTGGAGACGCAGCACAGCAATAAAGTGTCTATGTGATGCAGCGAGGCATGTTTGATCCTGAAAGCCCACATTCTTCAGCTGAATCCTCGGCATAGACTGGAATGTGACGTGTGTGGGTATATAGAATTGGAGATCTCCTCCCTCTACATCTCCCAGCTGTAAATAAACTAGACGGAAACTTTATTCTGTATTTTTTACACTATATGCCGCCTTGTTTTTATTTGTTTTTCCAACAGGTTACACCGCTTTAGCTTATATCAAATGCATGCACATGTTGGTAGTGTGTATTTTCAGGGAGGACAAAATTAGAAAGTAATAGCTATGTTCTTATCCAGAGACTGATTAAAGCGAAGCTTCTGGGGAACCTCACCGTGGCGAGATCATCCAGAAGTGAGGACATGTACCCCCTGAAAGGTACCAAATGTGGTACCACAAAGGGGGTAGCCCCTTTTGGGTGGAGCTCCACTTTAAGGCAGATAGGGGCCCTTGGCAGAGTAGCTAGTATACCTCCACACTCACCATCAATTAACCTTGAAGTGTTACTAAACCCAGGACCCTGCATTTACTATATCTGGTCTCCCATAGCACACATCATGGAAATGCAATTATTTTAGTAAATAGAAACTGCTAAATACCTTTTACTCATCAGCAGTATATAGCAGTTTATTTACTTCTATTACAGTCTGGTTAAAGCTTATAGGAGTTTTAATTCTGCACTGACTGTCCTGTCAGGATGAAGGACCCTGATTCTCTTTCTGGACTGTGCTGATTGGCCCTGTATTGATCGCATGCACTCTCCCAAGAAAAAAAATCTCTAGCAATACACGCCAAACTGAGCATGTGCAGCCTGTCCCCTGACTCTGTATTATCAGGAAATATTGTGGGAACAGTGGAAGGAGGGGAGGGTCAGAGAAGACCGGATCAAACCATCTTTTTACACAATGCAGAGGATTAACCCCTTAGGTTCTAGTTTCGCCTCTGATATATAGAAAATCCTCCATCTGTTATCTACTGTCATAGACTACTATGAAAAATGTTGCTAGTTACAGAGAAGTGTAAAGCTGTTTGTTTTGTTAATTTTGTTGTCCCCGCCCCACTGTCATTCACAGTTGGACTATAGGATCCTCAGTGCACCTTCTGGATGTTACATTCCTAATATATCATTTAAAATAATACAGAATTTTTCAGGAACTAGTTAATATCTGCAACTAAACAATTCTAGCCTGTTCGGAGTACTAAGTTTTGTAGGTAAAGTTGATCCGGGGTAAATCCGATTGCCTCTCGGGGGATCAGGAAGGAATTTTTTCCCCTCCAGCAGCAAATTGGATCATCGCTCTGCTGGGGTTTTTTGCCTTCCTCTGGATCAACTGTGGGTATGGAGTTGGGTGTATGGGATGTACTGTGTTTTATTTTGTTTGTTTATTTTTTTTATGGTTGAACTGGATGGACTTGTGTCTTTTTTCAACCTGACTAACTATGTAACTATGTTATCCATTAAAATACATTTAGCTGGGACTATGAGCTCTCTAATGACATTCATTTAGCTCCACTGGGTGTTTACAGCCCTATTAATGAATAGGTTCAACTTTAGTCACCTGTTATTTAATCACATGAGTCAGAACCAAACTCTGGCAGAATAATCAGAAAAATGATTATTAAAGTGTTGTTTACGCAGCTTGCTTTGCTATGCAGGTGGACAGTGAAGTGAGGAGAGAGACTGCTTTTCACCAGCATTTCTGTAACCTCTGCCCCTCCAGCTCTCTGGATTTTATGGGAGCGTCGCCAAACTGGTGATGCCCTTTCTGCACAAAATTCCCAAGTTAACAGAACAGGCGTTGTCACTGTACATACATTTAAATATCAGCTGTTGTGTGTAAAGGGGAGTGATTAACTCCGGTAAGGTAGCAGCTTTGAGATGCCGGCCATCTCTTTAATTGACAATTAGAAGGCCTGCAGCAGGCACAGAGAACCCGCCTCATTTCCAATGTTTTTGTACTAGAATAGCCCCATCAGACCCCATCCCTCCCAGAGGAGCGTGGAGGTTGCTTGATCATTTCTCACTCTTAAATGTAAAATATATATATAATAAATATTTCAGCAAAGTCAAAGAGACAACTTCTCAATCCCATTTCAGACAGTCAGATTAAATTGTTTCCTGTTTGCAAAGATAATGGATCCAGCACAGTCAGTATTATGCCATTGCTTTCCTATGCCAAGGTTGTATTGCTGACTGTATGTAAAGTGGTGACGTTACGCTCGTGAGTAGACACGCTCCCTCATATTGAGGTTTGGGATCCTCTGTGTTCCTCGTCTTCTATACAGCAGAACTCAGACCAGAAGATAACAGGAGGCTGATACCAGATCAAAGTCATGTACTTGCAATGCTTGCATTTAAAATATTCAGCATATTTAAGGAGCTGTGGTGGCTCAACGTGATTGGCACTGCGCTGACAAGCCGTTCACCTCTGCAGCCAAGGGTTCGGATCCCGGTCTCGGCTACATGTGAATTGAGTTTGGTGGTCTCAGCCCGGCTCCCGGTGGGTGTGCTATGCAAGGTACGCCTGTGCTTAGTTCGCCCACCCCCCCCCCCACAAAAACCACCACACTTGCACGCACACAAAATTGGTTTAATACGCACGCACTTTGGCCATGCGGTCTCCTAAAGAGAGGCGAAGGACCTACGGGGCTGGCTTGGTGGGTCAGGCCCCCTCACTCCCTCATAGGGGGAGTCCCTCTGCCCCGATGGGGTCCTGTTGGGCCCCAGTTGGGCTCCAAAGTGGAGCAGGTAGGGCGGGGTGAGTGGGAGGCCCCCCCTCACACCCGCCATTGCCACCGGGGGCATGGAGAAGGATGGCGATTGCCTCCGGGGGGAGGGTCTGCCTACTCCCAACTCCTGCAGTCCGGCTCCTCTCTCTCGAGTTCACGCACAAAAATACACTTTAAAAAAAAAAAAAAAAAAAAAAAAAAAAATATTCAGCATATTTAATCATATTATTGATTATGGAGCGGTATTCATTTGTGTCTTTTTTTTATATCCGCCCAAAGTTGAGCTTTAAAGGGGTTGTAAAGGTTGATGTTTTTTCACCTTGATGCATTCTATGCATTAAGGTAAAAACATCTGATGTTCGCCAGCCAGCCCCCCACCCCCCAGTTTACTTACCCAAGCTCTCGAAAGTCCTGCGTTGTGAAACCGCAGGATTCTCGACTGGTCTTTTCTGTTCTTCTCGGCTCCTTCATTGGATAGCAGCCATTGGCTCCCGCTGCTGTCAATCAAATCAATGATGCGGAGTGCAGGGGCCGAGTGATACAGTCGGCGGCTATATCACGGTAGTGTGCCCGCAAGCTAACCCCCTTGGGAGAGCGATTCCCATAACGGGGGTTAGCTGATGCAGAGAGGAGGAGTCGAAACAGCTGCCGAGGGACCCCATGAGACGAGGACCGGGGCCACTCTGTTCAAAACTAACTGCACAGTGGAGACAAGTATGACATGTTTGTTATTTAAAAGAAAAGGGAAGCTTTACAACCCCTTTAACACTACTTGTTGGCAATGAAGTGAATGAGAACATATGACCCTGTAGTGTGACACACAGCTACCTAATAAATCACTCTTCAATCCCTGCCCTGGGGGCAGATGAAGGTGCTGCGTTTAATGATTGTTCAGCAGAATAAAGTCACCTCCATGCTTCATTAACAAGGAAAAGTCTTCTGGAGGTGAGATTACAGAGTAACTGTATGCGGCCCCCACCCATCATCTCGTATGACATACTCCAATCCCTTCTCTTCTAGTGTAACTGTGCACTAACCATTGTGTGTTAAAAGGAAACAGGCGTCTTTGCAGTGAATGTTGTGTGTGTGTATGTGTGTATATATATATATATATATATATATATATATATATATATATATATATATATATATAATATTATATATTTTTTTTATTATTATATACTAGTAGCCTGGAAAGCTAGGCAGGGCACCTGTAGATGTGTCTGTGTATCTGTGTCCTCGTACAGCCAGACAGATGAACATTGATGGACAAAAAAAAAAAAATCTATGGACTACCAGAGCGCTCAACAGCACTATGGTAGTTGATTGATAACCCTAGATGTGCCCAGGGCACACCCTAATCGCCCAGTGCACAGATTCCCCTTGCTGATATATCTCCAAAGCCTCTAAATGGGGCTCTTAAAAAAAATCATCCAAAAAATAAAATTGTATCCAACCCCAGTGATTGCTCTTCTCCTCTCTATGCTTCCGGAGCCCATGGCATCACAGACGAGGCGCCTTTCCTTGCTTGACAGCTCATTCCCTCATTCATATTGTAGACCCCACCAATACACACCTATTGTCCCTGTGGGTCTTCACTGTGAACAACATTAATACAAATATAAGGTGTTCTGGTATTTATGAATACCCTCCCCCTTTTTGCTATATGCAGTGGATCAGGGAGACTCTGCATGAGTGGGGATATGGTACATGTAATACCATAAAATGGGTGGCGCATGTAAAGGTGAACCTTTCCTTGAAAAATTGTTTGCCAAATGGCGCATGCATCCAATTAGATATTTTGACAATTGGTGGGCCAAGCTGTTATGGGGCAGTAGCCACAGCAGAAGATTCATTCACCCATGCTCTGCCAGATTGTTATAAAAAAACTATGTCTAGACAGCTTAAAGAGGAAGGAAGTAAACCCTTTTGTTCCCTGCAAAGTAAAAGCATAATGGGCTGGTATGCATTATGTGACCCGATGTGGCTTCAGAAGCTTGCCTGGCAAGTTAGGGTAAGACAGCGCTATATAAGACTTGCATTATTATTATTATGATGTCATAAAACTAGGCTGATTACCAGACAAGAAAGAGGAAGTGGCCTGTAGAAGGAAAGGCCGGCAAACACTCGATGGCTGAGCATGGGGGGACTACAAGGATCGAGGATCCAGCCTGTCACCCAGTCGGCAGTTGATTGTATATCCCAGGATCCAAAAATGCAGGAAAAATTTAATAAAAAATCGTAAAAAAACTCCCGAGCACATGGGCTCCAGAAGAGCCATGTCTTCTCCTAATGCTAGGCAGAAAAAAACTGGGGCTGCATGAGGCAGAGAGAGGGTTGTACCCGGGTGACCCACCCCCTGGTAGGTGCTGTACTGAGAGAAGTGTTTTAACACTTGAAGTGCTGTTTTTTCTGCCTAGTCTCTCCTGGAAGGAAGGATAATAACCCTAAGATCAATTGCTGCTGTGTCCGTCCATGAACTCAGAGAAATGGATTTTACGGTGAGTACAAAAATCCTATTTTTACTATCCAAATTTAAAACGACAAGGGCAGAAGATTTAATAGCTGGAAGGATGAAAAAAAATGAGTTCCGCTTTAATGACCCTTCAAGTGATTTCCATAAACAAATGTGGAGCTGAACACGTAGGTGAGGGGGCGCGGTTTTGTAGAATTGGGAGGCCAGTGTATAAGAATTTGATTACTGTGTGTCTCGGCTTGTTTAGTTTGTCTTTTTCCTGTAGGATGGTGAAATGTACCGTTCATTGTGTGCTGAGCAATACACGGCCGTCATTTCATGAAGTGACACAATATCAACATCTTTACTTTCAATATCACTAGTAAGATAATGCCGAGGTATGAAGAACATTTTGTGGGGTTTATTTTTTTCCCCCTTTTTACTCTGTGGCTACTATTGGACTAAAACCTACATAAAAAAATGCATATTGTACATTTCTTTCCATTTGTAAACCAAATAGGTTCATCAAAATTATTAAAGGATATTAACGTTATTAAAAGATAAAGAAACAAAAGCAGATTTTGCTGCAATATTTACCTTCAACGCAGACATTTTACTTTTTCTGCTGTCTGTCTTCGGAATAATGTCTAGCATCATTTCAACACACTTCTTCTGAGGCCAGGTTGTCCTGGACCCACCCCAGCCTGTGACTGGACAGTGAAAAGAGGAGTAGCACAGTGATGAGCAATGTTCACTCGGCTTTCTCCTTCTATCAGCATGCTCATTGTCAGCACATGAACTGATTCTAGGGCTGCTCTCTCACGCTGCAGCCCTGCTGTACAGGGACTACAATGCCTTTAAAGTATTCATATCCTTTGAAATTACATTCAATTAAAATACAACCAAAAAACGTAAATGTATTTTATTGGGATTTTATGTGATAGACCAACACAAAGTGGCACATAATTGTGAAGTGGAAGAAAAATAATAAATGTTTTTCAAGATTTTTCACAAATATGTGAAAAGTGTGGTGTGCATTTGTATTCTGCCCCTTTTCAGAGTCAATACTTTGTAGAACCTCCTTTCACTGCAATTACAGCTGCAAGTCTTTTTGGGGATGTCTCTACCAGCTTTGTACATCTAGAGAGTGAGATTTTTGCCCATTCTTCTTTGCAAATTGGCTCAAGCTGTCAGAGTGGGTGGAGAGCGTCTGTGACCAGCAATTTTCAAGTCTTGCCACAGATTCTCAATTGAATTTAGGTCTGGACTTTGGGCCATTCTAACACATGAATATGTTTTGATCTAAAACCATTCCATTGTAGCTCTGGCTGTAAATGTATGGTCATTGTCCTGCTGGAAGGTAAACCTCTGCTCCAGTTTCAAGTCTTTTGCAGACTCTACCATTTTTTTTTTTTTTAAACTAAGATTGCCCTGTATTTGACCTTGTCCATCTTCCCATCAACTCTGACCAGCTTCCCGGTCTCTGCTGAAGAAATGCATCCCCACAACATGATGATGCCACCACCATGTTTCACGGTGGGGATGGTGTGTTTAGGGTGATGTGCAGTGTTGGTTTTCCCCCACATATAGTATTTTGCTTTTAGGCCAAAAAGTCTCATGTGACCAGAGCACCTTCTTCCACATTTGCTGTGTCCCCCACATGGCTTCTTGCAAACTGCAAACAGAACTTCTTATGGCTTTCTTTCAACAATGGCTTTCTTCTTGTCACTCTTCCATAAGGCCAGATTTTTGGAGTGCACGACTAATAGTTGTCCTGTAGACAGATTCTCCCCTCTGAGCTGTGGATCTCTGCAGCTCCTCCAGAGTTAGCATGGGCCTCTTGGCTGCTTCTCTGATTAAAGGGGAGGTTCCCCTAAAAAGAAACTTTTAACATTGCATTCCCGAGGTTAATGACAAGTAGAATCAGCGGGTTTTAAAAAAAAATATGTCCTTGCATACCGTTTCTCATATCCCTTCTCACCGCCGCTTCCGGGTCTGATGGTCGGGGATGGGCGTGCCTAACTGATAGGCATCTCACCGATGCATACAGCGCGTCACGAGATGCCGAAAGAAGCCGAACGTCAGTGCGCAGGCGCCGTATAGAGCCGCACCGACATTCGGCTTCTTTCGGCATCTCGTGACGCGCTGTATGTGTCGGTGAGATGCCTGTCAATCAGTTAGGCACGCCCATCCCCGACCATCAGACCCGGAAGCGGCTGTGAGAAGGGATATGAGAAACGGTATGTACGGACATATTATTTTTTTTTTAAAACCTGCCGATTCTACTTGTCATTAACCTTGGGAATGCAATGTTAAAAGTTTCTTTTTAGGGGAACCTCCCCTTTAATGATCTTCTTTTCCCGGCCTGTCGGTTTAGGTGGACAGACATGTCTTGGTAGGTTTGCACTTGTGCCATACTCTTTCCATTTTCAGATGATGGATTAAACAGTGCTCTGTGAGATGTGCAAAATTAGGGTATTTTTTTATAACCTAAAGCTGCTTTATATTTCTCCACAACTTTATCCCTGATGTGTTCCTTGGCCTTCGTGATGTGGTTTGTTCACTAAGGTTTTCTAACAAACCTCCTGAGGGCTTCACAGAACAGCTGTCTTTATACTGAGATTAAATTATGCCCCAGTGGACTCTATTTAGTGTCTTCTGAAGGCAATTGGTTCCACTAGATTTTAGTTAAAGGTATCAGAGTAAAGGGGGCTGAATACAAATGCACGCCACACTTTTCACATATGCATTTGTAAAAAAAAAATGTAAACCATTTATCATTTTCCTTCCACTTCACAATTTATGTGCCACTTTGTGGTCGTTTATCACTTAATCCTAATAAAATACATTTATGTTTTTGGTTGTAACATGACAAAATGTTAAGGGGTGTGAATACTTTTTCAAGGCACTGTACATGTGTTTATCAAGTATTATTGTAGTTATACACGGGCAGCACACACACACTCTCACACTCACTCTCACACACACACACTCTCACACACACACACACTCTCACACACACTCACACTCTTCTAGTGAGTTGGGGGGTCATTCATAGTGAATAGCACAGCAACACATAAGTGTGAATTGGCCCTTACAGGTTACAAATTTACAATGTCATTTCAAGGTTGTTTAAATCTAAAACTGCAGCTTTCATTAAATTGTTCAGACGCAAGAAAATCTTGATGCAGCGTTCCAAACAAAAGAATGTGTTGTGTTTTTATTATATTTTTAATAAATAAATAGAAATTGCCTTGGTATGGGCATCAGATTTCAGATAGAAGACTCCGGTGTTGAATAACAGGAACATAATACATTTTCCTATGAAATAATTAAGAATGTTTCTCCACCCCCCTGATGCTGATGTGTTATGAGGTGACAATTATCACAAGATGTGTAATTATACACATGGCTACTGTGACTTTGCTGACGCAAGCTTCCCATCTCATGTTGTCGTTTTTCTTTATTATTCAATTACCTGTATTTGTGTGCTGACAATGGCGGACCCCCCCAACCCCACAAGGGGATATTCTTACCTCTTCTGTCTATTATAAATCTGCAATATAAAACCTTTCTAGGTGCTTGAACACCCATCTCTGGGGAATGGTCTCATTGTCAACCTTCTACACCTAAATAAGCTAAACCTGTATCAGTCAGGGACTGACACGTAGCAGATTAAAAGGACCTGTCTTCTACTTATTAAACCTCTTCTAGCTAAAAAGGATGGAACAGTGACCACTTCATTCAGGTGTTGGGAGAAGCTAAAATGGATATCTCTCTCTCCTGGATGTAGAGCACAGGTGTCAAGCACAAGGCCCGCGGGTTGAATCCGGCCCTCCAGGCCATTTTATGTGGCCCTCGCACCAACGCTGTATCCTGGCATAGGCCAACAAGGCCCAGGCCTAGGGCAGCACTTTGTAGAGGGGCAGCATGGAAAGAGTCCCTGCCGGCTTGTTCTACACTGTTAGTGTAACGCAAGCTGCTTCTAATTTTGACTGTCCTATCATCCTGGACCACAAACCATCCTCAATGTGCTTTGTGTTTTTATGCTGCACCATTGGCATGGTTATATCTTCTTAGTCCTCTCTATAAAATTTTCAGAAATGTGTGCTTAAAGTACAACTATAGGCAACACTTTTTTTTTTTTTTTTAATTTTGGATAAAGTAAGGGAGAGTTATAGCCCCTGTCAGTTTATTTTTTTACCATGCCTGTCCCATTGTAGAGATTTCACTTCCTGCCCGATAGCTAAAACAGGAAGTAAGTGAAAATCTATGCAAATTAAGGGAATCCAATGACCCCCCCCCCCCCCCCGCCTAAAAAACTAGTGTCCCCATTTAAAAATTTCAGGGCGGGTCTTAAACAGAAAAGGGTGTGGTCTTGACAGAAAGGGGTGGGTCATATTTAAATTAGGGGGTGTGTGAATTTAGTCAGGCCTAGGGCAGCACAAAACCTAAATGCACTACAGCCTCGCACCTCTCCTGCAGCTGCCCTCTTCTGGTCCTCCTCCAGACCCCTACTTTCTGCTTTTAAGCAATGCATCCAGCTTCTTCCCAGCAGCAGCGTTAAGTAAGGGGGGTGCACTGTGATGTGGGGGGGACTTAACTTCTTATGGTGGGGTGGCTCTTGACATCTAATGTAAGGTGAGGGGTGCGTTTGACATCTAATCTTACAGATACAACTGGCCCTTTTGGGGGCAATCATAACACTGATGCGGCCCACGATTAAATTGAGTTTGACACCCTTGATGTAGAGGATCAAGTAACTTACTCCATGTGACGGCACTGGTGCTCCTTGATTGACCCTTCTCATGGTGGCATGGAGAGTCCTCAGTCCTGTTAAGCTCTGGTAGGAGCAATGGCAGTTTCTCAGTTTCTACTTCACCATCCTCATTCCTTATTCAACACCCTCAGTAATAGTTTTTACATTTTTTTTGGTGCATTATAATCACTTTGTACTCATTATTTTGGTCTACTTTTTAACTTGTGCCTACAGGTTTTTTGTTTTTTTTTGCAGCAAAAAAATGTTTGCTTGAATGGCAATCAATTTTTAGTAAAAATGTGTTTATTATATCAAAAAGTACTTTATAAATACATGAGTTGTAAAAAGCAATCCTGGCTTTGACATAAAAGACATAACCCATCGACAATAGAGTTTTACATAATATTCCTACGCGTTTCGACCTTTTAATTATTGGTCTTCTTCAAGGGAATTTTTTCCAATGCAAAAAAGAGAAATGCAGATTAGATTTTCACAGACATCTACTGGGTTATGGAACTCAGTAGATGTCTGTGAAGACGAAACCGGTCGGTTAACTGGACTCTTATCACCACTATTGCGTTACTACCAAGATTTTTGCTTGCTGTGGTTTCCTTGATGTGCAGTGTGGAACTTTTTATCTTTTGGGGTTTTTTTGCTTTTATATTTTGGTACATGGACTGTATCCTTGCTTGGAATTTTTAATGAGATTTGCAGATCTCTTTGCTGTGTCAATACTTTTTGATCAACTTTTAATAAATTTCTACACGATGAGGAGGTGTTCTCGCCCTCTTTTTTTCATATCTTCCATGAAATACGGAGTCTCACATCTTCACTGTTCTGTCTGACGTTCCTGAGGCCAGCGATACCTGCTCTCCTTTTGGGATCTGCCTACAGCATCACAACCTGGGACATCGATTTATCCATTGGGATGATCGGAGGGTGGCTAGCCTATACAAGCTTTGAAGACCTACCCACCATACGGTGAGCCGTGGGTCAACAAAAGTCGGCAAGAGTACCTTAATATATATATGCCAAGGAATGTCCTGGGAAGATGACCTGTTTCTGAGGGAAAGGATTGCCCATGTATATGGATGAGGTGTTTCAAACTGAATGAACAATCAGTCTGTTTTGGGGAAACTGGAATATCAACATCCTCAAACCTACACCTATCCCCCCTCCCCCCTTGTTTTTGCTGTTTTCAGGACCTCTTGCATTTGTTTTCAGCTGCACTTACTTTGTTGCAACACTTTTCACATAACCTTCAGTTTGTGTTTTTTTGAATATTGTTATTTGTTTCACCCAGCTCAATAGCTGGTGTTTCATAGCCTATAGTCTATGATCTTCTTCACGAAGGCTGCACCTTAGGTCTTACTGTATTTTGGCTGGTAGCTACATCACCCTGGCCATTTATGGTTTTTCCTACATCTATATAGTTTTGGCGCTACACTTTTTTTCTTTTTTCTAATAAAATTAGAATATCATCTAAAAGTTAATATATTTCAGTAATTCAATTCAAAAAGTGAAACTCATATAATTTATACAGATGCGTTGCACATACCTCCCAACATTTGAACTTGAGAAAGAGGGACATTTTAGTGAGAGAGCGCGCAGCTGTAAAAAAGTGGGTGTGGTCAAACATGCTAGTGGGAGGGGCTTAAGGGCCATGGTTAAATAAATCCTGGGCTTCCTTGTACCTATAAAATATGCTTTGATTTGCTTTGCCATAAACTGGAGTCTCAGGGATACATATACATTATGGTTAAATAGAAGGCAGCATGGATCACAATGACACATAGATGGCAGGAAGGATGGACCACTACAGGGCATGGAAGGAAGATATGGAACAGAGAATTCACTCACCGTAGGCTCAGGCAGGCTGCTCAGTGCCCGCCCATACAACCCCTTCATAGCACAGCATTGGCTGCATACCGGGGGTTGGGGCCAGGCACAACTCCTGGCCCAGGGACTTTGATATACGTCACATGATGATGTCCCGGAATTGAACGGGTGATCTGTCTATCAAAGTTTCAGGGCCAGGAGGTGGGGCTTACTGGCATCAAATATTCAGATTGATCTCAGATACCGTATATACTCGAGTATAAGCCGAGGACCTAATTTTACCACAAAAAAATACTCGAGTATAAGCCTAGGGTGAGAATGCAGCAGCTACTCTAAGCAGAAAAGAGGGTCAACAATGCCCATTTGCAGCTTCACTGTGCCCATTTGCACGCATCACTGTACCCATTTGCAACCTTACTGTGCCCATTTGCACGCCTCACTGTGCCATACCTCACTGTGCCCATTGCAGTCTCACTGTGCCATACCTCACTGTGCCCATTGCAGTCTCACTGTGCCATACCTCGATGTGCCCATTGCAGTCTCACTGTGCCGTACCTCGCTGTGCCCATTGCAGTCTCACTGTGCCATACCTCGCTGTGCCCATTGCAGTCTCACTGTGCCATACCTCACTGTGCCCATTGCAGTCTCATTGTGTCATATCTCACTGTGCCCATTGCAGTCTCACTGTGCCCGAGTACCTGAATTCTTGACAGGCGTCCATTTTTTCAAAGTTGCGGCTTCCTCCTGTCGTTCCCCCGATCACAGAGGTCCTCTCATCCTCGGACAAGAGGACGTCTGTGATTGGCGGAACTCTGAACACAGTGTCTGCTGGAAAACTGTCCGAGGATGAGAGGACCTCCGTCATAGGCAGAATACAGTGTCAAATGGCTATCATGGAACAGAGCACCAAGAGGAAGCCGTGACTTTAAAAAAAAAAAATGGACACCTGTTAAGAATTTAGGTACACTGACTTGAGTATAAGCCGAGGGGTGTATTTTCAGGCTGAAAAACTCGGCTTATACTCGAGTATATACGGTATTGCTAAAAGTCAGCTCAACCCTTCTATTGAATTGGCTGTTCTCCACCTTACTATAGATGAAATACCTGCTCAATTCAGACATTTACTTATTGGTAGTTAAATCCAACACAATGCATAAATGGAATCCCTCCATACCATTGTTATTGTCATTATTAATGATGTCAATCTGAAATGTACCTACAATTGTATATTTGCGATTAGGAATAATTGCTACTCAAAGTTCCAGATGGTACCTCTGGCTAATACACCCTTTATGCAACATAAGAATGCCGTAATCTACAGATTATAACTTTTCATTCACCCCATTCTCTATAAAGGCAACAAACACCTGTCACCTGAGCCGTGTTTGTCTTCTCTTTGGATAAGATTATACAGCTATGTGACTATTTTATCTGTATGCTTTCCCATGTGATGTAACCACTAAGTCAGCTTTTCTCATGGTAGAATGGCATTACAATGATCACCAGTGAAATGCATACTTACTTTCTGCTTTGAGTGCCATATCCTGTGTTCTATTTGAATCTCAGACTTGATAAAAAAAAAATGGAAAATAAAAATAAACCAATAAATTCCCATATACACTATATTGTTAAAAGTATTGGGACACCTGTCTTAAAGGGACACTAAAGCTTTGAGTTTTGTTTTAAAATAACAAACATGTCAAACAGCTAGTTTTGCACAGAGTGGCCCCCGATCCGCATCTTCTGGGGTCCCTCGGCGGCTGTCTCGACTCCTCCCCGTAGCGCTCTCCCAAGGGGGGTTAGCTTGCGGGCACGCTCTCGTGATAAAGCTTCTGGCTATAGCCACCCACTGTATCACTCGGCTCCGCCCCTTGGCGCGCTGTGTCATTGATTAGATTGACAGCAGCGAGAGCCAATGACTGCGCTGCATTCAATCAACCAATAAATGACCTGAGAAGCCCAGCCGAGAAGCCAGCGTGTTCACGGTGCGGGACTTTCGACGGGTCAGGTAAGTAAACTAATCCTCGAATGTTTTTTCACTATAATACAAAGAATGCATTAAGGTGAATAGACCTTTACAACCCCTTTAACACGCACATGATGTTTAATATTGAGTTGGCCCACCCTTTGCAGCTCTAACAGCTTCAAGTCTTCTGGGAAGACTGTCCACAAGGTTTAAGAGTGTGTCTATGGTAATGTTTAAACAATTCTTCCAGAAGCACATTTGTTAGGTCAGGCACTAATGTTGGACAAGAAGGCCTGACTCGCAGTCTCCGCTCTAATTCATCCCAAAGGTGGTTTATCGGGTTAAATGTCTATGGGAATGTTTGACCATTCTTCTAGAAGCGCATTTGTGAGGTCAGATACTGTTAAGCGAGCTCTAATTCATCCCAAAGGTGTTCTATTGTGTTGAAGTCAGGACTCTGTGCAGAGCAGTCACGTTTCTCCACCCCAAACTCGCTCATCCATGTCTTAATGGCCCTTGCTTTGTGCACTGGCAAGCAGTCATGTTGGAACAGGAAGGGACCATTGCCAGATTGTTCCCACAAAGTTGGGAGCATAAAATTGTCCAAAATGTCCTGGTATGCTTGTGATGGAGTTAATAAAATTACTGTTATGTCTATGTTATCTCTCTCTTTTAACCAGTCAAATATTATTTTATTTTCCTCTTTATTATTTTCTTTCTTGTTGCAATACACACACACACACACACACACACACACACTCTCACACAATTTTCTTGTTGCAATACACACACACCAGCAATTTCCTTGCTCAAAGGCGAGAAACAGATGTCCTTTTCCTCCCCCTCTCACCGTGCAAAGAAAATGGCTGCTGAAAGCTCTGGAATGCTTTGCCTCGTGGCAAAACAGATGTCACAGGAGAAGCATCATATACACACATATGTGATGACGTTTGCTTATGTCACTTTGTTTATATAAGGGGCTGTGACCTTGAATAAACTCCAGGGTTCATGTTGATGAGGAAGAGCTCACACTGAACCAGTGTGCCCCAGCATGATTCTTTTGCATGCATGCATTCACATCACCTATAATTTGGGTCAGAGGCAGAATAGAACAGCATCCTGGAATTGGACCGGGGATAAATCTATAACATGCTCATGCCTTAAGAGTTCCCATCACTGGAACTAAGGGGTCAAGCCCAAACTCTGAAAAACAACCCCACACCATAATCCTCTCTCCACCAAATGATTTGGACCAGTTCACAAAGCAAGGTCCATAAAGACATGGGTGAGCAAGTTTTGGGGGTGGAGGAACTTAACTGGTCCGACCTTACCTTAATAGAATACCTTTGGGATGAATTAGAGCTCGTTCAACATGAGTACCTGACCTCACAAATGCGCTTCTGGAAGAATGGTCAAAGATTCTCATAGCCACTCCTAAACCTTGTGGGTAGCCTTCCCAGAAGGGTGGGCCAACTCAATATTGAACCCTACGGACAAAGTCTGGGATGCCATTAAAGTTCATGTGCGTGTAAAGGCAGGCCTCCTTATACTTTTGACAATATAGTGTATGTGGGTTGGAAAGAAGACAACTTGCTAAAGTCTCTGCATTCAGTCATTATTGTCTCTACATATAATAGGAAAGGAAAGAGAGTAGCCATTTAGGCTCTCCTTTCCTTATGGGTCCACGGCATGGGCAGCAGGTTTTATTTAGTTAAAAGTAAGGGTCATTGAGGGGTCAGGCTTCAGGTCAGAAAGTCAGTCAGTTTAAATGGGTGAAGGAAGTTAGGGGTTAATCATGATTAATAAGTGAGATCAGCTGGATCAGTGGGTTCTGGAGGTTAGGGTAGACTAGGTCAGTGGTTGGCTAGCAGTAGTCAGATGGTTCAGGGAAGGTTCTGGAACCCAGTTTTGGGCCTATATAGGGGCCTGGTTCCGTTTGGACCGGCTGCCTTTTTTATCACAGGATCCAGCCGGAGGAGCTCCCCGCCTACATCATCACAATGGAAGCCCTGCTACACCAACTGTTGTCCAGAGCAGAACATGAGGGGGGAGAAGAGTGAATACGCCACTGTTTGTCCCTACCTATGGATCCCCAGCAAACCATCATCAGCAATCCGGTTCCAGAGTCGGCAGCGGGTACCAGCGGAGCGGTCTTACCCCAGCAGCATCCATGTCAGCTAGACGGAGCAGCATGCTCATCGGTTGCCTTCCCTGAAATCGCAAGGTCGAATGACGTCTATGAAGAGGACGGCGCAGAAACGAGATCCAGCAAACGGAGGCGGTCCCTTAGGAGAAGCACGAGTCCCGCTCCACCCCGGCCCAGCAATGGTAGCCTGGATGGGTTTCTTTTTTTTTTCTTACAGGGAACAGAGCCAGAGCCCAGCAGTGCCCCGTTGGGGCGCGGATGGAAAGGCAGGAGCGCAGCACCGCCAGCCAGGGAGATGTCACCGCAGCCTGGGACATCTGGGAGCAGCCAAACAGCCCACAGAGGCGGCAGAGGTGGTCGCAGTGTGACAAACCTGCCTGCACAGCGCAAGGAGCAGCAAGCCGACAGTATACCTGTGTGGTGTGAGGTGCCAGCAGCCCCTGGAGTTCGTCCTGCTCAGGGAGCAGGGGGTGAGTGCTTTACAGTATCCCAATTGTCTAATCCGGGGATCTTCGGGCTGCAGCCCTCCAGCTGTTGCAGAACTACACATCCCATGAGGCATTGTAAAACTCTGACATTCACAGACATGGCTAGGCATGATGGGAATTGTGGTTTCTGGGCAGCTGGAGGGCCATGGTTTGAGGACCCATGGTCTAATCTTTCTGCATCAATTGAGCAATTATTAACTGTTATGAGAGCAAAGTTTACTTCAGAGGTTAAGGAAGCTGGAGTCTGGTCAGCTGACCTCTTTCCTGTGTCTCAGCCTGTCTGTGTGATGCCTAATGGCCCATACACACGATCCGAATATCGGACGAAAACGATCGTCCGATGATGGATCGTACGATTTTCGGATCGTGTGTACACTACTTTCGACAGCCGATCACGACCGTTCATCCGATTAAATTCGATCGGACAAGTGCGAAAATTTTTCTCGTCCGATGTCCGATCGTCCGATTTTCGTTTAGTCAGTACAGCCGTCGTCCGACAATACAATACAAATACATTACAACACGTGACATCACTTCCGATCGTTTTTTTCTATCGTACGAGAATTTTCGTGAGTTTAAAACCTATTTTATTTTACTCGCGATTATTAAGCGAAAAAAGTCGTACGATCCGTCGGCCGATATTCAGATCGTGTGTATGGGTCATTAGGATTGTACAGCTAAGAGCATGACAGAAGGCAGTGTAAAAGAATAAGGGGAAAAGGGGGATTAGGCTGTTTTCAGGCCCCCCTTTTCCTCATGGGATTCATGGCAGGGGACAGTTTCAAGGTTTCCCTTAGGTTTAGGCGGGAATCAAGAGGATTGGTCAGAACAAGTGGGTTGCTAAGGGAAAATTGAGCTGGTGATAGGTTGAAGAGGTTTTGTGCGGGAAAGGTCTGGATTGGTTAGGAAGGTTCAGTTACTGGGGAAAATTTGGGAATTAGAGGAACGGGATAGGTCAGTTAAGGTCAGCTGTCTTTCCAGAAGAGTCCAGAGCGGGAAAAACCCCTATTTAAGGAGCTGGTTCCGTGGTTTCGGGGCCAGCCGTTTACAAGGGTGAACAGCAGTGGATCTCCCCACCCCCCCTTCCCTTGTCGCGGTCATAACTATTGGTAAATCCATTTGCTTGTTGGCAAAGGGGATAGTGGTTTGTTGAAGGATTTGAGACAATTCATGCAGCTTGAGTCTTAGTGACTGAGCTGTGTAATGTTATTTGGTTAATATGAATCAATAGTTAGGCCGCGGCCTGTAAATTATCCAAAAAAAAAAAAAAAAGGGGGAAGTATGTTATTTATTTGTTAATTTATGTAATAAAATGGTCTGTGTGTGTTAAGTAATAAAATATTTAAATGAGTTATAAGTGTGTGGTCTCTAGTTGCTGTTGGTATGTCCGGGCATCCTGCATTTAATCCCATGCACGCTTTGTCTCCTGTCACCTCTGGGGTTTCCATTTAAATTTAAGCATGAGGAAAAATCTGGAAAGGGGGAATTTATTGATTTGTGCAATTCTTTCTCCTGCTTCCAGGGATAATCCAAGGTTTGATAGGAGGGAGGAGAAGTTGGTGGGCAGAAACCAGTGATTAAATCATTCTGTGTTTTGGTTACAGGCTTTTGTCATCTATTCCAGCATTTTATGTGAGAGGTATCCTGAGAAAAGCCCCCTATTATTCCAGCACACTGACATAATCTTAGAACCTTATAGGAGCTTCAGTGGTTTAGCATGGTTAACATATGATGAGGCTTTCAGGCAAAAGCGGGCAGTCCAACCGTCATTACAATGGGGATCTAAGGATGTTGGTCTCTGGCTTAATTTATTTTGCCTCAGAAAAAGTTTTTTCTCCCGGCCAGGTGCAGCCGCAGCTCCAATAGTGCATATAAGAAAGGCCATGCTACGCCTTCAATGACTCCCATTGTAAATGGTTAAATGCATACAAATACAAACATGAATGCGCTTTTTGTACAATGAATCACCCAATTTCAAAATGTTTTCGGAAACTACAGGCAGTTCCCTCAATGATCAAATTGATTCGGATGACATATCCGTGTCATATTATTCATTAGACCTTGCGATCGGCAAGCTTTGCATTTTAAGGAAGAACGCATTGATGTCCAAAGCGGACATACATTCAGCATTTCGTTTACTCCCGTTGCACCCAGAGGGTTTCCTTGGGTATTTATTTTGAAGAAAATAATTTATTTCGAAAGCATTACATATGGGATGTTCAATTTCCTGTTTTTATTTTGAAGCATTCCCAACTTTTTTGGATTGGGTGGTCGGCACGGTAGCAGGTTCCGATCAGTTGATTCATTTTTGTTTTTGTTTAGATGACTTTTTATTCTTGGGTCCAGGGGGTTTAGCGGATTGCTCAACCCTGCTGGCAGCATTTATACAGGTAAGCAGCTATTTCGGGGTCCCTCTGGCCCAGGATAAGACTGTTCTCCCCACAACAGGCATACATTTTTAGGAATAACTATAGATTCTGCCAACATGGAATTCAGGTTGCCATATGACAAAATCTATAAGTTATCACAGCTGCTGAATTTATTTCTGAGGAAGAGGAAAGCGACGCTAAAAGAGCTGCAATCCCTCCTAGGTCAGTTAGCCTTTGCTTCCAGAGTCTTACCCATGGGTAGAGTGTTTTTCTCATGGGCTTTACGCAGCCATGTCAGGTCTAAAGAACCCAACGGCACACATTAGGCTTACAACTGACATCAAAACAAGACCTTTCAGTATGGTTAAAGTTCTTGGAGAATTTTAATAGTGAGACATTATGGCAGCAAAAAAATGTAATTCTGGACAGCAATTTTCTCTTGGAAACTGATGCAGCAGGTTCGGTTGGTTTCGGGGCAGCTTGGGGGAACCACTGGTGTGCAGAATCTTGGCCCGACAGGTGGGTTACGCAGGGTTTCTCCGAAAACATTGTTCTGTTAGAATTATTTCCGGTGATCGTAGCACTAGAAGTATGGGGGAAATCTTTTTCGAATAGAAAATATTGGTGAGTACAGACAACAAAGGAGTTTTGTTCGCAGTGAACACATTATCATCTAAATCTCCGCCGGTAGTTTCTTACTTGCGTTATTTGGTGTTTCTTTGTTTGAAATGGAACATCTGGTTGAAAGCTAAATACATTCCTGGCAAGACTAATAACACTACTGATGCTCTTTCTCACCTACAGATGGACCGGTTTTCGAGTTGCTCCCAGGGGTAGATCCAGTGGGTTTGGGTTGTCCTCCCCATCTATGGGCTCTAATTTAATGTTGCAGTGCTTTAAAAACTCTGTGGCTCTCTCTGTATGGGAAAGCTATGTTTCATCTTGGTTTTTATGGTCAGCCTTTTTAACTTCTTTACAATAGTTTTTTTTTTTTTTCAATTTTTAACTTCTTTACAGCTTTCTGTGTCAGACTACTCAGAAGTTTTAATATTATCATTCCTGGGTTTCTCTGATTCAGAGGCGCCTCTCGTGGTCCCACATTAGTAAGACACTCTCCGGAGTTTCCTTTTTCTTGCGTCTTTTCCATCTCCTCTTTGCCAATAGTTTTTTCTCAGTCAGGCAGGTTTTGAAGGGGTATAGGAAGGGTTCTTTTAGGAAGGATGCAAGATCACCAGTTACCCCAGCTATTTTATCACAGCTTTGTGCGGCTGCTTTAGCGGTTTGTTTTTCAGAGTATGAAGCAATTTTGTTCAGTGCTATTTTTGTTATCACGTTTTTTGTGCCTTTAGAATTTCCGGATTACTTCCGTCATCCAAGAATGACTCCTCGGGAATCTTATTGTCCGGGGTATCCTTTATGGAGGCTAATTTAAGGTTGTTTGTAAGGTACAGCAAAACAGATTCATTGGGAGTAGGAGCATGGATTTCGTTGATGAGGTATGTAATGGTGGAGATTTGCCCAATAGTTAGGCTACAGGAGTATTTGCGGGTCCGCCCGCCAAATAATGTTTTATTGATCATTCACAGGGACGGTTCCCCGGTATCTGTTTATCAATTTTCATCGGTCTTAAAAAAATGTATTTCACGCAGTCATCTTGGTGAGGTCAAGATTACATCTGATTCGTTTTGAATCGGAGCGGCCACTGAGTCCGCTAGGATTGGTCTTGAAGAGAGTGCCATTAAGAAAATTGGGAGGTCGAAATCGGATGCTTTTAAGCTTTACATTCATCCTTATTAATGTGTTAATTTATTTCAGGTTTACAACGGTCTGTTTGTGAGCAGCAAGCAGGACATACTCTGAAAACCTGGGTTTGGACCCTTCTACTTTCAGCATCAATTGGTATGGTCGCAGAGGAATGATATGGGATGATTTGTTTTTTGAGTTGGGCAGGTTATACGCACATTTTCCTCCTCCAGATATACTGGTTCTTCACATTGGGGGTAATGATATTGGATGGTTAAGAACGTTTGATCTAATTAACAATATGAAGGATGCCTTTAAGTTTTTGAAATTGGTTTCCCCGAATACAGTTTTGATTTTTTCCGAGATAATTCTACGTTTGTGTTGGTTGGAATCTGCAGTTTCAGACCTTAAGAGAAAGTGAGTAAGCAAATTAATAAAGCAATTGAGAAGTTCTTGGCCTCCGGGTTGGGTTTTTTCCCTTAGGCATTTTGAATTGGAGGGCGGTTGTCAGGGCCTTTATAGGACAGATGGGGTACATCTGTCAGATATTGGCCTTGATATTTTGAATATGAATCTTCAAACATGCATAGAGGCGGCCGCGGTCTGGGGTGTTGGGGACAGAAGGGGGGGCTGAATGCCCCTCCCCTTCTGTCGTTTGGGAGAGTTGGAAATAAATTTCAAGTGTGATGTTAAAACGGCTCGAGTCTCAGTGGCTGGGCTGTGTATGGTGATGGAAAGTTAATCGATGGATATACATTTATGAGTATGTTATATGATTTTATGAATTACAGTATTACCTTTTTATTAAAACCAGTGAATCAGGCCGTGGCCAAATGAATTCCAAAGTATATATATGAATTTAATATATGGAATGTTGTGTTTAATCTTCATTAAATATTTGAATGATTTCCGTTGTAGTTTGTTTATTCCTCCTTGCATGTTTGTTTTCGGGGTGTATGCATAATGCCTGTGGTCCCATGGGAAAGGAAAGAGAGTAGCCATTTAGGCTCTCCTTTCCTTATGGGTCCACGGCATGGGCAGCAGGTTTTATTTAGTTAAAAGTAAGGGTCATTGAGGGGTCAGGCTTCAGGTCACAAAGTCAGTCAGTTTAAATGGGTGAAGGAAGTTAGGGGTTAATGATGATTAATAAGTGAGATCAGCTGGATCAGTGGGTTCTGGAGGTTAGGGTAGACTAGGTCAGTGGTTGGCTAGCAGTAGTCAGATGGTTCAGGGAAGGTTCTGGAACCTAGTTTTGGGCCTATATAGGGGCCTGGTTCCGTTTGGACCGGCTGCCTTTTTTATCACAGGATCCAGCCGGAGGAGCTCCCCACCCCCTCGTCGCGGCCGGATTCACGTGGTGGCTCCGTCAGGCAAGCTGCTTGATGGGAGAGTTGGAAAAAAAATTCAAGTGTGATGTTAAAACGGCTCGAGTCTCAGTGGCTGGGCTGTGTATGGTGATGGAAAGTTAATCGATGGATAAACATTTATGAGTATGTTATATGATTTTATGAATTATTACCTTTTTATTAAAACCAGTGAATCAGGCCGTGGCCAAATGAATTCCAAAGTATATATATGAATTTAATATATGGAATGTTGTGTTTAATCTTCATTAAATATTTGAATGATTTCCGTTGTAGTTTGTTTATTCCTCTTTGCATGTTTGTTTTCGGGGTGTATGCATAATGCCTGTGGTGCCATAGATGTGCAGGCCTTCCATGACTATATAAACAGATGTGAGTAATGCTGTACTGTAACAATAGATTACGCTGTGCCGCCCTGACATTGACTCCCATACGCCAGCCGCCGTGTCCTCACTAATCTAGAACACAGTTCAGCAATCATTCAGCATGGATTTCTCCTATTGATCTGTCACTATGATGTGACTTTGCGGTGTCTGTATAACCCTGCTAGCTATTGTGTAAACTATTCATCTATACAGGGCTTTTTTTCTGGGGGAACTTGGTGGAACTCAGTTCCACCACCTTTGGCTCAGACCCTTTGGTGCCCGCTCACCACAATCACTTGTGAACTCAGAAGTCTGGTTTCTGTGTTTACAAGTGACTGCTTTGTAACCCCCTGAACTCTGCACACTGTATGTAATGCAATTCTGGTATTTAATGCCCCTTTAAGACCCTTCTACTGTTTGTGAAATCTGAACGGGTCGTGGTTGAGTTCCTGCACCTATTTTCTGAGAAAAAAAGCTCTGCATCTATAGCTGCAGGGCTGCTGTCACATCTGCTGCTTATGTAATGTTCAATCAGCAACAAAGTAAAAACACCCACCGCCTTATTTCTTATTTAATTTCCTTTAGATTTACCTTCAACTATGTAGTGCAAGGGCCGGCCTGATTGCATACAAATTGAAAGGGTTTAGGTTTGACCTCATATATGGTTTTGGTAAATCTTAAGCAAAGTTGAACAAGAAAATTGTATAGTGTATGGCCAGCCTTAGTTCACCTTTCGGAGCACGTTACACCCATGTTTAGGGTTTTCACATGTCAGCCTCTGATCCTGATCTCCCTCCCACTGTGACAGCGGGCAGGAGACCTTCTCCCCACACCCGCTGTCATAATTCATAAAGAGCATGGCCGTGATGGGCTACACCCACATGGCCACACCATTCATTCACAGATCCCTGTAAATCAATGATCTACAAGTACGGTCAGCCTTTGTGGCTGTTAGCTTGTAGCTCTCAATGAACTACCAGGGCACCAATGAGAAATGTAGGTAGTTTATTGAGCTTCCGGTCATTCAGTAACTGCCTGCACGTCTCAGTGGTACAGGTAGATGGCTACACAGTCTGCAGGAGCATGTCATTACACCCACGATCTGCTTATCATGGGTGCAATGCCTTACAGGTTCAAAATATATACGGTATATATATTTTTTTATTAAATGCAATTTTCCTGTAACAAAAAATGCATTTATTATAAATATATATATTTGTATTGGTGAAGTTATCCTTTAAACCAGGGGTCTCCAAACTTTTTAAACAAAGGGCCAGTTTACTTTCTTCAAACTTTAGGGGGACAGATCTGAAGCCATCAGGAGTATAAAAAAAATGTCTTGCTATCAATGGGAGTAGACAGTATCCCCTCTTTCGATAAGGGGGAGGAAGAGTCCCCATTGTTGGTGTCAATTGGGAGGAATAGGGCCCCATCATTGGTGTCAGTGGGAGAAATCGTGACCCGTCCTGGTGTCAGTGGGAAGAATAGGTCCCCATCACTGGTGTCAGTGGGAGGAATACTGGTGTCAGTGGGAGGAATAGTGGCCCATCACTGGTGTCAGTGGAATAGTGATCCATCATTGGTGTCAGTGGGAGGAATAGTGACCCATCACTGGTGTCAGTGGGAGGAATAGTGACCCATCACTGGTGTCAGTGGGAGGAATAGTGACCCATCACTGGTGTCAGTGTGGGGAATAGTGACCCATAACCGGTGTCAGTGGGAGGAAAGGGGACACATCACTGGTGTCAGTGGGAGGAATAGTGAGTAGTGACCCATCATTGGTGTCAGTGGGAGGAAAAGGGACCCATCACTGGTGTCAGTGGGAGGAAAAGGGACCCATCACTGGTGTCAGTTGGAGAAAAAGGGACCCATCCCTGGTGTCAGTGGGAGGAATAGCGGCCCATCATTGGTGTCAGTGGCAGGAATAGTGACCCATCACTGGTGTCAGTGAAAGGAATAGTGACCAATCACTGGTGTCAGTGGGAGGAAAAGGGACACATCACTGGTGTCAGTGGGAGAAGTAGTGACCCATCATTGGTGTCAGTGGGAGGAAAAGGGACCCATCACTGGTGTCAGTGGGAGGAAAAGGGACACATCACTGGTGTCAGTGGGAGGAATAGTGAGTAGTGAACCATCATTGGTGTCAGTGTGAGGAAAAGGGACCCATCACTGGTGTCAGTGGGAGGAAAAGGGAGGGACCCATCACTGGTGTCAGTGGGAGGAATAGTGACCCAATGTTGCTGCCATTGGGGCAAATAATGCTCAAAGTGCTACATCTGGCCTTTTGGTGTCGCACTTTGGAGACCACACCCTTTAAACAACGGCATACTTTTATACAAACTAAAATTATACTGCACATGTTTTCCAGGACATTTGCCTGGACCCTTCTTTAAAATTTGATTACCGTCCGTGTCCTTTTCCTTACAACGCATGATTGAGAGGGAACACGATATTGTAATATGAACAGCCGTAAAGTATGTAGTCTTGTGATGTGAAAATCCCACATCTGTGTTATATCAACACTCTGATTTGCACACCCTAGTACCAGAGCCGATAGCAATCATTTTAGCCGAGTTAGAAGCAAACTGCATGAATCTGATGAATTTTTTTTGGTTGAACCTAGACTTCCATGGCATCCGTTACAAACCACAAGATTTCACTAAACAGTCCATTCCTACTGGGCCAGAGTATATGGTAACCATAGCCCAGTGTTTCTCAACTCCAGTCCTCAAGGTGCCCCAACAGGTCATGTTTTCAGGATTTCCCTCAGGTGAAACAGCTGAGGTAAATACTAAGGCGGCGTACACACGACCGGTTTTCTCGGCAGAATCCAGCAAGAAACTCGATGGGAGACGTATTCTGCCGAGAAAACTGGTCGTGTGTACACTTTTCGCCGAGAAACCCGTCGAGCCAAAAAGAGAGCATGTTCTCTATTTCCTCGTTTGGCAATGGGAAAATTTGGCTTAACAAGTTTTTTAACTGCCGAACTAGGAACGCGACGAGGAAAACGATGTGTTTCGCTCGACGAGTTTCTCGGTCGTGTGTACGCCGCCTAAGGCAGTGAAACTGATCAAATCACCTGTGCAAAGTAACAGTAAGCCTGAAAACATGAGCTGTTGAGGCACCTTGAGGACTGGCGTTGAGAAACAATGCCATAGACATAGGATAAGCTTGTGTTCTTGGCTAGTCCAGGATAGTTCTCAGAGCAAACTTATGCTATCAGATTGTGTACATCAAAACCACCTTGTAAAGTCACTTTGCCCTTTCAGCTAATCATCAACCTCCTCAGCAAGGTAAACTCACTGACCCCACACTCGTAGCCGAGATTACCGGGGTGGCTGGTGCAACTGCCACTCCCCCACATGACATCATTTGGGCCTGGTGATTGGCTGTTTAGGTCTGAGCAAAGTCACACGCTCCACAGACTCAGAAGCCCTAAACCAGGGGTCCTCAAACTATGGCCCTCCAGTTGTTCAGGAACTACATTTCCCATCATGCTCAGTCATGTCTGTGAATGTCAAAGTTTCACAATGCCTCATGGGATTTGTAGTTCCGCAACAGCTGGAGGGCCGTAGTTTGAGGATGCCTGCCCTAAACCAAGTAACTATGATAGCGAAATGAGCAAAGGGAGCACAAATTGGAATAACTAGCTGGAGGATTCTTTCTGAATGGGCTAAAGCCTGCTACACACTGTTTATTTTATGTGCCGTGTATACCGCTCGATATTCAGCTCCTGTGTACGGCTCTTAAGCAACAGGGTCTCTCGTAAGTGGAATTCCAGCCAAACAGCTAGATACCAAGTCAAAGTCAGGTTTGGCCTTTTTTTTTCCCTTTACACTGGACACTAAAATTGTTATAAAAACACCAGTAGCTTTGCAGGGAGTCTTGCAACTTTTTTTTTAATAGCGTTTTTCAGCGTTAGCATTTTTTTTTTCAATGGATCAAAAACGCCCAAAAAACGCTGGTGGGACACATTGAGTGTTTATCGGCTATTGAGCGCGATTTTCGGGCGTTCAGAAAAAAATCCCATAAACTCCACTGCTCATTAAAGCTGAAAACGTCCATGTACACATAGGCTAACAGGGTGGAGTTTATGGGCTGCCATTAAACTGCAGTTTATTAGCTTCAGTGTGCATAAAGCCTTAAAATTTCGGCTGCTTCTTTTTTTATTTATTTTTTTGGAGCTTCTATATACGTCTGGAGGTTAGCTTTAAAAATGGACCCTACTCTCTCTAATATAACTTTCATATTTTGCTCACCATACACTCTTTAATTCTGCATTTTTTTTTTTTTTTTTTTTTTTAAGTATATTGTAGTTACCAAAACGATGTAATATGAGGACCACTTTAAACGATTTAATTAATCTACAGTATATGAATTAGAGTGAGTGAATAGTCATTTAGCTACATAACCACGTCCCTTGAGTATTTGGCAAAAATAAAGATGAAATTCATGGGACTTTTCAGGTGCAACATGTCAATTAAAGACACGCCCTCAGTTGAAGTCATTGGACGAAACCGGTCAGGGCGGATCTATACGACGATCCGGAAGTGACGCGTGCGTTCCACGGGTGGTTCATCCAGGAAGGAGGAAGGAGATCTGCACATCGTGCTGTAAACGCTATCTCCTGGGGAATCGGAACCGGTAGGAAGGCAACGCTACACTATTAAGTGCCTGTGTTTATTAACTATTTGGTACGTGCATTTGGAGCGGGGGCAGTATTACTACATGTGGGTTTTTATGTTACATCAATAAACGATATTGCACTATTTGGAGCATTCTCTGTGCTTTATCCAATATATGTGGAACACCAAACCTATTAAGCCCAGCTATAGAGACGGGAGATCGAGTGAAAGATACCCATTATTGCCTTGATTATTAGATCCTCTGGTGAGTGAGTACCCCGAAGGGGAGTGTGTCCCACTTGTGGTGTCTTTTCTCTGGGAAGAGGTGTAGGATCCTCCTACTTTCACTTATTGATGAGATCTTCTGCCACCATACAATTGCCATTCATGAAGTTGGACATTTAAACCAACATCTCAGCGCTGTTTATCATTTTGGACATTTCTTGTTCTTTTTATGATCTTTATTTTATATATCTATCTAACTGGCTTTGACTGGTTAGATTTTAAATAGCTGCTTATCTGTTTCCTTTTGATATAAATTGGATTCTAGAAATATAATTTTGCAATTTTCTGCTATCTAATTTTGCTGCATAATTAACAGGTTCTTTTGTGACCAGTTTTTTCTATATTCAGAAGCTAATACGCACTGAGGCGCTGAGCGGTGACACTAGGCCTGGTGTTACTCTTCCTTTTCATGTCAATTAAAGAGTTGGTGCAGAAACTGACTGCATGGTGTGAACTAGAGCCATTGGAATACATGGAAAACACTGTGCATGCATTTTGTGCTAAAAAAAAAAAAAACTGCGTCTGGTGTGAACTGGCACTTACAGAAAATCTGTAAGGTGCACTTACACTGGACCCCCCCCCCCCCCTATAGCGGAGTCCCGCAATCCCCCCACTGTGAGACACCGAGCCATCACTTTACCGGTCCTGGGATTTTAAATCCTCCTGACTTTCGCCCCTCTTCTCCAGTGCCAACAGGATGGGCTAGGCTGGTTACGATTGAGCTACGCCGTCCACGTGACAGCAACAACCAATTAGAATGCTTCCTATCCATACACACTGAGAGGTATGGATAGGAGATTAAAGTCGTAAACCCTTACAGACCACTTTTACCTACAGTTGAGCCTATACTAAGGCTTATCTGTAGGTACTGGAAATTTCTCCCAAACCTGTACGGTTAAGGATATTTTAACCATATACACTTGCGCCGATGATGCACTGAAGAAAGGGCAATTTGTGCCTTTCTATAGTGCCCACACCGTGACCGGCAGCTCCCGCATGCATGCACAGGAATGACGTCACAGGATTCTGGCTAGTAACAGAGCCGGACTCTACGGCCCCAGAAGGAAGAGGGGTAAAAGATAGACGCAGCCACCAGCGGGGACCTTGCAGGCTTTGTTTGCAGACAAGTGGCACATAACAGGCTAGTATGCAATGCAGATCACAGGACTCTGGTATAACAGGACGCAAGGAGGAGGGTCCAGTGTAAGTTCACCTTACAGATTTTCTGTAAAAAAAACAAGTGAACTTACCCTTTAAAAAAAAAAAAAAACACAATGTCATTAAAAGTTCAACATTTATTGGAAAATTTTGATTACAATATTGTAACCATATACAATCATGAACCAATTCTTATGGTCCTGGATATAGTGGTATTAAGATGACACGTTTCGCCCACTGGTCTTCTTCAGGGGTTGTTTTGTCTGCTAAGGGTTAGGGCACTCTATCAACCGTTAACACAGTATAAATGTTTCTAAACAATGTTATAATGACATTTTATGTGTTAAGCATAATAGATAGATAGATGTGTGTATATATATATATATATAATCTCTCTCAAGTATATAATTTGAAATGTTGATTTTTTTTTTTTAATAACATTGTAAATTGACATGTTGCACCTTAAAAGTCCTATGAATAAAAATATTTTATTCACCAAGGCCTGGTTCACACGTATGCAGTTTGCCTATTTCACATGCATTTTGCAATTTTCAATACACAGAAGTCGGATTGAAGTAGTACAGGAACCTTTTCTTAAGTCGGAGCGACTTCAGTAGTGTACATTAAGACGGCTCTCATTCACTTCCATTCATTTTCTCGACCGCGTGACTTGGGGCAACTTGAAGTCGGATCCCAGGTCGCCCCTGTGTGAACCAGCTCTTACCCTCATTGCAGCACCCCCCCCCTCCACTTGACTGACTTTCAATAATCAAAATTTCCTTCTATTAGTGCCCCACTTGTACTTATTCACCACTAAGAGTTGACCCCGAGTTCAACCACTCATCCCAAATTCTATAATTGTGGGCTCTTCCTCTATGCTCGGACAATAGTTTCTCATATTTAAGTATTTGATTTACCGCCCCAAGCCATTGTCCCTTCGAAGGAGGCATAGGTTGCATCCATCCAAGTACAATTTGCTTACGGGCCATAAATAAAGTTTCCTGTAAACAAGTCTTGGCATATCCATTCCACCACTGACTCTCGATTAACCCCAATAGACATACTTCTGGAGTGAATGGGACGCATCCTCCCACCACCTCTGATAATATATCCAAAACCGGTCTCCAATATCTACTGATGCCCGGACAAGACCACATTATGTGTTCAAAGTCAGCCCGTGGTAGGTGACATCTTGCACACTCCTTATTTACTACTCGCCCCATCAGGCTTAGTTTATAAGTTATAGTTTGTAAGATAAACCTGGTGTATTATCTAAACCTGTATCAATCTGTTATTGCTTGCAGGTGATACTGTCAAATGTGATTTGCAGGCTTTCCCCCCCAAATCTCATCCGTCATAGATGGACATATCATTGAAGTCTATGGAACCAAAAACCAGAAAAAAAATCCCTGGCCCTTTATATAAAAAGGCACAGATGTGAATTACCTCCATAGGAAACCATGTTAAAATGAACTGTAATGTGTTTATGCAAAACTAAAACGCTCTAAAAAAATAAATACGATGCATCGTGTGTAAACCAGGGGTTAATCTGTATCGGCACAGGCGTGCCATTGTGGTGGATCTAAGGGGCCCGTGTCGTCAGGCTTTGGATGGCATCAAGTTTGAGATGCAGAGTTCATTCAGAATTCACAGAGAGGTGCATTCGATCAGTTCATGGTAATACAAAACCTGCTTAATGTAGGTCAGCAGGGGATCGACTTACAATACCAACCTGAAGGTAACAAGAGCCCGTCACCACCGACTCTAGGGGATACGGATTTGTACCGTGTGTGGTAAGGATTAGAGCACAAACATTAAAGAAATATACATGCAGGGTTCTTGTCAAGATCACACACCAAACAAACAAAAAAAACCACGAAACTTCAAACAAAACGTTTAATAAATTTTAATAGGTCAACAAATAAACTTTAATACTGACGTTACAAAAAGCTACTGCAACAAGTGCGTCTCGGATGGGTTTGGTTTGAAGCGACAAGGAGATGATGAAGAGAGTTATTAAAGCGGAGCTGTTCTAAGTGATGGGCTGATAAAGAACACTTCTCTTGCCCACATATGGCCGGGCATGTACTTACCAGGATAAGGTTAGTTTGCCCTTACACAAACCACTGGTAATGAAGTTGTTCTGAGGGGTTAAAGCTGAACTCTAGGCACAAAAACATTCCTTGACATATATTCCTCAACATCCACAAAGGATATAAATCTATTTTGTGAGCGCCAAATGTCTTTACAAACCCAGATAGTCCCTTGTAAAAGCAGCTGTGACAATCATAGGGGGGAGGAGCTTAGCAAAGCCTGGGGGGTGGGAGGAGCTCAGCAAAGGCCAGGGGGTGGGAGGAGCTCAGCAAAGGCCGGGGGGGTGGGAGGAGCTCAGCAAAGCCCGGGGGGGGGGGGTGAGAGGAGCGAGAGGGGTGGAATGATTCTGGTATGAAAACACAAAGATTAGACGTGCAACTGTGGATGTCCTAAAAAAAATAACTGCTAGACAACTCTAAAGCTGGGAGCTGGGTGTGTACACACTCCGTTTTTTTTATTCCCCCCCGGAACAACATGGTAGGCGGCACAAAAAACACCCCCCACCACAGCTCGCCAAACTATCATAAGCCATGTTGGTGCAGTGACGCCCTCCAGAACACACCAATCAGCGCTCTGAAGTTATGGGGAAGCCACAGTTTTCTTTATAAATATTATATTGTAGATGTTTATTTTACATTGTTGCTGGGCAGATCTTGTAAATACATTTGTAGAGGGATGATGCCATACTGGCCCCTTACAGATGCACAAGGGCTGCAGTGACTGCGCTTTACTGCTCCTCTCTCTCAGTGAGTCTAGGAGTCGGGTCTCTCTGATTGGTAGAGTGAAGTTCCTCTAATGACTGCCATGGACCGCCAGATGTTTTCAAAGTATTTGGTTTTTCTAGTGCTTGTTGCTGTATATTTCTTCCTGGTTTCCCACCCCGTGCAGATACACCGCAGAGCTCTGCCAGGTCTTTGGCACCCAGCACAGGAACTCTGTCATTCTAATACTCTCTCCTAGGATGAGTGACGTGAACACCCCAAGTGGCAGAAGTTGGGTGATCGCCATTATCCTCACTTGGTGACTGGTCCAGCACTGGCACATGAGTGACCCACATGCTTCTCCATACCCGCCGGCAACTAAACAAAGCTGCAGCAAAGAGACGAGTGTGTGCAGCGAGCCCTACATAGACAAAGCGCGGGCTTGCGCATTTCCTGTAATTACATTAGTTTCCCTTTACAGGTGTGAAAAATAGGAAACTGTCAAGTGGTTGATCTCATACTAGTTAAAGTGGTAACCCCCCCCCCCAAAAAAAACAATGTAATATAACGCCGCTTACCAATCCTTAGGTGTGGTGGCTTCATTTGTTTTATTTTTGTATTTATTTTTCTCCCCCCCCCCCTCAGTTTTCATCTGGTGATCTGGCCGGTAACACCTCCTGTATTAAGCCTCATGCACACAATCAGATTTTTTTGCAGACAAAAGTGTATGACTTTTGTCCGAAGGGGGTTGGCTGTGAACTTGCATACAAAACGGCAAATAATTGTCAGTCAACAAACACGAAATTATGTTTTTTCAGCTCTTTAGCGCCACCCTTTGGGCAACTTCTGGTAATGTTGTGTTTCAGTGAGCATTGCTTGTGAGCAAGGGGGCTGGTACTCTGGCGTTTTGTCCAAAGGACTTGTGTACACAGAATCAGGAAAAAAAATAAAAATCAGACAAAAAACACATTTGTTGGTGGAAGATTTTAAAGCATACTATCCAACATTTGTCCACAGAAAACCCGACAATTGTCCGTTGAAGCATACAAACGGGCGGATTTTCTGGACAACAGCCCGTCTTCACACAAGTCCAGTCAGATGATCTACTTGTGTGTACGAGGCGTTAAAGTGCCACCATTCTGGATGAAGGAGCACAGCAAACAGCAGCATCAGTCTGAGAGGGGGGGGGGGGGGGGTACCTGCAGCTTTAGATACACCAACAAATTGTAATGAAGGTTTTACATAAAGAAAAGCCAATCACTACAAGCACATCTAACTGCTACATCTGCAGAACAGATGGACTTACAGGCCAAATCACCAGGTGAATATAAAAAAGGAAAAAAAGTGAAAAAAGAGAAAACAAACAAATGCAGCCATCACATCCAAGAACTAGTAAGCCGCAGGATTTAAAATGTTCACTTTTTGTTCAAAACCCCTTTAAAACAGAAAACTTGTGACCCCACCAGTCCACCCACGGCTTGGTGGGGGGGGGGGGGGGTATGTAGACAGTACACTGATGCAGGGAGGGAGATCTCTATACCATGGAGGGGAGGTTGGGGTGATAGAGAGAGATTATATATATATATATATATATATATATATATATATATATATATATATATCCTCCTGCAGGGGAATAGTGGACACACACAGAAGCAAAAAAATAGTATATACCTACATAGGTCTTTCGAACGAAGTGTATAAATATGTTTTCACAGATAGATATATTTTTCTGAAATGACAACGGCCTCATGTTAATTTTTTTTACACAAATACATCTCAATTCTTTATGCTATAGAAATCATTTACCATTAACAGAGCTTTAAAAAAAAAAAAAAAACACGTTATGGCAGAAAATCTTCATGGCAATTAGAGTGTCCGTTTAGAACCTAAAAACTAAAATTTTGCCTTTAAAGCTCACAGAAATGTTTTTTTAAGATTTTAAAACCTGACAATAAGGTGACGAGGGAAGCCACACACGACCAGTAAATTTAGGGGGGCAGACAGAATGCCCCTCTTTGGTCCCCTATATAAATACAGAGCCCCCCTTTTCACAAACACAACTCGCTTCTCGGCGCACCCCGCCATCCCATCACAGCGCACTTTTGTTCATTTGCTGCATGTTTAATTAGCAGGGATAATCTCTCTGCAGCATCTTAATAAGAAGATGAAGAATGAAAAGTTCCATTGTTGGATGGGGTGGGGCGGAGGGGGATGGTAATGCGCCTCGTAGACAAAGTCACAAGTTACTCACCACATGGGTCACAAGGAAAACTAAATTTTCTTTTTTTCTAAGCCTTGCTCCAGCCTTGATGTGTAGGACTTCCTAATATTAGGCAAAGAATCATTTATGACACCGATCCAGCGTGCCGGGGCTAGCAGACATGTTACAAGATGGGTGGAGAAAAGGGCGCTCTGGATAGCAAGGAGACCAACAATACAAGTCTGGCTCTTGAAATGTAATTGATGCACCACAGCAGCACTTCAGAAGATGGAAGCACATTCTATAGGAAAAACAAAGCAGAAGAGAAGGCGCTTCCAAGTGCAGTAATAAAAGACTTTAATGACAAGGAAAGGTCACAAACACAAGATGGGAGTGACAAAAAAAAAAAAAATGCATAAAAATCAATCCATAACATCCAGCGGATGCCTCCTGGGAGTAAAGACAGCTGCAGGTGGAAGTTCCAGCCGACCAGCGGTGGCAAACTCTCCGATCCAAGATGGAGGGCTGCGCTGTCAGGACCAGCATGGAATGCAGACAACTGGAAGGGACAATGGCTTTGGTTTGAATAAGGAGCGACTGGGCATGCTCTGAAACATGTAACCGCCCACTCTGACGTCACTTCCGGTTGCCTGGATTCCATGCTGGTCCTGACGGCACGGCCCTCCATCTTGGATCAGAGAGTTTTCCACCGCTGGTCGGCTGGAACTTTCACCTGCAGCTGTCTTTACCCCCCAGGAGGCATCCGCTGGATGTTATGGATCGATTTATATGCCCTTTTCAGTCCCATCTTGTAAGTGTTTTTAACCCTTCCTTGTCATTAAAGTCTTTTTTTTACTGCACTTATGCCCCGTACACACGAGCAAATTGATCTGTTCAAATCGGTCGGACAGACCGATTTGAACAGATCTGTCTGCTGTGATGTATTGGTTCGATCGTGTACACACGATCAAACCAAAATCCCCGTCGGCAGACAGCGCGGTGACGTTGACGCCGCCACACCAGGAAGTAAATTACTTCTGCGCAAGCGTCGAATCCATTCGACGCATGTGCGAGCAGATATGTCTGCTGGTTAACGTACTAACCA
The DNA here is from genome assembly GCA_029574335.1 of Rana kukunoris. Taxonomy (NCBI): domain Eukaryota; kingdom Metazoa; phylum Chordata; class Amphibia; order Anura; family Ranidae; genus Rana; species Rana kukunoris. The sequence continues at coordinate 500,891,477 of CM056052.1, forward strand.
GCAGACATATCTATCCGACGGGTTTCCAGCAGACAGATTTGAAAGCATGCTTTCAAATCTGTCGGCTGGCCAAATCAGTCTGTTTGCCCGTACACACGATCGAATCTGTCTGCTGGGACGGTTTGGCAGACCGTTTCCAGCAGACAGATTTGATCGTGTGTACACGGCCTTAGCAGCGCCTTCTCTTCTGCTATGTTACAAGATGTGGTCCCTTAATAGCAAGACAGTAAATTGGGAGGTACCCGCTCTATACTAGGGTATTACTTCTGCCCAAATGTAGCTTTTCTGTAGCATGAAAAGGCGGTTATACAATACAAACCCTGATCCACAATAGGACAGATGGGGGTTATCCTATCTATCACTTATCTAGAAGTTTATAACCTGGAAAGTTCTCTGGTTATACTCTGCAGTTTAAAGACAGCCAGAGAAAAAAAAAAAAAAACACGAACATGTACCTTGCTCCTGAAACACACGCAGTATCGGAATGCCGATTACATGGCAAGGCAGTCACGTGGTCTCTGGGCTGATGTTCAGGTGGAGAAGCCAAACCAGGGCTCCTGCATCCGATATGTAGAACTATGAAGGTTTCAGGAAAAGTCATGTGTATAGTGTCACTAAAGGCGACACTGTACATACAATATAAAACCCCCCCCCCCCCCCCACACAACACAGAACAGGAAACGGGTAAAGAACTTTTTGGCTTTAGGGTTAGAAAAGTCTAGAAACTATGGCAGGTTTTTCTTGCCATCTGTGTCCCTGATGGGCAGAATACCCCTCACTTCCTGGTTTGGTGACGGGTCACGTGAACCAGATTAGAGGGAAATACAGACACCAATAACTATGCTACACTACATTTTTTTTTAGAATAATATTTAACTTAGGTGGATGCAGCATCGCTCCCCTGCCAACTCGAAGGCTGAAAACCGAGCGATCATACACCGCTAAATCGCTCGGTTCTCAGTGCTTTCTGAGCAGAGAACTGGTGACTGTCAGTCACCGACTCTCTACTCTGACAACCACCCCTCAGAGCGCTGGGCTTTGAAGGGGGCAGGAGCAGCTGGCTCAGACATGAGGGTGGGTACCAATCATCTGGCATCAACCTTTGCCAAGACTGAACGGTTCAGCCCACTGTCTGCTGAAACCGGGTCACAGAGTCCAAAATGATCTGCACTCCTGTTATCCACAAAAGTGCAGCCAAACAAGCTTTAGCTGTACTCCCCCTTAAAAGGAGGGTTAGAATGTCTGTTGGGGTTTTTCTTTTTTGTGTTCTAAAAGGAGACTTTTTTTTAGACACCTTTCACTTTGAGGAGCTTTTCAGAACTTTTCAAACTCCTGCCATGCAGTCTCAATGTGGAAGCCTGAGGGAGGGAGCGCTCCAAAAGTCCTGCCAGCAGCATCTTTGAAGTGGTGAGAGGAGCTGCGCGTTTACCGCTCCTTCCAATTGAAAACAATGGGACACTGCTTTTTATTAACCCTTTTTTTCGGCCGCTAGCAGGGGTTAAAACCGCACCGCTAGCAGCCGAATACCGCAGCAATTCTGACAGTATAGCGCTGCGCCTTCCGCCCGTGAACTGCCATCTAATCACAGCAAACTGACCAATTCGGAAGCAGTAGAATTCTTTGCGATTCAAAAAACCAAGGACAAGCAGAGCCTCCCAAATAGAGACCTTGAGCCCTGGTTCACACTGATGCTACTTTGAAATCGTACTACATTACTTGAAGTAGCGCAATTTCAAAGTAGCAAGGTCGGCGCGATTTCAGGTGCTACTTGATAGACATTTGTGTGGCTTCATACACAGATGTCTATAGAAATCGCACCTGAAATCGGCAAAAGTAGTGCAGGAACTACTTTTGCAAATGGGTGCGGCGCCGAAAAATCGGTGTCGCACCGATTGGAACAGTGCTATTGCTATTGCCAATAGGCTGCGACTTGTCATGCGGTTGGATCTCTCAAATCGCATGACAAATCGTTCCAATGTGAACCTAGGCCGAGACTACTAAGGGGGGGGGGGGGGGTGTTCTATGGATTTGACAATATGGATTGTGAGCAAGATGCAACAACTGGACATTTTAGAGAAACATAAAACTTATCTAAATTTGTCAAAAGTAGATCCATTCTTGGGATGCCAACAATATAAAAAAAAATATGGCGTCTCAATCTTTTTCCTTCACACATACTAGAAAGCAGCAAGACTAGAGAAATTTAAGGCAGTCCCAACTAAGAAGCCAGAAAATGAAGGATCCCATTCCCACCACGGCCTGAACCGACATTTGGTGGGCCAATCCTTTAGGCTTGCGAAAGGTCTTTGACATGAGCCTTTGGGCGACAGTTATCCTTCATAGTAACCGACTTTTCTTACTGGGTAAAAAAAATATATATATATATATATATATATATATATATATATATATATATATATATATATATATATATATATATATATAACCCAACCATTCTGCTACAACATAACCCTACTTAGAGGGAGTTTGAGGGGCAAAGTCCAAAGCAGTTCTAGGCGTGCCAACAAATCAGGTGAAAGTTTCCTTTGACTTTCACTTCAAACCACGACGACACTCGTTAAGGAAGAAGTTATTGGAGGTGCTTCATTCCACGCTGTACAGAGTGTTGTAAAGCCACAGACGTGGCAGAGAGGTGAATGAGAACACAGCTGATAAGATTAGGGAGTTCCAATGAACATGACAGTTCATGCCACTTTATGAGCGCAGACACAGATAGCCGGGCACAAGACAGACTTATTTTTTGTCCCTTTGATAAGAGGTCTCCACGTGTAGAAAAATATGGTTGGTTGCTGCAGATTACGTAGGTCTTTTCCACGTACGTACATGGTGCATATATCAAGAGCAAGTCAAAAGGAATACATCATGGTTACTTAGATGCCAGGAGCGTTACATAAATATTGCCTTTTATCGAAGAAAGTCTAGACCATTGACTCCTACATGGGCAGATACTTAAACCTGAACTCCAGGAATGAAGCCAAAATTTACCGCTGCAGTGCCCCACCCCCACCCTTACCGAGGAGGAACAGGAAGTGAGAAATTCAGACAAACAAAAAAACAGGAAAAAAGGTAAGTGAAGCAACAATGCACTAGCTAAAGGAACCAATTTAGAAAATAAAAAACAAACCTTTACAACCCCTTTAAACCACTCAATTGGAACAGACATGGATTACAAATGCAGACTTCTCGCTCCTTGCTTGTTCTGTAACCCAAGTGGTGAAGCTCGTGACCCAACTACCATCGTCAGGAGGGACAAAAATGGCAGCCTACAGCTTCCCCTTTACCCATGTACTCTTACGCTCGAAAGAAACGAACAAGAAATGTGTATCGCTAGTTCATAAAAAATAAGAGAAGCATTCGGAGTGTAAAAACCTAAGCCCAGAAGCTCCAGATGTCAGGCTTGCATGAGAAACCCAGATTCCTGCAGCCAAGACATAAACAAGCCCCCTGAGCAAGAGCTTAAGAGTCTCATTGGTCCACACATTATTCCTGCTTGACCTCTCCCTTCAGTTCCCTCTTGACGCGGGAGTATGGGCTGAGCGTATCGTCCATTATGAAGTCATAGAGAACTTTCACCCAGGACGTGTACTGTGGGAGGGGGTCGTAATATTCCTTCGCTATTTTCCGCACCTGTAGAGAGGAGAAAAAGGTGACATTGTAAGAATAAATAAATGTGTACTAAAAGCTCACAGTCCATAAAGATCACAGCAGGACAAACTGTGCGTCCTTCACAATACACGGTACAAAGACAGAGCAAAGATAAGCGTGCATATCTCCTTCTTGGATAAAGTGGTACGGGGTTGGAATTAGGGTTGTCCCGATACCGATACTAGTATCGATACCGAGTATTTGCGGGAGTACTTGTATTCGCGCAAATGCTCCCGATGCTTCTGCCGATACTTTCAACATGTTTTGTGAAAATTCTTTGGCCGTGTACACACCACTAAATAAATCCGATCAAATCGGTCTGACAGCCTGTTTTGATCGGATTTGTCTCCTGGGATATATTGGTTTGATCTTGTACACACGATCAAACAAAAATCCCGGCCGGCAGACAGCGCGGTGACGTTGACGCCGCCACATCACCGAACCAGGAAGAAAAATACTTCCACGCATGCGTCAAATCCATTCGATGCATGTGCGGGCAGATATGTCCGCTGGTTAGTGTACTAACCAGCGGACATGTCGGACGGACGGGTTCCCAGTCGACAAATTTAACGCATGCTTTAAAATTTGTCTGCTGGAAAAACCTGTCTGCTCGCCCGTACACACGATCGAATTTGTCTGGTAAAACGGTCCGTCGGACCGTTTTCAGCAGATAAATTCGATTGTGTGTACGTGGCCTTTGAGTTTTTTTACTACTGCGTGACAAGCAAATAAAACATTTTTATTCATTTTTACTCTGTTTTATTCTTTTATAATGTCTTGAGTTAGAGTTCTTCATAATTCTAAAGAAAATATCCTTAGTCTGTATTGTGCTTTGAAAACTGTCACATGACATTAAAAAAAAAAAAAAAAAGTATCGGTATTCGGTCTCGTCGAGTACATGAAAAAAGTATCTGTACTTGCACTCGGTCCTAAAAAAGTGGTATCAGGACAACCCTAGTTGGAATACTTGATGGGCTTTTCTTCCTTTGTCCCCAAGCTGAAGAAATTCATCCCATTTGTCCTGGTGACTATTAAAAAGTGAGGGAAAACCCAAAATTTCAAGCAGTCACCAGAACAGGAAGAGCATGAGACCTGTACATAAAAAAAAACCCTCCTTAACTTGAGGAACACCGCACGACGATATTCATCATAAAATGGCATGGCTGGGCACAAGGGCGTACATGTACATCCCCTTTAAGAGCCCAGCAGTGGGTGGCGGCGCGCTCGTGACCCGATACTCTTCTCAGTGACCGTCCCTGCAGGAACAGTGGACCCGATCGCCACCGGTGTCCCGCGATCGGGTCACAGAGAGGAAGAACGGGGAGAGGAAAGTGTAAAACAAACCTCTCCCCGTGCTTCCTAGTGTGGCTGTCACTGATCGTCTGTTCTTTGTGTTAGGGAACGACGATCAGTGACGTCACATGCACAGCCACGCCTCCCACAGTAAGAACACTCCCTTAGGGCACATTTAACTTCTACAGCACCGCCCTCCTGGTTAACCCCCTTCAGTGCCAATGTCATTTTCACAGCACTTTTCGCTGTGAAAATGGTCCCAAAAATGTGTCAAAAGTGTCGGATGTGTCTGCCATATTGTTGCAGTCACGTGAGAAAAATAAAAAAAAATTCACTGGATCGCCGCTATTACTAGTAAAAAAAAAATATTAATAAAAATGCCATAAAACTATCCCCTATTTTGTAAACACTATAACTTTTGCGCAAACCAATTCACGTATTGCGATTTTTTTAACCAAAAATATGTGGAAGAATACGTATCGGCCTATTTAAATTGTCGCTCTATTTTTGTTTATAGCGAAAAAAATAAAAACCGCAGAGGTGATCAAACACCACCAAAAGAAAGCTCCATTTGCGAAAAAAAAAAAAGGATGCCAATTTTGTTTGGGAGTCATGTCGCATGACTGTGCAATGGTCAGTTAAAGCGACGCAGTGCTGAAGCGCAAAAAAGGGGCAAGGTCCTTTACCTGCATAATAGAGCTGCACCATTAATCTCAATTCACCCCCCCCCCCCCCTCCCCTGCGATCTCCAGGCCGGATGACCCAGGATTTTCAGGTGCGGCCATAGGAAAGTCCCCGGCTTTGGCCAAGCTCCGGCCATCTTGGTACACCCGGCGGCGGCTGTCTCGTCAGGAAGTGACGTTTTGTCTCCGCCATCTTGCTCCACCCCACACTCCTGCACAGAAATGTTAGTGAGAAGGGGGCAAGCAAGCATCTTGTTACACCCAACGGAGTTTTAGATTTCACAGTTATTTTCAACAAAATGTAGCTTATATGCTTAAATACAGTATATGTAAATCTGAGGGACTGTTTATAGGTTAAATTTTAAAAGCAGCCGCAAACCTTACATTCTTGCAAATGTGACAGAACACCTCTGATTTTTACATTTAGTTAAATGTGAAAATCAGAGCCGTTGTGTTGAGTCACATTAGCAAGCATGCAAGGTCAGCAGGTTTGTTGTTTGTTGTTAACAGTCCATCAAATTTACATATTCTGTATTTAAGCACCGTTTTGTGCCACTGAACTCTGAAGAAAAAAGCTTTGCCAAAGACTGTTCAGCATTTCGAGGTTTGCTGAACTCTGGTGTTCCCCATTGAATTGTGTGGGTTCCATTACCAACCCCCTATGGCACAAGCAGAGCACAGTAGGGACATAGGGGTCAGCAGAAGTAACCATAGGGCCAATAAGGGGGGGATGGGGCGGTTCTAGCAAGCTAGGGCCTAAAAAGAAGCAGAGTCTAGTAGGGTGAGAGGGACGAGCAAACAATTGCTTTCTCTTTTACAGGAATGGCTTTATTTCAATATGATTTCCCTCCCCATCCCAAACAAAGATACCGTGAAACCGGTCTAGGTTTTTTTATTTTTTTTATTTTGCCTTTTCCGACACTTCCAGGCGTGTTACAGGTTTCCCTCCCCCCACAGCTGCTGTGCTTCCTGATCTTTACAGCTACAGGCACTGTGGACCAACTCGTCCTCAAGGTTTACCTCAGAAGTACAGATAATATTCTAGATCTTTTTCTCCCAGCATTAAAGGGGTTGTAAAGGTTCTTTATTTTTTTTCTAAATAGGTTGCTTTAGGCTAGTGCATTGTTGGTTCCAATCAGCATTTTTTTTTCAGTACTGCGACATTATAGCGGGTACTTCTTTTTTAGCGATCAATGCTATAAAAATGCATTGGATTACTACAAAAATGCCATTGGCAGTGAAGGGGTTAACACTAGGGGGCGGGGAAGGGGTTAAGTGTGTTCCTAAGTGTGTTCTAACTGTATGGGGGGGTGGACTCACTAGGGGAAATCACTGATCTTCTGTTCATACATTGTATGAACAGAAGATCAGCGTTTCCCCCGCTGACAGGAAGCTATGTGTCCAAACATAAAAACCCGCCAGGCACGCGCTCGGGACTCATGGGCGAGCGGGGACGCCCGCGCCCCCTAGCGGCCGCTTTAGAGCGGACGTATAGCTACGGCCTCTCGCCCAGCAGAGCCAACTTCCCGCAATAGGTTCGGGGCCACTCTGTACAAAACGAGACGCACAGTGGAGGCAAGTACCTGTATAACAACATGTTTGTTATTTAAAAAAAGGCTGCATTCACACCTGAGCGTTTTGTCGCCTGAAGCGCAACGCTCAAAAACGCTAAAGGGGAAAAAGGGGAAAAAAAAAAAAAACATTCTCTATGGAGATGGTTCACATCTTCACTCCAAAACGCCGAACGCCTGAAGCTCAAACAAGTCCCGGACCCTTTTTTGTCACGCAAATCGGGCGGCTTGGGCGTTTTACATTGGCGACAATGACCTGTACAAAATCGCGGTAAAAAAACGCAGCGTTTTGTCGCGGCAAATAACGCCTACGCTTAGGTGTGAATGCAGCCTTAGTTTCAATGCCAGTTTCTGCTGGCGCTGCCCCATCTGCCCTGGAAGTTTTGGGCTTCCCAATTAAAAAGTAGATCTTGAAGCCAAAATTTCTTTAGTTTGGATAAAGTAAGAGGAAGAGGTTAAATTGTCAGGTTTTTTTTTTGCCGTCTGTCTCACTACGTAGCTTTTACGTCACTTTCTGTCCCATAGACTCAACAGGTAGCGAGACGATCTCCAACGTGAGGGAATTCCCCTCAGTCAGTTGTTACAGGAACAAGTGTCCTCAATGGAAGATGTCACCTATATTCCTGTTCTGGTGACAACTCTATATAAAAAGATTATAGCAATGTAATAGGTTGTGTAACCATAAAATGTCCATCCACAAATGGAAGTCTTCGCAACTGGATTAGAAGCAAAAATCCAGCAAGAGCTACAGAGTATAAAAGAGAAGAGAGGCGCCTCTAAAGCCGCGTACACACGATCGGTTCAAATCGATGAAAACGTTCGTTTTCATCGGTCCAAACCGATCGTGTGTAGGCCCCATCAGTCTGTTATCCTTCAGTCCAAAAACAGATAGCTTGCTTTAAAATTGAACCGATGTACGGCTAACCGTTAGTACGCACGAGCATCGGTTAAAAATCCATGCATGCTCAGAATCAAGTCGACGCATGCAACTTCATTTTTTTCATCACGTCGTTGTGTTTTACGTCACCGTGTTCTGACACGATCAGTTTATGAACTGATGGTGTCTAGGCACATCAGTCCATCAGTCAGCTTCATCGGTGAACCGATGAAACCGGTCCGTCAGACCGTTCTCATCGGATGGACCGATCGTGTGTACAGGGCTTAAGTGTAGCAATACGTTGCACCTTCATTGAATGTAACCATATTGCTACACTTTGAGGAGCCTCTTCTCTTTTTACTCTGTTGTGACATGACGCTACTTTTATATCAAGCCATCGCTTGTATATCAAGTCAAAATGTATTTAAAAATGTTGCTTGTCTTGCAAAACGCTCTCAAACCAAGGTTTTACTGTAAATCCCCAAAGAAGAGTTCTGGCTCATTTCTGCATTACGTTATGTAGGGTTGTCCCGATACCGATACTAGTATCAGTATCAGTACCGATGCCGAGTATTTGCGGGAGTACTTGTACTCCCGCAAATACCCCCGATACTAAAATAGAATACTTCCCCCCATATTGCAGCCATGTATGTCCCCCAAATCTGTATATATGATGCCGCCGCCACCGCCGTTAATCCCCTGCATTACAGCGTAGCGCCGCGCACGCAGTACAAGCTTCCGTTGTGAATACTTGGAAAGCGTGCGCCGCTATGCATAGACACGCCCCTTCTCGTGATTGGACGGATCCGTCCAATTACGAGAAGGGGAGTGTCTGAACATGGCGGCGCACGCTTTCCAATTATTCACAACGGAAGCTTGTACTGCGTGCGCGGCGCTACGCTGTAATGCAGGGGATTAACGGCGGTGGCGGCATCATATATACAGGTATGGGGACAGGACATGGCTGCAGTATGCGGGGGGACAGGACATGGCTGCAGTATGCGGGGGGACAGGACATGGCTGCAGTATGCGGGGGGACAGGACATGGCTGCAGTATGCGGGGGGACAGGACATGGCTGCAGTATGCGGGGGGACAGGACATGGCTGCAGTATGCGGGGGGACAGGACATGGCTGCAGTATGCGGGGGGACATGGCTGCATTTGGGGACACATTAAAAAAAGTATCGGTATTGGCGAGTGCATGAAAAAAAAAGGATCGGTACTCGTACTCGGTCCTAAAAAAGAGGCATCGGGACAACCCTAACGTTATGTTATTATTGTAAATGCAGAACTAACCCAGTATTGTTCTGAAAACACCCAAAACAGGGGCTACCAAAACTATTTATATCCTGCAAAAGAAAGGGAAAAACAAACCCAAAAAACTTACCAGTGGCAGGTTCTTTCCGGGAACACTGGGGAAGTCGTGGTGCTCATTGTGGTATCCAACATTAAAAGTTAGGTAGTTTAAGGGCCCATAGTAGGAGTAGGTCTCATGGCCCTTCATAAACATGTAATGCTCGGCTATAAAGTGTCCCGAAATTGGATGAAGTCCAAGACCAAGTATGGAGCCCACCAGCATGTACACCACAGATTTAATCCCCAAGAAGTAGTAAATTAGAGCATCAAAAGAAAACTGAATCACCAAATTGATTAATTCCAGACGGGAGACAGGTTTGGGGTTGATACAGATGGGCCTGATGGTATAGAAGAGAGGTTGTAGGATGATCCACACAAGCTTCCGCAGAGAGGTACAGAAAAACCAGCCTTCAAAGTCAGTGGGAATGTCTACATCAATGCCGTCACCCCCCAGGTAGCGATGGTGATCCATATGGTACCTCTTGAAGGAGATGGAGTAAGGGAGGCCGAGAGGCAAATTGGCAAACATTCCAAAGCACCGGTTCCACATGGCTTTGCTGTTTCCGAAGGCGCAATTGTGAGAGATCTCATGGATGGCCAAGGTCATGGAGTGGCTGATGCAGCTTCCCACCACGTATGTCCAGAACATGAGCCACTTCCATTCCAGGTCCTTCACCAGGTAAAAAGCTAGAAACTGTGTGAGCACCATCAGTGACACAATCCATAACAGGTTGTAATCGGGTTTCATAAGCCTCTTTATTTCAGGATACTTTGCTATAAGGAAAAAAAAAAGAATTAGGTTGTGGCATTTCGTTTAGTCTTGACAATTATATAAAACACAAAAAGGGAAATGGTTATTGATGCCAAACAATCCAAAACTTAAGATACAGACTAAATAAATGCATCTGTGCACTTTCTTCTCCCTTCTATTGCATATACAGAGAGAATGAACAGGATCCTGTGCGGTTTGTGCACATGATTGGGGACAAGACGGCAGCAGGACTTTAGCAGCAGTGTCTTTTCCTTTCCTCTTCGTGTAATACATTTTGTTTGAATTTTTGTGCTAGGTTACAGTTTAACCACTTCAGACCCGCGCTATAGCAGAATGACGGCTACAGCGCGGGTCTGAATATCCAACCCGCCGTCTTTTGACAGCTGCCCCTTTGGGCGTTCCCAGTGCGTGCAGGGAAGCTCTCTGTGTTGGCCGTGTCCCTTGGACACAGCCAATCACAGATCGCGGCGAAAGGCCAATCAGAGTGGCCGTTTGCGATGCGATCTGTGCGGCGAATGAGAGATGATCTCAAATGTAAACATAGGAGATCATCCCTCATTGCTGTTTTACACAGAGACAGCGTCCTGTCTCTGGAGAGGAGACCGATCTGTGTTCCTTGTACATAGGGACACAGATCGGTCACCCCCCCTCCCCCCACAGTTAGAACACTATGTAGGGAATACATTTAACCCCTTCCTCACCCCCTAGTGTTAACCTCTTCAATGCCAGTCACATTTATACAGCAATTAGTGTATATTTATAGCACTGATCGCAGTATAAATGTGAATGGCGCCAAAAATGTGTCAAAAGTGTCCGCCATAACGTCACAGTCCCAATAAAAAAAACAAAAAAACTGCAGATCGTCGCCTTTTCTAGTAAAAAAAATAAATAATAAATTCTGTCCCCTATTTTGTAAGCGCTATAACTTTTGCGCAAACCAGTCGCTTATTGCGTTTTTTTTTTTTTACCAAAAATATGTAGAAGAATACGTATCAGCCTAAACTGAGAAAAAAAAAAAGAAGTGTTTTTTTTTTTTTTAAACTGGGATATTTATTATAGCAACAAGTAAAAAATATTGTATTTTTTTTTCAAAATTGTCGCTCTTTTTTGTTTATAGCGCAAAAAACAAAAGCCGCACAAGCGATCAAATACCACCAAAAGAAAGCTCTACTTGTGGGGAAAAAAGGACGTCAATTTTGTTTGGGAGCCACGTCGCACGACCGCACAATTGTCAGTTAAAGCGACGCAGTGCCGGAAGCTGAAATTTCACCTGGGCAGGAGGGGGGTGTATGTGCCCAGTAAGCAAGTGGTTAAGAATATGAATAATTCAATGTCCTCATTCTACATTCTTTGCGTTTCAAATGGCAACAATTTTAATGAGATGGGAGGTGAGAGATAAGGAGTTGGCTGTGTAGAGATCTCAGATGTATGGTTTCAGTGTCTAACCCAAAAGATGATCCAGAAAACATGTTCTAATGACTATGGTTTCCTCCAGTGATAAATGGCTCACCCCTCCCATAGGAGCTGTCACATTTCATCACCTGGCAGGCAATGGTGAAGGTGGAGAGCGGTCAGGCAATATAAACACAGCTGCTTGCATCCCGTGTGCGTCCCTTAGAGAAGGGTTCTGCTGTTTCTCATGACAACACACACAGAACTGAGCAAGACTCGCTGCATGGAGGCGGATTTCATACAACATGACCTGCTGGGCACAGCTTGGCTGCAGCTTTTCTCAACCTTCCCCAGTTTTCGGTGCCATTAAATCGGCAACTTTTTCTCTTACCAATAACGCCGATTTCAGCCGGCCGAAATGTTGGTGGATCTCTACAAGAAACCCTTAGCAATCTCTGGATTGCACACTGGGGATTCTCGGCTAAGGGCCTGGCAGACGGTGGACCTTGCCGGAAAGAAGTCTCCCACGCGCATGCGCGGGAGCGACAACATCGCGGCTCCAGCCACTTACAGCGATGGAGCCGCGATACCCGGAAGACACGTCGAGGCAACATCTCAGCTACCTCGGCGTGGACCAGGTGAGTTACCGACGCCTCGTTCTAAGGCAAGTATTTCATAATGAGCTAGTATGCAGTGCACACTAGATCATTATGCCCTTTGCCTTTCAGGCGAGTAAAAAAAAAAAAAGTTAAATAAAAACTGGGGCTATACAACCGCTTTAAGAGTTTCAATTTGTATGCAATCAGGCAGGTCCTTGCACTACGTGGTTTTGGCAAATCTGAAGACAAAAATCTGAAAAAAATCCAATAGTGTGTATAGGGTCTAGGAGACTGGGGACATGTTACATGAAGCTAATAGTAATCACTCTTATTACCCTCTTCGCCATAAATGCTTCCACTACAGACTGCAGGGGTTCAAGGCATCAAAGGGCTGGTTGTGGACCTTGGTCATCAGGGTTATAGAGGATATAATAAACAGAACACACAATGTATGCTGCCAGTTATAAAATAGATGTGCATTAGGCCCCTTTCAGACGTCCGCATCCACCGCTCCGTTTTTACATATGGACCCCTATGGGATCGCGTCCGTTAACGGATGATGCATCAGCTAACGTCCGCAATGGTCCGCGTCGGTCTGGATCCGGTTTTTCGGACGGAAGAAAACCCTATTTTTCTTCCGTCCGGCGGATCGGATCAGATAAATACGGACACACAGTCCGTATTCATGCGATTCCCCATAGGGGAGAGTGGAGGAGAGACAGGGCGGTCCCTGCACAGTGTGTGGGGACCGCCCTGTCCACCGTCAACTGAGCGGGGATCCCCGCTGAGCCGACGGACACACACGGAGAGGACCGAAAAACGATCGGCTCCGTGTGAAAGGACCCTAACTCCAATCACTTTTAATTCTCTATACCCCTGGTCCCCAACCTGCAGCCCTTTGGTATATGATGTGCGGCCCTCAGCAGGCGGTAGTGGAAAACATTGATCTATATAAGCCTTTTAATAAAAAAAATGCCTGATGCTATAACTTTTGCGCAAACCAATCAAATGCAATATATATATATATATATATATATATATATATACACATACACACACACATATACATATACACACACACATTTTTTTTATTTTATTTTTTTGGGATATTATAGCAAAAAGTAGGGGTGCAACGGATAGTCATTGATCCGTATGGGTCTCCGTGTCTGGATTGGCACACCACGCAATCCACAGACTGCGGCCATGGCTGAGCTCTGGAGTGGCGGCCATCTTGGTACACCCAGCGGTGGCGGCCTAGGTGAGCTCCCTAGAGAGTGACGATCCGAAAAATTATCTGATCCGTGACTCTGATCCGAGGAACAATCCGAACCGTGAGTTTTTTTGATCCGTTGCACCCCTAGCAAAAAAAAAAAAAAAAAAATTGTTGCTCTATTTTTGTTTATAGCGCAAAAAATAAAAACCGCAAAAGGTGATAAAATACCACCAAAAGGAAGCTCGATTTGTGTGTGTGGGGGGGGGGCGTCAATATTGTTTGGGAGCCACGTCGCACGACCTCGCAAATGTCAGTTAAAGCAGAATCGCAAAACGTGCTCTGGTCTTTGGCCAGCCAAATGGTCCAGGGCTTAAGTGGTTAATTTGATTTTTTCGGCGTAAATTTATAGCACTTTGTGTACTAAAGAAATAAGCACTACTCTAAACCATTGTGTGTGTACAGACATTGAAGAACAATGCAACATAATCTTCATCCCATTTTCCCTGCTTAATTATACCCCATGACTAAACGGACTTGTAGGTCATTGATTGAACAGGAATATCCTGTCTACTCTCAAGCCACAATGAATGAATCTTTATTAGTTCTGTACAACTCAGTTTAATTGTATTCATTAGATTTGTCTATACTTTTTGATCAGGACAGTTTTTCCTTGTTCCCAGCACAACAGGCTCCTAATGTTTTGGTGGCATTACCACCCTGCTGGGCATGTTCCAGGACTGCAGCAAACAGTCCCTCTGTATGATCTGCCCACAAGGTCCTTTACACTTCTCTGCTTTTTATTGCTCTATATCACAGGCAGTCGTCCTGCCGTGCATTCCAGAAGAGTTTGAGTAGCAGTGTTGTTTGGGATTTGCAATCATGAAGCTATGGCAACATTACCAGCTCCCATGGCCGGGAGCTGTGGCTTCGTCCCACTCATAGCCCTGACCCTGCCAAGCTAAGGGCAGTATATAATCTGACTACAGAGAAGAAAAAAAAAAGGTTTACATGCAATTTAATAGGGTTGTCCCGATACCACTTTTTTAGGACCGAGTACAAGTACCGATACTTTTTTTCAAGTACTCGCCGATACCGAATACCGATATTTTTTTTAACTGTGTCCCCAAATGCAGCCATGTCCCCCCAGCCACGTCCCTCCAGCCATGTCCCCCACATATGCAGCCATGTCCCTCCAGCCATGTCCCCCACATATGCAGCCATGTCCCCCACATATGCAGCCATGTCCCCCCAGCCATGTCCCCCACATATGCAGCCATGTCCCCCCAGCCATGTCCCCCACATATGCAGCCATGTCCCCCCAGCCATGTCCCCCACATATGCAGCCATGTCCCCCCAGCCATGTCCCCTCCCCCACATATGCAGCCGCCGCCGCACGGGGAACATCACAGCTTTCATTTGAATAGCTGTTTTCCCCGCGCGTATAGACACTCCCCCTTGCTCGGGATTGGACAGATCAATCACCCATCCAATCCCGAGCAAGGGGGAGTGTCTATAGGTGGAGGGAACACTACAGCTATTCAAATGAAAGCCGTGATGTTCCCGCACGTTGTTTAACCCATGCGGCGCCGGCTTTCGATGCAGCGGCGGGGGGGACAAGTATTCCATTCAGGCATCGGGGGTATTTGCGGGAGTACAAGTACTCCCGCAAATACTCGGTATCGGTCCCGATACTGGTATCGGTATCGAAACAACCCTACAATTTAATATAATTTTCTTTTTGTAGAATTTTCTATAGCATGGAACGCATTTTAATTTATGTCAAATTGAAAAATGTCTGCATCTTCCCTCACTTCCTGTCCCTGTGACCCCTCTCAGTACAAAAGGATAGGGGGCACTGGTCTCATCAGAAAGGGGAGGCCCAGATAGCAAAAAAAATAAAACATACACACACAACCAACAGTTAAAACCCCCCCCCCCCCCCCCATGTTTTTTGCCCATGTTATGGCCCTAGAGATGACCCAACACATTCTATCACAACAATAAAAATATCCGTAAAAGGGACATATCGCAGCAAAAGCCTGACAGAGGCTCAACCTTCTCCATTCTATCCAAATCATTTTAGCTGGAATTATTTAAAATCACTTGGATAGTATTTAGATTTAGTTGATCTTTTAGCAAGTAGATCCCATTAACATTAAAAAGGTCTCCAGCGGTGACAGATGGGCTGCGGCGGGAAGCGATGGACAGGATACAGGAATGCAGCGAGAATATTAGGAGCCATTAAAGGCTTTCCCAAACCTCAGAGTCCCCATTGCATTCTGTAATGTTACATCAAAACTGGAGGAAAAAAAATAAAAAATTATCTCCTGTGCACAGCAAAGGAATAGAAGACCAAGGAAACAGCTTTTTGAGTTTGCCAATAAGAGGGCTGCCTTCACAAAAAACAAACATTTAACTAGACCAATGATAACAGAATTCAACCTTGACCGCTTCAATATATCAGACACTTTACCCCTTTTCTTCTGCCCAGGCCAATTTTCAGATTTCTGCACGGTCGCACTGTACGCCTAGGTTCAGACTGCTGTGTGCAAAACACTGCGTGAGATTTGCACAGAAGTTTGTTTTACATACCGACCAGAGCAGTACAGGTCAGTGTCACCATAGATATTTTCTCTACTAGTAGTGCTTATTACAGTGATGATCTGATCACTGTTATAAGCAATTATTTTTCTAAAGGGCACCGATTCCTGTGTCATTATGTACTATTGTGATTGGCCACAGCCATCACTTGGTACAAGTCCGATGCGATTAGCCCCTGTACCATGTGATCACTGTGACCAACCATTTATTGATGTGCATCACAAATCTCATTTAGAATCTCAAACCCCCCCCCATTTTTCAATATCAAGAAACTAAAGAAAATGGGGGAAGAAGGGTTAACGCAAGTAAATATGAAATTACATTTATTAATACTAGCAGCATGAAGATTACAAAATAATCAATGTCGATTGGGAGAGTGGGAGAGTGACGTTCCACTTTCAGATGCATGCAAGTTCTGGTTTAAATGGGATTTTTTTTTGGGGGGGGGGGGGGCACTATCATACAATGGTCACCCATACAGTTTACCTCCCGTTTCGTAATTTGCCATTCCTGGTGATAAAGAACTCTGCGACACAGTTCACAAAGATGGGGTCAAAAAACGCAGACCTTAAACGATTCACGAGACAGGAAGGAAGGAAAGGGAAGGGAAGGAAGGAAAGGGAAGGAAGGAAAGGGAAGGAAGGAAAGGGAAGGAAGGAAAGGGAAGGAAGGAAAGGGAAGGAAGGAAAGGGAAGGAAGGAAAGGGAAGGAAGGAAAGGGAAGGAAGGAAAGGGAAGGAAGGAAAGGGAAGGAAGGAAAGGGAAGGAAGGAAAGGGAAGGAAGGAAAGGGAAGGAAGGAAAGGGAAGGAAGGAAAGGGAAGGAAGGAAAGGGAAGGAAGGAAAGGGAAGGAAGGAAAGGGAAGGAAGGAAAGGGAAGGGAGGAAAGGGAGGAAAGGGAAGGGAGGAAAGGGAGGAAAGGGAAGGAAGGAAAGGGAAGGAAGGAAAGGGAAGGAAGGAAAGGGAAGGAAGGAAAGGGAAGGAAGGAAAGGGAAGGAAGGAAGGAAAGGGAAGGAAGGAAAGGGAAGGAAGGAAAGGGAAGGAAGGAAAGGGAAGGAAGGAAAGGAAGGAAAGGGAAGGAAGGAAGGAAAGGGAAGGAAGGAAAGGGAAGGAAGGAAAGGAAGGAAGGGAAGGGAGGGAAGGAAGGGAAAGGAAAGGAAGGGAAAGGAAAGGAAAGGAAAGGAAAGGAAAGGAAAGGAAAGGAAAGGAAAGGAAAGGAAAGGGAGGAAGGAAGGGGATTAACAATTTGCATAAAAAAAAGGGGGGGAACCTGCTTACCGCATGGTGCGAGCTACAGAAAATGCTTTGCAGTGCCATTTATTTATGCGTTTTTATTCACAGATGTGAGTGGGGCCTGAGGCCCCTTTCACACTTGTGCGACTTGTCAGAATTGACACCGCGGGACAGATTTCTGCATCCACATCAAATGTGTGGATGGGGGTAATCGCTTCAGGTTATGGCAGTGATGGCAAACCTTGGCACCTCAGATGTTTTGGAACTACATTTCCCATGATGCTCAACTACACTGCAGAATAAAATGAGCATCATGGGAAATGTAGTTCCAAAACATCTGGGGTGCCAAGGTTTGCCACCCCACTGGCCTATGACCATCTGTAGTAAACTCAGATCATTCTGTCACAAATTAGGTAATATGGGTAGTTCGTGTGAAGCAATGCACCACATAGGGAAGGCAATTAGAACGCTTCTAACTTAATAAAAATCTTCTTTTTTTTTTTCAAAGTACCTGCTTGTTCGTAGCCACCGCCGCCATAGTAACTGCTGTCTTCCGTGTCCAAATTGTTCCCCCCCACCTTTACGCCCGCTCTATGGCCAATAATGCCCCACATGCGCAGTTATTTCCCAAGCCTTGTTTTCATTGCGAATTTACCATGACAACTGAGTTTAGCAAATCGGAGCCGACCTGCTTCTGAATGGGGGGGGGGGGGGGGGGTAGTATCGCGGGTTCTCCGGACTGATGCCAAGCAAAGGAAATGGTGTAGCCCCGGCACGCAAGTTTTTCCTTTGTTCAGCCTGTAGGAGGAGGAAGAGAATCGACCGCGGAAGATAAGAGGCAGATTCGGGTCTTCCGCATAGCAACAGCTATTTAGGGTAAGTACGAAAAAAAAAAAAAAATCCATTTAATTTTTTTATTTTATTTTTTAGATTTTTGGAAGAATTTTTTTTTTCCAGGGTGGAACTCCGCTTTAACATGTATACCCAGGTATTACCCAAATTTATCAACAAACATTTTTTTTTAAGTATAAACTAAAAAGGCAAAATAAACACTGTCTTATTTTCCCTGCTGATGATTGTAATGTCGTGAGGGTTCCTGTGGACCTGTTTATAAATAAGGAAATTTAACAAAAAATAAAAAATGGGGACACTAGTTCTGGTAATCCTGACAACCAGGAGACACTACGGCCCGGTAGTATTCCCACGCACTGAAGTGATATCATCGCAGCTCCAGCCACTCACAGCGCTGAAGCCAGAAAAAAGACCGAGTGAAGATGTCAGCGGTGACAGCGAGCAGCTTAAGGGCTTTGTTGTAAGGAAAGTCCTTTATAATGTGCTAGTACGTGATGCATACTAGCACATCATGCCATTGCCTTACAGTTTGTTTTTTTGACATGTCCATGCAGAGCAAGTTTACTTTACCTTCTCCCTATCCTAACAATGGCACAATGACATGGATTGTGTGATATGGCAGCTTTAGGAGGATTACTACAATGAGTCAGTGATCTGAGGGAACAGACAACATGTAGAGAGTTGCACATCTACAACAAATAGAAAAGTACTGCACATGATGTTCCCTAGGGCAAGATTTTCTGAGCCAAAACCAGTTTTCACAACTAGCCGATGTCACAAGGAAGCACAGTAAAAAGAGAGAGTGACGACCATATGAGGAGGATAATGGCATCAGAAGGAGGCACCTCACATGACAAAGTTCCATGGAAAGTAGGGGTGCAACGGTTCAAAAAAAAATCACGGATCGGATCGCAAAAAAAAAAAAAAAAAAGACTAATCTTGATGTCCCCCCCCCCCCCTCCTCGGGTGACCCACCTCCTCCGCTCAGTACAAACAGTCTTTTTTCCTACCAGGTGCAGATCTCAAAGACAGGTCCACATGCCTGCATACGGTGGTCCCGGGTCTGTAGTCAGCGCAGTGATGCGGGGAGAAGTGTAACGCTGTGCACTGGCAAGCACATGGGGTGGAGCAAGATGGCCGCCGCTCCGGAGCTAGGCCGAAGCCGAGGACTTTCCTACGGCCGAGGCTCCGGAGCGCTCCGCGGATTGCGTCGATCCGAACGGGGTGACCTGTTCGGATCACGGATCGGTGACGATCCGTTGCACCCCTAATGGATTCTGTCTGGTGTTTTATTAGTGAAGTCTTTCCAACAGACCTCCAATCGTGTTTGTTGAGCTTTTCTTTTCCCACTCAAGCAGATCTCCCCTTTCACCTTTAGGCTTCATTTCCACTGGCGTTTTTACAGACACTTTTCTGAGCGTTTTTTACAGCTGAAAAACGCCTGTCCATGTTTATTTTAGAAAAATAAAAAACTTTTTTTTTTGAGCTGGAGCTCAAAAACGCTGCGGCAGCGTTTGAGCGTTTAATGTCTGGCGTTTTTACAGCTCTATTGCTGGAGCTTCAGAACGCACTGGTCCCACGTTTTTTTTGCAGCTTAAAAACGTCTCAGCCATCTACAGCTCAAAAAGGTCATGGTGGGCATGAGGCCATAGACTAACATGGACAGGCGTTATTAAGCTGCAAAAAACGTTCAGAAAAGTGGCTGTAAAAACGCCAGTGGAAATGAGCCCTTAAAGGCATTCAAGCTCTAAAGTAGGGGTAGGCAACCTGGGGCCCGCCAGCTGTTGCAGAACTACAAGTCCCATTATGCCTCTGGGAGCAATTGTAACTGCCAGCCTTGCAATGCCTCATGGCAAATGTAGTTCCACAACAGCTGGCCCCAGGTTCCCTAACCTTGCTCTAAAGCCTTCTTCAAAGTTTCCAGCATTCACCACAACGCCCCGCCCTCATCCCAATATATGGAACATGGCTGTGACATAAGGAACATCGGGAGCCATGTTAATTTTGGCAGCAAATTTCAATTTAGTTTTAGTCTTAGGACTAAAATGGCAATTAGTCCCATTTTAGACTTCTGCAGTTACATACGGACAAATGCATCCTCGGCATTCGGGGGTTATACCAGGATGATGCCCGCAGCTGCAGGCCGTTTTCGGCAATCTGAATTTTTTGAAGTGCAGAGGAGGGATCCCTCCATAAAAAGTACCTGTCACCACCTATTACTGTCACAAGGGATGTTTACATTCCTTGTGACAGCAATAAAAGTGATCAATTTTTTTTCACAATTTAATAATATAAAAATAAAAGAAATAAGAAAAAAAATTAAAATAAATAATGTAAAGCAACCCCGTCCCCGCAAGCTTGCGCAGCAAAGAAAAAAACACACGGAAGTCGTGCCCACATATGTAAATGGTGTTCAAATCACACGTTAGGTATCGCCGTGATCGTCCGAGCGAGAGCAATAATTGTAGCCCTAGATCTCCTTTGCAACTCTGACCTGGTAACCAGAAAAAAAAACTTACTTTTGCCTATGGAGATTTAGAGTGCATACAATTATAAAGCATGACATGTTTGGTATCTATTTACTTGGCGTAACATTATCTTTCATATTATACAAAAACAAAATACCGTATTTATCGGCGTATACCGCGCACTTTTTTGCCCTGAAAATCAGGGCAAAACCGTGGGTGCGCGATATACGCCGATACCCGCGCCGAGTTTTGAATACTGCGCTGACATATACCGAGCGCAGTACACGTGTATAGTCGGGCAGGCTCGGCTCCTCTCGCGCTCACGTCCTGGACGTAAGCGCGAGAGTAGCCGAGCCTGCCCGACTATACACGAGTGTACTGCGCTCGGTATATGTCAGCGCAGTATTCAGACTTGGCACGGGAAAGCGGGGATCGAGTGTGGAGGACGCCGGACCCTTCGAAGAGGACACCCGAAGCCGCAGACGCACGCCGGACCCGTCGAAGAGGACACCCGAAGCCGCAGACGCACGCCGGACACGACGAAGGGGACATCTGAAGGCGCAGACGCACGCCGGACCCGACGAAGGACACCCGAAGCCGCAGACCCATGCCGGACCGGTCGAAGAGGACACCCGAAGCCACAGCCGGACCCGACGAGACCGCCGCGCAATACACCAAAACTGTAAGTACAAAAATGTAAGTACAAAAAACGTTTTTTCCACAGGAATGGGGGCCACTTTAGGGGTGCGTGCTATACCCCAAAAAATACGGTAAAAAGAATCGGGCCAACTTTTCTGTTTCAATTTTTTTTTTTAAAGATTCATGAAAGTGTATTTTTCCCCAAAAAGTTGCGTTTAAAACACCGCTGCACAAATACCCTGTGACATAAAATATTGCAACAATTAACACGTGTTTCTCCGAATATATATATATATATATATATATATATATATATATATATATATATATATATATATATATATATACACACACATACACACACACACATACATACACACACACACACACACACACCAAGTAATTTATAGCAAAAAATACGGATTTTAACCAAATGTCAGAAATAGGCTTAAGCATGAAAAGGGTTAAGACACAAAAAAAGGCTGGAACTCAACTTCAAAGGATGACTACACAAAACTATAGTTAAGCTAGAACTACGCTATACATGCAATTAAAAAAAAAAAAAAAAAAAGTTTTTCTTCTTTTAACAGGATTCAACAGACCAAACCCAAAAGGAACTTTTCACATGAAACATATGGTTTAAAAAAAAAAAAAAAAAACGGTATAGGAGGGAGAATGGGTGTGTCAGCACTACATCCGCTTTCATGTAGAATCTATAGAGGAACATTCCCTTCCAAATATCTACTGAATGGCAGCAAGCCATGCCGGTGACTCAGGATTTGGGTAAGACCCATACCTCTCCAAATATGTGTCTGCGTGATCGACTGACCTCTGTATGCAGATGTAAAAAAAAAAAAAAAAAACACATACACCACACCCCTCCCCCACAATGTAAAAATACTAAGGCCTGGACACTGATCTCCTAAACTCGCCATTTCTAGGACAGCTCAAGAACATGTAGCAGCAGCTTCTGCTGGCCTGAGGGATCTGCCCGTCTCATACAAGGATCGAACACAGAATTTCTAGTGTATCTACAAACACCCCTCCCCCCCCCCTCCTCACAAAAAGAAAATAATCCAAAAAAGACCCTGGAGATAAAGAGCTTATATAAAAACTATCGAGAGCACATGTGATTTTCTAAAGTCAAACAAACGCTTGATGTGCGAGTCCCCAACCACCACAGGAGAAGAGTGAGGGGACAAACTTTAACAAATATCCTGAGGCGTTATACAGAGATCATTCTTGTGCGCTTCATCTGAGAAAACACTATAATAGAATATAAAATGTCATTTACATAGAGACAATACTTGTGGGCCACTTATCTCAAGGAGAGGACACAACACGTTACGGTGTATCCATCCTCAACTCCAGGCCAACAGGTCATGTATTCAGGATTTCCTTCACGCCTAAATGACTGTGGTAATTACTAAAGGCAGGGAAACTGATCAAATCCCCTGTGAAAAATGATGGAACGACTGAAAACATGACCCGTTGGGGTGCCTTGAGGACTGGAAATGAGAAACGCTGCTCTATACAATACACCTCCAGTCATCCATCTAGATCAGAGGTCTCCAAACTGCGGCCCTTTGCTTGCCTTCATCTGGCCCTTGGGGCATCATTCCATCCACCGACGCAAACAATGGGGCATATGGAGCACTATCAAAAGGGCACAATACCTTCAATTGATACCAACGATGGGCCACCATTTCTCCCACTGATACCAACGATAGAGCAGAATTCTTTCCATTGACACCAACAATGGGGCATTATTTCTTCCACTGACACCAAAGACAGGGCATGATTTACTCTCACTGGACACCAGGACATTTTCTACTCCCACCGTCCCAAGTCTGGCCCTCCTAAAGTCTCAAGGACGGTAAACTGGCCCTTTGCTTAGAAAGTTTGGAGACCCCTGATCTAGATCAGCCTCTTGCAACCTTTTAAGCCCTTGAAGAACCCCTGAGAATTCTCAGGTCTCAGGGAAGCCCTTCTAAAATCAATTCATTGGGGGCAAGAACGCCCTCATACAGCGCCGGGCAAGAACGCCCTCATACAGCGCCGGGCAAGAACGCCCTCATACAGCGCCGGGCAAGAACGCCCTCATACAGCGCCGGGCAAGGCGGCAAGAACGCCCTCATACAGCGCCGGGCAAGGCGGCAAGAACGCCCTCATACAGCGCCGGGCAAGGCGGCAAGAACGCCCTCATACACCGCCGGGCAAGAACGCCCTCATACACCGCCGGGCAAGAACGCCCTCATACACCGCTGGGCAAGAACGCCCTCATACGCCGCCGGGCAAGAACGCCCTCATACGCCGCCGGGCAAGAACGCCCCCATACACCGCCGGGCAAGAACGCCCTCATACACCGCCGGGCAAGAACGCCCTCATACACCGCCGGGCAAGAACGCCCTCATACAGCGCCGGGCAAGGCGGCAAGAACGCCCTCATACACCGCCGGGCAAGAACGCCCTCATACACCGCCGGGCAAGAACGCCCTCATACACCGCCGGGCAAGAACGCCCTCATACACCGCCGGGCAAGAACGCCCTCATACACCGCCGGGCAAGAACGCCCTCAACGCCCTCATACGCCGCCGGGCAAGAACGCCCTCATACACCGCCGGGCAAGAACGCCCTCATACACCGCCGGGCAAGAACGCCCTCATACACCGCCGGGCAAGAACGCCCTCATACACCGCCGGGCAAGAACGCCCTCATACACCGCCGGGCAAGAACGCCCTCATACACCGCCGGGCAAGAACGCCCTCATACACCGCCGGGCAAGAACGCCCTCATACACCGCCGGGCAAGAACGCCCTCATACACCGCCGGGCAAGAACGCCCTCATACACCGCCGGGCAAGAACGCCCTCATACACCGCCGGGCAAGAACGCCCTCATACACCGCCGGGCAAGAACGCCCTCATACGCCGCCGGGCAAGAACGCCCTCATACGCCGCCGGGCAAGAACGCCCTCATACACCGCCGGGCAAGAACGCCCTCATACAGCGCCGGGCAAGAACGCCCTCATACAGCGCCGGGCAAGAACGCCCTCATACAGCCGCCGGGCAAGAACGCCCTCATACACCGCCGGGCAAGAACGCCCTCATACAGGCCAGAACGCCCTCATACACCGCCGGGCAAGAACGCCCTCAACGCCCTACGCCGCCGGGCAAGAACGCCCTCATACGCCGCCGGGCAAGAACGCCCTCATACACCGCCGCCCCTCAACGCCCTCATACGGCAAGAACGCCCTCATACGCCGCCGGGCAAGAACGCCCTCATACAGCCGCCGGGCAAGAACGCCCTCATACAGCGCCGGGCAAGGCGGCCAGAACGCCCTCATACACCGCCGGGCAAGAACGCCCTCATACGCCGCCGGGCAAGAACGCCCTCATACGCCGCCGGGCAAGAACGCCCTCATACGCCGCCGGGCAAGAACGCCCTCATACGCCGCCGGGCAAGAACGCCCTCATACGCCGCCGGGCAAGAACGCCCTCATACAGCGCCGGGCAAGAACGCCCTCATACAGCGCCGGGCAAGAACGCCCTCATACCGCGCCGGGCAAGAACGCCCTCATACAGCGCCGGGCAAGGCGGCCAGAACGCCCTCATACACCGATGGGCAAGAACGCCCTCATACACCGCTGGGCAAGAACGCCCTCAACGCCCTCATACGCCGCCGGGCAAGAACGCCCTCATACACCGCCGGGCAAGAACGCCCTCATACACCGCCGGGCAAGAACGCCCTCATACGCCGCCGGACGCCGGGCAAGAACGCCCTCATACACCGCCGGGCAAGAACGCCCTCATACACCGCCGGGCAAGAACGCCCTCATACACCGCCGGGCAAGAACGCCCTCATACACCGCCGGGCAAGAACGCCCTCATACACCGCCGGGCAAGAACGCCCTCAAGAACGCCCTCATACACCGCCGGGCAAGAACGCCCTCATACACCGCCGGGCAAGAACGCCCTCATACACCGCCCAAGAACGCCCTCATACACCGCCGGGCAAGAACGCCCTCATACACCGCCGGGCAAGAAAGCCCTCATACACCGCCGGGCAAGAAAGCCCTCATACACCGCCGGGCAAGGACGCCCTCATACACCGCCGGGCAAGGCAGCCAGAATGCCCTCATACACCGCCGGGCAAGAAAGCCAGAATGCCCTCCCACACTGCTGGTCAAGGTTAAGAATGTACCCCTAAACCTGAAGTCATCATACATGTCATGATGCTGGCTCCGCCAAGTGATGTTGGCCCTGGGGTGATGTAAGGCACCATCAGATAGAAGCTCAAAAAAGCAAGCAACTAAAGATGGGTGTCAGTGGAACCCTAAAGGAAGCGGTCGCTCTCATCCAATCAACAGTGTCCAAGGGGCAGGGATACTTGTGACCTCATTGTCCTTGTGTCTGGACCCCCCCAGCTGCACATACGCAAAGGGATGCTTGTGACAATATTGGTCACATGGCCATATTAGGCCAATGATGTAACCGACACCCCCCCCCATTGATGTACATGGAGCTGCAGGGTGGGGGGTGCCCTGACTACAGTTGATGGGTTTGGAAGGAAGCCGTCACTACAACTCAAAGTTTGGACCAATCGGTACTCAACCCTACTAGCCTATCTGCAGGAACCTTGGTGATCGATATAACCCAGACTGAAAATGGATCAGATCCAAACACATCCCGGCTCCAGAGGTTGCTGGGGGTTCCTGTGGTTGACTGACCCCCATCGGATGGTGCCAGCATCATGACATTTTAGTGGGGCATTATTTACATTGACCATCAATGTAAGGGCAATTTGTCCCCCCCATTGACCCCCCCCAATTAACTGGCTTTAGTAAAGGTTCCCAGAGACCTGAAAATTATTTCATGGGTCCCTAAGGGGGGAAAAGGTTGACAAAAGGCCGTCGTCTCCTACAAGCTCCTTTACCGATCACATCCTGTATGTGCAATAATTGACTAATAACTCAAGGAAACGTCTCATGTATTCCTCTGCAACATGCGACTCCAGTGCGTGTCAATTTACTCCACATACACAAGCTCTGCCCTCCTATAGGAATACCGTCCTCTATAGTCCGTCCTACCGGACAATTCTCATCAATACATTGGGGCTGATTTACAGAAGTAATTGTACACATTTTCCCCAGAGCTTAGTAACTGTGGTGAAGCTCTGCTGGTTTCCATCATCCAATCACGTGAAAGCAAAATTCATTTTTTAATTTTTTTTTTTTTTTATCCTTTCACCCGATTGGATATTCTTTACAAAGTGAAGCTTCACCCCACATTCGCTGAGCTGTGCGGAAAATGAGAGCCTCCGTTCTGGCAGAGTGCACAGTATTTGTCTTTAGTAAATCCAGCCCTCAGGGTATCCCTATACAGGTTCTATTTCCTGATAGAGGGTTAATCCCTCCTTCACACAGGAGCCACTCGTCTCGGGAATATGACAGGTCAAATCGCATGACGAGTCACACATCTTATGGTCAGCAACGTGCAAATCGACGGGACGCCAAATTTGCGAAGCCTCATTGATTTGAAAAATAGTTCCTGCACTACTTTGGGAGGTTTCGGGTGTGACTTGAATAGACATGAAGCCGCACAGAGGTCTTCAACGGCACGTGACATGCGGCTTTGTGCGATTTTAAAGACACGTGCAATGTGAACGAGGGCTTACCAATGGGAAATGGAGGGTCTGTGGCTGGTCTCTGTACAACTACATGTCCCAGCATGCCTTGCAGAACTACATTATATAACATATACACAAAAAAAAAAAAAATTATATTTAAAAATGATTTTATCGTTTGTTTTTTTTAGAGAAATATATATATATATTTTTATAAAAAACAGGATTTATATAGTGCCAACAGTTTATGCAGCACTTGACAAAGTAAAGGGGGGGGAGGGGACAGTACAATTACAATACAGAACAGGAGAAAATTATATATATATACCAAAAAAATAAATAAAATTGTATCCCTGTATATGTGTAGGTTTGGAGGCAGAACATAACATAGATGAACTCCTATTAATCCCTCTACATGTCGATGAGCTCATAGAGAACCACATGTCCCAGCAGGCCCTGTAAGAATCTTTGACACAGAACTATGGAGTCAGAGATGTGAGCGTTACTTGCAGTGTCTGTATGGGGCAGCCATGTATGATCTATGATGACATGTAGGGGGGGGGGTTCCATGCCCTCTATGATGACATGTGGGGGGGGTGGGTTCCATGCCCTCTATGATGACATGTGGGGGGGGTGGGTTCCATGCCCTCTATGATGACATGTGGGGGGGGGGGGTCCATGCCCTCTATGACGACATGTGGGGGGGGGGGGGGTTCCATGCCCTCTATGACGACATGTGGGGGGGGGGGGGTTCCATGCCCTCTATGACGACATGTTGGGGGGGAAGGTTCCATGCCCTCTATGATGACATGTGGGGGGGAGAGGTTCCATGCCCTCTATGATGACATGTGGGAGGTTCCATGCCCTCTGATGACATGTGGGAGGGGGGGGGGGGGGGGGGGTTCCATGCCCTCTATGATGACATGTGGGAGGGGGGGGGGGGGTTCCATGCCCTCTATGACGACATGTGGGGGGGGGGGGGTTCCATGCCCTCTATGACGACATGTGGGGGGGGTTCCATGCCCTCTATGACGACATGTGGGGGGGGTTCCATGCCCTCTATGACGACATGTGGGGGGGGTTCCATGCCCTCTATGACGACATGTGGGGGGGGGTTCCATGCCCTCTATGATGACATGTGGGGGGGGGGGGTTTCCATGTCCTCTATGATGACATGTGGGGGGGGGGGGGGGGGGGGGGGGGGTTCCATGTCCTCTATGATGACATGTGGGGGGGTTCCATACCCTCTATGATGACATGTGGGGGGGTTCCATACCCTCTATGATGACATGTGGGGGGGTTCCATACCCTCTATGATGACATGTGGGGGGGTTCCATACCCTCTATGATGACATGTGGGGGGGTTCCATACCCTCTATGATGACATGTGGGGGGGTTCCATACCCTCTATGATGACATGTGGGGGGGGTTCCATGCCCTCTATGATGACATGTGGGGGGGGGGTTCCATGCCCTCTATGATGACATGTGGGGGGGGGGGTTCCATGCCCTCTATGATGACATGGGGGGGGGGGGTTCCATGCCCTCTATGATGACATGTGGGGGGGTTTCCATACCCTCTATGATGACATGTGGGGGGGTTCCATACCCTCTATGATGACATGTGGGGGGGTTCCATACCCTCTATGATGACATGTGGGGGGGGGTTCCATACCCTCTATGATGACATGTGGGGGGGTTCCATACCCTCTATGATGACATGTGGGGGGGTTCCATACCCTCTATGATGACATGTGGGGGGGTTCCATACCCTCTATGATGACATGTGGGGGGGTTCCATACCCTCTATGATGACATGTGGGGGGGGTTCCATACCCTCTATGATGACATGTGGGGGGGGGTTCCATACCCTCTATGATGACATGTGGGGGGGGTTCCATACCCTCTATGATGACATGTGGGGGGGGGGGTTCCATACCCTCTATGATGACATGTGGGGGGGTTCCATACCTTCTATGATGACATGTGGGGGGGGTTCCATACCTTCTATGATGACATGTGGGGGGGGTTCCATACCTTCTATGATGACATGTGGGGGGGTTCCATACCTTCTATGATGACATGTGGGGGGGTTCCATACCTTCTATGATGACATGTGGGGGGGTTCCATACCCTCTATGATGACATGTGGGGGGGTTCCATACCCTCTATGATGACATGTGGGGGGGTTCCATACCCTCTATGATGACATGTGGGGGGGGGGGGGTTCCATACACTGTATGATGACATGTGGGGGGGGTTCCATACCCTCTATGACGACATGTGGGGGGGGGTTCCATACTCTCTATGATGACATGTGGGGGGGGGTTCCATACTCTCTATGATGACATGTGGGGGGGGGTTCCATACTCTCTATGATGACATGTGGGGGGGGGGGGTTCCATACTCTCTATGATGACATGTGGGGGGGGGGGGGTTCCATACTCTCTATGATGACATGTGGGGGGGGGGGGTTCTATACTCTCTATGATGACATGTGGGGGGGTTCCATACTCTCTATGATGACATGTGGGGGGGGTTCCATACTCTCTATGATGACATGTGGGGGGGGGTTCCATACTCTCTATGATGACATGTGGGGGGGGGGGGTTCCATACTCTCTATGATGACATGTGGGGGGGGGGGGGTTCTATACTCTCTATGATGACATGTGGGGGGGTTCCATACTCTCTATGATGACATGTGGGGGGGGGGGGGTTCCATACTCTCTATGATGACATGTGGGGGGGGGGGGGGTTCTATACTCTCTATGATGACATGTGGGGGGGTTCCATACTCTCTATGATGACATGTGGGGGGGGGGGTCCATACTCTCTATGATGACATGTGGGGGGGGGGGTTCCATACTCTCTATGATGACATGTGGGGGGGGGTTCCATAATCTCTATGATGACATGTGGGGGGGGTTCCATAATCTCTATGATGACATGTGGGGGGGGGGTTCCATACTCTCTATGATGACATGTGGGGGGGTTCCATACTCTCTATGATGACATGTGGGGGGGGGTTCCATAATCTCTATGATGACATGTGGGGGGGGGGTTCCATACTCTCTATGATGACATGTGGGGGGGTTCCATACTCTCTATGGGGGGGGGGGTTCCATACTCTATGATGACTGTGGGGGGGGGGTTCCATACTCTCTATGATGACATGTGGGGGGGGGGGGGTTCCATACTCTCTATGATGACATGTGGGGGGGGGGTTCCATACTCTCTATGATGACATGTGGGGGTTCCATGCCCTCTAAAATTACATGTGGGGGTTCCATGCCCTCTATGATGACATGTGGGGGTTCCATGCCCACTATGATGACATTTGGGGGTTCCATGCCCTCTATGATGACATATGGGGGTTTCATACTGCTAGCCCCCAGCACAGACTCCTCCCCCACCCCCCCGTGACTCACCCAGGATCTCCATCCTGCGGTCGGCATGCGGTTGGTCTGTGTACACCCACTCGAAGTCCTCCCGGGCCATCTTGTTGCCCATGTTGGCTGCGTCGGAGTGAGTGCCCGCACAGTGCGCGCTCCCGCTATACCGAGCTGGAAAACCTCGCGCCACCGACACGCCCACACTAAGCTGGAGAGCCGTCACACCCGCGATGACTGGACCTTGAAGCGCCCCGCCCTAAGAGACACGCCCTTTGAGTCCAAGCCGTACCTATTCAACGCAATAGGGAAATGGGCCGTACTTCGTTCTTCACGCATTCTCATGATTGGTGGATCCTGAGCTGTCATGAAAGATAAAGCCAATCAAAAAGGCACGCGGAGAGAAGCTGGGTTTAGCCCCACCTATTAAAAATGACACGCCCTGTTCTCTATTAAAGGGCGGCTGTAATCAAAAGAGGGCGTGCACTAACGGTCTGGGAGGTGTAAGGATGGATGCGGCAACGCCCGTTATGTGACGTGCGGCGGCGGGCCAGTGAAAAGCCGGCTATGTGATCGGACGAGGACCTGTCATTGCTGGATGAAGTTTTATTTTACTTGTTGCTTATGTAAACAATCCCCATCTTCCCCAAATCCTGCCACCGCCCTGTAATCAAGCATGGGGGGGGGGGCTTACTAAAAATATATTTTTTTTTTAATAGCACAAAAAAATAAATGAAAGTCATATTTGTGTGAAAAATGGACATCGATTTTATTTGGGCACAGCGCCGCACAAGAGCGCAATTGTCAGTTAAAGTGCTGTATTTCGCAAAAAATGGCCTGGTCAGAAAGGGGGGTAAATCTTCCATGGGCTGAAGTGGTTAATGCAGAACTAAAGGCACGATACTCACTTCTATAAAGGTCCAAAGTCTGTGCGGGGTCCCTCACCGGTATCTTCTCTTCGGGTCCTGCTCTTCAGGGATCTTCAAAGACTATTGCGGGATGATGGAACTCCAACGCATGCTCAGAAGTCATCCCAGCACACAGGAACCATGACAGCATTGTAAGCTGAGCTGTGCATGCGCAACTCCGTTTATATTCCGCAGAATACTGCAGGCAGGCAGGTACGTATATTATATTGCAGGAGAGACACAGCAATAATTAATCTGCCGGCTTGCGATTTTTGTAAAATGCCTTCAGCGTCACTTTAACTATCAGTTTATACGGCACTGAACCTTCAGGGCCCATTTATACTTCTTGTAATGCATTAGGTCACACCTTAACAAGCGTTGTGTTGCACCAACCCGTTCAAAACTGTCTGCCAATATACTGTAACGTGTCTATACCCAGATAGCAAGTAATTGTTCTGCAAGTCTGATAATGACTTGCTAAGCTATTGCTAGACTTGCCAGGCTTCCCAAGTCTGTTACACAATTGCGGCAAGTCCGCATTGCATGACTCCAGGTCAACTTCTCTGCAAACATTCTGCAAGTCTGCTGCAAGTTCTGGTTCAGTTACAATGTGCAATAGTCTTCCGGCCACAGGGGGCACTGTGGCTGGATTTTCATGCTGTAGACTTGCAGAGCTCTTGCTGTAGACTCACCACTGCAACTTTGCTCTTGCTAGAGACTTTGCTACAAATTGGAAAAGTGTCAACTAGAACTTGTGCTTCAAGTGCCCTACAAGTATACAACTTGCAAGTGAAAATCTGCCGCAAGTTAACAGACATACAATTCAACACTGCCACAAATTTGTGGCAAGTTATCCCTGCTATCTGGGTAATCATGCATTACCCCTTTATCTAATGTCACCCTAAGACCAGTCTTCCTGTACAAGAAGAGAGAAAGCAGTGATCGGTCATTGTTACAGGAGGGGCGGAGACAAGACCAGTCACCCTGCACAAGCAGAGAGAGCAGCAGTGACCAGTCTTTATTACAGGAGGGGGTGGAGACAAGACCAATCACCCTGCACAAGGAGATAGAGCAACAGTGACCGGTCATTATTACAGGAGGGGTGGAGACAAGACCAGTCACCCTGCACAAGCAGAGAGAGCAGCAGTGACCAGTCTTTATTACAGGAGGGGGTGGAGACAAGACCAGTCACCCTGCACAAGCAGAGAGAGCAGCAGTGACCAGTCTTTATTACAGGAGGGGGTGGAGACAAGACCAGTCACCCTGCACAAGTAGAGAGAGCAGCAGTGACCAGTCTTTATTACAGGAGGGGGTGGAGACAAGACCAGTCACCCTGCACAAGGAGATAGAGCAACAGTGACCGGTCATTATTACAGGAGGGGTGGAGACAAGACCAGTCACCCTGCACAAGCAGAGAGAGCAGTGACCAGTCTTTATTACAGGAGGGGGTGGAGACAAGACCAGTCACCCTGCACAAGCAGAGAGAGCAGCAGTGACCAGTCTTTATTACAGGAGGGGGTGGAGACAAGACCAGTCACCCTGCACAAGCAGAGAGAGCAGCAGTGACCAGTCTTTATTACAGGAGGGGGTGGAGACAAGACCAGTCACCCTGCACAAGTAGAGAGAGCAGCAGTGACCAGTCTTTATTACAGGAGGGGGTGGAGACAAGACCAGTCACCCTGCACAAGTAGAGAGAGCAGCAGTGACCAGTCTTTATTACAGGAGGGGGTGGAGACAAGACCAGTCACCCTGCACAAGTAGAGAGAGCAGCAGTGACCAGTCTTTATTACAGGAGGGGGTGGAGACAAGACCAGTCACCCTGCACAAGCAGAGAGAGCAGCAGTGACCAGTCTTTATTACAGGAGGGGGTGCAGATGAGACCAGTCACCCTGCACAAGGAGAGAGAGCAACAGTGACCGGTCATTATTACAGGAGGGGCGGAGACAAGACCAGTCACCCTGCACAAGGAGAGAGCAGTAGTGACCGGTCATTATTACAGGGGGGGGGGCGTAGACAAGACCAGTCACCCTGCACAAGCACAGAGAGCAGTAGTAACTGGTCATTATTACAGGGGAGGGGGCGGAGACAAGACCAGTCACCCTGCACAAGGACAGAGCAGTAGTGACCGGTCATTATTACAGGGGAGGGGGCGGAGACAAGATTAGTCGCCCTGCACAAGGACAGAGAATAGCAGTGACTGCTCATTATTACAGGAGGGGGTGGAGACAAGACCAGTCACCCTGCACAAGCAGAGAGAGCAGCAGCAGTGACCGGTCATTATTACAGGAAGCTCCTGCAGAGGCAACATTTCACACTGTATTATTGCACAGATCAGGAAGAAATACCCAAACCACACCAAGATTCAAGCAAGAATACACAACGTTTGTATTTAGACAATATTTGTTTATACTGGAGTTCAGCTTAAATAGGGGATAGTTTTATGGCATTTTTTTTTATATATTTTTTTACCAGTAATGGCGGCGATCACCGATTTTTATCAGTACTGCGACCTTATGGCGGAGCCCTTCGGACACTTTTGACACATTTTTGGGACCATTGGCATTTTTATAGCGATCAGTGCTATAAAAATACATTGATTACTGTGACGGTAGTCGAACATATCTCCGTCATCCATTCCCTTCTTCTCCCATAAAAGAAATCACCCAATATTCCACGAGTAGGAATATCCCTGGAATCACCGAATAATCCACACATGAGCCAAAGCTTAATGCTGGATGTAACAGGACACACTTTATTGAAAGTACACAGAACACTTTTATACAGGATTTGGAACATCCTGCCCCCAACAACCGCTTTTCTATTGGTCATTTGTAAAGTACATTTGTGGTTTCACTCAGGTCCTCTCCCATGCAAATTAGGACTTCAAAATGTCTCAGCAGAGATTGGTCCCAAAGCTTGAATAGCCTGAATGGAAAGACTGATGTGTATTCAGACACAAGCCCCAGGGGGGCAATCAATGTACACAATAGCCAGCCACAGAACAATGGAACTGTCTGGAGAATTGAGACAGGGCAGAAGACATTCACACCTGATAATCAAAAGACTTTAGGTAGGGTTATCACACAATGGACAATGAATATCTCTTATGAGTCTGTTGACCTGGCTGGGGTTCAGAATAAAATCTCCTGTAATACATGAATTAGGATTTCAGTATTTCATGGTCCATGATATTACTCCCCCTGGCAAATAGTTCAACATCCACAGTGGGACCCAAACGGGTCACTCGAGGATGTTGGGCAAGTAGTCTTAAGGTTCCAAGACTGTCTGCCAGGATAACCCATCCGCCTTCCTGGTTTGAGGCCCTGGCCCATAATCGGACGGCAAGAGGCTCGCATTCAGTCCTCTCCAAAAGCCCCTGTCCCGGCTAGGCCTGTCACACATCTCCCCTTTTGGCAGGGGACTAACCCAGTAGGAGACACCAGATGGGTTGTCTCTGAATTTAGTCAGTAGTTCCATTCCCCCAATGCCGGTATCCATACAGTACCCCAAATCACTTGCTCCAAACCGAGCATTACTCACCCCGCCATCCTCTGCCTCTCTCAGGGAACACGTCTGCTGCTGGGGAGAGGCCTGGACTAGCCCTTCTCCCTGGAGTCCTTTCAGCCGCTGGAGAGATGGCAGGGTGGCTGGGCTCAGTTCATCATGCTGTTGGGGATCTGGGCCAACTTGCCACCATTTATGGGGTATACCAGTGGAGACTGAAGTCCCATCCACTGGTGTGAGGTGAAAATCCCCCAGTGCTTGCAAAGCAAAGCCGACATCCTCCTGTTTCAGTCCTGTACCATTTTCTGGGGTTGTGCCAGTGGAGACTGAAGTCCCATCCACTACCCCAGGAACCCCTTCTTCTGTTAGGTGAAAGCAGAGGCCCGGGGCACTCTGCTCTGTTGCCAGCTCTTCCGCTGGGTTGCTGTGAGTGGCGACCACAGTCCCATCCACCGATATCCACTCAAGCTGTAGTGGGGTGCAGCCGCCAGTAGCATCCTGTCCTGCTGCCAGTGATTCAGCTGGGAGTAAGAGCTTTACCACCTCAGCTGGTTGCTGGGGAGGGGGGCCAACCGCCCCGGCTCCCTGGAACTCCACAGTTGGTCCCGGTGCTGGGCAGAGATGGCTGGCACTCTGCCCTGTTGCCAGCACTTCTGCTGGGGGTGCATAATCCATAACATCCTCTGAACAGTCCATACATTCTGTAATCTGTGGCTGGGGAGTGATCGCCATCTTCTCACCCTGAGCCTCCGAAACTGCCACAGGGGTGGGTGTAAGGTACCTGTAAAAGGTAGTGTCCGAAGTGGAACAGGTATGCTGGAGATCCAGGCAAAGCGTCGTCAGGCAGATACGGTTGGCAACGGATCAGGCAAATAGTTCACAATCGGATTCCGGAGAAGGGTCAGGCAGGCAAAGGTCATACACGATCTGGCGGTAAAGTACAAAATCAGCAGGCTGTAGAATAGTCAGGATATCAGGCAGGAGTTCAATACAATGCAGGTCACTGAAGACAAAACACCCAGGAAGTAATCCAAATAAACGGGCGCTGATTGATGACCTCACTTCCTATTTAAAGGCTGTCCAGAATGAGAATTGTCCACAGCTGGCAGCAGGTGGAGCTAGTGAGTCCGAGGTGTGTGTTGAACACAATAAGGATATTCCCAAGGCCTAGATCTCTTCTGTGGCACATCAGGTAAGGCTATGGTTTAAGACCAGGAAGACCCAGGTTCGAATACACCCCGGGACATGACAGGGCCCCCTCCCCAATGGACCCCTCCGGGGGCCTAGCGGGGTTTAGTGGGGAACGAGGCATGGAAGTCTCGTATAAGAGAAGGGGCATGCAGATCTTTGGCTGGAACCCAGGAGCGGTCTGTGACAGGATATCCCTTCCAATGAACCAGATACCGAAGGCCACGGCCATGTCTTCTGGAATCAAGAATCTTGGAGACTTCAAACTCACTTTGTCCATCAACAAGAACAGGAGGAGGTAGCTGTTGTGATCTGGAGTAGCGGTTGAAAATAGCTTTTTTGAGGAGGGAAACGTGAAACACAGGATGTATCCGGAGAGAGGAAGGTAATTTTAAGCGATAGGAAACTGGCCCAACTCGAGCAATGATCCTGTAAGGACCAATGAATCGAGGGCCCAATTTGGTAGAAGGTTGTTTCAGTCTCACATACTTGGTTGATAGCCAAACTCTGTCCCCCACCACATATGGAGGTATATGGCGTCTTCGTCTGTCGGAAAAAAGTCTGTACTTGCCTGCTGACTTTTGTAGTAATGAACGAATCTTCTTCCAATGTAGTAGAATATTCTTTACCCGCTGATCTGCTGCTGGTACACCAGAAGAAGGCTGAAGTAGAGGAAAAGTCTGAGGGTGATAGCCTAGGGCTGCGTAGAATGGTGTGGTATGAAGAGCACTGTGCCAACGGGAATTTAGGGCGAACTCAGCTAAAGGCAAGTACTCAGACCAGTTGGAGTGTAAGGCATTGACATAATGTCGAAGATAGGTTTCTAGGGTCTGGTTCATGCGTTCGGTTTGACCATCAGTTTGCGGGTGATGTGAAGTAGAGAGCGAGAGCGTTACTCCCAGTTTCTTGCAGAACGCTCTCCAGAATCGGGAAACGAACTGGGATCCGCGGTCTGAGACGACATTGGTAGGTATGCCATGATGTTTTACAATATGGGAAAGGAAAAGAGTGGACAGTGCTTTCGCTGTAGGTAATCCCGGGAGCGGCACAAAATGAGACATTTTGGAAAAGCGATCCACTGTGACCCATATAGCAGTCATGCCCTCGGACTTGGGTAAGTCTACAATGAAGTCCATGGTCAAATGGGTCCAAGGCTGGCGAGGTGCCGGAAGTGGATGTAACAGTCCAGCAGGCAATGTGCGGGGTACTTTATTAGCAGCACAAGTTGGGCAGGCAGCCACATAGTCAGTAACATCCTTTTTCATATGAGGCCACCATACATGACGTTGCAAGGTCTTAAGAGTGATGGTGACACCAGGGTGACCGGATAACACGCCATTATGTGCCCAGAGGAGTACAGGTTTTCTGAGACTAGGGGCTACGTACAGGCGACCTGGTGGTATCTTCAAGCCCTGGGGAACACGATTCTGGGATTCTTGTAGCTGTTGGGAAAGAGCCGTGGAGATCTGCGCAACAATTTTGTGAGGTGGGATTATATACTGCTCGCCTGGTTGATCTTCTTCAGAGGTAGCGAACTGTCTGGAAAGAGCATCGGCTTTTTTGTTTCTATGCCCTGGAACATAAGAAAGGACAAAATTAAAACGGGAGAAAAACAGAGCCCATCGAGCCTGACGTGAGTTCAGACGTCTAGCAGTCTGAAGATACAGTAGGTTTTTATGGTCAGTGAGGATAGTAAAAGGCTTGGGAGCCCCTTCCAGAAGGTGTCGCCATTCAGACAATGCCAATTTGATGGCCAGTAGTTCTCGATTCCCAACATCATAATTCATCTCTGCAGGAGAAAACTTTCTAGAGAAAAAAGCTACTGGATGGATTCTACCAGACTTTGGCTGTCTCTGGGAGAGTACGGCACCTGCTCCAACCTCAGAGGCATCAACCTCAACAATGTACTGGAGATCAGGATTTGGATGCTGAAGAATTGGAGCTTTACTGAACGTGTCCTTTAATCGCTGGAAAGCCGATCTTGCTTCTGAAGACCACACCTTACAATTTGTACCCTTTTTAGTCATGGCAGTAAGGGGTGCCGCAATGGAGGCAAAACTTTTAATGAAGCGTCTGTAGTAATTTGCAAACCCTAAAAAGCTTTGGAGTCCTCTTAAAGTGGTCGGTTGGGGCCATTGCAAGACAGCGGAAAGTTTTTGAGGGTCCATTTGGAAACCGTCAGCACTTATGATGTACCCAAGGAAAGGAATACAGCTTTGATGAAAACTGCATTTTTCGATTTTTGCATAAAGATGGTTTTCTCGAAGTCGTTGTAATACCTGTTTCACATGCGAGATGTGCTCTAGATGAGTCTTGGAAAAGATTAAAATGTCGTCCAAGTAGATGATCACAAAGCGGTTGCTGAAATCATGGAAAATTTCATTCATGAAACGTTGAAAGACAGCAGGTGCGTTACACAACCCAAATGGCATAACCAAATATTCAAAGTGTCCATTACGAGTGTTGAATGCTGTCTTCCACTCGTCCCCCTCTTTAATTCGAATCAGGTTATATGCCCCTCGTAGGTCTAGCTTGGAGAAGATGACAGCCCCCTTAAGTACATCAAACAGTTCAAGAATGAGAGGCAAAGGGTAGGAGTCCTTTACGGTGATTTGATTTAACCCCCGATAGTCTATGCATGGTCGAAGGCCCCCATCTTTCTTTTCAACGAAGAAAAAACCTGCTCCTACTGGAGAAGAAGAGGGTCGCATAAAACCTCTTTCCAAGTTGTCTCTTACGTATTCCTCCATAGACTTTTGTTCAGGCAGAGACAAGGGGTAGGTCTTTCCTTTGGGAAGAGGTGCTCCGGGAATCAATTTAATTGTACAGTCAAAAGGACGATGTGGAGGTAACACCTCTGCCTTTTGCTTGCAAAATACATCTGCAAAGTCATGGTATTCACAAGGCAAGGTAGGAGGAATAGTCACAGGAGCCAACATGCAAGCAGAAAGTCTTTTGGGTTGAGACAAACAATTAGGGCGACAGCACGATCCCCAGGAGGTTAGTTCTCCCTTTTCCCAATCAAAAGAAGGGTTGTGAAGTTGCAACCATGGGTAACCAAGGATGATAGGCAGAAGCGGAGAATCAATGAGAGACAAGACAACTTCCTCTTTGTGGAGGAGGCCTACCTGAAGGGTGATTGTCGTAGTCTCGAATTTCACAATGCCATCTCCCAAGGGCTGTCCATTCAGGGTGGTAATATTCAGGGGTCTAGACTTTGGAACAAACGGGATGTTGTTCTTTCTTGCAAAATTGTAGTCCAAGAATATGCCAGCAGCTCCAGAATCCACAAAAGCCTCGCAGAAAACAAGCTTAGAAGGTAAATGGATAGTAGCCGGAACAGTAATCTTGGTCTTGGAGGATCTACCTGTAAGGTCTAAGCCAGCTCCTCCAACACTGGTTAGACCCTGCCTTTTACTGGACGGGAAGGGCAGACAGATACTAAATGTCCTTTAAGTCCACAGTACAGGCATAGGCCCAATGAACGCCTCCTTTGTTTCTCTGACTCAGTTAGGTGGAGACGGCTCACATCCATGGGTTCCACAGGTGCCTGGGGTTCAACAGAGGTTTCAGGTTCTGGCTGAGGTGGTGCTTGGAAGTTAGGGGCCAAACGGTAAACTGGCTTAGGAAACTTGCGGGTTCTAAGTCTCTCTTGGCACCTTTCATGGTACCGAACATCCAGACGAACACACAGCTCTATGAATTTCTCAAGGTCTTCTGGGAGATCCTTATAGACTAATTCATCCTTGATGCGATCTGTGAGACCTTTTCGGAAGGCTGCACGTAATGCCCTTGAGTCCCAATTAGTCTCAGCAGCAAGGGTACGGAACTCAATAGCATACTGTGCCACAGATCTGGTGCCTTGTTGTATGTCCAAGAGGGAGTACTCAGCTGCAGATGCTCTATCTGGCTTGTCAAATACAGTCTGGAGAGAAGCCAGAAATTTCTCAGCATCTTGAAGTATAGGATCGTTTCGTTCCAAATAAGGAGAGACCCAGGCCAGGGCCTTCCCCTTTAACAAGGAAATTACAAAAGTCACTTTGGCAGATGAAGTGCTAAAAGTCACAGGGTTATTGCGGAAATGCAAACGGCAAACATTTAAAAAGCCTCTGCAGTCCTCAGTATCACCACCAAACTTGTCAGGCAAGGGAAGTTTTGGTGGTACAGAAGAGGCGGGTTGGACCGTAGCAGAAGTAGGATCCGGCATCTGGACCGTTGCAGAGGAACCAGGCAAACAAGATTTAAGCATAGTGCAAAGTTCATCTAACTTGGCGTCCAGGGAAGAAAGATGCTGTTCATGCGCTCCGATCAGTTGTCCCTGACGTGTAATCGCCTTAACAATCTCAGCAGGGTCCACTGCCATTGTGGCCCGTTTATTATGTAAGGTACCTGTAAAAGGTAGTGTCCGAAGTGGAACAGGTATGCTGGAGATCCAGGCAAAGCGTCGTCAGGCAGATACGGTTGGCAACGGATCAGGCAAATAGTTCACAATCGGATTCCGGAGAAGGGTCAGGCAGGCAAAGGTCATACACGATCTGGCGGTAAAGTACAAAATCAGCAGGCTGTAGAATAGTCAGGATATCAGGCAGGAGTTCAATACAATGCAGGTCACTGAAGACAAAACACCCAGGAAGTAATCCAAATAAACGGGCGCTGATTGATGATCTCACTTCCTATTTAAAGGCTGTCCAGAATGAGAATTGTCCACAGCTGGCAGCAGGTGGAGCTAGTGAGTCCGAGGTGTGTGTTGAACACAATAAGGATATTCCCAAGGCCTAGATCTCTTCTGTGGCACATCAGGTAAGGCTATGGTTTAAGACCAGGAAGACCCAGGTTCGAATACACCCCGGGACATGACAGTGGGGCAGAGGTCTTGAACCCTCTGTCCGGTGACCAGCGCTTCAGCTGGGGAAGTTCCATGTAACTCCACAAATACTGCTCTTGGTGCTGGGCAGAGCACAGTGAAGTTTGGCCCTGATCCCAGCTCTTCTGCTGGAGGCCCATCAGGTTGTTTTTCCTCAGCAGAAAAATCTATTAAATCCCCTGTCTCTGCAACTGGTGTCTGGGGATAGAGGTTCACCATCTCCTGTCCATGTAACCCAGAAGATGCTATAGGTACTGAGCAGAGGTTAGCAGAGCTCGGCCCTGCGGTCAGAACTTCAGCTTTGGGAATGGCAATCTCCAGATTTTCCACTGCCGATTCACTGGCATACTGCTGGACAGGCACATTCCTCCATTCAAGATCGTCCCATGCAGAAACGGGATCATCAAGGTCAGTCGGCACTTGCTGCATCCGCCATATAACCTCCTGGTCCATAGCTGCAGGGGCAGGTTTGAAAAGCACACTGTTACCCTGCCACATGGACGATTCTTCAGCCAGGACTTCAGCATTGTCCACTGGTATTTCCTGATAGTCCCAGGCAAAGGGAGCCCGGCCCTGGCGCTGAGCAGAGTCTAGCAGCTGTTTGTAGGCGATCTCCAGGTCCCATTCCCGAGCGGCCAGAAATTCCAAATCTTCCTGTAGCCAGTGCGCTTCCGAGATATTCATTTTTTTCTCTCTGTGCTCCATTATGTCCTCCAAGCGCCACTCCCGATCATCCCCAAAGTCAGGATCACTGGACATCCTCCAATACAACAATCCCAGGTCATTATAGTCATAGCCTTCTGTGGGGCTGTCATCCGCTGACCACAGGCACTCTTGGGCTACATACCACCGGAGGGCTCTGTAGCTCTCATCCAGCTGCATCTCTGCCCGGATCAGCCTGTTTAATTCCGCTATCCACTCCTGCTTCGGTTGTTCGCCCAACAACGGTATTCGTACGTCATACTGCGGCCAGTACCTTGCATAGATGTAGGGCAGGACCTCTCCTTGGTGTTGCTGCTCCAGAGCTAGCGCTTCCTTCCAGAGTTGGCACCGAATCACATCCGCCCATCCCAGCAGGACCTCCTCTGATTCTGGTCCTGTGTGCTGTATCCGCATCTCTTGTAACCTTCTTCTGAATTCCTCTTCCATGGTTACTGGTATCTGTACCTCTCCTCGTCTTTCATTTGGTGCTGCTTCTTTAGGCGTTGTCACCGATCGTCGTATTTCTGCAGCTCTCAGCTCATGTTGCCGCTCTCGTTCTTTCTCATCAAAAACTTTAAAAGCACTAAACGGAATCTTCCTTGTGTCTGCTGTGCTGTACTCACTGTTTGGAGAATGTGCAGCTGCTTGTTGGACTGCTGCCAGTTTTAACTGTAGCTCTGCGTCTCTTATTTGTTTAGCCTCCTCCGCTAACAGGGTCATCACTTTCAGCACCACATCCGCCGCTGGGTTCGGACAGAACCATGCTAATTTCTCTCTTATTAGCTTGTTGGCTGGTGATTCCTCCTCCTGAATCACTGGTGTCTCCATCTCTTGTACTGCTGGCCTTGCTGCAACCGAGTTCTCCTGGTCTAGCTCCATTAATTCTGCTATGATGACATGCTCGGTTTTGTTGCTAGCAATCCTTCCACGAACTTCCAGTAGTCCTTTCAGTGTATTTCTTTTAAGCCGGGTGTACCGGTCTTCCATTCACTGTTCCCAGTGTCTGCTTGGAATCCTGGTGTAAAGGAAAGTAGAAGGGAAAATCCCGCTGCTGCCAACCAGTTGTGACGGTAGTCGAACATATCTCCGTCATCCATTCCCTTCTTCTCCCATAAAAGAAATCACCCAATATTCCACGAGTAGGAATATCCCTGGAATCACCGAATAATCCACACATGAGCCAAGGCTTAATGCTGGATGTAACAGGACACACTTTATTGAAAGTACACAGCACACTTTTATACATGATTTGGAACATCCCGCCCCCAACAACCGCTTTCCTATTGGTCAATTGTAAAGTACATTTGTGGTTTCACTCAGGTCCTCTCACATGCAAATTAGGACTTCAAAATGTCTCAGCAGAGATTGGTCCCAAAGCTTGAATAGCCTGAATGGAAAGACTGATGTGTATTCAGACACAAGCCCCAGGGGGGGCAATCAATGTACATAATAGCCAGCCACAAAACAATGGAACTGTCTGGAGAATTGAGACAGGGCAGAAGACATTCACACCTGATAATCAAAAGACTTTAGATAGGGTTATCACACAATGGACAATGAATATCTCTTATGAGTCGGTTGACCTGGCTGGGGTTCAGAATAAAATCTCCTGTAATACATAAATTAGGATTTCAGTATTTCATGGTCCATGACAATTACTATAAAAAATGCCACTGGCAGGTAGGGTGACCACGTGTCCCGGATTGCCCGGGACAGTCCCGCATTTTGCAGGTCTGTCCCAGGCACATTCATTCCACGACAATACAGTGTCCCGGAATAAAACTGACACATCTACCCCCCCAAGCCAAACGAATGCCCCCCAAAAAAGCGGCCACATCACCGCTTTACTTACTGACAGTACTTGTCCTGTCCGGAAATGGTCGTGCGACGTGGCTCCCAAACAAAATTTGCGTCCTTTTCTTCCCACAAATAGAGCTTTCTTTTGGTGGTATTTGATCACCTCTGCGATTTTTATTTTTTGCGCTATATACAAAAATAGAGCGACATTTTTGAAAAAAAAACACTATTTTTTACTTTTTGTTAAAAAAAAAATCAAATAAACTAAATTTTAGTCAAACATTTAGGCCAAAATTTATTTAGCCACATGTCTTTAGTAAAAAAAAAAAATCGCAATAAAAAAAAAGCTACCTAGCGGGAACAGTGACACTAATACAGCGATCAGAAAAATGATCGCTTAGTGATGCTGGCAATAGGGAGTGAAAGGGTTAACTAGGGCGGTGATCAGGGGGTTAAAACTTTATTAGGGGGGGGGGGGGGGCTACCCTGGACCTAACACTAACTGTTTTTTACACTGCCTGTCACACTGACACTAAATGCAGTGATTAGATCACTGCATTCAGTGACACTGTGACAGGGGGGGTGGGGGGGGGTCGATCACAAGGGGTTAATGTGCCTATGTGAGTGTGTGTCAGTGTTGTGTTGGTGCACACTTACTTGTGATGTCTTCTCTCATCAGCAGTGGTGGGAAACACCGCTGCGATGAGAGATTACATCATTTCCTCCTTCCTGTGTAAACACAGGAGGAGGAAGTGACAGGAGCTGGGAGCGCGCGCATTGGCTGGGAGCGATCGCGGGGGGGCGGGT
Source organism: Rana kukunoris (assembly GCA_029574335.1). NCBI lineage: Eukaryota > Metazoa > Chordata > Amphibia > Anura > Ranidae > Rana > Rana kukunoris. Next base: position 500,935,472 of record CM056052.1, read on the forward strand.
AAACGCCGACATCCGCCCGCTCATCCCGGATCGCTCCCGGAGCCAGGGGGACCCCCGCACGCCACGGAGGGGGTCCCGATGGGACCCCCGAACCGCACTTAGGCGGGGACGTAAATTTACGCCCTTGTGCCTGTACGTGCCATTCTGTGGCCGTATATGTGCGTGCGGGGGTCCTTAAGTGGTTAAGAAAAGAAATAAAAAAATAGAACAATAATGAAAATACATTTATAAATAATACAAAATGTTTAAATATAGCTCCAGTAGGATCTGCAGTGTGCAGGACACACAGTTTGCCTTTGTAAATTCCTCCTGCATGCCAATTCCATTCCTATTCATCAATGATAAATACACCCCTTGTGAGTTTCCTTTAATAAGCAGAGCATTTCCCTCTCCCCAGGAAGAATGTTCCAGGATTTCATACAATGGACTTGTATGTAGATTCCAGCGGCATATCTCAGTTCCTGCTGATACACATAAATAAATAGCATAACCTAGACCAAGAAAAGGGATCCTGCTCCAATCTGATACCGAGAGTAATAATAACACTAAACTTTAGATCCTTATAAACTTTACGTTTTTTTTTTTTGCCATATCAGCCAGCTTTAGGGATCCTAATAAAAGTTGGATAAATAATTGTTTTATTTTCCAATGAATACAAATTTAGGCTATGTTTGTGTAGCGCCCCCTTACTGTCAGTATGGGCACTACGCTAAAGTTAGTGGGGGAGTGAGAGAGTTATGTTGCTTTCACTCATAATTTTGCTAAATGTGGGCTGCTGCCATTCCAGAACTGTCCTGTGGATCAGTCTGCGCTCCGGGGGTGCGATCCCACCCCCGGGCGACAGATGGCGTCAGAGGGGTTCTGGCAGAGCCGCTTTTCCCCAGCAGCCAATTGGAGGAGTTTTTCCTCGTGGGGCATGCTGGGGAGGGGTATATCTGGGACAGACGCCATTTTTTGGGGTTCTTCAAGGGTTCCTGGTTACAGGTGCGGCACCCACCCTTAGAGTGTGCGCATCCAACAGACCCTGGCGATATGGCCTACCAGGGGTCGAAAGTTACACGGAGTTCCTGGTGGATGCTGCCGAGGGGCCCCAGTGTCTTGCTGGGTCCCCTCTCCCCTACAAGAAAGATCCTAAGCTGCTGGCTGTGTGGTGGGGAATTGGCTCAAGGAGAACCCGGAGGCAAGTTATCTGAGAGACTTAAATGGACCATCGGGGATCTGGTGACTGACACCTTGACAGGTACATTCCCACTGTCAACCGGTCACCTAAACCTGATTGACTGGAGGAATTCGCTCTGCTGTTCACATTGTCAGCATAGAGCCTGTGGCAGAGGCCTCATCTGGCATCTCAAACTAAATTAGAGCCAGGTCCGTGGCGAGGACCTGTTCCTTCCAGCAACCTTAAAGTAGAACTCCGGCTGCCAGGCTTGTGGCAGAAGTCTGTCCAGTGATCACTTCACCCACTCTGGCTAGAGTGGCGACGAGATATATTGTTATCGCTACATTTATATGTGTGGGAAGAATCCTGCAAAATTAATCTGCCTTTTCAGAGGCATTTGGCAGGCATTGAGGAGGCAATATATTGCTTCATCACCATAAATGCCAACCCACTGCAATGCAAGTTGCAAGAATGGGTTGCGTTTGGCAGCATTACTACCCACCAAACGCGGAGAGGATATACACTATGGGCCAGATTCACATAGGAGCGCGTATCTTTGTGCGGGCGTAACGTATCCTATTTACGTTACGCCTCTGCAATTTTTACAGGAAAGTGCTGTATTCACAAAGCACTTGCTCCGTAAGTTGCGTCGGCGTAGCGTAAATGGGCCCGTGACGCGTCATATTCAGCTCCCCCATCACAGACTGCCCTGGAAGTGCTGTGGTGACCAACTGCGCATGCGCGATGCGTTCCAAACGCATCTACGATGCGTTCCAATGCATTTACGACACTGCACACCAGCGAAGCCGTCATTCAGAGCGACGTGGACTTAGGGGAAAGTGGCCAGTCGGCCTCACGTCCTCGCTTCGCTTGGCCTCCTGGCTCTTTTTTTAACATCCTCCAATCTACGGGGATGTTAAGGAAAGAGCCTGGATGCCGAACGAGGTTTCGCTGGTGTGCACTGCCGTAAATGCATTGGAACGCTTCGCAGATGCGTTTGGAACGCATCGCGCATGCGCAGTTGGCCACCACAGCACTTCCGGAGCAGTCTGTTATGGGGAGCGGAGTATGACGATACACCGGCGTATCCGCGCGCAATTCAAATTAGCAGGTAGGGGGCGTGTTGTATTGAAATGAACGGTGACCCCACGTAAATGACGCGCCGAACGAACTGCGCATGCGCCGGCCGTGGACGTATCACAGTGCGCATGCTCCAAATCACGTCGCAAATAGTCAATGAAAACGACGCAAACGTAACTTACACCCAGCCCCATTCTGAATCGGCTCACGCAAACAACGTAAAATTAAAAAATTTTGACGCGGTCCCGACGTCTATACTGAACATTGGCTGCGCCATCTTTTTGTTGGAATAACTTTACGCCTGAAAAAAGGCCTTACGTAAACGGCGTATCTTACTGCGACGGTTGGGCGTACGTTCGTGAATCGGCGTATCTAGCTAATTTACATATTCAACGCGTAAATCTACGGAAGCGCCACCTAGAGGCCAGCGTAAATATACAACTAAGATACGACGGCGTAATACAATTACGCCGCTAGTATCTTAGCTCAATCCCGGCGTATCTTGTTTTCTGAATACAGAAAAAAGATACGACAGCGCATTTTAGAAGTTACGCGGCGTATCTCGAGATACACCGTCGTAACTCTTGATGAATCTGGCCCTATGGCTTCTTCTCAGCCATGGTAAAATACACTATATTTTCTAAAGTATTGTGACATCTGCCTTTACATGCACATGACCTTTTTTTGGCATCTCAGTCTTAGTCCGTAGGGTTCAATATTGTGTTGGCCCATCTTTGCAGCTATAACAGCTTCAACTCCTCTGGGAAGGCCGTCCACAAGGTTTAGGAGTGTGCCTATGGGAATGTTTGACCATTCTTCCAGAAGCGCTGATGTTGGATGAGAAGGCCTGGCTCGCAGTCTCCACTATAATTCATCCCAAAGGTGTTCTATCGGGTTGAGGTCAGGACTCTGTCTAGGCCAGTTAAGTTCCTCTGCCCCAAACTCGCTCATCCATGTCTTTATTGACCTTGCTTTGTGCACTGGTCCAAATCATTTGGTGGAGGGGAGATTATGGTGTGGGGTTGTTTTTCAGGGGTTGGACTTGGCCCCTTAGTTCCAGTAAAGAGAGCTCTTAAAGCGTCAGCATACAAAGATATTTTAGACAATTTCATGCTCCCAACTTTGTGGAAACAGTTTGGGGATGGCCCCTTCCTGTTACAACATGACTAGAAACAAGTGTATATCCAGGGTGCTCCAAGCATTTGAATCCTGTAAGATAAAATCTGTGTTGGAGAGGGTGGCAAATCTTCACACACTTTAGGCAGCAGTCAGGAAGACAGGTGGGATGTATTTCGGAACAGCTCATTGGTTCCTTCTTCAGCCAGTGACGCCACTCACCCATTAGAAGCGTCACTGACTGAAGAAGGAACCAATGAGCTGTTCTGAAACGCGTCTCGCCTCTATGACACACGTCCTGTCCACTTCCTGTTTGTGTTCCATGCTGGTTTCTCTCTCGCTTCCTGTGATGTCATCCCCAGGCTCCAGCTTTAGTGTGTCCTCTGAATATTCATAGCACAAGTCGGCTTTTATCTTGTGGACTTCCCTGGAAGCTTTACCATCACAGACTGGGACTGCCCTGCCACTGGAACATCTCCTGGATGCACTTACCTACTACATGTCTGTTTCATCCACTATCTTGTAAGTGTTTTTAACCCTCTAGGGGATATTAAAAGTTTTATACTTCTGCACTTAGAGGCGCCTTGTTTGTTTTTCTGTTCCAACATGACTGCACACCAGTGCACAAAGCAAGGTCCATAAAGAAATGGATGAGCGAGTTTGTGGTGGAGGAACTTGATTGGTCTGCACAGTGTCCTGACCTCAGTGCGATAGAACACCTTTGGAATGAATTAGAGCAGAGACTGCAATCCAGGTCTTCTCGTTTAACATCAGTGCCTGACCTCACAAATGCGCTTCTGGAAGAATGGTCAAATATTTCCATAGACACTCCTAAACCTTGTGGACAGCCTTCCCAGAAGAGTTGAAGCTGTTATAGCGGCAAAGGGTGAGCCAACTCAATATTGAACCCTACGGACTAAGACAGGGATGCCATTAAAGTTCAAAGGCAGGCGTCCCAATACATATTTTGACAATATAGTGTATTTTGTCATGGCTGAGAAGCTAAGCATCACAACTATGGTATGTGAACTAATGCCTTGGATGAGTGAGCAGAGTGAAAGAGAGATGAGCTCATCACCGTACTGCTTCTTCCATAACTCTAGGATTACCCAGGCTCAGAAGAAGCGGGTTGAATGATGCTGGACATCAGGCTGAGGACATCTAGTGGCAGAGAAAAAGCACTAAGGCGCCGTACACACGGCCGAGGTTCTCGCTGAAAACCAGCGAGAACCTCGCTGGAATGCACATTCCAGCGAGGACCTCGGCCGTGTGTACGGTCTCGGCGAGCTTCCCGTCGGGAAGCCCGTCGAGCCGAAATAGAGAGCACGCTCTCTATTTCCTCGACGGCCGCCTGGAAGAATGGCTGGTTGCCATTCCCGACGGGCGGGTCGCCGATTTCGACGGCCGGGAGAGAACCTCGACGGGCGGAACGATGTGTTCTGCCCGTCGAGGTTCTCTGCCGTGTGTACGGCGCCTTAGTGGAAATCTGAATTGAAGGTGAATATGGCAACAAAAGCTGCTTTTGTTATTCTTTTTTATTTTTCTATTCATTTTTGTTCTTCTTATTTTTGGCTGGAGAACTGCTAAAAACCCTTGATTTTTCTAGGCTTTTACCTGTAGTTTTTTTAAATTGTTAATTGAGCTTCAATGATACACCGTACTTCAGCAAACTAGATATCATCTGGTTAGAGTTTACGTGTCCTTTAACCACTTAAGACCCGGATCTTAAGGCAGCTAAAGGACCCGGCCACTTTTTGCGATTCGGCACTGCGTCGCTTTAACTGACAATTGCACGGTCGTGCGATGTGGCTCTCAAACAAAATTGGCGTCCTTTTTTTCCCACAAATAGAGCTTTCTTTTGGTGGTATTTGATCACCTCTGCAGTTTTAATTTTTTGCACTATAAACAAAAACAGAGCGACAATTTTGAAAAAAAATCAATATTTTTTACTTTTTGCTATAATAAATATCCCCCAAAAATATATATATATATCTATATATATAAAAAAAATCTCAGTTTAGGCCGGTACGTATTCTTCTACCTATTTTTGGTAAAAAATCACAATAAGCGTTTATTGGTTAGTTTGCGCAAAATTTATAGCGTTTACAAAATAGGGGATAGTTTTATTTCAATTTTTTTTTAATATTTTTTTTTACTACTAATGGCAGCGATCAGCGTTTTTTTTTTTTTTTTTCGTGACTGCAACATTTTGGGACCATTGTCATTTTCACAATTAAAAATGCATTGTTTACTGTGAAAATGGCAATTGCTGTTTGGGAGTTAACCACAAGGGGGCGCTGAAGGGGTTATGTGTGACCTCATCTCTGTTTCTAACTGTAGGGGGGTGTGGCTGTAGGTGTGACGTCATTGATTGTAGTTCCCTATATAAGGGAACAGACGATCAATGACGGCACCACAGTGAAGAACGGTTTACACACAGCTCTCCCCGTTTTTCAGCTCCGGGGACCGATCACGGGACTCCAGCAGCGATCGGGTCCCGCGGCCGCAGTAACGGAGCTTCGGACCGGGTCACGTGCACACACCGGCGTGACCCTGGGCTTAAAGGGCAACGCACAGGTACGTTGATGTGCACAACCGTGCCATTCTGCCGACGTATATCGGCGTGAAGGGGTCCTTAAGTGGTTAAGGACCAGCGCACACACATATACGTCAACAGAATGGCACGGACAGGTACGCCCCCTTTTATTTAGTCGCCGCGTGGTCGGCCGCACACGCTCCCCTGTCGTGAGCTCCGTGACCGTTCCCCACAGGACCCGCAGACTCGATATCTGCCTTGTGTCCCGCGATCGTGTCACGGAGCTGAAGAACGGGGAGATGTCAGTGTAAACACAACATCTCTCCCGTTCTTATTGTGATTTTTATTACCAAAAATATGTAGAAGAATATAAATCAGCCTAAACTGAGAAAAAAAACGTAAAAAATAAATTAAAAAAATTGCGATTTTTATTATAGCAAAAGTACAAAATATTATGTTTTTTTTAAAAATCATCGTTCTTTTTTTTGTTTATATCGCAAAAAATAAAAATCGCAGAGATGATCAAATACCACCAAAATAAAGCTCTATTTGTGGGAAAAAAAGGACGCCAATATTGTTTGACAGCCACGTCGCATGAACACGCAATTGTCAGTTAAAGCGACACAGTGTCGTATCGCAAAAAATGGTCCGGTCTTTGGGCAGCCAATTCTTCTAGGGCTAAAGTGGTAAAGTTGATGACAGGTTGTCCTTAACCCAGCTCCAATGATACACTGTACTTCAGAAAACTAGATATCTGGTTAGAGCTTAAAGGACATGTAAACTCTAAACAAGTTTGGATTGTTGTAGTGTTTTCAGTGTAAACCTGATCGGCTGATATAACAAGAGAGGACTGGTTCCAAACTATTGTTTTCACCTGTTTCATTTTTATTATGCTATAAACAAGGCAGAGGCGAGGTCCTATAAAACTTTTCAGCGTTGTACTAGATTATAACCCTTAGGCCGCCTACACACACGATCGAACATGTCCACTGAAACTGGTCCGCAGACCAGTTTCAGCGGGCAGATTCGATCGTGTGTACGGCCTAGTGGACAGGTTTCCAGCGGACAAAAGTTTTAAAACATGCTTTAAAACTTGTCCACTGGAAACATGTCCATCGGATATGTCCCCTGGTTAGTACGACTAACCAGCGGACAGAAATCCCCCGCATGCGTCGAATGGATTCGTTTTCATCGGACATGTCTCCTCGTGTGTACGGGGCCTTAGGTGAAGTTGTGGCAGTGACTTTGAGAAAGTCCTTACACCATCTCTCCTACTTCTGTATAAAAATATTTCTGTCTGCCCCATAGGGTTGGTTTACCTCCAAGCTGGCCATACACTATACTAATTTCCGCAGGGTCTAATGAACTGGTTGAAATTTGTGCAGTGAGTGGCCCAGTTGGCCCCCTCCCGCTCAACACAGGAGTGGATCCAGAGTCTAGTCTTGGGGAGGGGAAACGGACAGAAAATATGTTTTTTGGGGGTAAATTCGTCGGTAGCAATGGCTGGTGTTGGTGCTGCAATCATCACGGCACCTTGGTTGTTATGGTGTCAGGATAATTGAAGCGCATTATTACTGCTATTACATTGTTATAAAAAGTTAAATTGTTCAACTCACCATAATGCAGAATCAGTGGGAGCCCTGAGTGTGTCACTTGCCACCGTCACCTGCCAAACATTGCGGATTGTCACTTGCCACGTCCCATGCCACATGTTACAGATTGTCACTTGCCACGTACAATTGTCCACATTGTCACCTGTCACCTGATGCAGATTGTCACTTGCCACATCACCTGTCACCTGATGTGGATTGTCACTTGCCACGTCCCATGCCACACATTGCAGATTGTCACTTGCCACGTCCCATGCCACACGTTGCGGATTGTCACTTGCCACGTCACCTGTCACCTGATGCAGATTGTCACTTGCCACGTCACCTGATGCGGTATGTCATTTGCAACGTCCCATGCCACACATTGCAGATTGTCACTTGCCACGTCCCATGCCACACGTTGCAGATTGTCACTTGCCACATCACCTGCCACCAGATGCAGATTGTCACTTGCCACGTTACCTGCCACCAGATGCAGATTGTCACTTGCCACGTTACCTGTCACCAGATGCAGATTGTCACTTGTCACGTTACCTGCCACCAGATGCAGATTGTCACTTGCCACGTTACCTGCCACCAGATGCAGATTGTCACTTGCCACGTTCCATGCAACATGTTGCAGATAGTCACTTGCCACGTCCCATGCAACACGTGCCCTGTTGGCTCCCTGATTGGCCCGAGCACACACTGTCACGAGCTGCCCCGCTGCTCACTTATCGAGCCGCGTGTCGGCTCTCTCATCCGTGGAACCGCCCGCCGGCTCTCTCACCCGTGGAGCCGCCCGCCGACTCTCTCACCCGTGGAGCCGCCCACCGGCTTTCTCACCCGCGGAGCCGCCCTCCCCCGGCTCTCTCACCTGCTGTGACGCCCGCCCACTCACCCGCATTCTCGGAGAGGGTAATTGCCCTGTTAACCCCACTCTGGAACCGCCCCTGGCTCAACATCCTTCTATTGAAAAATTAAAAGGAGCTAGGTGGAAGATTGTTAGTTAAAGAGCATCCAATCAGATACAGCCACTGTGTAGGTGTAGCCGTTGTTTGGGGGGTATAAGAAATAGGCCTCCCAAACAAGATATTACCCTAAACCTGAACCAGAACCTTTGCTAAAAGTGGAAGAGTGTTTTTAATAATAAAGTTGTCAGTGCCACCACCCAGGACAGGACCCAGGATTCCAGGAATCCAGAAATAATCAGTATCTAATTAAAGTAATTTTTATTTATTTTTTGGCTTTGTGTATGTTTTTTGTGTTTAGATTTCAATGTTATGTTTGTGTATATGTTGTTGTGGTTTAAGCACTTCCGGACCGCCTTCTGTATATATATGTCAGCACTTTGAAGATGGCTATCTCTGTTATGGCAGCAATAACCCAGATATCCATCTCTTCAGTGAGCGGTCCAGTTTATGATAATGGTGGTCCCTGCCGCAAATTCATCACGAGATCATCGTTGTCGGCGGCGGGAGAAGGGGGCCTTGCTGTGGCTGGGTATAGAGACTAGTGAGGGCAAGATGGCCTCTACCCGTAACCATAGCAGGGCGTAAGCGACGTCAAAACGTAGCTCATAGCTCTTAAAGGGCCATTTTCTTTTGTTGTCATTTTTTCAAATGACAATTTTTTTATTTATTTTTTATTGCATTTTAGTCCAAATTCCTATTACAAGGGATGTTTATATTCCTTGTAATAGGAATAAAAGTGACCCAAATTGTGTTTTTTTTTTTTTTTTTTTAAACAGTGTAAAAATAAAATAAATACAAATAAATAAAATAAAGTAAAATAAATAAGAAAATAAATAAACACATACGCATAGGTGAGTAGCGTCCGCATATGAAAACGGTGTTCAAACCACACATGTGAGGTATCGCCGCGAACAGTAGAGCGACATAATTCTAGCTCTAGACTTGTAACTCAAAACATGCAACCTGTTGAATTTTTTAAACGTCGCCTATGGAGATTTATAGGAGTAAAAGTTTGTGGCCATTATTTGAACGTGGCATGTTTGTTGGTGCCAGACAGGGAGGGGGCGGAAAACAATCACCCACCCCTCCCCGCTAAATGGTGGCTTCCAGCTTTTCCCCTTCTCCTCCTAGGCCAATAGGATCGCCTGGGATGTTCAGCCAATCAGGTGACTGGTGTAAAAACCCACTTCCCTATTGGCCGGGAGGAGGATCAGTGTTACAACAGCGAATATTATTTTGGTGTTGTAACAGGATCAGATGGGATCAGAGCGCACTCGCTGCCAGGGTCACAGACGCCTGGGTGCAGAAATATTGCTGGCACCCCCACATGGGTGTGTTCATCTTACTAACTCCCCCCCTTTACAAATGTTTCTATGGCTACGACTCAAACACAGAGATGCTTCCCTAAGAAGTCTTCATTAGTGTACCCCATCAGAGCCCCCCACAGCAGGTGTCCCCCATCAGAGCCCCCCACAGCAGAGCCCCCCACAGCAGGTGTCCCCCATCAGAGCCCCCCACAGCAGGTGTCCCCCATCAGAGCCCCCCCACAGCAGGTGTCTCCCATCAGAGCCCCCCCACAGCAGGTGTTTCCATAGATCAGTACCTGTCCAGTAGATCCCTGTAGCTCGGGCGCGCTGGGAGCAGAAGTCTGTTCTCAGCTGTGCAGAGTAACCATTGATGCAATGCTGACGAGAGGTCAACTCTGTCAGTAGGTGTGTCAGTAGGGTGTGCAGCAGACGTGCAGCAGACACTCTCTCCTCAGTCTGCCTAGTCTGCTCACTGCAGGGATAGTGACAAGTCAGCTCCCCCTAGGGATATCATCAGCTAGCTAGGCAGGATCTTCTCACAGCTCTCACCTTCTACTCCAGGTAGGTTCTACTTTTTATCACCTTCCCTGGAACCGATTGGCGGCCGTCCTTATCAGGATAAGCCGCCGAATCGGCTGAACGCTGGGGCCTCTTTCCCTCTACCACCCCACATTACCACCCGCCAACCATCCACCTACCATTACAACCTTCCCCCACCGCCTCCCCGCGATTCCCCGTTTTTCCCCCTGAACCGCGCCAGCCTCTGCTGATTTGCGGCCGCCGCACCTTAGGAAAGGCCGCGGCTTCATCTGCGGCCTAGCGGCGCGCCGCACTTTCGGCCAAAAACACCAGCAGTAACCCCCTAGGAGCTCACCCCCAGCCCCAGTAGGATTCATCCCCTGGCCTCAACAACCAGCCCCCCCCCTGCTCACCTACCCACCCAGCTGGCTACACACCAGCCTGGGTCCCATGTCCTGCTCCTGGTCGGCGGCCATCTTGGTACACCCCAGCAGCAGTGTCAGTTCTCCCCCCCCCCCAGCCCCCTTTCTTTTTTCACAAACTTAACAGCACTTGATCCAGGGGTTCGCCCGATCGCCTTTCAGGGATCAGGAAGGAATTTTTTCCCCAACCAAAGCAAATTGGCATAGCACGGTTAGGGGTTTTTTGCCTTCCTCTGGACCAAGCCGGGAGGATTCACTGAATCCTCTCTCCATCGCCACCATAAAAAACATTTCCCCCGGTGAATGGCGACCATGGCTAATTTGCGGTACTCCGCAGAGACCATTTGGAATCTGAGGCGTTTCGCCGCAATACTGCCAGCCTGCACCAAAAAGACCCTAAGAATTGAGCAACTTTTGAGGATCGATCGACGATCGACGATCAAAAATTTTAGCCGGTTACCCCAGCCTAAGCACATTTTATGTGCTATGGTCAACACAAGATCGGCAGTAAAACACCGACTTGAAATCCATGATTTCATTCTACAACACAATCTAGACTGCCTCTTCATTACAGAGAGCTGGCTTACAGCCGACTGTAACACCATTCTAGGAGAATTGGTGCCAGAAAACTACCGTATTATAACAGAAAACAGAATAGGGCAGAGAGGAGGAGGCCTGGCGGTAATTTGCAAAACTCAGCTTGCAATCACAAAACCAGCCCTTCAAAATCCTCTTCCATTCATGGAAACCCTTAAGCTACAACTGCAAACAAATTCAAAGGAGACCATCCACATTCTGCTCTGCTATAGGCCGCCCGGCCCAAAATCGCAGCTGCTATCATCATGGACGGATTTCTTTTCCACTTACACCCTCAACAGCAAACATTTTCTGCTGCTTGGGGATTTCAACCTCTGGGCCAATTCCGAACAAGACCCCATTGCCGATGCCCTGTATTAACCACCTGGTGGATCTAGGGTCACAGCAACTAGTATGTGGGCCCACACATGCTTCAGGTCACACACTCGATCTTATTTTCAGACAAGCTCTGGAAATAAAAATTTTGGAAAATGAAAAGTTGCCATGGACAGACCACCATGCAATTAAATTCATTATTTCCACAATCCCCCCCGCAACAAAAACATCAAATCCAGCGACAACACACTGGACTAGATGTCAGAAGAAGCTCCACTCGGAACTCTTCAAAACCACTTTAAGGGAAAAAATAGAAACAATTCAACCGCATCAAACGGCCGTTGAAACGCTGGAGGCCATAAATTCGGCCATGCTACAGTCAGCCGACTTGGTAGCGCCGAAACGCAAAACCCGCATCCGGAAAAACAACCGCAGCTGGTTTAACAACCAGCTGTCGTTACTGAAGCAAGAACGCAGAAGGGCCGAATCAGCCTGGAAAAGAAGTGCCTCAGAGCTAAACCTGTCCATCTACAAGGCGGCGACAAGAAAATACCACAAAGGAATTTTCCAAGCCAAGAAAAATTATTTTTCAGAGGCTATCAACAGCGCCTTAAACCGCCCCCGCGAACTCTTCAAGATGGTCACTCAGACCATGAAACCAGGATGTATTGAAGCCCCCAATACAGACACACAAGAATTTTGCAATGAACTATCGGATTGCTTCATTAATAAAATTGAGGCAATCCGTGAAAGCATTCAGCAAAACAATCCCCCCCTTAGCCCCCCCTGCAGCCTCTCACATAACACCCATAGTAATTCTCTTATATCAGGTAAGTTCACCCTGGAACCCATCTCCATCGAGGCCACCAAGAATGTTATTGACGCTTTGCGTAACGGCACAGCGCCAAATGACATCATCCCCACAAAACTGCTAAAGGAATGCGCCTACATCTTGGCTCCTCCCATCACGCAGCTTATCAACCAGTCTTTCTTGGAGGGCATAGTACCCTCACAGTTGAAAGAGGGTATAATCCAACCCATCCTTAAGAAACCCTCCCTGGACCCCAAGGACCCACTCCACCGCCGTCCCATAACAAGCCTCAATGTACTCTCAAAGGTAATGGAGAAAGTAGTGGTACAACAGCTGCAACAGCATCTGGATACCCACAAGCTACTTGACCCATTGCAATCAGGGTTCCGTCCCGGACACGGGACTGAAACCGCGCTGCTCAAAGTATGGGACGATGTTCTCGAGGCCGCAGACGAAGGAGAATCTTGTCTTCTAGTTCTGTTGGACCTTAGTGCAGCTTTCGACACCGTAGATCACAAACTGTTACTGACGCGACTTGCTGAAGTAGCCAGAGTCGCAGAAGGCGATTTATCTTGGTTCTCCTCTTTTTTGGAAAACCGATCGCAAACAGTGAAATTAGGACCCTTCACATCTGAGAAACGCACAGTAACATGCGGAGTCCCTCAAGGATCGCCTCTGTCACCAGTGCTGTTTAACATTTATCTTCGTCCTCTTTTTGAGATTATCAACAGCCAAAACCTGCTGTATCACTCATACGCAGACGACACGCAACTTTATTTCCGCATTTGCAACAGAAAGGATCACCACCTCAATCTAGAGACATGCCTCTCTTTGATAGAGGACTGGATGACAAAGAGTTATCTTAAACTCAATGGAGCGAAAACAGAACTTCTTCTGTTTCACGCCAAGCAAAGGAATCAACCTGCAACAACCTGGACACCCCCGCCCATTCTGGGCAAAATCATCACCCCTAGCGCCAAAGTCAAAAGTCTCGGGGTCATCTTTGACTCCTTTATGACAATGGACGCACAAATAGGATCAGTAGTCAGCGGATCTCACCATCTGTTGCGCCTACTACGCAGACTTACCCCCTTCATCCCCAAAGAAGACTTAGCGGTCGTGGTGGGAGCAATTGTCAACTCCAGATTGGACTATGCAAATGCCCTTTACCTCGGACTCCCCAAGTACCAAATCGCTCGTCTGCAAGTCGTTCAAAATACGGCCGCCAGACTTGTGACTGGAAAAAAACCCTGGGAATCAATCTCACCTTCACTGAGATCCCTTCACTGGCTACCAGTTAAAGACAGGATTGCTTTTAAAGCTCTCTGTCTAACGCATAGATGTGTCCATGGGAATGCCCCCCAATATCTATGCGATAAAATAAAAGCTCACAATCCCAATCGCATTTTGCGATCCACCAATCAGAACCTACTACAGATCCCAAAAGCCAACTACAAGTCCAAAGGAGAAAGAAGATTCGCCGTCCAAGGTCCCAGACTATGGAACGCTTTACCAGCCAGCATTCGGTTGGAGGCGAATCACTTAGCCTTCAGGAGAAAGATCAAGACTCATCTCTTTTGATATCAAAGGAGACAGGAACAACAAGCGCCCAGAGGCGATTCAGTTCGCATGTGCCGCGCTCTATAAGTTTTTCATTCATTCATTCATTCATTCACAGGGGGGCTGGGCATACATGGCATCTTTGGTCACTAGGATGGTGGCACTCGGAGAGCATTTCTGGGAGTGTACCGGATGATTGGCAGCAGCTCTGGCCAACCCTGAAGCCTCTCATCACACCGCCTATAGGAGAAGAGCCGACACACGCAGAGGGGGTGGGGCAGACAGGAGACTGCTCCACGCGTACCAGACAAAATTAATTAGTGGAGCCTAGCACCGGAACGTGTTCCGGTACTAGGCCCTGCTGCGGTACCCAACCCGGATTCCGGGGACAGCGGGAGGTATGCGCTCTTGCAAGTTGCCAGCGGAGAGAGCAAGAGGTTGTTTTCCAAAAGCAACTGTGAATGAACCCACGTTACAGAGACCCATATCCTGGCTGCATGGTATGGAAGAGAAGGAGTTAACGAGTGCATGCATGAGGTCCGCACTAAGTGCAAGGCCGGATGCCCTTCTGTCACTGGGCGTAAGGTGACAGAGGTATGCTGGCCTGGTGGAGAAGGCACTGGCTCAGCAGTGTCCTATCTACATGCAACATACAACAAGGAAGGTATGTAGTACCACGAGACTGTACTTTTGCAGAGGGACTCTGCGTAATTAACTACTGCACACAGTGTGCAGCTCATCTCTAAGCCAGGGTAGCACCATAATGTTTGCCTTTCACATGAGCCTGGCCATGCCTGGTCCAGAGCGCATACACAAGGAAAGGTACTCTCGCTTGCAGGGCAAGTAGGCTCCACCCCTGTGATCAGCCATGATTGGGGAGGCTCTCCAGCTGTTGACCAACCAGCCTGGAATGTAGCTTCTCACTAGCTTAAAACCATGATGTGGCACTGGAATTTACAGTCAGTCTTTCTACTCTGCCCCTTGGCCCCTAGTAATTTCTAAACTGTCATGCAGCCGGACCTCTAACTACCAGAAGTAGCCGTCAAATGCCTAACCTGGCTCTAGTCTATGCTGGTTATTGAGCCCTAAGCTAAAACTAGCTATAGAATCCTAGACCAGAAGGGAAAGGGTTACTAGCGTACCAGGAGCTGTATATATACTCTATTACAGGGCTTTTTTTCTGGGGGAACTTGGGGGAACTCAGTTCCACCACCTTTGGCTCAGACCCTTTGGTGCCGGCTCAGACCCTTTGGTGCCTGCTCACCACAATCACTTGTAAACACAGAAGTCTGGTTTCTGTGTTTACAAGTGCCAGCTCTGCACTCTGTGTGTAACCCCCCTGAACTCTGCACTCTGTATGTAGTGCAATTCTGGTATTTAATGCCCCTTTAAGACCCTCCTACTGTTTGTGAAATCTGAACAGGGTCGTGGTTGAGTTCCTGCACCTTTTTTCTGAGAAAAAAAGCTCTGCTCTATTAGCAATAAGCAGTTTCCCCTATATAGAGCAAGGTGACCACTACACATGCACACTGTATCACAGACCTAATTATCTGGTATAGTACATGTACGATAACAAGGAGACAGATATACTTCTGTCACCACTATATATACTGTATGCCGGTGATAGAAGTATATCTGTCTCCTTGTTATCGTACATGTACTATACCAGATAATTAGGTCTGTGATACAGTGTGCATGTGTAGTGGTCACCTTGCTGTATATAGGGGAAACTGCTTTTTGCAATAGAGTATATATACAGCTCCTGGTACGCTAGTTAACCCTTTCCCTTCTAATCTAGAATTCTATAGCTAGTTTTAGCCATTATACAAGCTGTACACTTACTAGTTTATGTAGTGCCCCTATACTTCCAGTTAGGACGCTATTTAAATTTAGAGGGGGGATGAGAGAGTTACCTTGCTCTCATCCATTTTTCATTGTGTAAAATTGTTCGGGCTGGGTTTCCTGTGGTCCCATTCTGTCTACCAGGGATGCACTTCCATTCTTTGGTCGTCAGGTGGCGTCAGAGGGCCCAGGCAGGAACCGCCTTTCCCCAGCAGCCAATTAGAGAAAGTTCTACCTCGCGGGGAATGCTGGGGGAGGGTATTTCTGGCGTTGACGCCATTGTTTCCGGGTCTTCTACCCGGGTCTTTTACCCGCAACGGGTCGCAGGTGCGGCACCCACCTTTAGGGTGTGTGCATGTCACGGGCCCCGCTACTATGGCCCACCTGGCCACAGAGGGGCCCCAGTGACTTACTGGGTCCCCACTCCGAGAGAGAGAGAGATCCCAGGCTGGAGGTGCTGTTCGCTGGGGAGTCGGTCTGGGGTGAGCCTGGAGGCAGATGATCCTACAAGACTCAGACAAGCCATTGGGGATCTGGGTGACCGAACACTGACAGGTTGTATGTTGCAAACTGTTAGTCGGTGACCCCCAAATTATTGAGAGGATCCGCTCTACATCTCAAGCACTTGAGTATTGGGCCTGTGGCAGAAGCCCTCTACTAATCTAAATCCTAATAGAGCCAAGTCGGTGGCAGAGACTTGTTCCTCCTCAGTGATTCCGAGTGACACTCTGGCTGCCACGCCTGTGAGAGGGACCTGTCCAGGGGCACTACACCCACTCTGGCTGGAGTGGTGACGAAGTGAGACTAATCCTAAGAAGCAGGACTGCTTCTTTTCTTTTATCCATAGCCTAAATCTGCAAAGTTCTCTTTTCCACCAACTTATTCTGTCTACCTCAAATCGCCTGTTGGTCGTGTTGGACCAGGAAATAAAAGCATTGAAAACGTCAATTGATTGCCTGGACATTCCGTCACTGCTCTCAGCACTGCCATCACCCCTAGACACCTCACAGGGTAACTTAAGTATGCCGATCCCACAACAAACCAGCGGCTCCTGCGGGGGTAAGCGCCACATTTACATTGTAGAAAAGTGTAATTTATTTAGTGTTGTTACATGAAATTATATAATAAAATATTTACAAAAACATGAGGGGTGTACTCATGTTTGTGAGATACTGTAAATATATATGTATATATATATTTCATGGATAGAACATGTGGTCTCAGATTTTCTCTCTCTCTCCACTTACTTCATCCTTCTGGGGATTTCAACCCAACAACCCAGAGACAGGAAGTGCATACATAAGATATCAGCAGCCCAGGCATTTACAAATACAGACAGCGGATGGCAGCAAATGCCTACATTTCGACAGCTGGTGTGGCTGTCTGTCAAAATATAACAGCGGCAGCGGGAGATTCATCTTGCTGTGCTGTATATTGTGGACACAGACTGAGAAAAGAAAAGCCTTTGATGCATTTCTCGTTGGCCATTGCTATTTGTGTATGGGCAGAACTCACCCAGGCTTCTCAACTCGCTAGCTGCATGGGAGAGGAGGTACTGACTTTAATGTATGATGTCATTTTCCGACAGCAGAATACCCCCCCCCCTTCTCAACTTTAATCTTTAATGTGACATGTCAGCATTTTTTGGAGGACGGCCTGGGGTAAAAAAGGGCGGCAAAGAAGCCACTTCTCTCCAGGAAAAACATCAGAGACATACTGATATTCTACAAAATGTACAGGGATTGGACCAGTGGCGGCCCGTCCATTAGGGGCACGAGGATGACGCCCCCCTATCCATAAGTCTGGCCCCCTGATCTACAAACAGGGCGCCAGACTATGGATTCCAATAAGAGGGGGTGTTTTTTGAAGCACGTGATTAGAACCATAGGTTGTAATAGGCTTCAAGATGGGTGGGCTTGGGGCATAGAGCAATGCACCCTGATCCCACCCAGTTGTGTGACAATAGCAAATTAATATTTGCTATTTTCACACTAAATCTCCTTCCTGCCAATCAGGAAGCAGGTCATGAGACGTTTTAAATGGAGAATTAAGGGTAAAAGTTTGTTGCCATTCCACGAGCGGGTGCAACTTTGAAGCGTGACATGTTGGTTATCAATTTACTCGGCTTAACATTATTTTTCACAATATAAAAAATAAAAATTGGGCTAACTTTACTGTTGTCTTATTTTTGATTTAAAAAAAGTGCATTTATTACAAAAAAAGTGCCTTTGCAAGACCGCTGCGCAAATATGGTGTGACAACAAGTATTGCAACTACTGTAATTTTATTCTCTTAGGGTGTTAGAAATATATATACCGTATTTATCGGCGTATACCGCGCACTTTTTTGCCCGGAAAATCAGGGCAAAATCGTTGGTGCGCGATATACGCCGATACCCGCTTTCCCGCGCCGATTTTAAATGCTGCTCCCCCGGCATATACCGAGCGCAGTACATCCGTGTATAGTCGGGCAGGCTTGGCTACTCTCGCGCTCACGTCCTGGACATACAGGACGTGAGCGCGAGAGTAGCCAAGCCTGCCCGACTATTCACGAGTGTACTGCGCCTGCATATACCGAGCGCAGTACACTCGTGTATAGTCGGGCAGGCTCGGTCCTTCCTGGACGTACAGGACGTGAGCGCGAGAGGAGCCGAGCCTGCCCGACTATACACGAGTGTACTGCGCTCGGTATATGCAGGCGCAGTATTCAAACTCGGCGCGGGAAAGCGAGGATCGAGCGGGGAGGACGCCGCAGAAGGACGCCGGACCCGACGAATAGGACACCCGAAACCGCTGATGGACGCCGCGCAAGACACCAAAACTGTAAGTATAAAAATCATTTTTTCCACAGGAATGGGGGCCACTTTAAATACGGTATACATATATATATATATATATATATATATATATATATATATATATATATATATATATATATATATATATGTTTGGGGGTTCTAAGTAATTTTTTATCAAAAGAAAACTTGTAAACACCAAATTTTCGAAAGAGGCTCGGTTCTTAGGTGGGTTAAGGAGTGAGTAGTGACCTGGAAGTCATCAGGGGACCTGGGAGATTGACTCTCCCAGAAGTGTCAGTTATCTTATGCCCTGTACACACGATCGGTTCATCCAATGAAAACGGTCTGATGGATTTTTCCATCAGATATCCGATGAAGCTGACTTTCATCAGTCTTGCCTACACACCATCAGTTAAAAATCCAATTGTGTCAGAACGCGGTGACGTAAAACACAACGACGTGCTGAGAAAAATGAAGTTCAATGCTTCCGAGCATGCGTCAACTTGATTCTGAGCATGCGTTGATTTTTAACCGATGGATTTCCCCACAGACGATAGTTTTTTTTTTCTATCGTTTTTTTAACCATCAGATAATTTTAAAACAGGTTCTACGTTTTTTCACCGATGGGAAAAAAAATGATGGGGCCCACACAGGATCGGTTCGTCTGATGAAAACGGTACATCAGACCGTTTTTATCAGACGAACCGATCGCATAAATGTGCAGTACTTCAGGGGAGGTGTTCTCTGTGTGATCCTGAGATAATGCATGTTTTCAGTTTCTTCTTTACAGGTGTGCGCTTTGCTGAAAAGGTTTGGTTATATGACAGGGTCCCTTTATTGGCACAGTGTTACACTTGACATACTTTGCATTGCATTTCCCATGGATAAAGTAGATCCTAATAAGGACATTTGCATTGCAGGCAAAGCAGGCCAATGCAGTCTTTTGCTTTAACCACTTGCCATCCAGGCCATTTTTGACACTTCGTTGCTACATGTAAAATTCTTTTTTTTGCTAGAAAATTACTTAGAACCCCCAAACTTTATATATATTTTTTTTAGCAGAGACACTATAAAATAAAATGGTTGGTGTTGCAATTTGTCATGTCACACGATATTTGCACAGTGGTTTTTGGGCAAAATTTTTTTTGAAAGAAGAAAACCTTTCATAAAAAAGTTAGCCCTATTTTTTTGTTACGCCGAGTAAATAGATACCTAACATGTCGTGCTTTAAAACTGTGTCTGCCCATGGAATGGCGTCAAACTACAGTGCTTAAAATTCTCTATAGGAGACGCTTTAAACGCCTTTACAAGTTACCAGTTTAGAGTGGTACAGGAGGTGCTAGAATTATTGCTCTCATGTTGATGTTGGGAACAATACCTCACATGTGTGGTGAGGTCACATTTACATATGCGTGCGGGAGTGACATATGCGTTCGCATTTGTAGGGTGGGACGGGACGGGGGGGCCTTTAATTTTTTTTTATTATTATTTATTTATTTTATATAAAAAAAATCTTTGTAATAACTGTATTGCTATCACAAGGAATGAACATCATCCCTTCTGACAGCTAGGGCCGTGACAGGTCCTCTTTTAGGTAAGACTTGGTTACCCAAATCTCTCCTCTGGCCTCCCATGCAGCCAATCAGACACAGATCAGTCTAATCGGCTGCTTTCCTGGCCACCAAAAATGACAAACTACTCGCAGCTCCCCATTTTCAGGGTTACAGAGAGAGAGAGATTAACAATGTTAGTTCCTCTCTCTCTGTACAGGGCAGCCATCGCTGTTGGTCACATCGCTCCTGGGTACCGTGGTGGGACTGGAGAGCCCAAGGGAGGAGAGGTGGTGGCACCACCCGCAGAAGTGATCAAGTGGCTAATTAGCCACTGAGATCACTTTTGCAAAAATAGAGAATCGCCGGCTGAAAAGATCGATACCCGGATGATGCCTGGTATAACCACTGAAACGCAAGGACATCCATGTATGTACCTTCGGCATCAAATGGTTAAATACATCCATTTGTGTAAAAAAGAAATACCAGAATATATCCTGAGATAGAAACTGATCCTAGCGCTCAATGGACTAGTCCTCTATTTTAATAGATTAAAAGAATTTGTATGCAGAAAAAGCAGCTATTATAAAAGTAAAGAATGTATGTAAAAGTATGTCTCTGTGAGGCATTAACAGCGCTATATGATATTATATTATATCAATTGAACTCAAAAGTTCAAACTCTGCTTATATGAGGTGCAAACATCAACCAGGACCATAAAATCCTTAAAATGATAACTATCCTCAAATAATAAAAAAACAATATTAAAAACCGATATTACACATAAAATAAAATGACATAATATTCCACTGGTGATAACACGTGGGTGTTTTAAACAAAACACAGGGCCAGATTCTCATAGAATTCCGGCGGCGTAGCGTAAGCCAGTTACACTACGCCGCCGCTGCTTGCTGGAGCAAGTGCTTGATTCTCTAAGCACTTGCTCCCGAGGTTTCGCTTACGTCGCGTAAATCGCGCAGCGTAAACCCGCGCAATTCAAATGGGGCGGCTTGTATTTAAATTAAGCGCGCCCCCGCGTCGAACGAACTGCGCATGCGCCGGCCGGGGGAAAAGCCCAGTGCGCATGCTCCAAAGGACGTCACATTTTCTCAATGTAAACGACGTAATCGCAGCGTACGCCAGCCCCATTGAGAATCGACGTACGCAAACGACGTAAACGACGCACAACACGACGCGGTCCCGAGGCCATACTTAACATGGCATCCGACGGGACACGACGGCATCCGACGGGACCTCGTAAGGTTACTCCACATAGAAGCTGGGGTAACCTTACGCGGACGAAAACGACGTAGGCGACGACGGGGCGGCGTAAAAGCGATCGAGAATCGGCGTACTACTTCATTTGCATATGCAAATGAAAAAACAACGTAAAGGCCACCTAGTGGCCGGAGTTGTCATTACATCTACGATCCGAAAGTGTAATTGTATTACGCTTGTCGGATGTAGAAGCGTATCTATGCAAAAGTGATGCTCAGCATCACACGCATAGATACGAGCCAAAAAAAAAGGCGATACGACGGGGTATCTGAGATACTCCGTCGTAACGCCTCTGAGAATCTGGCCCACAGTCTATAACATTCCTTAGGGTGAATAAGTCTTGAAGTTTTGATTGTGCAATAAACCAAGACATGGATTTCCTTCACTTGTAGTCCCCCTCAAGGTTTTGTACTCACCAGATTGACATGGTGTTAAATGCCTTCAGATGTTTTTAAATCTCCCTTCCATGATAGTCAGATCAGCTCAGCAGCAATGTTTTTCTCCTCCCAGTGGATATGAATGGGATTAGGTGCGTGTGTGCAGCATGAGCGGTCATATGAAAATAAACATAGAGGGAGAGGACATAGTGTGTAATTCTGTCTTTATTGTAAAAAAATACCCCCGCTTTAAAAGATATGCTTACAGAATAAAAACAGTAGTGTGCTCAACGGTTTACAAAGTTACTGCTCACTCAGATAGCCTGGCGTCTCCGCTCCGTCTCTAACTGATGTGTCCCGGGTGTAACTTGCTCCGTCTGTACGATACGTCGTGTAGCCACGCCCTGACGCGTTTCGTGATTGGTTTCACGTCTTCAGAGGGCGTGGCTACACGTCACGACAGATCGTATTTATAGGTATATGCTAATCGCTCTACTCCTCCCTTCTCTCATTGTCAGCCACTTGTGGGGGACGGTGATACACTCCCTCCTGTCCGGAGTCCCGCCCTGCTGCCAATAGGGTATAGAGTGTGCGATTAGCTCCTCCTCCGTAGTCCTGATCTGTTGCTGAATATAGCTCCAGTCGTCCTCCATTTTGTTGTAGCTCAAGACACTGTGTGAGCCCAGTGCATTACTCTACTTTCTGAAACGGTTTAATATTACACCGATATGTTTATTATTGTCAGCGCGCAAGGCTCATCACACGCACTGCTCAGATAACCTTGCTGCTGACATATATGGAGGGCTTAGATTCAGACTTACAGGTCCAGATCTACTGCTGAATGTGACCATTTTTTGAACACTATAAGAAGAACCATATTGTATATCGTTGTGACTGAATTTTTAGTTACATTTAAGGATATACATAGGTTATAATAGTTAGAATCATGGTATAGTGACTATGTTATAATTATCTTGGGATGTGGTAATAATTATACATTGTTGATGGAATATTTTTAGAAATTTTTAAGAATGTTAACCATAGTATGGATAAGTTGCATAATTATCATTATCCCTAATATTTTACAGTAGAGTACGAGCACTGTTAGTATTATTATCCCAATATGTTAAAATACTGCTGTTGTTAGTTTGAATTTAAGTCCTCCTTACATGTCAGCAGTGAGGTTATCTGAACTGTGCAAGTGATGAGCCTTGCGTGTGACAATACAACCCAATTGACATAACATTGAATAGTGTCAGAAAGTAGAGTAATGCACTGGGCATACACAGTGTCTTGCTCTACGACAAAATGGAGGACGACTCGAGCTACATTCAGCAGTAGATCTGGACCTGTAAGTCTGAATCTAAGCCCTCCATATATGTCAGCAGCAAGGTTATCTGAGCAGTGCGTGTGATGAGCCTTGCGCGCTGACAATAATAAACATATCGGTGTAATATTAAACCGTTTCAGAAAGTAGAGTAATGCACTGGGCTCACACAGTGTCTTGAGCTACAACAAAATGGAGGACGACTGGAGCTATATTCAGCAACAGATCAGGACTACGGAGGAGGAGCTAATCGCACACTCTATACCCTATTGGCAGCAGGGCGGGACTCCGGACAGGAGGGAGTGTATAACCGTCCCCCACAAGTGGCTGACAATGAGAGAAGGGAGGAGTAGAGCGATTAGCATATACCTATAAATACGATCTGTCGTGACGTGTAGCCACGCCCTCTGAAGACGTGAAACCAATCACGAAACGCGTCAGGGTGTGGCAACACGACGTATCGTACAGACGGAGCAAGTTACACCCGGGACACATCAGTTAGAGACGGAGCGGAGACGCCAGGCTATCTGAGTGAGCAGTAACTTTGTAAACCGTTGAGCACACTACTGTTTTTATTCTGTAAGCATATCTTTTAAAGCGGGGGTATTTTTTTACAATAAAGACAGAATTACACTATGTCCTCTCCCTCTATGTTTATTTTCATATGACCGCTCATGCTGCACACACGCACCTAATCCCATTCATATCCACTGGGAGGAGAAAAACATTGCTGCTGAGCTGATCTGACTATCATGGAAGGGAGATTTAAAAACATCTGAAGGCATTTAACACCATGTCAATCTGGTGAGTACAAAACCTTGAGGGGGACTACAAGTGAAGGAAATCCATGTCTTGGTTTATTGCACAATCAAAACTTCAAGACTTATTCACCCTAAGGAATGTTATAGACTGTGTTTTGTTTAAAACACCCACGTGTTATCACCAGTGGAATATTATGTCATTTTATTTTATGTGTAATATCGGTTTTTAATATTGTTTTTTTATTATTTGAGGATAGTTATCATTTTAAGGATTTTATGGTCCTGGTTGATGTTTGCACCTCATATAAGCAGAGTTTGAACTTTTGAGTTCAATTGATATAATATAATATCATATAGCGCTGTTAATGCCTCACAGAGACATACTTTTACATACATTCTTTACTTTTATAATAGCTGCTTTTTCTGCATACAAATTCTTTTAATCTATTAAAATAGAGGACTAGTCCATTGAGCGCTAGGATCAGTTTCTATCTCAGGATATATTCTGGTATTTCTTTTTTACATTTCTCCATTCTTACCTATAGCGAACATGGACTCTATTAATTTCTTGACCAATAGACAATTAAATTTGGATCAAGTCTTTTCAAATGAAGGAGACTGGGAGACCAATGAAGATCATAATGCATTGCTAAATGCATTAGGGAGCGCACTTGAGAAACAAGTGCGCACCTGGTGGGATATTTCCACATTTGAACGGTATTTACAAGAAAATATTATAATGCGCAGCCTGAGATGGGAGGTAACCCCACAGGATGGGCTTGAGGATAAAGAATCCCAAACTGAATGGTTAGATTTCTTTAATGGTGTGGGTATGAAATTACAGCAATTGGTATTAAAGCGAAAGAGGATAAAAATGGCACACTTAGAGAAAACCATAGCTGATCTGAAAACCAAATTAGACCCAATTAAAGGAACCCAGACTGTCATCAACTTTGATAATGAAATCAGAAAGAAGTTGGAGAAGACAGACAAAGATACTCAAAAGAAAAAAATTAAAAAATTTAGAAGGGATGTAACTGATTTTAGAAAAAATACTGTTTATTTATGGCAGCTAGGAAAAAGTAATACAAGTCCTCAGCAACAACAAGTAAACCCAGTACATAATCAGGAAAACACCAACAATAGAAAACCTCCTGCCACGCAGATAATAGAACCTAGGCAGGATGTGAGAGTACCATTGAACCCACAACCACAGCGTGGCAGAGGGAATAACAGAAGTTTGAATAGGGGAGGGAATAATGGACCGATTAGGCAAGGTCACAATGCCAATTACTCCACCCATTACCCAATAGTTACTGACAATAGATATGAACCATTGTCAGAACAGGGATGTATAGATAACTCATATCGTACAGAATCACCACATCGAACTCCTTTTTTAGGGAGGGGGATGAGAGGTCACCCCAGAGGACGATCCCGAGGCAATCGACCCTGGAGGGGATGTCCACAACAGCACCCCTACACCAATCACAGTCAAGATTGGTGGAATCCCCCAACAGGGGAAACTACACACAGCCCAATCAGATATTACAGACCACCACACGCAGAGGATGCCGAGCAGGGCAACGAGTCAAGCAAAAAGAGGCCAAGACATGCAGATTAGGTGGAATATACAATCTGTCATCAGTCACCCTCACTCAAAAGGAAAATAATATCCTTAACGCAGGACTCAAATGTTCCTCAACCAAAACATTAAATAAATTTGGGGTGTACATTGACCTGCACAAATACATAAGGAAAATTAACATTAAAATATATTTTCTTACCAATAATTTTGGGACCACCAGTAATAAATACTTAGAGGTAGTGGGAATCAACAGCGGTCTGAAAAATAGATCTTTGTTCAACCCACCTCAACCGTCCAACCACCATGTAGAAGTATTTAAGCAATTGGTCTTAAGAGACCTAGACACCTTACAAATAAAGAAGAGTCTTAACCCCAAACATATTAAAGAGGGAATTCAAGCACTAGAAAAACGCAAGGATATAGTAGTGAGACCCGCTGATAAGGGAGGGGGGGTGGTGGTGATGGATAAAATCTATTACCACACCCAGATCCAGGAGATGCTTAATGATGAGAACACATACTTACGGTTGACAGGTGATCCCACTAAGCGATATAGAACAGACTTAAAGAACCTCATAGATTATGGATATTACATGAGAGTACTGACAAAGAAAGAAAAGCAATTTCTATGCCCCAGTTTCAGTAGAATTCCAACAATTTATACAGTACCTAAGATACATAAGCATCCATCCTTACCACCTCCCAGGCCTATTGTCAACGGTATAGAATCCGTAACATCAAGAGTAGGACAATATTTGGATCACTTCCTACAAAGTAGTGTGGTTACCACACAAGCTTATTTAAAGGACACCACAAGCTTCCTAAAAAAACTAAGGGAGGTTAATATACCCCCTGACACGAATATGTATTTGGTAACAGCTGATGTTGCATCACTGTATACCAACATACACCATGAGGATGCTATCTTAGCATTAAATTGGGCCTTAAGCAAGAGGGAAGAACTGCCCTATATACAGAAAAAATTCTTAAAAATGGCATTGGAATTTTGTTTAACACACAATTATTTCTGGTATGGAGGCAATTTCTTCAGTCAAAAAGTTGGCGTGGCGATGGGTGCCAAGTTTGCACCCAGCCTCGCCAACCTCTTTATGAGTGAGTGGGAGGATAAGTGGATCTTTAAAAACCGACGTAAGGAACTGGTGTTCTACCAACGATATATTGACGATCTGTTTATCATTTGGGAAGGATCTGAGGAATCATTACAACTGTATGCTGATGAATTAAACTCCAATAAAAATAACATCAAATTGGAATTTAAATGGGACCAACAGGAAATTAATTATTTGGATGTCACAGTAATAAGGGGACCCAATAATTACCATACAAAAGCATTTTTCAAAGCGTCTGACAGGAATAGTTACATCCCTATCCAAAGTGGCCATCACCCACGCTGGTTGCGTAATATTCCAAAAGGACAGTTTTTGCGGATCAGACGCAATTGCACCAATGATACAGATTACCAGAACCAGGCTAGTGTGATTAGAGAGAGATTCACGGAAAAGGGCTATAAGATACCAGAATTAAACTCACTCATTGAAACAGTAGGTATCTCTACACAAGAACAATTATTGGAACCAAGAACACGCCCTGTGAACAACCAACATGAATGGGGGTTTATTTCAGAATATAATGAGCAATATAGGGACATTGAAATTATAATTAAAAAACATTGGGGTATATTACTAATGGATAAAAATTTTAACCAACAGTTACCATCAATTCCCCCATTTATTTATAGAAAATGCCCCTCTTTCGGAGATAAGATAGTGAAAAGAGTCCTGGACCCCCCAAAGAAACTCAAAATGTTCTGGGAGAGATCAGGATTCACGGCTTGCAGAAGATGCAAAGCATGCCGTCAGGTCTCTACACATTTGAGAGGCCTCACTCATTTTACCTCAACAGCCAATGGCAAGCATTTTACCATCAAAGAATGTATAACGTGCATGTCGACCCATGTGGTCTATGCTCTTGAATGTCCTTGTGGGTTAATGTATATAGGACGAACAAAGAGAAAACTATCTAAAAGAGTAGGAGAACACATATATAACATCACTACTGGATATGAGGACCATAGTGTTTCCCTACACTTTTTACAAAAACATGATAAAAACCCTATAGGACTCAAGTTCTGGGGGATAGACAAAATAGACCCGAACTGGAGAGGAAGTAACCGGGTAAGAGAAATATCCAAAAGAGAAACTGAATGGATCTTTCTTACCAATACCCTAAGTCCGAAAGGCCTAAACATTGATTTAGATTTAAATTGCTTTATAAGAAACCATTAATAGTGTGTACATTATAGAGTATATAGGGAGGCTGTACCAATATACATATATATAATTTATGCACACACTTAATTGCATTAGCATTATAGTTCTATTCTACATACATTGATTTATGAGGGGATTAACTAAGGACTTCTTTTTATGTCATCATTTTATTTTTTGTTTTTTGTGTCATATTTAATTTATTTTATTTAGTAGCATACCATTGACTATCTACTTATCCCGATTTAATATAAAGGATGAAGGTAGAACATAAGTCATATATACTGTAAATAGAGGTCTAATCTGAGTATTGACCTTTGTGACCATTTTTTGAACACTATAAGAAGAACCATATTGTATATCGTTGTGACTGAATTTTTAGTTAAATTTAAGGATATACATAGGTTATAATAGTTAGAATCATGGTATAGTGACTATGTTATAATTATCTTGGGATGTGGTAATAATTATACATTGTTGATGGAATATTTTTAGAAATTTTTAAGAATGTTAACCATAGTATGGATAAGTGGCATAATTATCATTATCCCTAATATTTTACAGTAGAGTACGAGCACTGTTAGTATTATTATCCCAATATGTTAAAATACTGCTGTTGTTAGTTTGAATTTAAGTCCTCCTTACATGTCAGCAGTGAGGTTATCTGAACTGTGCAAGTGATGATCCTTGCGTGCTGACAATACAACCCAATTGAAATAACATTGAATAGTGTCAGAAAGTAGAGTAATGCACTGGGCATACACAGTGTCTTGCTCTACGACAAAATGGAGGACGACTCGAGCTACATTCAGCAGTAGATCTGGACCTGTAAGTCTGAATCTAAGCCCTCCATATATGTCAGCAGCAAGGTTATCTGAGCAGTGCGTGTGATGAGCCTTGCGCGCTGACAATAATAAACATATCGGTGTAATATTAAACCGTTTCAGAAAGTAGAGTAATGCACTGGGCTCACACAGTGTCTTGAGCTACAACAAAATGGAGGACGACTGGAGCTATATTCAGCAACAGATCAGGACTACGGAGGAGGAGCTAATCGCACACTCTATACCCTATTGGCAGCAGGGCGGGACTCCGGACAGGAGGGAGTGTATCACCGTCCCCCACAAGTGGCTGACAATGAGAGAAGGGAGGAGTAGAGCGATTAGCATATACCTATAAATACGATCTGTCGTGACGTGTAGCCACGCCCTCTGAAGACGTGAAACCAATCACGAAACGCGTCAGGGCGTGGCTACACGACGTATCGTACAGACGGAGCAAGTTACACCCGGGACACATCAGTTAGAGACGGAGCGGAGACACCAGGCTATCTGAGTGAGCAGTAACTTTGTAAACCGTTGAGCACACTACTGTTTTTATTCTGTAAGCATATCTTTTAAAGCGGGGGTATTTTTTTACAATAAAGACAGAATTACACTATGTCCTCTCATTTTCATATGACCGCTCATGCTGCACACACGCACCTAATCCCATTCATATCCACTGGGAGGAGAAAAACATTGCTGCTGAGCTGATCTGACTATCATGGAAGGGAGATTTAAAAACATCTGAAGGCATTTAACACCATGTCAATCTGGTGAGTACAAAACCTTGAGGGGGACTACAAGTGAAGGAAATCCATGTCTTGGTTTATTGCACAATCAAAACTTCAAGACTTATTCACCCTAAGGAATGTTATAGACTGTGTTTTGTTTAAAACACCCACGTGTTATCACCAGTGGAATATTATGTCATTTTATTTTATGTGTAATATCGGTTTTTAATATTGTTTTTTTATTATTTGAGGATAGTTATCATTTTAAGGATTTTATGGTCCTGGTTGATGTTTGCACCTCATATAAGCAGAGTTTGAACTTTTGAGTTCAATTGATATAATATAATATCATATAGCGCTGTTAATGCCTCACAGAGACATACTTTTACATACATCCATTTGTGTGGCACTGAAAACTAAACCCAAGGTCAGCACCTGACAACTCGTCTACAAAAACTGTTATGTGGAAATCTTTGCCGATCCTTCCGATTCCTGTCGCCAGCTTCCAGCCTTTATTTGTTTTTTACTCAACAGCCACTATAATAAAACTATATATGTGTTATTGTTAACATCAATAAAAATAAAGGATTGAGAACGGTCCAAAAAACACAATGTGACAGCTTAAAATGGAACTTTAGTCAGAAAGTTCTACTAGATAACTTCAGGCTGGCTCCTTTTGCAGGCATAGCTATGTAATACATCCTATGAAAAACATGCTCAGTTGCGCTCCATTTTTAGGCACTGCTGAATTTGTAGAGCCGATCTGCTGACAGCCTTAAAGCGAAATTAAAGTGGTTGTAATCCTAAAAATATATAGATATATATCCTAAACCTTTAAAGCTAGTTATAGAGCACAGTGCTTGTTCTGGGTCATTTACCCCTCTCTGTTCTAAAAAAAAAACCTTGTTGATCCTCTTAGTTCCTTTATCTCCCTGTCTGTACTGACCACGATAATCATGGCTGCTGATCCCTGACTACTGTGGTCAGTTTATGTCCTCTCTCTACCTTCTCCCCTTCCCTCCCTGCCTTTCAGCTTGGGATTGAGAAATCATGTAATCCGCTCTGTTACAGGATTACATAATGTCCAGTGTGTTTCTTTGTGTAAAAATATAGCGGAAAATACCTTATTTACAGCGCTGCTACCGCTCATGTGCCCTCCCGCTGCTTTGCTCCTCTCCTCCCATCTGATGATCTCAGCCACCCCCTCTGCAGTGCTTGGATAATCCTGTAACACAGCGTTTTTATATATTTTTGTCAGATGTTACTATGGAATACTGAAGTATAATTACAAGCATTTCATAAGTGTCAAAGGCTTTTATTGACAATGACCTTAAGTTTATGTAGAGTCAATATTTGTAGTGTTGACCGTTCTTTTTTTTTTACTTCAAATATTTTATTGGGTTTTCAAAATAGGTACAGAGTACAATTAAAGAGTGTACGTTGTGCAAAAACATTATAACAGGAGTTACATCAGAACAGGTTGTGCTGCTAACAATAATGAGTATACTAGGCGTGGGGTATAGGCTATAGATACATATCAAGTATAGGCGTCCACTCCTCCAATGTGGCACCCCCATTGGGAGCAGTAGTGCCACAAGGGAGGAGGGGAGATACATATCGTGATAACATAGAACATTGAAGATAACACATAAGGAACCTTGTATAGCGAGGTCTGAAAGAGGAGAAAAAGAGATTTGAAATGAAGAATAAGGTGTTGCTCGGTCAAGAGAGAGTGCAATGAGAGTCTTGGAGGGTTGTCTTTATGTAACATTCGCAACTTTCGTCCAGGTGGACCACGGCAGCCACTGTTGGTTTGTGACAGTGGTGTGTCCATT
Organism: Rana kukunoris; assembly: GCA_029574335.1. Lineage (NCBI taxonomy): Eukaryota > Metazoa > Chordata > Amphibia > Anura > Ranidae > Rana > Rana kukunoris. The sequence goes on from CM056052.1 coordinate 500,966,655, forward strand.
GCTGGAGGCCATCATGGTCTCATAACTAAAGTGCAGGGCCACTAGATTTAGGATTTGATCCCTGGATGGGGACACGTCTGATTTCCAGTGTCTCGTTAAATTGAGCCTAGCTGCTAACAGTATGTGTGTGGTTGTGTATCGCAGGTGGTGAGGGATGTCTTCGATGGTGAGGTTGAGGAGTGCAAGAGCAGGGGATGGCAAGATTTGGGCACCGGTGACTTCAAATATAAGCTTAAAGGTGTCGTTCCAATAGTTCTGGATATTTGGGCATTTCCAAAAAATGTGCAGCAAGTCCCCTTTAGCGGCCTTGCATCTCCAGCAAACGCTGGAGTTTTGCGTGCCGAAAGATGCTAGTTTTGTGGGTGTAAGGTACCAGCGCAGCGAAATCTTCTGCGTAAGTTCCCAAAGGGCTGCTGATTTGGTGAATTGGTATATTGATCTAAAAGCACGCTGCCATTGGGCTTCAGTGAAGGTGCATGTGAGGTCATATTCCCATTTGTGATGTGGTGGAAGTTTGGAGAAGGTACGTTTTTGGCGGAGGTTGTTGTAGAAGTGGGAGATGCCTTTGGTGGTGGAAGCGGGGTCAGTGAGGTAGTTCCATGTCTTAGAAGGAAGGGTGTAAAGGGGGAGGGGGATGGAGCGCAAGCAGTGGCTAACTCGTAGGAAGGTAAACTGTTCAGCGTCTGGGAGTTTGAATTCGGCCTGTAGTTGTGTGAAGGACTTAGGACGACCGTCCCGAACTAGGTCTTGAACATGGTGGATCCCATGTGTGGACCACCTTGATAGTGAAAGGTCTGGTGAGAGGAACCGTAGGGATTCCAGAGGGATTTTGAAGTGAGTTGTGGTAGGAGCTGGACCGAGCATGGAGATCAACTTCCCCCATGCCTGGACCGACGCTTTCATGGTCGGGGGGATGGATGTTGGGACATGAGCACCTAGAGGGGTGCTCAGTATCCAACTCCTTAGATCAGGATGGGTGAGTGTCAGGCTCTCTATTTGTCCCCACGGTGAAGTGAGGAGGGGTTGGAACCATGCGGGCAATTGGGCCAGAATGGCCGCAGTGTGGTAGTCTTTAAAGTCTATTGAACCTGCACCCCCAGCTAATTTGTGTTTGGACAGTGTCGCATGAGCGCATCTAGGTTTTTTACCGTTCCATAGATACTTGTTGTAGATCGTTTGCAAGGACCTGAAAAATGAGGCAGGTAACGGGATGGAGAGGGTTCTAAAGAGATACAGGACTTGGGGCAAGCAAATCATTTTGAAAGCTGCGAGTCTCCCTGACCAGGAAAGTTCGTGTTTCGCCAATTGTTGTGTAGTTGCTTGGACGGTTTGGAGAAGTGGTGAGAAGTTACAGGAGTAAAGATTTTTAAGAGATCTTGGCAGTTGAATGCCCAAGTAAGAGATGTCGTTGTGTGCCCATTTAAATGGATATTGTAGTTGTATGAGGTTTCTGGTTGTGGCGTCAATGTTGAGGTCTAGAATGTATGACTTAGCCGTGTTCACTTTGTAATACGATACCAAGCTAAACCAATTCAGTAATTTTTGTACCTCAGCCAGGGAGGATGATGGGTTAGTGAGGATGAGAATGACATCGTCAGCAAAGAGGCTAATCTTATGGGACTGTGGGCCAATTTGGAGGCCTGTGATGGCCTTATGAGAACGTATGTGTTCCGCCAGGGGTTCCATAAGCATGTTGAAAATAAGTGGAGATAGTGGACACCCCTGGCGTGTGCCGTTTGTAATGGAGAAGGGGCAGGAAAGCATTCCTTCCGTGAAAACTTGGGCCATAGGGTTGGTGTAGAGTGCTAGTACGGCGTTTAGGATGAAGCCTTTAAAGCCAAACTTTTGGAGAACAGCATTAAGGTAAGTCCAGTTAACCCTGTCGAACGCCTTCTCTGCATCTAGTGATAGCAGCAGAGAAGGCGTTCCGGTGGATTCTGCGTGGTGGATCAAATTGAGCATTCTCCTGGTGGCGTATGAAGCCTGTCTGCCCCGTGTGAATCCTGTTTGGTCTTTATGGATTAAAGTGGGCATAATTCCTAGCAGTCTTGAGGCAATGGTTTTGGCGTAAATTTTGAGGTCGAGATTTAGAAGGGATATGGGGCGAAAATTCTGGGGAATATTGGGCTCCTTCCCTGGCTTCGGTAGAGTTATAATCAAAGCTGATAAGTATTCTTTGGAGAAGGTAGAAGAAAAGGCAGCGCTATTAAACAGTTCAGCGAGGTACGGGGATAGAGATAGGGAGAATTGTTTGAAGTATTCTCCTGTCAGGCCGTCGGGGCCAGGTGCCTTACCACTAGGGAGGGAGGCAATAGTTTTATTAATTTCCTGTTCTGTGAACGGGGCGTTAAGCGCCTCCAGTTGTTGTTCAGTCAGGGATGGCAGGTTTATCTTGTGTAGGAAGTCGTCAATTTCGTCCTGTGTGGGTTGTGGGGTACCAGGGTCACGTTTCAGATTGTATAGATCACCATAATAAGCGCTGAACGCATCAGCTATGTCCTGCGGGTTCGTCAGAGTGAGATTTGAGTGGGGGTGGATTAAGTAGGGAATCTTAGCTTTTGCGCGTCTACCCTTAAGGCGTTGGGCAAGCTTTTTCCCTGCTTTGTTGGAGGTGGAATATGAAGTCGCTTTGAATTTCCTCTGAAGGAATTCATAGGAGTGTAGGAGCAACGTCTTAAGTTCCTGTCTGAGGGACAGTAGGAGGGTCGTCTGGGGGCCAGTAGCGTTAGTTTTGTGTGCTGATTCTAAGGAAGCTATTTGGGAAGTCAGGTCATTCAAGCGCTGCATTTTCTTTTTCTTATGATGGGAGCTCAATCTAATCAACATTCCTCTAATGTACGCCTTGTGCGCGCTCCACACCACCGCAGGGTCAGACACAGAGCCCTTATTCAGCATAAAAAAGTCATCGATTTTTTCTAAGATATCTGGCTTGTATTCGTCATTTTGAATAAGGTAGTTATTTGCCCGCCAAACAAATGTGGGTCTATGTGAGTTGGGATCATCTATCGTTATTGTTATCGGGGCGTGGTCTGACCATGTTGCAGTGTGGATCTCAGATGTGCATATTTTCTGTAAGATCCATTTGTCAGTTAAGAACAAATCGATTCTGGAGTATGAGGAGTGCCTGTGGGAGAAAAAAGTATAGTCCCGGTCTGAGCCTTGGAGACATCTCCATGCATCATACAGGTCATGGCGGAGAATGACGTTTTTTAGAGGAGATTCGCGCCTTTTTGCGGCTGAGGTGGAGTCTAAAGTAACATCCGGGACCATATTGAAGTCTCCGCACATTATGAGATGTCCCTTCCGGATAGGTTTGGTGTAAGCAAGTACCTTGCGCAAGAACTTCATTTGATGGGTGTTCGGGGCATATAGGTTTACAAGGGTATATGTGGCCCGGTTTATGTTGCAAACAGTTATTAGAAAACGACCTTCAGTGTCTGCAACAGAGTCTAGGAGTTGGAAGTCCAATGTATCTTTGAATGCTGTCATGACACCTTTAGTTTTGGTAGAGTGGTTAGCGTGAAAGACATGTGTGAACTGTCGGTTGGAGCAAAGAGCCGTATCTGACGGCAGCAGGTGTGTTTCTTGGACACACACAACGTCACTGTGGAGGGCCGCAGCGGTCTTCCACAATGAGTGTCGCTTGGCAGGGTGATTAAGACTGTTCACATTTAGTGAGAGAATTGTGAGCGGCATCTTGAGGGCTGCGGCCCGGTGTGTGTAACTGGGTAACACTTACAGATACTTGACTCAGACCCGACCGGGTGTGGATTAGGGAGGATGACCTGAGGAGGGAGTGTAGCAGCAGACCAGAGGCGTGCGGTCCCAAAAGCGATCGTTGCTGTAGAGTCGGTTCTTGAGCTTTGGCGTGGAGATTAACTGGTAGTAGAGTGGCAGACAGTGGTCCTGGAAGCAATGGATGCGAGAAAGCTGCAGATAGAGCAACAAGTTATCTGATCATAAAATGAAAAACTTAAACCAAAGAAAAAAAAACAAAGCAGGATATTGATTAGTGCGATCCGGTATAGTGAAAACCCCTGTGGGTCACAATGCCAGCAACATCAACAAAGGAAAGATTCTTAGAGGGGGTGTAAGCCACCGCTGAAGCCTCTAGGTGGGGGTATCAAACAGTTATTAACTCGAGGAGTCGGGTGTATAAGGGATGTAACAAGCCAGAGCTCAGGGGAACTATGTGAACGTTGAGTGGCCAGGGCACGTAATGGCAATTCAGGTGCGGTTGCGATCCATGCGTTTCTTCTGGGGATTCGGTCCCCCCTGGGAAGTGGCGGGTTTGGGAGGTTCTAGCAGGATTCCCCAAGCGTGGAGCAGACGCATGCCGTCATCTAGAGTGTTGATGCTGTGGTTCTGACCATTCCTCACGATGAGGAGGGTGGCAGGATAACGCCACTTGTATGGCACCTTGTGGTTCTGGAGACCCTTAGTAATCGGGCTTAGATGGCGCCTTTGTTGTAGTGTGAACTTGGAAAGGTCAGGGAACAGCTGGATGTCAGTGTAAGGAGCTGGCAATGGCGATTTGGTTTTGATTCCCATCATAAGTTTTTCTTTAACTTGATAGAAGTGGATCCTCATTAGTACGTCTCTGGGGACCGAGGCTGCCAGGTGGGAAGGTTTGGGGATTCTGTGGATCCTGTCTATTATCAGGTCGCGTGGGGCTGCATCAGGAACGACAAGGTGGAGCAATTCCTTGGCATAGCGAGGCAGATCCGCGGGTAGAATGGATTCTGGGACCCCCCTTAGCTTAACATTATTCCTGCGGGACCTGTCCTCTAAATCGGCCAGCTTGGCGCGCATCCATGCCTGATCCTCCTTCACCTCCTCATAGGCGTCTATTATGTCATTTACTGTGGATGTGCAGTCAGACATTCCCCTCTCCACGTTAGTAACTCTGTCGTCTAGGGAGTGTATGTCTGAGGTGACCTTGGCAAACAGGGAGGAGAGGTCCGTCATGAGGGATGTCTGTAGCGAAAGGAGCATGTCCTTCAGGGTGGTGTCCATGACTGGTTGGCCTGAGGTGGGGAAGGACGCCATGGAGGAATGTAAGGCCTGGTTGGAGAGGAGGGGGTTGAAAGCCTGGGCCTCGATTTGCGGGTGGAGCACTCGCGGCGGCGTGTCAAGCCGCATCTTGGCTTTAGCTGGGCTGCGGAGGAGGGGGTCACTCTCCTGGAGGTGGGACAGGGCAGCATCGGTACCTGGCTGGGGGGATTCCCCTGTAGTTTCGTCCGGGAGGTCTGTATAGGAGTCTCGAGGTTCTTCCAGGCCGGCGCCATCTTGGATAGCTCCGGTCCGCATCGCCGGCTTGTAGGCGAATTCTGTCAGTTTTTGCGGCTGGTACTCCGGGTATCTCTTTCTCGACATGTCGGGGAGGATCACTGCAATGTCTGGAGTAAAGGAGTGGGTAGATGATGGCTCGATTCTGGCCGTTGTCGCTGATTCTATTCCCCTGGCTTAGGAGCTGTGCTTTCAGGCGTCCATGTCCCTCTCCGGCCGGCCACGCCCCCCGACCGTTCTTTTTTAAGACCTCTACAATTCCTCCTGGCATGCTGTCATCAACTTCTGGGCCACATCCTGACTGATGGCAGCCCATTCTTGCATAATAAAGGCTTGGAGTTTGTCAGAATGTGTGTGTGTGTGTGTGTGTGTGTGGGGGAGGGGGGGGGGTGTTCACCTGCCTCTTGAGGATTGACCACAAGTTCACAATGGGATTAAAGGGTTTGTAAAGGATTTTTTTTCATCTTAATAGCTTCCTTTACCTTAATGCAGTGCTGTTTTCATGTCCTCATTGTTTGTTTTTGCTCTCAAGTTGCTGTAATCTATCTCTGATCTCCACACTTCCTGGTTGTGTGTTTGCTGATCACCACAGTACTGGGAGCTTTCTGTCTGTGGTCACTAATCAATGAGGTGTAAATACTGTGTGTCTAAAACCCCTTAGCACCAATCACTTTCGTTTTCCAAACCATCACTGCCCTGTATTGGCTCTGTGGCTCTGTACATCAGAGAGACATGAAGCAGCATGCAAAAACGAAACTGAAACTGCAGGTACGATAAATGATTTATTTTTATCTATTTTTAATCGTTTTTAAAAGGCATCCGTTAACTATTATGTCTCTATACCCTGTAAACAGTCATTTCAGCAAAAACATTTTTTTTATTTTACAACTTCTTTAAGGTCTGGGAAATTTGCTGGCCATGGACCCAAAATGTCAATGTTTTGTTCCCTAAGCCACTTTAGTTATCACTTTAGCCTCATGGCAAGGTGTTCCATCATGCTGGAAAAGCCATTGTTCATCACCAAACTGTTCTTGGATGGTTGGGAGAAGTTGCTCTCGGAGGATGTTTTTGTACCATTCTTTTTTCATGGTGTTCTTAGGCAAAGTTGTGAGTGACATAACCAAGAACCAACATTGTGAGTGAGGAGCAACCCCACACATGAATGGTCTCAGGATGCTTTACTGTTGGCATGACACTTCTCTTTTACCGACAAAGTGTTTTTTCCGGATGTCCCAAACAATCAGAAAGGAGAATCATCAGAGAAAATGACTTTCCCCCAGTCCTCAGCAGTCCAATCCCTGTACCTTTTGCAGAATATTAGTCTGTCCCTGATGACTCTGTCCCTGGTGACTCTGTCCCTGGTGAGTCTGTCCCAGGGTGAGTTTGTCCCTGATGACTCTGTCCCTGATGACTCTGTCCCTGATGACTCTGTCCCTGGTCCGTCTGTCCCTGGTCCGTCTGTCCCTGATGAGTCTGTCCCTGATGAGTCTGTCCCTGATGACTCTGTCCCTGATGACTCTGTCCCTGATGACTCTGTTCCTGGTGAGTCTGTCCCTGGTGAGTCTGTCCCTGGTGAGTCTGTCCCTGGTGTTTTTCCTGGAGAGAAGTGGCTTCTTTGCTGCCCTTCTTGACACCAGACCGTCCTCCAAAAGTCAGATGCCCTCACACCTGCCATCTGCCAATCCTGAGCAAGCTCTGCACTGGCGGTGCCCCGATTGAATGTGGGGAAATGCGTAATTAATTCGCATAGATGTGAACCCGGCCTGAAGGACAGTAAACTTTGTTTGAAAAGTTTGGAGACCCCTTTCTGAAGAATTATACTGTTACTTTATATTTTGACACATCAGGAATTTATTTTTGCAGATTTGTAGTTACAAAAAGGTCAATTTAAAGGGGTTGTAAAGGTAAAAAATGTTTTCCCTAAACAGCTTCCTTTACCTTAGTGCAGTCCTCCTTTACTTACCTCATCCTTCCATTTTGCTTTTAACCACCTGAGCCCCGGGCCATTGTCAATTGACGGCCTCACGGTGGCTCTGAAAACCCAACAGGACGTCATATGACGTCCTGGATTCCTCTGGCCACTGGGGGGCGCGCCAGCGGCGGCGCACGCGCGCCTGGCGCTTCCCCGAAATGCCGATGCGCGTGCCTGAAGGTCGCGATGTCCGCCAGGTACCCGCAATTGGCAATGACAGAGCAGGGAAGTGGAGCTCTGTGTGTAAACACAGAGCTCCACGTCCTGTCAGGGAAGAGAGGAGACCGATCTGTGTCACTTGTACATAGGGACACAGTCAGTCACCTCCCCCAGTCACCCCCTCCCCCCACAGTTAGAACACAATACAGGTACACATTTAACCCCTCCCTCACCCCCTAGTGTTAACCCCTTCAATGCCAGTCACATTTATACAGTAATTAGTGCATATTTATAGCACTGATCGCTGTATAAATGTGAATGGCGCCAAAAATGTGTCAAAAGTGTCCTATGTGTCTGCCATAATGTCGCAGTCGCTGCCATTACTACTAAAAAAAAAAAATAATAAAAAATAATAATATTTCTGTCCCATATTTTGTAAGCGCTTATTGCGTTTTTTTTTACCAAAAATATGTAGAAGAATACGTATCGACCTAAACTGAGAAAACATTTTTTTTTTTTTTTAATTGGGCTATTTTTTTTTTTTTTTTTTTAAATTGTTGCTTTTTTTGTTTATAGCGCAAAAAATAAAAACCGCAGAGGTGATCAAATACCACCAATGCACGGTTGAGCAAATTAAGTCAGAGGAATAAATTAAAAAAGAAGATGCACCAACATCAATTGGTAGATGTTTGGCGAATAAAGTATAGGAATCAAAGAGACTATACATTTGTCTCGCCTGTGCATGGGACATACACTAGAATTGACTACTTTTTGGTAGAACACAGACTTCTCGAGCAGATAGAGGACATAAGGATTGAAATTATAACCTTTTCGGATCATGCCCCTATCTCACTATCTCACTCCAACTTAGAATAGGTGAGCAAAATAACAGGAAAACAAACTGGCGATTAAATGAAGAACTTCTATTAGATAAAGAAATAGAAAAGAAAATAAGGGGGGAATTGTTAAAATTTTTTGAAGAGAATAGTACCGAAGGTATGTCGGAAGCAATAATCTGGGAGACCCATAAGGTTTTTATTCGGGGAATTCTGATAAAAGAAGGATCTAGAAAAAAATATATAAATAAAAACATTAAAAGTAACTTAATTAAAGAAATATCGGAACTGGAACACCTACACAAAGAAACAGGTCAAAGGGACACACTGCAGAAACTTTACAGCAAAAGAAATGAGTTTAGAGAACTCATAGAACAAGAATCCCGGGTGGAATTTAACATAATTAAGAAAGAACGATATCAATGGGGTAACAAGACAGGGAAATATTTAGCGAGCCTCCTTAAAAAGAAAAAATCTGTGAATTTCATAGAGAAAATAAAAACGAAAACGGGAGAAATAAGATTCAAAACCTCAGAGATTATCAATAACTTCCAAAAATTCTACGAAGATCTCTACTCAATTAATAAAGATGATACTAAAAGAGAAATAAAGTTAAGGGAAGAAAAAACGAAAAGATATTTGGAAAAAGTAGAGTTAAATAGCATACCAGAACATAAACTTAAGACCTTAAAAATGCCTATAACAGAGGAAGAAATTATAAAGACCATTCAAGATTTACCTAACGGTAAAAGCCCCGGTCCTGACGGATTTACAACTTTATATTATAAATTACTGTCCGACATACTGACTCCAAAATGATGTACCTACTTTAATAGATTAGGGGAAAAATGGGAAATGAGGAAGGAAAGCTTAGAATCATTAATAACTGTAATACCTAAAGAGAGCAAAGATAATACTCTATGCTCTAGCTATAGACCGATTTCTCTCCTCAATATAGATCTAAAACATTTTTCAAAAATCCTTGCTAATAGGTTGAAAAATATCATGTCAGATTTAATCCATACAGATCAAGTAGGGTTTATTGCAGGACGGGAAGGGAGAGATAACGGAATTAGATCACTGTTAATTATTGAAGAAATCAAAAGAAGTAGAGCCCCAGGTCTATTAATGTCTGTAGACGCCGAAAAGGCTACAACATTACAACATTACATACATTAGAAGCACTAGAAATTGGACCCAGAATGAGGTAATGGATAGGAGCTTTGTATAACAGACCAACTGCAAGAATTAAAATTAACGGGAAGATATCGGATTCTTTTGAATTAAGAAATGGGACCCGGCAGGGATGCCCGTTGTCCCCGCTGCTATTCACGTTAGTTTTGGAACCTCTTTTGAATGAAATAAGGCGTAGCGTGGATATCAGAAGGATTAACGATGGAAGGGGAGGAACATAAACTGGCAGTATATGCCGACGATATTCTATTCTACATATCAAACCCAAGGACAAGTTTGCCTAATATAATTAAAACAATAAAAGAATATGGTATGCTATCTAACTTTAGGATAAATCCAACTAAATCATAAATATTGAATATTAATCTCACTAAAAGAGAGGAGAAGGCTTTGCAGAAAGATTTTCCATTTTGTTGGAAAAAAGACCTAAACTACCTTGGAATTAGATTAGGAAACTCTAGAGAGACTTTATATAAAACCAACTTTATACCATTATTGAATGATATTAAAGACGACCTTAACGAATGGTGATACCTGGAGTCTTGATCCTACCCCCATCTTTAACTACATGGTAGAAGTGACCACATTTAAAGGGTTCATTTCAGGCTGCTATTCTATGCTCCTCACCAAATTCCTTCCCGATAGTACTGCAGGGATTATATCCAAGTGGGAAAGGGACATAGGGGCTTTTGAGGAAGACCAGTGGGAGGAGGCGCTTGCAGCAGTCCCCTTAAAGCGGATCTCCACCCTAAAGTGAAGATCCGCTGATCGGAACCCTCCCCCCCTCCGGCGTCACATTTGACACCTTTCAGGGGGGAGGGGGGTGCAGATACCTGTCTAAAGACAGGTATCTGCACCCACTTCCGGCCCGCAGTCTCGGGCAAAAGACGGGCTTTTCCCGTTGTGTGCTGGGAACACTCGGCTCCCAGCACACAGCGGGAGCCAATCGCCGGGCGCAGCGCGACTCGCGCATGCGCCGTAGGGAACCGGGCAGTGAAGCCGCAGCGCTTCACTTCCTGGTTCCCTCACCGTGGATGGAGGGGGGAGCAGCAGGGTGACGAGCGATCGCTCGTCCTCTGCTACGGACGCCGCTGGACTCCAGGACAGGTAAGTGTCCTAATATTAAAAGTCAGCAGCTGCAGTATTTGTTGCTGCTGGCTTTTAATATTTTTTTGAGGTGAACCATCCGCTTTAAGTTCCTTAAACGTGGCTCAACGACTGTCCCAGCTCTACATTTTGTTACGTGTACACTACACACCAGCTAGGTTGGTGAGAATGGGAGTGCGGGAGGATCCTTCCTGTACCAGGTGCAAGAGGGACCACGGGGACCTGATCCACATGCTGTGGAGGTGTCCCAAGTTGCACCTTTATTGGAGGGAGGTGGTGGACACAATTAACCGGGTATTTATGGTTCAGCTGGAGGCGCACCTGAAATCGTGCTTACTGGGTATTTTGGGCACCACCCCGGGGAGGAGCCTGCTAGGATAGGGATATCGAGGGCCCTCTTCCAGGCTCGGAAACTCATTCTGCGGCATTGGAAGTCAGAGGACCCCCCTACGGTGCGGGAATGGATTAACCAAATGGGTGATACTATTAGATTGGAGAAATACATCTATCAGCACAGGGGGAGTGCGAGGAAATTTGAAAGTATTTGGGCATGCTGGTTGAATGTTCCTGGGTTAGCTCCGGTTGATTTAATCATGGACCGCCTGTTTCTATAAGAGGAGGGAAGAGGAAGTGGGGTTAAGGGGGGCAGTGGTGATGCCGGTCGCAGGTTAGTAACCGGTGGTGGGGTGGGCATTGTACTTCTTTGGGGTTGGCTAGTTGTAACCCTAAGATGTGGGGCATATCATCTGAAATGCTGCATGAGATGGTCTAGTGGTAAAGCGTCTCCTATGTATTTGGGATTTTGATGTTGAAAGATCGAATTGCACCTTGCTTGAATGTTCTGTACTGCATTTTTTCATGTTACTTGTGTGTTTTTTTTGTTTTTGCTGTTCTTTAATAAAACCCTATTTGATTTAAAAAAAAGACGACCTTAACAGAATTTCATCAGGACAATTAACATGGACAGGGAGGATAAATATTTTTAAAATGATAATACTACCAAAAATTATCTACAAAATGCAGATGCTCCCAATTCTATGGAAGAGCCCTGGGGCCATCATAAAAAAAAAATATACAAAATTCTGAGATTAAATCTCAGAATTCTGACTTTGAAACTCAGAATTCTGAGATTAAATCTCAGAATTCTGAGATTTAATCTCAGAATTCTGACTTTGAATCTCAGAATTCTGAGATTTAATCTCAGAATTCTGAGATTTAATCTCAGAATTCTGACTTTGAAACTCAGAATTCTGAGATTTAATCTCAGAATTCTGAGATTTAATCTCAGAATTCTGACTTTGAATCTCAGAATTCTGAGATTTAATCTCAGAATTCTGACTTTGAAACTCAGAATTCTGAGATTAAATCTCAGAATTCTGAGATTTAATCTCAGAATTCTGAGATTTAATCTCAGAATTCTGACTTTGAATCTCAGAATTCTGAGATTTAATCTCAGAATTCTGACTTTGAAACTCAGAATTCTGAGTTTTAATCTCAGAATTCTGAGATTTAATCTCAGAATTCTGACTTTGAAACTCAGAATTCTGAGATTTAATCTCAGAATTCTGAGATTTAATCTCAGAATTTTGTATATTTTTTTTTTATGATGGCCCCAGGGCTCTTCCATACAATTCGAATCCCGCAAGCCTTTTTTTAAAAACTGCAAGCAATGTTTCTTAAATTTATATGGAGGGGGAAAAAAACACGAATTAAATTAACACTTTTGATAAAAGATAAGTCACAAGGGGGGTTGGGGGCACCGTATTTCAAAAAATATTATTATTCAATTATTTTATCACGAGTTATAGATTGGGCAAAAAATAATGTAGAAAAAAGGTGGGTAGATATGGAAAGTAAATTAAGTAAAACTGCACTGGGGAAGGTAATCTGGATCCCACCACAGTATAGAAGACTAAGTCCTGATGTTCATGATATTACAAAGCACGCCCTAGCAATATGGGACCAGATTCACAGGAAAGAAGGATGGAGTTTTAATTCACCACTTATACCCCTAAAAATTACTAAATTTTTCCCTCCAGGAGAAATTTTTTTTTTGGTAATTGGATTAGGAGAGATGACATCCAACTAAAAGATCTTATGGAGCAAAATAGATTACTATCATTGCAGGACTTGGAAAAGAGGAGAGATTTAGTATGGATTGATGAATGGAGATACGCTCAAATAAGACATTTTTTTGAAAGCCTCCCACAACCTGTTAGATCTGAAATGAATCTGCGGCCACTCTAAAGACTTTGTATAAAAAAAATGAAAAGGGAATAATTTCAATGTTATATAAAGTGTTGAATACCTCAAAACAACAGAGCGTACCTCCATTCATCAAGAAATGGGAAGAAGAAACGGGATCATCAATAAACAAATTTGAAATGAGACAGATAATAAATAGGGTCCATGTTACCTCTATAAACAATAAAGTAATGGAACAAAATTATAAATGCTTGGTACGATGGTACCTTACACCAGATAAAATACATTCATCCTTAGGAATTAACTCGCGTTTTTGCTGGAGAGGCTGTAGAGAAGTGGGCACAATGACCCATATCTGGTGGTCCTGCCCCAAAGTTAAAAATGTTTGGTCAAAAATCAGACAAAAAATTAAAGAAATAATAAACATGAATATCCCTGAGGACATTTGGGTATGTGTCTTGCACGGGGCTAGAATGCCAACCGAAAAATACTTAAAGACATTAATCCCAGATTTCCTCAACGCAGCAAAAAGTCAAATCATGAGTAACTGGCAACAAGAAGAGAGTCCCACACTAAGAGGATGGGGAAAAAAGCTAGATGAAATATACTATAATGAAAATTTTAAATTTAGAGAGGAAGAAACCTGGGCAGATTTTGAAGACAAATGGGATACTTGGAAAAAATATAAGGCTAAGATGGAATATGCAGAAATGATGGAGGCTTAAATAACAATGTGAGAAGGAAATTCCAGAAGAAGAGAGACGACAGAGGTCTAGCGGGAGGATCGGGGGGAGGTCGGGGGGGGGGGGGAGGAGGGAGGAGGGAGGGGGGAGTGGGATGGGGAGGGAGGGAGATAGGGACGGGAAAGGGGAAGGGATACCTCAATAGGAAAAAAAAATGTTTTATATATATATATTAATTCAACAAAAAAATAAAAAAAAATACCACCAAAAGAAAGCTCTATTTGTGGGGAAAAAAAGGACGTCAGTTTTGTTTGGGAGCCATGTTGCACGACCGCCCAATTGTCAGTTAAAGCGACGCAGTGACGGAAGCTGAAATTTCACCTGGGCACGAAGGGGGTATATGTGCCCAGTAAGCAAGTGGTTAAAGGAAAACTTTTTTTGGCTAAAATTAATGTCTGCAAGGTAGACAGACAGAATAGTGTAATGATTCTGTTAAAAAAAACGAGTAAATACCTATTAAATTCCTTCATCTATATCACCTCCGGCGTTCTAGTTGCTGTTCTCTCATTCACTTCCTGGTTTGCGGCGCTCGTTCATGTAAGAACTACATTTCCCAGTATGCATTGCGGCACGCCCAGTAATTCACACCTCCTTGAAGCCTCTAAAACGTAGAGAGCGTCCTGCTGCACAGATGTAGTTCCCAGGAGGGGGCGAGCACGTCACTGACCACCGCAGTAAACCCTCCCTTCACTGTGGTGAGTAACAATCAGACAAGCAGGAAGTGAACAGAACAGAGAAGAAATAGAGCAACTTCTGAGCAAAAATGAACAATGAGGTGAAAAGAGGAATGTCTGCAGGTAAAGGATGCTTATTATGAAAAAAATGTTTTTCCTTTACAACTCCTTCAAATGTCCTTATTTCTTCTGAGAAATCCTCAATTCCTGTTCTTCTGTCTGTAACTACACACAGTAATGCAAGGCTTTCTCCCTGGGAAAAAGCCTCTTGAGGGGGGGGAAGCTAGCAGGAGGGTCAGGACGCTTTCTACTTTGCAGATAGAGAAAGGAGTTGTGTGTTAGTGGGCGTCCTGACACTCCTGCTCACCCCCTCCCTCCTCAAGAGGTTTTCTCCACACCAGGGAGAAAACCTTGCATTACTGTGTGGAGTTACAGACAGAACAGGAAGTGAGGATTTCTCAGAAGAATTAAGGACATTTAAAAGCAAAATTGATGAGGTAAGTGAAGGAGGACTGCACTGAGGTAAAAGGAAGCTATTTAGGTTTTTTTTTTTACCTTTACAACCCCTTTAAGGCCATAAAGCCAGAGGCCAAAACTAAAATATATTTACAGACTGTGGAAATAATTATTGCTGTGTACACAAGAGTCTTGGCCAGATGAGGTTTTGCTCCCAGAATATTTCACAAGAGCAATAAACTCAGTTTATACAATGCTTGTTTTGATTGTTTAAGCACCCAGCTATGAAGGAATGTAAATATGGGCTCTTCAGCTCCTGAGGATATTCATCATACTGAAGGTGAACTGGCTACAAACTGTCACTCCAGAAAAAAAAAGCATCTTTTTAAAAGAATATTCCACTTCTGTAAAAAAAATAAAAAAAATAAAATGCACCTATTTGTTTTTTTGCATTGCAGCCACAAGTTAATACCATTGGAACAATATAATCAGTATTATTTTATTTATCGGTCAGTGGTCAGAAAGTTATGGCTGATTGTATGTAGCATTACCCCCAGTGGAGCTGCTGGATTTTTGGTCGGCGTGTTACCTTATGGCTCCTCTGAAATTCCTAGGGGTGAATGATGCGTATTGCATGTAGTAGAAGTAAAGGAATGTCCACGACAGGTGCTCTTTGCTGTGCTCTTTATTACCCAGCCGGGTGAAAACAAACTTGTGGTGTGAAAAGTAAAGTTGAAGAAGAAAGGAGAATATCAGATTCAGGCGTAATGATAGGAAACAGACGTAACACTTCTTTTCACCACTCCAGCCAGAGTGGGTTTAGTGTACCTGGACAAGCCTCTCTCACTGACCTGGCAGTCGGAGTATCACTCGGACAATTATAGGAATAAGTCTCTGCCACAGACCCTCCTTGGTGAACTTGAACTTGGGAGAAAGTCTCTGCCACAGACCCCTCTCAAAGAGCCTCAGAAGATACCTCTGCCACAGGTTCCCTCTGGGTTGAATTATCAGAGATATGCCTCCTTTATTGAGTTACGTCTAGATCGCCTTCAACTTGTTGCCCAGGTACCGACTGACAGGTGATCAATCCCTCGGTGTCCGGTTACCTCGGTCCCCGGTGGTTTATCCAGGCCCTTTTGGACCGCCAGCCTCTCAATGGCGCTCCTCAGACCGACTTCCCACAGAACATCTTGGGATCTTCAAAAATGGGAATCCAGTCACTCACTGGGTCCCCATCACAGTTCAGATGCTCCGGGTCAGCATGGCCTCGGAACCAGGAACACCGCATGGCACGCACGCCAGGCCAGTGTGGGTGCCACACTGGACGAAGAAGAACCCAGAAACAATGGTGTCTGCCCCATAAATATATGGGGTATTTCCCCCTCCCAGCATGCACAGCGAGGACAAACACCCGTGATTGGCTGCTGGGAAGAGCACCCAAACCACCACTCCACTGCTGCCACCTGCAGCACCGGGGCTGGAAGAACATGTATAATTGGCATAGAGACAATTATTAGCAGAAGCCGTCATGTTAAGGGCCTATTCAAACCATTTGAACAACCTTGCACCGTGCAATCTGCCTTGTTTACTACGGTATCAGATCAGACCACTGTGTTGCAGTTGTGTGCAGTGCATGGAGTAACCTACCCCCATACCTTCCACCCACCACCATCACCTCTGGAAAAAAAACAGTTCCACAATCATTGCCACTTTGGCATTGGCAAAGACACTTTAACCCACCCCCCCCCCCAAAATAAAAGGCCGACAATCATTGGTGGTCCATTACACTTCACCATTTCACTTGCTGCAATTCCCTCTGCATATACACTGCTCAAAAAATTCAAGGAACACTTTGAAAACATATCAGATCTCAACGGGCAAAAATCTCATGCTCGATATCTATACTGGTATGGACTGGGTACTGTGTTAGGAATGAAAGGATGGCACATCATTTGATGAAAATGATCCACCTACAGAGGGCTGAATTCAAAGACACGCCGAAAATCAAAGTGAAAAAATGATGCAGCAAGCTAGTCCATTTTGCTGGAATTTCATTGCACAGCTTAAAATGGTCCTCATTAGTTTGTATGGCCCCAAGTGTTTGTATGCATGCCTGACAACATCAGCGCATGCTCCTAATGAGACGACGGATGGTGTCCTGGGGTATTTCCTCCCAGATCTGGACCAGAGCATCACTGAGCTCCTGAACAGACTGAGGTGCAACCTGGCGGCACCGGATGGACAGAAATATAATGTCCCAGAGGTGTTCTTTTGGATTTAGGTCAGGTGAGCGTGGGGGGCCATTCAATGGTATCAATTTCTTCATCCTCCAGGAACTGGCTGCATGCTCTCGCCACATGAGGCTGGGCATTGTCGTGCACCAGGAGGAACCCAGGACCCACTGCACCAGTGTAGGGTCTGACAATGGGTCCAAGGATTTCATCCCGATACCTAATGGCAGTCAGGGTGCCACTGTGTAGCCTGTAGAGGTCTGTGTGTCCCTCCATGGATATGCCTCCCCAGACCATCACCAAACCGGTCATACTGAACGATGTTACAGGCAGCATAAAGTTCTCCGCGGCTTCTCCAGACCCTTTCACTTCTGTCACATATGCTCAGGGTGAACCTGCTCTCCTCTGTGAAAAGCATGGGGCACCAGTGGTGGACCTGCCAATTCTGGTGTTCAATGGAAAATGCCAATTGAGCTCCACAGTGCCCGGCAGTGAGCACAGAGCACACTAGAGGACGTCGGGCCCTCAGGCCACCCCCAGGAAGTCTGTTTCTGATTGTTTGGTCAGAGACATTCACACCAGTGGCCTGCTGGAGGTCATTTTGTAGGGCTCTGGCAGTGCTCATCCTGTTCCTCCTTGCACAAAGGGGCAGATACTGGTCCTGCTGATGGGTTAAGGACCTTCTATGGTTCTGTCCAGCTCTCCTAGAGTAACTGTCTGTCTCCTGGAATCTACTCCATTCTCTTGAGACTGTGCTGGGAGACACAGCAAACCTTTTGTCAATGCCACATATTAATGTGCCATCCTGGAGGAGTTGGACTGTCTGTGCAACCTTTATAGGGTCCAAGCAGGCCCGGATTTCCCACAAGGCCACCAAGGCCGGCAGGGTGCAGAGGGGCGGCAATGGCATGGAGTCCCCCGGGAGCGGTAAGTTGCTTTCTGGAATCCGCTTGCTCGTTCGCAAGTTGTCGCCGCAATCACTTGTAAAATGTGTGCTGCCCCCCCACATACCTCTCTTTCCACTGGCTCTATTTTTGGGACTCCGTCCTCGCCCAGGCTGCCGAGTCTGTCTCCTGTCCCTACCACCGATGTACGCAGTGAGAAGAGTGAGCTGTGCTCTTCCCATCTCAGCTGTGACAGGAGTTCTAGCACAGTGCTAGGACTCCTGTTTTGGAGGTGACAGGGTCAATAAAAAGAGCCTGTCACCTCCAATTGCTATCACACAGGGAATTGTTTTCTCCTGTGTGATAACTTTATTGCTAAGATAAAAATAAATAAGAAATTAAAATTATTAAAATAAAAAAGTAAAGAATAAGAAAAATATTAAAAATAAGAAAATTATAAAAATAAAGATAATATTTGAACTAACAGTTCTGCCCCTGCCATCTGGTTGCCATTCTCCATTGATTGGTGGGGGGGTGTTAGGTTGGCAGGGAGGGGAGTGCATTGCGGAACCTGGCCTTGGGGTGGCTGGGAGAGCAAATCCGGCCCTGGGTCCAAGTATCGCCTCGCACTACCAGTAGTGACACTGACCCTAGCCAAATGCAAAACTAGTGAAAAACAGTCAGAAAAGGTGAGTAGGGAAAAAAAGAACATAAATTTTGTTTGGGTACAACGTCTCACGACCGCACAATTGTCAGTTAAAGAGACGCAGTGCCGTATCGCAAAAAGTGGCCTGGTCATTGAGCAGCCAAATCTTCCAGGGGGGTTAAGAAGACAAATACAAAATTATATGAAAGCCTGCAAAGACACAACTGAAAATTAAATATTTTATTTCTATATGAATCCAATGAAGGCTGGTTCATCAGATTAGATTTCAATGTTTGCTTCTGCTTTGTAAAAGGAATTGGGCATTCACAGTGCGAATTGTACGATTTTTTTTTACATTTCCCTATGTATACTCTGAGGGTCGTGTGAAGTATTTAGCAGACAGTTGTTTGCATTTGTAGCAAGGGCAGATACATTTGCATACAAAATATACATTTTATAAGAACTTCACCAAATGGATGAAAAAACCAGTCCATCTAGATTTGGTAAAAATATCAAAAAAGCACCTTTTCAAAATTTAAAGTAGAACTTTAGGCAAAACAATTTTATTCGTTTTCGATACAGCAAGGAAGAGTTATGACCCCCGTTAATTTTTTTTTCGCCATCGGTGTCCCATTGGGATGTTTTATATTTTGTTATAAAATTTAGCAAATAGGTAATTTTTATCCTTCATTGATGTACACTGATGAGGCTGCACCGATGGGCACCGATAAGGCAGCACTTGTTTATGTCAGAGGAGAATGGGCAGAGATGATAGAAAGGCAACAGTAATGCAAAAAAACACTCATTACAAACAAGGTATGGAGAATACCATCTCTGAACGCACAACACATTGAACCTTGAAGCAGATGGGCTACAGCAGCAGAAGACCACACCGGGTGCTACTCCTGTCTGCTAAGAACAGGAAACAGAGGCCACAATTCGCACAGGCTCACCAAAATTAAACAATAGAAGATCAGAAAAACTTTGCCTGGTCTGATAAGTCTCAATTTCAGCTGTGACATTTAGATGGTCGGGTCAGAATTTGGAGTAAACAACATGAAAGCATGGATCCATCCTGCCTTGTATCAACGGTTCAGGCTGGTGGTGGTGTAATGGTGTAAGGGATATTTTCTTGGCACACTTTGGGCCCCTTCCACTGAATATCAGTCTGGATTCCGTCCTGGTAGAGGCAAAGAGACTGCTCTGATTAAAGTTAAGGATGATTGCCTATGGGCCATGGACAGTGACGAGGCTTCAGCATTAATACTGCTGGATTTGTCGGCTACATTCGATACTATAGATCAGGAGTCTCCAAACATTCTAAACAAAGGGCCGGTTTATTGTCCTTCAGACTCTTGGAGGGCCGGACTTTGTCCAGCGGGGTTGGAAATTTTCCTGGCATCAGTGGGACTAAACATCTGGTATTAGGGGAGGAATAGTGCCCCATCGTTGGTATCATAGGGAGGAATAGTGACCCATTAATGGTGTTGGAGGGAGAAATGGTGCTCCACTGTCGTGTCAGATGGCAGAATAGTGTCTTGTATCATTGGGAGGAATAGTGCTCCAAGGGCCGGAAAAGGGCAAGTAAAGGGCTGCATCCGGCCCTCGGGCCACATTTTGGAGACCACTGCTATAGATCATGCCAGACTTCTGGAAAGGCTGGTGTCTGTGGCTGGGCTTGAGGACATGACATTGACGTGGATGGCCTCATTCCTGCAGAATAGGGCTCAGAGGGTAAGACTAGGAATGTATTATTCATCTAATAGTTCCTTGTCCTGCGGGGTTCTTTAGGGTTCGCCGTTATCGCTGATATTATTTAATAACTACAAAAGGCCGCTGCTGTATATTATTCGGCGCCATAACCTTAGCGTTCACGTTTATGCAGACGATACGCAGATCTATTTTAAGCTGCCTAAAAATGAGTAAGTCCAGGTGGATTTGGCATCCTGCCTGGAGGAAATACAGTCCTGGATGGGAGCCAATTATTTAAAACTTAATGGCTCAAAAATGGAATGTATTATCATTAGTAGGGTTGTCCCGATACCGATACTAGTATCGGTATCGGGACCGATACCGAGTATTTGCGGGAGTACTTGTACTCCCGCAAATACCCCCGATGCCTAATCCGGATACTTTTTTTTCTTTCGGAGTGGGGGCGGAGTGGGGGCAGAGAGAGGGCAGAAAGCGGGCGGTGAGCAGGCGGGAACCGATCAGAGGGGAGACTGAGGGGGCAGCGAGGAAGGCGAGTGGAGGCGGACAGGAGGGAACCGATCGGAGAGGAGACTGAGGGGGCAGCGAGGAAGGCGGAGAGGAGGCGGAGAAGAAGTCGGAGAGCAGAGCAGTCCCCAGGTATGTATAACATCACACTGGATGGAGAGCTGCTGCCGCTGCCGCCGTCTAGCTGTTCGGCGCTTAAGCCAGGGAACATAACAGCTTTCATTTGAATAGTTGCTGTTCCCCGCCACGCGTCGACATGGCCGCTCCCCCTTGTCGGGCACTTTTCCCAGGATTGGACAGGTGATCTGTCTATCAAAGTATGTTCCCTGGCCTGAGCACCGAACAACTAGATGGCGGGGGAGACATGACTGCATATGAGGGGGAGACATGACTGCATATGAGGGGGAGACATGGCTGCATATGGGGGGGAGACATGGCTGCATATGAGGGGGAGTCATGGCTTCATATGGGGGGGGGAGACATGGCTGCATATGTGGGGGAGTCATGGCTTCATATGAGGGGGAGACATGGCTTCATATGGGGGGGAGACATGGCTGCATATGAGGGGGAGTCATGACTGCATATGAGGGGGGAGTTATGGCTGCATATGGGGGGGACACAAGGCTGCATATGAGGGGGAGACAGGGCTGCATATGAGGGGGAGTCATGGCTTCATATGAGGGGGAGACATGGCTTCATATGGGGGGGGGGAGACATGGCTGCATATGAGGGGGAGACATGGCTGCATATGAGGGGGAGTAATGGCTTCATATGGGGGGGGAGACATGGCTGCATAAGTGGGGGAGTCATGGCTTCATATGAGGGGGAGACATGGCTTCATATGGGGGGGAGACATGGCTGCATATGAGGGGGAGTCATGACTGCATATGAGGGGGGAGTTATGGCTGCATATGGGGGGGACACAAGGCTGCATATGAGGGGGAGACAGGGCTGCATATGAGGGGGAGTAATGGCTTCATATGAGGGGGAGACATGGCTTCATATGGGGGGGGGAGACATGGCTGCATATGAGGGGGAGACATGGCTGCATATGAGGGGGAGTCATGGCTTCATATGAGGGGGAGACATGGCTTCATATGGGGGGGAGACATGGCTGCATATGAGGGGGAGTCATGACTGCATATGAGGGGGAGACATGGCTTCATATGGGGGGGAGACATGACTGCATATGAGGGGGGAGTTATGGCTGCATATGGGGGGGAGACATGGCTGCATATGAGGGGGAGACATGGCTTCATATGAGGGGGAGTCATGGCTTCATATGAGGGGGAGACATGGCTTCATATGGGGGGGAGACATGGCTGCATATGAGGGGGAGTCATGACTGCATATGAGGGGGAGACATGGCTTCATATGGGGGGGGAGACATGACTGCATATGAGGGGGGAGTTATGGCTGCATATGGGGGGGACACAAGGCTGCATATGGGGGGACACAAGGCTGCATTTGGGAACACATGGCTGCATTTGGGAACACATGGCTGCATTTAAAAAAAAGTATCGGTATTCGGTATCGGCGAGTACATAAAAAAAAGTATCGGTACTCGGTCCTAAAAAAGAGGCATCGGGACAACCCTAATCATTAGTTTAACTGATTTTCCTTCTTGGCCGGTCTTGTTTATGCCATACCCGCCCCCTGCTACCAAGGTTCAGGACTTGGGAATTATTTTGGATTCCAAATTGTCATTGAAGGCGCAGGTAAATCAGGTGGTAAGCTTGTGTTACTACCAACTGAAACTTCTGCGTTCTACATTGCATTTCATTGACGAGGTGGACAAAGTCCAGGTGATCAATGCTTTCATTGTTAGTCGGCTGGACTACTGTAATGCGTTATACATGGGGTGTCCAAAAACCCTTCTGCATAAGCTTCAGCTAATCCAAAATGTCGCAGCTAGGTTATTATCGGGAGTGGGTCTTCAGGACCATATTACACCATCTCTGAAAGCCTTACATTGGTTACCGGTTGCTGAACGGGTCTCGTTCAAAGTGGGTTGCATCGTCCACAAAGCTATCCATAGGATAGGCCCAGGGTATTTGCAAGAAAAATGTACCTGTTACGTTCCCAGCAGATCATTAAAATCTGCTGATCAGGCTAATTTGACTGTCCCTAAATTTAGAAGAACTAAATGTGGAGGGAGGACGCTGGATGCACAAGGTTCAATATTCTGGAATTCTCTACCTCTATACATAAGACGTGAGAAGGATTTATTAAAATCAATTTTCTCAAGTGTATGGCCCTGATTAGGGTAAGATATTAGCATTTTTAGTCTTTTTAAATGTTATTATGTGGTTTTATATTATTATCGTACAGTAATGAGACATTTGTTTTGTACAGCCATGGCCAAAAGTTTTGAGAATGACACAAATACTAATTTTCACAAAGTCCGCTGCCTCAGTTTTTGAGATGGGAAATTGCATATACTCCAGAATGTTATGAAGAGGGATCAGACGAATTTCAATTAATTGCAAAGTTCCTCTTTGTCATGAAAATTAATTTAAAGCGGAGGTTCACCGAAAAACCAACTCTGTCCCATCCCATCCAGCATACTTGCGTCAGTGCCAGTATGCTGTTTTTTTTTTTTTTTAAATCGCTCTACTTACTGTGTAATGGATCATTTTATTTTCTCCCTCCCACGGGGATCAGCGCGGCTATGGCGCATCACGCCTTCCGAAAATAGCCGGACTAGGACTCTGCTCTTCCCGACGCTATACGGCGCCTGCGCACAGACCTAGGAGCTGACTGCGCAGGCGCCGTATATAGCTGAGTCCTATTTCGGCTTTTTTCGGAGGGCGTGACGCGCCATAGCCATAGGACTCAGCTATATACGGCGCCTGCAAGGCAAAAGTGATAACTAAGTGGCTCGGGGACCAAAACGTTGACATTTTGGGTCCATGATCTGGAAACTCCCCATTGAGAACTTGTGGTCAATCCTCAAGAGGTGGGTGGACAAACAAAAACCCACTAATTCTGTCAAACTCCAAAAAGTCATTATGAAAGAATGGGTTGCCATCAGTCAGGAATTGGCCCAGAAGTTGATTAAAAGCATGCCCAGTCGAATTGCAGAGGTCCTGAAAAAGAAGGGCCAACACTGCAAATACAGACTCTTTGCATAAATGTCATGCAATTGTCGATAAAAGCCTTTGAAACGTATGAAGTGCGTGTAATTATATTTCACTACATCACAGAAACAAAGGTCTAAAAGCAGTTTAGCAGCAAACTTTGTGAAAACTAATATTTGTGTCATTCTCAAAACTTTTGGCCACAACTGTACATGTATATGTTGGTTCTATGAGCGCATTGAGGCCTTCGGGTAATGACTGCGCTCCCAATAAGCATTTTAATAAAAAAATAAATTGAGCATCAGTTAAACACCACGGCCTACCTAAGTATTGCTGACCATGTCCATCTCTTTATGACTAATGTCCCCATCTTCTGATGGCTCCTCCTGGCAGGATAATGCACCATGTCACAAACCTCCAATCACTTCACCACTAAACAATGAGGTCACTGTTCTCCAATGGCCTCTACACTCACCAGATCTCAATCCAATAGAGCAGTGTTTCTCAACTCCAGTCCTTAAGGTGCCCCAACAGGTCATGTTTTCAGGATTTCCTTCAGATGGAACGGCTGTGGTAATTACTAAGGCAGTGAAACTGATCAAATCACCTGTGCAAAATAATGGAAAGCCTGAAAACCTGACCTGTTGGGGCAGCTTGAGGACTGGAGTTGAGAAACGCTGCAATAAAGCACCTTTGGGATCTGGTGGAATGGGAGATTTGCATCATGGTTCTGCAGCAAATGTGTGATGCTATCATGTCAATATGGACCAAGATCTCTAAGGAATGTTTCCAACACCTTGTTGAATGTATGCCATGAAGAAATGAGGCAGCTCTGAAGGCAAAAGAGGGTCCAACCCGGTACTAGCGTCGTGTACCTAATAAAGTAAGTGTGTGTAAAGTGCTGTGGAAATTGTCGGTGCAATATAAGTACCTGTAATAAATGTGAGTAATCTGCACATGTAGTTAATTTTCTCCTAACTACAAGGTCATCTCCAGCAAATAGACTCACTTTTTAAGGAATGCAACAGGCAACGTAATCAATCACCACTCACCATCACCAGAGCTCGACTCCAATAGCTCTACAAACATCTGACCTTTCAGGCAAACTCAGTGTATTTTATACTTGCAGTCAGATACAAATGGCGCGTGCCAAATACACAGGCAAACCTCTGGTTCTGTCCAAACAGTCCTCTTCTTCAGGTCTAATATATAACGTAATGCAGTATTTGTGGATCTCTGTGGCAGCGTTCCTCAGTTCATGGTGGTAGTTTAATTGTACAACGGAACCTTGATTTATGAGTAACGCGCATTTTAACCACTTAAGGACCGCCGCATGTACATTTACGTCGGCAGAATGGCACCGACAGGCACATCAACATATATACACGTTGGTGCCTTGGGGGGGGGTTCGGTCCGCGGGGCTGCAGGAGCGATCCCACAAGAGGGGGCGGCTATTCATTTTTGTCCGCCCCCTCCGGATCGCTCCCAGCCAATGCACGCGCCCGTCCGCCCGCCCTGTCACTTCCTCCTCCTGTGTAAAACACAGGAAGGAGGAAGCAATGTGATTTCTCCCTCGGCAGTTTTTTCAACCACCGCTGATGAGAGATCACCACACAGTAAGTCTGCACTAACACTACACATAAACACATTTACCCCCGGGATCGCCCCCCTCCCCCCTGTCACAGTGTCACTGAATGCAGTAATCATACATGTATGATTACTGTATTTACTGTCAGTCAGTTAGTGTTAGGTCCAGGGTAGCCCCCGTACCCCCCCCCTAATAAAGTTTTAACCCCTTGATCACCGCCCTAGTTAACCCTTTCACTCCCTATTGCCAGCATCACTAAGCGATCATTTTTCTGATCGCTGTATTAGTGTCGCTGTTCCCGCTAGGTAGCTAATTATTTTTTATTGCGATTTTTTTTTTACTAAAGACATGTGGCTAAATAAATTTTGGCCTAAATGTTTGACTAAAATTTAGTTTATTGATTTCTCTTATAACAAAAAGTAAAAAATATTGTTTTTTTTTTCAAAAATGTCACTCTATTTTTGTATATAGCGCAAAAAATAAAAATCACAATTTTTATTTTGTGCGCTTTAAACAAAAATAGAGCCAATTTTTTTGCAAAAAAAAAATCTATATATTTTTTACTTTTTGATATTAGAAAAATCAAATAAACAACATTTTAGTCAAATATTTAGGCCAAGATGTATTCAGCCACATGTCTTTTTATTTTTTACTAAAAACTAGCTACCTAGTGGCAACAGTGACACTAATACAGCGATCAGAAAAATGATCACTTAGTGACACTGGCAATAGGGGGTGAAAGGGTTAACTAGGGCAGTGATCAAGGGGTTACAAACTTTATATGGGGGGGGGGGGGGTACAGGGCTACCCTGGACCTAACACTAACTGCCTGTCACACTGACACTAAATGCAGTGATTGGTAAATATATGATCACTGCAATCAGTGACACTGTGTGTTAGGGGGGGTGGGGGTGATCGGAAGGGATTAAGTGTGCCTATGTGTGTGATGTCAGTGTAGTGTTGGTGTGACTTACTATGTCATGTCTTCTCTCCTCTCGGCGGATTGAAAATACCGCCGAGAGGAGAGCTGACATCACTTCCTCTGCCTGTGTTTACATTACATAGGCAGAGGAAGTGCACTGCAGGGAGGACGCGCGTTGGCTGGGAGCGATCCGGAGGGGGCGGACAAAAACAAACAACCGCCCCCCTCATCTCGGATCGCTCCTGCAGCCACGGTGACCGCCGCAAGTACCAGGAAGGGGGGGGGTCCCACGGACCCACGTCTAGGCAGGGACGTACAGGTACGCCAATGTGCCTGTCCGTGCCATTCTGCGGACGTAAATGTACATGCAGCGGTCCCCAAGCAGTTAAGCAATAATTTATCGTGCGAAACGCGTCAGCTGCTTTACTCCTGTGTTGTGTGCTGTGACTTGTAGAGCATTTTTCCTTTTTTTTTTAAATAAAGACAACCATCCAGGTTTTTTGGAGTGTGGCTGTCCATATTTTCTTTTTCCATCTAATAGGGTGTGCAGTACGGAATTTGGCCAGAGGTGCGGGGGCGCCGGTGACACTTGCAACCTATTGGGAGTCGTTTGGAAATAATCCAATCCCGAGCCTTTCCGTGATCAGCCGAGCTGTCAGAGAGTATTACCAAAGCTCTCTGGCACCCCCCACCTTTGGCCACATGCGGTATTGCATGCCATAGAAGTCAATACAGAACAAATTATCTTCATTTGGCCCTTTATGTCGGGACTAAATGGTTGCCTTTTTTTCTTCCTGGATTTTACACAGTCAGGTTGACAAAAAAATTAATAAAAAAAACACCATCTAGTTTAACCAAGAAAATTTGTGCCGATTACTACCAAACCCCTATTTAGAAGGCTTGCAGATAACGAAGACCTTCACTGATGGTCTACAGTCAGCATTCACTCCCATACCCAATTCTAAAAACAGGACATTGGAGGCATGTTTAGTTTTGTCCCCAAAAATCTTGCAGAGGTGATTGCAATGACAATAAGGTCCATAAAGACATGAATGAGTGAGTTTGGGGTGGAGAAACTTGACTGGCCTGTAGAGTCCTGACTTTAACACAATAGAACACCTTTGGTATGACAGAACAAAGACTACGAGCCAGGCCTTCTCATCCGTGCCCGACCTCACAAATGCACTTCTGGTAGAATGAGAATGTTTGACCAAAGACACACATCTAAACCTTGTGGACAGGTAATGGAAAAGGTTAAATTGCGCTCATTATTACAATAAAAATAGCTGCGATCATAAAAGTGTTATACAACACAAGAACAATGTAACCAAAAAAATGAGATTGCGCTGAAAATTACATGTAAATAACTCAAACCGGCTATTAAAACATGTATACAGATAAATGTTATCCAAGTGGTTTTGCTAATTCAGCATGTGCACAGATAAGCATTTCCAAAACGTAGATAAATATCTCCAACATAAATGTCCATCAACATATGGGTGAGTTCATTGATAGATATTCCCACAGGTGCCAAAATCACACGGTTGGAAAAGTGTGGTATAGAAAGAACCTCCACCGAAGTCATCTAAAGCCTCTTACCAGACAGACATATATTATGGGCATAATATAGTTAATGCTGCTCCTTAGCAATCAGGGAGAGATCCAATGCATACAGCCTGGTTGTCAGATTTAGGTATGAGGTGTCTCCGAATTTTCCACAGACATAAAAAAACAAGAAGCCTCACATAGCATAAAATCCTTATTTAATCGAATAAAACAAAAGTCTTGCACTTACATCCAAATGCAGAAATCAAGGCGAAAAAACACACATCAGCCGGCCGGCTTGAATACACAGCCCGTATTCCGGGTAGAGAGATGGAAAACACGCGGTGACGTCAGAACGTCTCCTCCCTACGTTTCGTCTGAGAAGACTTGATCACGGGACACTGGTGTCCCCGTGATCAAGTCTTCTCAGACGAAACGTAGGGAGGAGACGTTCGGACGTCACCGCGTGTTTTCCATCTCTCTACCCGGAATACGGGCTGTGTATTCAAGCCGGCCGGCTGATGTGTGTTTTTTCGCCTTGATTTCTGCATTTGGATGTAAGTGCAAGACTTTTGTTTTATTCGATTAAATAAGGATTTTATGCTATGTGAGGCTTCTTGTTTTTTTATGTCTGTGGAAAATTCGGAGACACCTCATACCTAAATCTGACAACCAGGCTGTATGCATTGGATCTCTCCCTGATTGCTAAGGAGCAGCATTAACTATATTATGCCCATAATATATGTCTGTCTGGTAAGAGGCTTTAGATGACTTCGGTGGAGGTTCTTTCTATACCACACTTTTCCAACCGTGTGATTTTGGCACCTGTGGGAATATCTATCAATGAACTCACCCATATGTTGATGGACATTTATGTTGGAGATATTTATCTACCTTTTGGAAATGCTTATCTGTGCACATGCTGAATTAGCAAAACCACTTGGATAACATTTATCTGTATACATGTTTTAATAGCCGGTTTGAGTTATTTACATGTAATTTTCAGCGCGATCTCATTTTTTTGGAAACCTTGTGGACAGCCTTCCCAGAAGAGTTGAAGCGGTTATAGATGCAAATGGTGGGCCAACCCAATGGACTAAGACTTAAAGGAATGGTAAAGGTTTTATTTACCCGAGCCTGTTCACCTGCTGCGCTCGCCCCCAGTGGCCTTTCCTCCACTTCGTCTGGCCGTTGATTGACTAGATTGATAGCAGTGCAGCCATTGGCTCACGCTGCTGTCAATCACATCCAATGGACGTGGTGCGCTGGGCCGATTGATACAGTGGGCGGCTATAGCACAGGAGCACGCCTGCAAGAACTAACCCACCATGGGAGAGAGCTCCCATGAAGGGGGTTAGTTCTTGCGGGGAGGAGCCAAGACAGCCGCCGAGGGACCCCAGAAGACCAGGATCCGGGGCAGTGTGCAAAACGAGCTGCACAGGGGAGGCAAGAATAACATGTTTGTTATTTAAAAAGGGAACATTTAGTATCCATTTAATGCCATTAAAATTCATGTGTGTGTAAAGGCAAGTGTCCCAATACTTTTGGCAATATAATGCATCTTGGACAGGCACAGTGAAACCTGGAAGTGGAATTCTTCAAATAAAGCCAGCACATAAAAACAGACATGTCAATCACAAAAGGGAAGGAAAAAAAAGGTATATTATATTTATTTATACGGATATTTATATATACTGTGTATACACAATTCAAGTCTAAGTGATGTTTTACAAAGACTGGCTTTTCAGACATCGGTAATGATAAACCAGTGCCCAGCATCGAACTCAAAGAGAGACAGGGTCACAGATACAATTCCTTCATTGTTTCGCTCCATATAGAACCAGAGAAAGAATTTGAAAACCTCTAACAGTCCGACGTCTGGGTGTTCCGGACCCGCTAACAGGAAAAGTAGGCACTGAGGAGTTAGGTTACCAGTAAGAAACGGAAAACATAAAACACTTAAAAAGGCCAAACATATCAATACAAAGTATAAACCAGTGTCCCACCTTCTCCATGTAACCTGGTCATGACACGCTTGGAAGTAACAAGTCATTTGTAATGTAGAGGAGCCGCTGTCAGGAATGTGGGGAGGATTGGGAAAGGTAAAGTGCACCTGTGGCTCTCTGATGTACGGGGTCAAATGTGAGGCATCCAAAATTATTGCAACAAGCATGTTAGGAACGAGCGACATTACAAAAGCACAGAATGACCCCATACACACCATCAGATTTTCTGCAGATTTACCAAAACCATGCTGTGCAAAGGCCTGCCTGATT
The DNA here is from genome assembly GCA_029574335.1 of Rana kukunoris. NCBI lineage: Eukaryota > Metazoa > Chordata > Amphibia > Anura > Ranidae > Rana > Rana kukunoris. The sequence continues at coordinate 500,996,679 of CM056052.1, forward strand.
GCATACAAATTAAAACACACGATCGGAATTTCCACCAACGAATGTTCGATGCAAGCTTGTTGTCGGAAATTCTGACCGTGTGTAGGCGCCATCGGAATTTCCGACAACAAAAATTGGAGAGCTGCTTCTCAATTTTTCGACAACAAAAGTTCTTGTCGGAAATTCTGATCGTCTGTATGCAATTCCGACGCACAAAAGTCCTAGGCATGCTCGGAATCATTGAACTTCATTTTTCTCGGCTCTTTGTAGTGTTGTACGTCACCGCGTTCTTGACGTTCAGAATTTCTGACATTTGTGTGACCGTGTGTATGCAAGACAAGATTGAGCCAACAATCCGTCTACAAAAAAAAAAAAAATCCAGTTTTTATGTCGGAAATTAAGCCTCATACACGATCGGATTTTCTGCGGACACAGTAAAGGACTTTTGTCCGAAGGGCGTTGGCCAGGAACTTGTTTTGCATACAAACAGCAAAGAATTGTTGGCCAACAAACACAAAACAACGTGTTTTCCAGCTCTTTAGCACCACCCTTTGGGGGCAAACTTCTGCCAATGTTATGGTGAGCATTGCTTCTGTACACCCGATGGGAAAATCTGACAACACACAATTGTTGGGGGACAATTTTAAAGCATGCTAACGTTCGTTAGCGGAAAATCGACAATTGTCTGATGGAGCATACAAAACGGTCATATTTTCCCGCCAACAGCCTGCCATCACACAATTCCCGTTGGATAATCCGATCGTGCGTACAAGGGCTTTAGGCTTTGTTCAAACGAGATGCTGATGCAGCTCCCATCAGGGGTCCAGTGCGTCCTAATTCTCCGTTTCAGGTCCAATTTCAGCCCGAATTTTGGTCTGAATTCAGACCTGAAAAAGGGCCAAAAGACGCACAGGGCTCCTGTGCAAATGTGCAGCGCAGCCGCATCGGAGATACGTGAGCCGGCTTCATAGAGAGCTGGTCATTCTCCTGCTATTGCGAATTGAATGCGGAGATCCAGCATCCAATTCACAATAGTGTGAACCTGGCCTTTTATTTTATATGGTTTTGGTAAATCTGAAGACAAAAATCTGCAGAAAATCAAATGGTGTGTATGGGGCAGAGATGGGTGCATGAACCAGATTAGCACATACCAGCATTGGCGATTTTTTTTTCCCAATTGAACAGCATTGGCAATTTCTGCAGTGAATGAGACTTAACTGGCAATGGCCAAATTATGCCATGAAGAAGGGGGGGGGGGGGGGGGGTGAAATCAAATGGCAAGGCAATGCAAAATCCCCCAAACTTCCTTGGAACTTAAAGTGTTACTAAACCCAGGACCCTGCATTCATTATATTTGGTCTTCCACAGTACATGGAAATGCAATTATTTTAGTAAATATAGACTGCTAAATACCTTTTCTCATCAGCAGTATAGATCAGTCTTATGACTACTATCAGTCTCTGGTTAAATCTTGTAGGAGAACCCCTGACCCTCTGTCTAGACCGTGCTGATTGGTTCAGTGCGGATCACATGCACCCCCTCCCAGAAAAGAAAATACCCTTTAGCAATACACACAAAACTGAGCATGTGCACAGTGACACCAAAGCCCCTGTGCAATCAGCAGATGGATCAGGACAGTGGAGAAAAAGGGGAGGATCAGAGAAGACCGGATCAAAAAGCCTTTTTACACAATACGGAGGATTACCCCCTTAGGTTACACAGCGAGTATAACAAGCAAACTTGACTGCATAGAGACTGATTTTACTGTTGTGGGTTTAGTAACATTTTAACTCCACTTCACGCCACATTGGAAATATGGAGGATCAGTTGTTGCAGAAGATTTGGGACTATGCCATTATACCACATCAGAACACAAAGGCACAAATGCAGGTAGCAGACTGACGGCACATAGGTTGCCATATTACTGCAATAATAGCATTTGGAACCCCAAATGGATGCTTTTCACAAGGTGCAATTTATCAGCATTATAATAAATTTGAACCCAACTGGTAGGTTGGTAAAAACTGTACTCAGTGATTATAAAATGTTACATCCGGCATGCAAACCCTTATGTGCCTTAGGCCTCTGACCACTAAGCATAATCAGTCAAGGTCTGTTCACAATACAGTCACATATAAAACACTCATTGGCATTTCCCCGTAAAAGGGGTTCTGAGCTCCCCTTTTTTGTAGCATAATCAGGAGGGTGGCTCTAAATGGGAAAAAAAAGTGACCGCCTAGACGGGTCCATTCATTTTAAACATAGGGGCATTCCAGACATTCGAAAACATGGTTTGAACCGGAGTGGGTCACTTCTACAAGGAACCCGACTAGTCTAACGAGGTCTGCCCTTAAATGTGACCACTGCAAATGTCGACGGAGCGGAGGTTAAAAAGTTTCTAATCATGCTATTTAAAGTAAAACTAGAGGCAAAACTTTTTTCCCCCCCCATTTCAGATAAAATAGGGGAGAGTTATAACCAGTGTCAGATTATTGCCACGTGTGTCCCCATTTGGGAGATATCCATTCACTTCCTTTCCCATAGGCAAAAACAGGAAGCAGTGATAGGAAATCCCTGCAAATTAAAGGAATTCCAGGGTGGCACCAGAACTAGTGTCCCCATTGGGAAGATTACCCTCTAGTACACAGGTGTCAAACACAAGGCCCGCGGGCCGAAACCGGCTCTCAAAGCCATTTCATTTGGCCCTCACACCTCTCCTGCAGCTGCAGGAGCACTCCAGACCCTGCATTTTTTGCTTTCAAGCAATGCATCCCATCTTCCCAGCAGCAGCAAAAGGAAAGTTGGGGTGCAGTGTGATGCAAGGTAGAGTGGGGGAATCAACTCCTGACGGTGGTGTGGCTCTGCCATCTAATGTAAAGGGGAGAGGACGCGCTACACATCTAATCTTACAGATACAATCGGCCCTTTTGAGGGCAATCATAATGCTGATGCGGCCCACAATGAAATTGAGTTTGACACCCCTGCTCTAGTACTTTTCTGGGAACAACCCAAAATGTGGGTAGGAAGCAGGTCAAATAGAAAGGTTGAATCTCCCCAACAGGGACACAGATAGCGATAAAAACCTGAAAACGTCCAGCTTAAAAAAAACATACTTATGCAGGCGGCATTTTTTGTCAGCCTGTAAAAGCACCTCTATGCAAGCCTGCGTGTCCATGTACACATTAGGTGTACATGGACAAAAAAAAAAAACCACGACAAAAAGGTGCGTTCTTGAGAGGAACGCTCCAGGTGAAAAACGCTATTCACGTAAAGCATATGCATGCAAATGCATTCCAGAGACCAGAATACATTTTTCTTCTAGCCAGTAGAACGCATGTACACATACATGCATGTGCAATACACAGCTTTTAGTGCATCTTTTCTGCCAGGAGGGGATTTTTCAGTTGCCCTGTGGGCATGAGGCCGAATTTGGAGCAAAGTTTGCATGATATAACTTTAGGCCAATGATCATTCTTCAATAAAGATTCGGATACTATTTGATGATTTGTGATGTGCTGGCTAATATGTGCATTTGATGTGTGCAACATGCACAAGCACAGGTCATGTGACAATTGGCAGAAAACAGGTTCTCTGGTAACAGGGGCCCACAAAATCCTGAATCTCTCATCAATAGGCTGCGTGATAAACCAAGGGGCTCCCTATTGGAGGAAGTGGGGTGTCACACCATGACACCCTTCCCTCAAAACAATACTAAAACAAGAAGTTTAGACAAACAAACCTATTAAAGGGCAAAGCCAACCCAAGTCAAATGGATCTTTGAAGGAAGCACTCACCTAGTCCGACTTACCCACTCTGACCCCAAGACAAAGTTAATGCGGAGCCAAGGAACATTGCCCAACTTTTTCTTCTTAAATCAAACCAAAACTCAACAGGCTTGGCTGGAGGATCATTTTAGATACATGGGCAAATCTGTGGAGTTTCATTAAAAATTACAGTTAAGCAGCCAAAGACACAGGTGTGTAGAGCTTTACCCGCCAAGGAATTTCCATCTACCGTATTTATAGCGTATAACATGCACTTTTTTCCCCTTAAAAATCAGGAGAAAATTGTGGGTGCGCGTTATACGCCGATCCCTGCCGTCTCTGAGGGAAGAGAACCGAGTGCCGCTGAATTACATAGAGCCGCAATCTCCTTCCTGTGTACCCGGTGCTCCGTCACGCACAGCCACGCCTCCTGGCCCCACATTGGACCACTGTACTGTCTATCATATGAGCAGGGGCAGGAGGCGTTTCTGTGAGTGACAAGCGCCGGGTACACAGGAAAGACATTGCGGCTCTATGCAATTCAGCGGCTCTCGCTCCAACTCTTCCCTCGGAGACAGCACAATCCAACACTGGTGGCAAAGGCAAGACTGCAGATGGGCACTGAACAGGATGCATTTTGGTAAATTTATAGGCTGCAGAGGGGCACAGATCAGGCTGCATTGATGCTCACTGACCATTATTTTGCTTCAAAGCGATTTAAAAAAATAAAAATAATTTCCTGAAACTTTCCTCTTAAATTGGGGTGCGTGTTATACGCCGATAAATACGGTAGCTACTTTTGAGATTCACTCTGCCCTGCCAGTGAGCACGGCCGGGTCCATGACCGTACTCGTCTCAAAAGCAGATAAAGAAACAGAGCTCGGCAAAGACTGACCCAAGCTTATAATTAGCAAGCTCTCTGTGTTACATCAACAACAAATGTGTAAAGCAGTAGAAGTTGTCTTAAAGCGGAGCTCCACCCTAAAGTTAAGTTCCGCTGATCGGAACCCTCCCCCCCTCCGGTGTCACATTTGACACCTTTCAGGGGAGGGGTGCAGATACCTGTCTAAAGACAGGTATTTGCACCCACTTCCGGCCCAGCATTCACGGGCAAAAGGCGGGTTTTCCTACACTTCCCGTCGCGTGCTGGGAACACTCGGCTCCCAGCACACATCGGGAGCCAATCGGCGGGCGCAGCGCGACTCTCGCATGCGCCGTAGGGAACCGGGCAGTGAAGCCGGAGCGCATCACTTCCTGGTTCCCTCAACGTGGATGGAGGGGGGAGCAGCAGAGACGAGCGATTGCTCGTCCTCTGCTGCAGACGGCGCTGGACTCTAGGACAGGTAAGTGTCCTAAAATTAAAAGTCAGCAGCTGCAGTATTTGTAGCTGCTGGCTTTTAATATTTTTTGATGGGCCATCCGCTTTAAAGTATTGTCCTTCCCAATTTGGCCCCACAGTACAGGGGAGTACAGGAGCCAATGTAAAGACAAACTGAGGTACTTTTTAAAAAATGTTAAAGGATTTGTCTTTTTTTTTAATATAACTTGCTTAAATTCTATTACAGGGGGTCTCCGACTTACGAACGAGTTGGGGCCTTCCCTGTTTGTAATCCGGAAATGTTCTTAAGTCGGGCCGCGCATGCGCAGAACGGCAATTAAGCACATTTCCCGAGGCTCCGTCTGGCCGCGCATGTGCAGAACAGCAGATAGTCCCCGCAGCGTCCCGTTCATAAGTAGGAATGGTTCGTAAGTCGGGGATCCCCTGTATGTCCGTCTAGAATTCTGCTTTACATTGCAGGAGTAAGCTTGTTAGTTTATAGATTTGATTATTTTCATGGACACAAAGAAGGAGTGAGCTTACTTTGAAAGAAAAATCGATCACACAGCAAAATACCTGCATGAGAAACCACATAGGGAAGCTTGTTATCAAGCTAAAAACAAGGTTTGTGAGCGGTGGTGCAGAACCCCAATTAGCCAAAGCAATTGGTGGACAGTAGGAGTGGTCTGGTGGGGTGGGGGGAGAACACCAATTCTTACGGATCACAAATGAGAATCGGTACTGGTAAAGCATGAGGAGGCCCTTCAGCTCCACACATACTTCTACACTAGAGAAGCTCTATGGCTGGTATGGAACTATTCACTTCTCTGTTGTCTAAGGCAATGGTTCTCAACCTTGTCCTCAAGTACCCCCAACAGGTCATGTTTTGGGAATTTCTCTTTGATAAAATAGCTGTCCAAAATACCAAGCCATTGACTCCGATTTAAAGCACCTGTGCAAGATGAAGAAAAACCTGCAAACATGGCCTGTTGGGGGGTACTTGAGGACAGGGTGACAGGGTTGAGAACCACTTGTCTGAGAGAATCACGGCCTTAATGCCTCTGCTGGGTGATAAAAAGGGATGAACCACAGGCGGATTGTCCTTTTTCTCCATATTTACCTATTACTGTAATCAATGAACTAGTGCTGTGCTTCTTCGGGACACTTTACTTTGACTGCAATACCAAAATCAGCCAGTCCAGTTGCAGACTGCAGCTTACAGCGGGGGTTTCTTACAGACAAACTGCTTTGCGCCAGAATCCCTTAAAAGGCCGGGTGTTGCTAAAAAAGTTCAATTGGCGGATAAGGACCCCCTTGTACTGCGCAGGCGTCAACTGAACCTCCGAAAATAGCCGAACAAGTAGAGCTGAGAGTCAGCTCTAGACGGCGCCTGGGCACACCAAATTGTACTGCCGAGGCGGTGGTGCTGACATCCAGGCTCATTCCTTACCACCCCCGTGGACATGGAGCATGTTAAAAAAAGAGCCAGGAGGCCGAGCAAGCGAAGTGAGGACATGAGGCCAACTGGCCACTTACAGCGAGGTCCACATCGCCCTGGACCTGTTGCAATAACTATTTACATCAACATTGCAAAAGCACCCGCCCCTTGCAGAATAGCACTAGCATTGCGCAGGCGCCATCTAGAGCCGACTCCCATCGCTACATGCTCGGCTATTTTTGAAGCTCAGTTCACGCCTACGCAGTACAGGGGGGTCCTTATCCGCCAAGGGGAACTTATTCGGCAGAACACCGGCTCCAGCCAAAAGTTTGCTTTCAGTCGTGCAAGGAACAGAATCTCCTGCAGGTTTTCAACACTCTGTGTTCCCACTGTGGTTACTTGCTCTTAGTCACTTGGACAGGAAGGGAGGTCATAACAGAAAGTGAGGCAAAACCACAACAAAGACACATGGCTTTGAAACTTGACACACATTAACCCTTTCCCTAACGGAAGTGGATCTGAACCTTAAAAGTAAAAATGTTCTATCCTATGGGAACATCTAGAAATGTTGTGCTCAAGCAACACCCTGAAAAAAAAAATCTACCCTTTGTCTTGAATTCCTCCAGGTAAGCAAGTGTGCCTAGAGCCTCATAGCTGTATATCTGATGTGGGAGATCATCTAAGGCACTCCTGCCTCTGACTGCTAGACTCACCAGATTCAAAGTAAGATATGGTGGGGACACTACTGTGCTGTTCATGGTTCTCCTTGCTGGAGAGGAAGATGTACCTGAAGACCTGATCATTACATCACCAGTCATCAAGGGGGACAGCTCAGACATGAGGAAGCAAAGCCCTGCTCTTATACCAGGCCAGGACATGGTAAGCCAGGAATGGGAAAAAGATCAGATGCAAAGGGGCCACAAGAAACACTGGTTACTAGTCATTTGCGTTCTGCTTGGGATTTTTGGACACAGCTTCCAAGGTACAGGTCCACATTGTTTCATCAAAACTAAATACAGAAGGTAACATTTTACCTGGAGCTAGCTGTAATGCAAAATGAAGGACCCTCATTAAATATGGTAACGTCATTCACTATATATAAAGCGTGTGGCTAGTGTTAAGAATAGTGCAGTGACACCTTCAGTTACTGCAGTGTGTAAATCCTTGGGGGGGGGGGTTTGTAATATATTTCTGCTGTAACCTACCTCCCACTGGCTGCAAAATACCCAATTAAACTATAGCATAGCCTGCAAGGTGCTTGTTTTGTAGTGGCATTTAACCGCATGGAAGGGGAAAAAGTGAAACCTATACCAAACACTGCTGATCGGTTACACCTTGGTTGCCAACCAGGGCCCAGTTTAAAAACCATGCCGCTAAACAGTCCAGCCGTGTTCACTTCCTGGTTCGAAGGCGCTTTGATTTCCTAGGACAGTCCGCAACTTCAGCTGCTTTCTTCCTTTTTTGCGGGGAGTCCTCCCGCGGGCTCGTTCCAGGATTGCCTACAGCCCTATCCACGACCTCGCGCAGTTTGTGCTCCAGTTCAGCAAGTCGCACGTTCTGCTCTCCTATGATTTGGGTCTGTTCTAGCAGTTTCTGGTCCTGGTCTTGTAGCTGTTTCTGCTGCTCCTGTACCTTGGTGCGTAGCTCAGACAACTCCCGCCTGAGGACCGTCATACCAGCTCCGTTGGATTTAACCTGCTGTGCCAGTTTTGTCACCTCCTGTCTTGAGGGATTTTGCTTGGAGAGCAGCTGAATCGTGCTCAGTGTCGTAGAGGGGCCTGGAACTGCAGAAGTTACAGAAAACAGGTGTTAATAGGTTATGAGGAATTATCAATCTCCTACTTCACCTAATTAAACGCACCAGTGGAAAATATCCAGGCAGTCTGCCAAGTTTTTAACAGGAAATATTGTAACTAATGCTTACTTCTTCTGTGTGTCTAAAGAAATCCAGGCAGTCTGCCAAGTTTTTAACAACATGAAACATTGTAACCAACTTCCTTCTTAGATCAACCTTCTGTGTGTAAATGCAGGAAGTTTAACCACTAGTCCAAATCTTTTTCTGACGCTTCTTAAAGCGGGGGCTCACCCCAAAAAAATGTAACATTATATTCAGCCGAGTTGTGAGACAGAGATTGCCGCTATATACGGTGCCTGCGCACCGACGTTCGGCTTCTTTCGGCAACGCGTGACGCGCTGTATGCGCCGGTCGGAAGGATGTCAATCAATTAGGAATGCCCAGGGCCGCAGATTACATACCCGGAAGCCGCGGTGAAAATACGGTATGTAGGCTGTTTTTTTTTTTTTATTATTTCATTGCCGTAATCTCACATCTCGGCTGAAAATAATGTTACATTTTTTTTTTTTTGGGTGAACACCCGCTTTAAGTTAAAATCAATATTTTTAGCTCTAAAATTACTTGGAACCCCCAAACATTTAAATACATTTTTAGCAGAGACCCTAGGGAATAAAATGGCAATGACTGCAATATTTCATATCTCACTGCGGTCTTTCAAATGCAATTTTTTGGTAAACAAACTTCAATGAAAAAAAAAAAAAAAAGAACAGTAAAGTTAGCCCAATTTTTTTTAATGTGAAAGTTGTTACGCCACGAAAATCGTGAAAGATGCATGATCATCTTCCAAGCAAAAAAAAAAAATTGTGATTCTCATTTTAGCCAGAATCGTGCAGCTCTACTGTCCGATTGCATATAAATAGAAATTTAGGTTTGACCTCATGCTTAATGATTCGGGCAATTCTAAAGTAAGATTGTACAAGAAAATTAAGAATTTGGATTTGCTATGGCAGAAACAACCAGAACCCACCCTCAATGGCTGAAGACTGTCAAACCAGGGTGGATCCTGCCCCATTAAAACCCAAACTCCTCTCTCTGCTATTCAATCACAGAAAGACACAGTACCTGGAGGAGAGCCCATAAGTCGACCTGACACTTCAGAACCCGGCAACTTCTTTTTAAGTATGGGAACTATCTTCTCGTCAAAATATTCCATTGCCATTGACGAAATATCCCGCAATTCCTGCAGAACCTCGTGAGCCCTCTGAGGGGATCTCGTAGAATTGACATACCGCAGCACACTGTATATTTCATCGATAACCTGAAAGTAGAACATCATTAGCGATGATTAGCAAGTTCCATGTTTTCTGCTGGCATAATATGAGCAGACTGGCTAGTATGACATAAGAAATGCTAGAACTGACCTCTACTTGGTTGCCACTGCAGCGCAAGAAATCATACACACTGCATCAGAGGACATGGCTTTAATGTGGCGTTTCACCCAAAAATGGAACTTCTGCTTTTCGGAACCCCCCCCCCCCTCCGGAGTCACATTTGGCACCTTTCAGGGGGTGCAGATACCTGTCCAAGACAGGTATTTGCACCCACTTCCGGGCATAGACTCATCACGCCACTCCCTAACGCCCCCCCCACCGCTGTCTCCTGGGAAACACACTGGTCCCAGGAGAGAAAGTGAAAGCTAAACGCTTCAATTCATGATTCCCTCACCGAGGATAGCGGAGAGGGCAGCTGTGAGACGAGCGATTGACATCGCGGGCGCGCTGGACAGGTAAGTGTCCATTTTTTAAAAGTCAGCAGCTCCAGTATTTGTAGCTGCTGGCTGTTAAAAAAATAAATAAAATTTGGGTGGATCCGACAGGTATGCACAAATTTTTGTGTTCACTCCTGCCGTTTATTATATGCTTTTGGGTCCCAGCATCAGAGGAGAATTTGGCAGAGATGAGCGACTTGTCAGAGATTTACTAAAACTGCAGAGTGCAAAATGTGGTGCTGCTCAGCACAGAAACCAATCAGCTTCCAGGTTGTTTTTGCCAAATTGAACAAGCTAAAGTTAGAAGCCGATTGGCTGCACCAGATTCCAGAGTGCACAAATCTTAGTAAACCTATCCCTAAGGCTTTCACACTTAGGGTGAACTGTAGAGTGCAACATCTGATGAATCTGTGCATGGTAGCCAGTGTCTACCTTAAGTTTGTTTAATTAAGAGTTTTACCATTTACCGTTATCAGAAGTGAAAGTAAAAGAAAAAATTATTTGGGGTGTCCCCAGAAAAGTAATTGAGAAGAAATCTTCCAACTAGTTCTGGTGACCTGGGGATCCCCTTAATTTGTAGGGATTTACCCTCACTTCCTGTTTGGCTATGGGACAGGAAGTGAAATCCTGAAAATGAGACAGATGGCAAAAAATAAATAAAAAATATTCCCATAAGATTTTTTTTTAAAGTTGGCAACAGGTTCCCTTTACAAAAGTAAAATGTTATTTTCTTAATTCCTGGCGGGTGGTGGTGTTGGTCTTCTCTCTGCTTTAACATTTCAGGCTTCATAAGGCTCATTCAATGCTTCCTGGAGTGTAGAATACCTGCATCTCTGGTACACATGGTGGCTCCGTCCTCCAGAGGACACAGTAATAACGTAGGATGGTGCCATGCTCATGAAGGGAGAAACACTGGCCATAAGATAAGACACTCCTAGGAGGTAATGAATCCCAAAAAGTCTTATGGACTGTAGTGCTGGGATAGAGGGAATGTAGGAAACATGAGCCGTCAGATGTACAATGGCTCTTCTTTTTCAAAGACATTTGCATTTGTTTAGGAACCCAGACTGTTTTCTTTAGAAGAGAAGTATGGGATATGAAAGAAAAACATTCACACTCACAAAGATGGACGCAGCATCAATCTGATGCTTCATCTGTCTCCGCTACCTCTACACCAAGAGCTGGGCGATCAAAGACCACTGATCAGTCAGTTCTCAGTCTTCAGTGAGCAGGTGCTCTGCCTCCCCCCTTACAGGAGCTCTGGGCTGTGGAGGAGGCGGGAGCAGCTGGCTCAGCCTCTTTGTGGCACACAGAGGCTGAGCCAGTTAAGCATCTGGGTGGATCCCGACATTAAAGTTGGGAACTCTTCAGAGTCTGGACTGGCTGAGTGACAGCCAACAGCAAGCTTTAGCATGCCATCAGCAGAATACCGGTCACGGGCGTGCAGAACGAAGTTCACTACTGTAATCCCCAGAAGTAGGGCCATAAGAGCTTTGGTCCTACTTCTCCTTTAATCACTTAACGCCCGGCCTATAGTAAAATGACAGCTGGGCGGTGGTTCAGTTATCCTGACTGGACATCATATGACGTCCAGCAGGATAACAGAGCAGAGCTCCTGTGGGGGCGTGGTGTGTCAGTCTGACACACCGATCTCTGTAAAGATCCTCCAATCACGGCTGACCACGATGTAAACAGGAAGACCCATTTTTTATTTCGGTTTTGTTTAACAAAAAATAAAAACCGCAGAGGTGATCAAATACAGAAATATAAAAACTATTTGTGGGAAAAACACTACAAAAAGTATGTTTGGGTACAGTTAAGCATGGGTACAGTTAAGCATGACCGCACAATTGTCATTTAAACAGCGACAGCGCAGAAAGCTGAAAATTGTCTTGGGCAGGAAGGGGGTGAAAGTGCTGCCTGGTATTGAAGTAGTTAAAAGGGGGACCCGTAGTGAGTAAAATACACCATGTGGTTTAAAAAACACCAACATTTCCAGACTGTAATAAATATCGCAATGAAAAATATGCACTGACCACATATGGTTATTAGAAACAATTTTTCCTTTAGGATAGCAATGATGGCTTAAAAGCTGTGCTTCAGGAGTGACACCTAGTGGTCATTGTTATTACTGGAAATACTGTCAAATTGACAGAGGCGCCACCTGCTGTTCACAGCGAAGAGCCAGACGCGTTTGATAAACTCCTCGATCATATTGTTTCATATATCAGAGAAGAGTGATCCATCTAATTTTGTTTCACCGCTATGAACACGCAGAAAGGTTTAAAACTGAACTTAGGCTGTACCTTAAAGTGCAAGTCCACCCTAAAACTAAAATCCCTGTACCTACAGACATCCACAATCTAACACTAACCTATCTCGCCCTGTAAAGTAATCGGTCTACACACCCTATTTTGAAGCTGATCCGGTCTCCAGCGGCGGAAGCTCTGCAGAGGACACAGTTGTCAACAGCTGTGAAATGAATATGGAGTGACTTCACCCATAGTTACTAAAGGGAATGCGGATCACCTTGGGGGACACTTTAAAAGGAGGAGCCATGAGCGCCACCAGGGGACCCCAGAAGAGAAGGATCGGGGCCCCTCTGTGTGGGGGTTTTGCACAGGGGAGGCAAGTATGACATGTTATTTAAAAACACCTTTACAACCCCTTTAACTTTAACCCAGACCCTGCAACTTTCACTGAGTGGCCCTACTCAGAATTGCAAAGCCTTTCCTCCTGCACATGACATGCACACCAAGGCCCCATTCATTCCAGTGGGACAGCAGTGCTCATGGTGTCCTCAGAACCAGCCAATTGTGGCTAAAAGCCAAATTTAAGAGCTAGTAGGGAACGTGCAGGAAAATACATATGTGCAGCACAGCGATGTCTTCACCAACATTTTATAAGGTACAGTTAATGTTTGCACACAACGTGGAATTACATCCTTTCCAAATATCAAAACTGAACTGACAAAAATAGTCATTTGGCAAATCCCATATTTGTATTTTAGTTCTTTACCTGCAGTTCAGCTTTAAAGTGTCACTAAACCCAGGACTCTGCATTTACTATACAGTGAGGGAAAAAGTATTTGATCCCCTGCTGATTTTGTACATTTGCCCACTGACAAAATTATTATCAGTCTATAATTTAATGGTAGGTTTATTTTAACAGTAAGAGACAGAACAAAAATATCCAGAAAAACGCATTTAAAAAAAAAAAAAATTATAAATTGAGTTGCATTTCATGACTGAAATAAGTATTTGACCCCTTCACAAAAGATGACTTCGTACTTGGTGGCAATCACAGAGGTCAGACGTTTTTTGTAGTTGGCCTCCAGGTTTGCACACATCTCAGGAGGGATTTTGTACCAGTCCTCTTTGCAATCTCTTTTAATGACTTGAAGATCTGCAAAGTCTCTTTTTTCCATTAAAAATAATAAAACATGTTATACTTACCTGCGCTGCTGCAGTGGATTTGCAGAGGGAAGCCTAGATCCTCCTCTTCTGTGATCCAGGCCCCTCGCCTCCTGTTCAGTACCCCCCACAGCAAGCAGCTTGCTATGGGGGCACCCAAGTCACAGCTCCCTGTGTCCATTCAGACAGAGCCGTGACCCAGCCTGGCCCATTTCTCTACCGATTGGCTTACCGACTGACAGCAGCGGGAGCCAATGGTGCCGCGCTGCTGTCTCAGCCAATGAGAAGGGGAGTCCCGGCCAGCCGAATGTCTCATGAAACATTGCTGGAACTAGAGGGGGCTCAGGTATTAGAGGGGTTGCTGCACACAGAAGGCTTATCTTAACCACTTAAAGACTGCCTACTGCACATTTACGTCGGCAGAATGGCACGGCTGGGCACATCAACGTATATATACGTTGGTTTCTAGTACCCAGCCGTGGGTCACGGGCGCACGCCCGCGGCGCGCTCCCGTGACCCGGTCCAAATCTCCGGGACCGCGGGACTCGCGGACCCGATCGCCGCTGAAGTGCGGCGATCGGTCCCCGGAGCTGAAGAACGGGGAGAGCCGTGTGTAAACACGGCTTCCCCGTGCTTCACTGTGGCCGCAGCATCGATCACGTCATCCCTGTTATAGGGGGCGTGATCGATGACGTCACACCTACCGCCACACCCCCCTACAGTTGTAAACACACAAATCCTACAGCGCCCCCTTGTGGTCAACTCCCAAACAGCAACTGTCATTTTCACAGTAAACAATGCAATTTAAATGTTTTTTTTTGCTGTGAAAATGACAATTGTCCCAAAAATGTGTCAAAATTGTTTGAAGTGTCCGCCATAATGTCGCAGTCACGAAAAAAAAAAAAAAAAAGAAGCTGATCGCCGCTATTCGTAGTAAAAAAAAAAAATATATTAATAAAAATGCAATAAAACTATCCCTTATTTTGTCAACGCTATAAATTTTGCGAAAACCAACCGATAAACGCTTATTGCGATTTTTTTTACCAAAAATAGGTAGAAGAATACGTATCGGCCTAAACTGAGAAAAAAAAAATTATCTATATTTTGGGGGATATTATAGCAAAAAGTAAAAAATATAGAATTTTTTTCAAAGTTGTCGCTCTATTTTTGTTTATAGCGCAAAAAATAAAAACCGCAGAGGTGATCAAATACCACCAAAAAAAAAAGCTCTATTTGTGGGGAAAAAAGGACGCCAATTTTGTTTGGGAGCCACGTCGCACGACCGCGCAATTGTCAGTTAAAACGACGCAGTGCCGAATCGCAAAAAGGGGCAAGGTCCTTTAGCAGCATTTTGGTCCGGGTCTTAAGTGGTTAATGCATAGAATGCATCAAGATTAAAAAAAGAAAAAAAAATAAAAAAAACACACACACCAGACACACTTCTGACTTTACAATCAATTTAACGCTTCGAGGCCGACGTTTGGCAAATCGAACCTTCAGCTCCCTCCCCTATTTTCTATGGGATTAAGATCTGGAGACTGGCTAGGCTACTCCAGGACCTTAACCACTTAAGACCCGGACCAATACGCTGGCAAATGACCCAAGGGGTTTTTGCGATTCGGCACTGCGTCGCTTTAATAGACAATTGCGCGGTCGTGCGACGTGGCTCCCAAACAAAATTTGCGTCCTTTTTTTCCCACAAATAGAGCTTTCTTTTGGTGGTATTTGATCGCCTCTGCGATTTTTATTTTTTGCGCTATATACAAAAATAGAGCGACATTTTTGGAAAAAAAACAATATTTTTTACTTTTTGTTATAATAAAAAACCAATAAACTAAATTTTAGTCAAACATTTAGGCCAAAATTTATTTAGCCGCATGTCTTTAGTAAAAAAAAAAAAAAAAAAAAAAAATCGCATTAAAAAAAAATTAGCTACCTAGCGGGAACAGCGACACTAATACAGCGATCAGAAAAATGATCGCTTAGTGATGCTGGCAATAGGGAGTGAAAGGGTTAACTAGGGCAGTGATCAAGGGGTTAAAACTTTATTGGGGGGGGGTGGGGGGGCTACCCTGACACTAACACTGACTGACTGTCACACTGACACTAAATACAGTAATCATACATGTATGATTACTGCATTCAGCGACACTGACAGGGGGGAGGGGCGATCGCGGGGGTTAAATGTGATTTTGTGTGTGTGTAGTGTAGTGTTGGTGCAGGACTTACTTGTAGTGTGGTGATCTCTCCTCAGCGGCGCTT
Organism: Rana kukunoris; assembly: GCA_029574335.1. Lineage (NCBI taxonomy): Eukaryota > Metazoa > Chordata > Amphibia > Anura > Ranidae > Rana > Rana kukunoris. The sequence continues at coordinate 501,012,416 of CM056052.1, forward strand.
GAAACAAACGCCGAGGGAGAGATCACGTCGCTTCCTCCTTCCTGTGTTTACACAGGAGGAGGAAGTGACAGGTCAGGCGGGCGCGCGCATTGGCTGGGAGCGATCCGGAGGGGGCGGATGAAAACGGATAGCCGCCCCCACTTGTCGGATCGCTCCTGCAGCCGTGCGGACCGCCGCATGTACGGGGGGGGGGGGGTGTCCGATCGGACCCCCGATCCCCCCCAAGGCACCAACGTATATATACGTTGATGTGCCTGTCGGTGCCATTCTGCCGACGTAAATGTACATGCGGCGGTCCTTAAGTGGTTAATGTGCATCTTCTTGGTACATGGCCTCCTCTGTCATCACTTTGATGTAGTAAAGTTGTCCTGTCCTCTTGGCAGAACCCCCCCCTACCCCCCCATATGTAAAATGTTTCTTTGACGGTGGGGATGGTGTTCTTGGGGTCATAGTCAGCATTTCTCCTCCAAACACAACGAGTCAAGTTGATGCCAAAGAGCTCGATTTTGGTCTCATATGACCACAGCACTTTCACCCAGTTCTCCTCTGAATCATTCAGATGTTCATTAGCAAACTTCAGACGGCTTGTACATGTGATTTCTTCAGCAGGGGGACCTTGTGGGCGCTGCAGGATTTCAGTCCTTCACGGCGCAGTGTGTCACCAATTGTTTTCTTGGTCCCAGCTGCCTTGAGATCATTAACAAGATTCTCCCGTTCTACGCCGATTCCTTGCCAGTCTCATGATCATTGAAACTCCATGAGGTGGGATCGTGCATGGAGCCCCAGACCGAGGGAGACTGACAGTTATTTTGTGTTTCTATAAATTTGCAAATCACACCAACCTTTGACACCCCCACCCCAAGCTGCTTGACGATGGTCTTGTAGCCCAATTCCGTACAAAATAGATTACAGGGAGAACATACAAAAATGACAGTTAAATCTTTTAGCCCATTCCAGCCTTGTGTAGGCCTACAATCTTGTTCCTGACATCCTTGGACAGCTTTTCAGTCTTTACCATGGTGGAGAGATTGGTATCCGATTGTGTGGACAGGTGTCTTTTATACAGGTAACAAGCTGAGATTAGGAGCACTCCCTTTAACCGCATGCCGACCAGCCGCCGCAGTAATACGGCGGCAGGTCGGCACTGGTGCGCGAGAGCCCGTAGCTCTACGTCGCCACTTTCGACTGCCACTAGGGGGCGCGTGCGCGCCGCCGGCGGCCCGCGTGCGCGCCCCCGAGTCCCGTGCGTGTGCCCGGCGGGCACAATCGCCGCCGGGCACACGCGATCGCTCGTTACAGAGCGGGGAACGGGAGCTGTGTGTGTAAACACACAGCGCTCGTTCCTGTCAGCGGGGGAAACGCTGATTTTCTGTTCATACAATGTATGAACGGAAGATCAGTGATTCCCCCTAGTAAGTCCACCCCCCATACAGTTAGAACACAAATAGGAACACACTTAACCCCTTCCCTGCCCCCTAGTGTTAACCCCTTCACTGCCAATGGCATTTTTATAGTAATCCAATGCATTTTTATAGCATTGATCGCTAAAAAAATGCCAATGGTCCCAAAAATGTGTCAAAAGTGTCCGCCATAAGGTCGCAGTACTGAAAAAAAACGCTGATCGCCGCCATTACTAGTAAAAAAAAAAAATAATAATAAAAATGCCATAAAACTACCCCCTATTTTGTAAACGCTATAACTTTTGCGCAAACCAATCAAACGCTAATTGCGATTTTTTTTACGAAAAATATGTAGAAGAATACGTATCGGCCTAAACTGAGGAAAACTTGTTTTTTTTTTATATATTTTTGGGGGATATTTATTACAGAAAAAAGTAAAAAATATTGCATTTTTTTCAAAATAGTCGATCTGTTTTTGTTTATAGCGCAAAAAATAAAAACCGCAGAGATGATCAAATACCACCAAAAGAAAGCTCTATTTGTGGGAAAAAAAGGACGCCAATTTTGTTTGGGAGCCACGTCGCATGACCGCGCAATTGTCAGTTAAAGCGACGCAGTGCCGAATCGCAAAAAGTGCTCTGGTCTTTGGACAGCAATATGGTCCGGGGCTAAAGTGGTTAAAGAGGAGTTCCACCCTAAAAAATGACTTTTTTTTAATCCACTCCCCTCCCCCTTACATGCCACATTTGGCATGTAATTTTTTTTGGGGGGGAGTGGGGGCTTCAGTAGGAGTGGGACATCCTGTCCCACTTCCTGCTTCCGCCGAGGGGCTGGTTAGGCGATTAAGCCTTAATCGCCTACACCAGCCCCTCCCTGTAGGCGATCACATGGGACACTGTCAGGTCCCATGCGATCGCCTCTCCAATCAGCGGCGAGCCGCGCGCGCAGTGCGGCTCGCGCATGCGCAGTGGGTGCCCGGCCGTGAAGCGGAAGGCTGTCACGGCTGGATGCCCACAGTCGAGATGGAGACGCCGGCTGGGGAGGTGGGGAGAGGAGCGGACCCCTCGGCCGGCGCGTCGCTGGATCGTGGAGCGGGTAAGTGTGTGTTTATTAAAAGCCAGCAGCTACACTTTTTGTAGCTGCTGACTTTTAATAAACACAATTTTGGCTGGAACACCCCTTTAAGAGAGTGCTCCTAATCTCAGCTCTTTACCTGTATAAAAAACACCTGGGAGCCAGAAATGTTGCTGATTGATAGGGGATCAAACGCTAATTTCACTCATTAAAATGCAAATCAATTACTTTTTTGAAATGTGTTTTTCTAGATATTTGTTGTTATTCTGTCTCTGACTGTTAAAATAAACCTACCATTAAAATTATAGACTGGTCATTTTTTGGTCAGTGGGCAAACGTACAAAATCAGCAAGGGATCAATTTCTCCCCCCCCCCCCTCACTATAGCTGGTCTCCCACAGTACACAGAACATGGAAATGCAATTATTTTAGTAAATATAGACTGCTAAATACATTTTCTCATCAGCAGCATATACCAGGGTTGTGACTTCTATCAGTGTCTAGTTAAAGCTTGTAGGAGTTCATACTCTGACTGTCCTATGAGGCTGCAGAACCCTTGACCTCTTGTCTGGACAGCGCTTATTGGCCCTGTGCCGATCTCATGCACCCTCCCAAAAGTTTTTTTTTTTTTAAAATAAAAACAAATTAAAACAACCTCTAGCAATACACACCACACTGAGCATGTGCAGAGTGCCATCAAGGCTCTGTTCTATCAGGAGATGGATTGAGGACTGTGGATGAAGGGGAGGATCAGAGCAGACAGAATCAAACAGCCTTTTCACACAATGCACAGGATTAACCCTTAAGGTTCCATAGCGAGTAGAACAAGCATGCTTTTCTGCATATACAGACTGATTTTATTGTTGTGGGTTTAGTAACGCTTTAGTGCTTCAAGACAGTTTTGAGCACTGTGGAGATCTGTAATATTCACTTCATATTCATCTGCAGAATTAGGCAAATTATTTTCATTTTTGATTTCTACAAAATTGTAGAAATTGACTGTCTCACAAACAGTTGTAATGTGTTTATACAGAAATTGATTCATATAGCCAAGTCCTCACCTTTCCAGGAATAAAACAACAAAGATTAGAGTCCACATATTTCATAAACGTCATGTTGAGTAAAGAAAGCCTAGTTTCAACCGCAGCCAGGATGTCAGCATGGCGTGCCAGCGAGTGATTCCGCCTCTCCGATTCCCTCCTGTGCAAAAGGTTACATGGTACAATCAGATGCAAATAGGCAAGATTGAGGGGATCAATAGAATGGTCAAGGTGCCTTTACAGTTGAACTCCAGGCAGATATAAAACATGAACAATTATTTGCCGCTCTGTAAAGAAAGCAGCGCAATTACCTGAACTTGACTTTGTATCACCCTCTTGTAATCCCTGCATAGGAGGGAGAAGCAGTACAAGAGGGCCTTCAGTTCATGTATGACATGAAGCAAGCCGATTGAAAGAGAAAGCAGAATGAGATGAGCCCATCACTGGTCTGCTTCTCCCTTCACTGTCCAGTCCCAGTTGGTTAAAGTGGAGTTCCACCCATTTTTTATGTTTGTCTGTGCTGCATGCCCTAATCTCAGTGTTCAGAATGGACAATTTTTCTTTATTTTGTTGCATGTAAATACCTTTATTTTGTAGTCCTTCATTACTTCCTCCTCACTAGCCTAGGCTATTAAGTCACAAGGCTATTTGCAAGGGTTTCTGGGATAGGCATCATGTTTCCCAGTAGTCCTTGCAAACCTGACTGAAACCTATTAAATTGCTTGTGCAGCACTGAGCATGTGCGAGATATGCAAAGCTGAAATCCATGAAGTCATACAGTCTGGCTTCATGATGCCCACACTTAAGATGGCCACGGTCTATTTCTAGATTATAAACTAATCTAAATGCTGTAACAACCTAACAAAACGGACCTTAGTTTACAGAATACATTAAGCTTGTGTATTACAGGGGTATTTATATTTAAAAAGTGAAATTGTGGGTGGAACTCCCCTTTAAATGATACTGGCCATGACTGAAGGTGGAAGACTAAAGACATCTAGTGGTGGAAAAGGAATACTGCATAGGACAGATTGAACAACAGTACAGTATAGCAGAAACTAGTACTTTCCCCCCCCTATTACAATATTTGGGAGTTAGTTACCATTAAATAATTCTGATTTTATTTTAAAATCCCCCCCCCCCCCCCCCCCCCCCCCCCCCAACATATACCAAAAAAACACACACACAAAGGCAAAATCGGCCACAAAATACACGAGACAGAGAGAGAGAGAAAAAAATAAACACAAACACACCACCATTACAACAAACCTCTAACCCTCAGAGGTACAGTGGGTAAAACAATTATTTGATCCCTTGCAGATTCTGTAAGTGTGCCCACTTAAGGAGAGAAAAAATAAAAAATTATATATAAGGGGTCTACAAGTGTTACCATAGGTGTATTTTAAAAATGAGACAGAATATCAAACAAAAATCCTGAAAAAAAAAAAGATACAAATGTTATAAATGGAGTTGCAGTTCAGTGTCAGTGAGTAAAATAAGTATTTGATCCCAAAGTAAAACATGACTTAGTACTTGGTGGAGAAATCCTTGTTGGCAAGCACAGAGGTAAGGCTTTTCTTGTAGATGGTGATCAGGTTAGCACACATCTCAGGAGGGATTTTGGTCCACTCTTCTTTATAGATCTTCTCTAAATCCTTAAAAGTTTCTTAGCTGTCACTTGGCACCTCTTGGCTAGGTCAGGGATATGTAATTAGCGGACCTCCAGCTGTTGCAGAACTACGATTCCCATGAGGCATAGCAAGACTCTGACAATCACAAGCATGACACCTAGAGTCAGAGGCATGATGGGACTTGTAGTTTTGTAACAGCTGGAGGTCCGCTAATTGCATATCCCTGGGCTAGGGCATTCCATGACCTTAACCACCTCCCACCTATGCTATTGCCGAATGATGGCTAAAGCGTGGGCCAGGAGGCCGTCAATATAAACCCTCCTGTGCATGAGCTGCCTGCGGCCCGCTGCGCTCTGATCACTGAATCAATGCGACTCGTCTGATCACAGATTGGAGTAAGGGGTGGATCACAGCGAGATGCCAGAAGCTTTTCAGATATTGGACACCAGTTTTAAAAAAACTACAGGGATAGAAAAAAAGTAATTTGCCGATTTGGCTCGTGCTGCTGTCAATCATATCCAATGACGTGCGTGCCGGGGCCAAAATGATACAGTGAGTGGCTATAGCCTGCCGGCTGTATCACAAGAGCACGCCCGCAATAACTTTCCACAATGCGAGAGCGCTCGCGTGACGGTGTTAAGTTCTTGCGGGGGGGGGGGGGGGGGGGTGCAAAGACAGACGCTGAGGGACCCCAGAAGACCAGGTTCGGGGCCTCTCTGTGCAAAATGGTGAGCTGCACAGTGAAGGCAAGTACAACGTGTGTTATTTGTAAGGCTGCTTTCACATTGCAGTGTGAGCCGTGGTGACGGTATAGCAGCGCGATTTTTAGCACTTTATAATAAATAATAAATAATCTGTTTAGTGTTCCTTTAACTCGGATGTATATTTTTACACTAGGCTTATCAGACTACAGTGCGTGCATCTCGCTACAAGTCCTCCTACAGCTCCTTATGTCCTCTTTGTGGACAACACACTGGCACCTTCTTCTATTTTATTTTTGTCCTGTCCAATAGTACAGACATTATGGGCCCATATAGTGTAATTTTTTACACAACCAAATGGGATCTCCTCTATCATTCGAACCCAAACCATGTTTGCTCGGTCTCTTCCCAGATGGAGATCTGGACACATTTTTAAATATTTTTTTGCATGAAACACTTTATAACCCAAAAAGTAATTGCACACAACTGGACGCAGACAACCCCACCAAGGTTTGAGAGGTAAACGCCACCCTTCCTTACAAGAAACTGATCTTTACCCATGAGGGTTTTCCTGCAAAATACAATAAAATATGGGACAGATGGTTAGCGCAACCTGCTACTAGAGCTGGGCAATTTTGGCCCCCCAAAAAAAAAAAAAAAAAAAAAAAAAAAAAAAACCCTTGATTCACGGTTCGAGTCCCCCCCCCCCCCCTGATGGACACCATGACGGACCTACGTTTTTAGGCGAGGCCACGACTTCGGCCTAGTTTGCCGCGATCCTGGGAAAAGGCCATGGACTAGGCCGAAGCCTTGTCTAAAAAAAATCTGCCTTTTTTCCAGGACCGCGGCGAGCAGGATTTTTTTTTAGGCGAGGCCGCGGCTTCGACCTAGTCCAATGAGCGCCAGTCCTATGGGGAAAAAAATATAATCTAAAAAAATGTATTTGGTCAAAATCTGAATTGATTTGCCCTCGCAACTCAATTCAAATCTATTTTTTCCCCAGCCCTACCTGCTACGTGTTTAAATGAGGACTCGAACTGCATGTTACTACACATCACCGGTAAATGCATGGTTTTTGTGTGCCAAAGTACCGATTTGCTGACACATGTCCGTTTTGCTCCATGATTATTGCACTAGTACATACTATTTTACGGATTATTGGTAATAAGCTTGGCATGAACGTTTCTTTGTTCTTATATCCAGGATGCCGATTACACCGCTTGTAACCTTCCTTATTTATCCTATTTTTTTATGTGAAAAAATGTAAGGTGTACTTTATCTTTTAAAGGGCTAATTTTTAGATAAATGGGGAAAGGTTAAGCATTAGAGTTTGAATTATACTTTTGCATTGCAGTAATGCACAGGTTAAAGTGGTTGTAAACCGCTGTTTTTTTTTTCTTCGGGACCTGCAAAGTAAAGGCATAATGTGCTAGTATGCTTTGAGCACTATAGTATTGAAAACAGGAGAAGTGTCTCCCTAGAAGTCTGCTAAGCTCACCATGCCCTCTGATTGCAGTTAAGAGTGTCTGAGAGTTAAACACTCTTTGATTGACTACGGCCTTGGAGGAATGGAGCGACGTCATGATGTCACTTCCGGTCCAGGCTGGAATAAAATGTAAAAAGTTAAAGCAAAGGATCCAGAAAAAAAGTTTTCTGATCTTTTGTTTTAACCACTTAAGGACTGCCTCCAGCACATTTACATCAGCAGAATGGCACGGCTTGGCACATGCACGTACAGGTACGTGCTTGTGCTAGTACCCAGCCGTGGGTCACGGGCGCGTGCCCGTGACCCAGTCCGAAGTCGTGTGACTTGCGGACCCGATCACCGCTGGAGTACGGCGATCGGTCCCTGGAGCGGAAGAACGGGGAAGCCGTGTTTTCACTGTGGCAGCAGCATCGATCAGGTCATCCCTTATAGGGGGGACACAATCGATGACGTCACACCTACAGCCACACTCCCTACAGTTGTAAACACTTCAGGTCACACATAACCCCAACAGCGCCCCCTGTGGTTAACTCCCAAACTGCACTGTCATTTCCACAGTAAACAATGCATTTTAAATGCATTTTTTGCTGTGAAAATGACAATGGTCCCAAAAATGTGACAAAATTGTCCGAAGTGTCCACCATAATGCCGCAGTCACAAAAAAAAAAATATATATTCGCTGATCGCCGCCATTAGTAGTAAAAAAAAAAAATTATAAAAATGCAATAAAACTATCAGCTATTTTGTAAACGCTGTAAATTTTGCGCAAACCAACCGATAAACGCTTATTGCAATTTTTTTTACCAAAAATAGGTAGAAGAATACATATCGGCCTAAACCGAGGAATTCTTTTTTTATATTTTTGGGGGAAATTTGTTATAGCAAAAAGTAAAAAATATTGCATTTTTTTCAAAATTGTCGCTCTATTTTTGTTTATAGCGCAAAAAATAAAAAACCGCAGAGGTGATTAAATACCACCAAAAGAAAGCTCTATTTGTTGGGAGGCACGTCGCACGACCGCGCAATTGTCAGTTAAAGCGACGCAGTGCCCAATCGCAAAAAGGAGCAAGGTCCTTTAGCTGCATTTTGGTCCGGGTCTGGTTAAGTGGTTAAAAAAAAGGTAAAGAAGAGATTTGGGGTCTTTTTGACATCAGATCTCCCCATAAAGAGTAACTGTCATCCTTATTTCTGTTACAAGGCATGTTTACTTACCTTGTAGTAGGACTAAAACGTGATAAAAATAATAAAAAAGAATTAGAAAGTGCCCCATTCCCTCCATGCTTGCGCACAGAATCTAACACATCCGTAAGTTGCGCGTGCATTTGTAAACTGTATTTGAACCACGCATTTGCATTCGCGAACGTTGGAGTGAAAGCAATAATTCTGGCGCTAAACATCTTATCTTTCACATTATACAAAAGATAAATAAAATCTGGGTAACTATTGTGCGTTTTTTCCAAAACGAATTGCGTTTCCAAAAACGACACGCAAATACCGTGCAACATAAAAAACTGCAACGATCGCTAATTTATTTCCTTGGGTCTCTGCTAGAAAAAAAAAATGCTGAGTGTTTGGGAGTTATAATTTTCTAGCAAAAAAATACCAATTTAATCTTGGGAAACAAAGTGTCAGAAAAAGCCTGGTCAGCAAGTGGTTAAAATTTAGAACCAAAGGGTGAAGATTCAAAGCTGCCACGGACGGAGTGAGCGATAAGCACATTGGGATGGCCTGGCCAGAAAATACATAAGAAAAGGCTTCTATTTATTATGAAAAGTGACATTTTGCCTGAAAAGGTGAACTTTTAAAAATGAGCTCGGCTCCATCAGTCATATTGCGAAACAATGTAGCAGGCACTTACCTGGGCAGCTGTGCTTTGACCTGTTTTTGACATAGGCTGTGGTAGCGTTCCACCCGCAGGAATCCTTGGTTGAGTAGGCGCTGACACTCTAGATCCATACGCTTACACACCTAGAACACAAAGAGCACAAGTAAGTTTACCAGGAGGTAACCAGAGCTGAAATCCTTTGAATTTCTCTAAAGGTTTCATAGCTACAAAAGACGACATTTTAGATGCTAAAAAAGCACAACAGAGCCTCCATAAATGTAAATCTTTGCATTCTCTCTTCCAATTACAAATCGAAAATAAAAAAGGTGGAGTGGGGGGGTCAGGGGGAGCTGTGGGAAAGCGGGTTATTTCAGAATAATGGGTGGAGCCCAGGCTTGGTTAGAAACCATGGGGCCCCATACAGCCAAACTGTCAGGGCCCTGCAAATAAGCAGTTTACTATGCTTCAGTAATGAATGAACACAGTAAATGACTGGTACTGATGATTCATTGTGTTCATTCAGGAAAGGAAGGGACTGGTAAATATAAAATGTACCAAACACTTCCTCCATTTTCCATACCAAAAAATGATCCTATTGTGTGCTTGCAGCTGCCAGCGGGAAGGAGCGGAGGGAAGCTGGCAGCACTTTGGTGGGGCCTTGGCATTAGAGGGAAACGTATGGTACACAGGGAGGGGAGGGGGGATTGGTCCGGCGGGGAGGACAGTTACTGGAACGGATGCCTTTTACGGATCTCTCTGAAGCAGCTTAATGCCAGTCAGAATGAGGAAAAAAAAATCAGTTTTTACATTGTTGGAGACTTTGTGCAAAAATACTGGGGAGTTCATCGGCGGCCACTGTACCTTTACCACCGCAAATCGCCATCACTGTACGTCGGTAGTTTGATGCTAAATACTGTTATGGCAGCAGATAGCTGCCATAACCCTGGTATGTTTAACAACGGCGAGCATCGGCTTTCAGATAAAAGTGGTCTCTGCAGCGTTTTCACCGCAAGATCACTTTTATCGGTGGGCGGGAGAGGCGCAAGTGAGGGAAAGATGGCTCCAGAACATTGAATGGTAGAAGCGACACTTCAAACATCACCTACGCTCAATGGTCTTCAAAAGGGAAATTGTTTTTATTCATTTTTGCAAAAAAAAAACAAAAAAAAAAAACATTTCTTTATATTTTATTGCATTTTAGTGTAAAAGTGAGATTCAAGGACTTTTTGACCCCAGATCTCATATTTACATATTACAATCCCTTTAAAATGTCGCCTATGGAGATTTTTAAGGCTAAAAGTTTGTCGCCATTCCATGAGCGGGCGCAATTTTGAAGCGTGACATGTTGGGTATCAATTTACTCGGCGTAACATTATCTTTCACAATATAGAAAAAAAAATTGGGCTAACTTTTTCTTATTTGTCTTATTTTGTAAGTCAAAAAAAGTGTATTTTTTCCCAAAAAATTGCGCTTGTAAGACCGCTGCACAAATACAGTGTGACAAAGTATAACGACCGCCATTTTATTCTTAAGGGTGTCTGAAAAGAATATATGTTTGGGGGTTCTAAGTAGGGTTGTCCCGATACCACTTTTTTAGGACCGAGTACAAGTACCGATACTTTTTTTCAAGTAGTCGCCAATACCGATACTTTTTTTTAAAGCGGAGGTTCACCCTCAAAATTAACTTTTTTGCTAACCTATCTGCAGCCTTAATAAAGGCTCGTAGTGTTGTCATTTTTTTTTTAATGTATACACTTACCTGTCTTCAGCCGCACTTCCGGGTCTTCTTCCTTGCGGGGAGTGGGCGTGTCGCTTCTTTTCCCCGACGGGGAGCTCTGCGCAATGTCTCCTGTGAGTGAGTGATGATCCTCCCAGGAGACAATTGACGTGCGGGTAAAGCGCGTCATCGCCTTCCGAAAATATCCGACGGGGACTCGGCTCTTTACTGGGCTATACGGCGCCTGCGCCTGCCGTGTAGAGCTGACTGCGCAGGCGCCGTAAAGTGCCGAGTCCCCGTCGGATATTTTCGGGACAACCCTGGTTCTAAAGTAATTTTCCAACAAAAAAAAATAAAAAAATTATTTTAAACTTCTAAGAAGTGTCAAAAAGAGGCTCGGTCCTTAAAGGGGAGGTTCCCCTAAAAAGAAACTTTTAACATTGCCTGTGTCTTGTTAATAACATTTAGAATCGGCTGGTAGTTTTTAAAAAAAAACACCCGTACATACCATTTTCGGCATGTACTCTCACCGCCGCTTCCGGGTCTGGCGGCCGGGGATGGGAGGGCCTGCTTCATTGACAGGCATCCGATCGACGCATACAGCGCGTCACGAGATGCCGAAAGAAGCCGAACGTTGGTGCGCATGCGCCGTATAGAGCCGCACCAACGTTCGGCTTCTTTCGGCATCTCGTGACGCGCTGTATGCGTCGATCGGATGCCTGTCCCCGGCTGCCAGACCCGGAAGCGGCGGTGAGAGTACATGCCGAAAATGGTATGTACGGGTGTTTTTTTTTTAAAACTACCAGCCGATTCTAAATGTTATTAACAAGACACAGGCAATGTTAAAAGTTTCTTTTTAGGGGAACCACCCCTTTAAGTGGTTAAGAAGGATAGTGACATGTCTGCTCACAATTTATTCATGATATTTTATTACAAGAAGGGGCTTCCATAGTTTAGCGTTAAAGACCATAATTGGCAGGGGGGCGGGGCCTTGAGGCTACAACATAGCTTAAAGCAGGTTCCAACCACAATTAGCATTTTTTAAATGTTTGTCCTTTCATCCTTTCTTTTTTTTAATATAAATCCGGTCACTTACTATTTTACAATCTGCCGCCGCTCCGCATAGTTATTCAAAAAATATAATTTTATAAATGTCCACACCGTTGTCATTTTGCTTGTGGGCATTGTGAAGCCCACAAGCACTTACTTCCTGGAAGTCTTGGATGGGGAGTGATAATTGGGCAGTGCACTGCACCCTGGGAAATGATGACACACATTTCCCAGAAGCATTAGAGGGAGATGTCAGAATCCTAGGTGATTCCAAAGGCAGATTTCATAGGACTGCATAGCAACAGGCATTTCCAGATAAGTAAAACTTTTTTATTTTTTAGGTCCAATGAGCACAATGATGACATTTTTGGGGGATGGAAACTCCACTTTAACATGTTTGCAGCTGTGATTTTTGCTTTGCTGGTCTGTTTTTTTGACTAAACAAGAAAAGCCACATCAGTTTGTAGACTCATCTTTCAAGAAAAAAAAGATTAGCAGATGTTTGCCATCTGAACCCTATAGGCTGTTATACTGGCAGATGTTCTGTAAAAAGCAGAGCTTTTTTTCTCAGAAAATAGGTACAGGAACTCAACCACGACCCGTTCAGATTTCACAAACAGTAGAAGGGTCTTAAAGGGGCATTAAATACCAGAATTGCATTACATACAGAGTGCAGAGTTCAGGGGGTTACAAAGCAGTCACTTGTAAACACAGAAACCAGACTTCTGTGTTCACAAGTGATTGTGGTGAGAGGGCACCAAAGGGTCTGAGCCAAAGGTGGTGGAACCGAGTTCCCCCAAGTTCCCCCAGAAAAAAAGCCCTGGTAAAAAGATCCTGCACATTCTCAGACCAAGTGACCGACTCAGAATTCAAGAACCTTCTGTCATACTTGCCATAACCGAATCAGCAAACCGCTGCATCAGCTGTACTATGAATGAATCCATTGTGCAGCTAGGAGACGGGGAGGTAAGAGAAGCGCCGTACCTACTGCAGATCCAATCAATCTCCGGCTAAGGGCAGAGGGATCACAGATTCCATCAACCTCTACAGTCACCAGAGGATTAATACAGCCAATACATCAGGGGAGGTGCACCTCTCCTCTATGGAAGAAGAGACAGGCTCTGTGTGCACTTCACAGCAATTTAGTACTTTCCATGAAATCATATCATCTGGGCTGAAGACTAGGAAATCACATTCAATAGGAACACATGACCCTGCCTGCAGTATAAAGCATTGCCTTTTCCTCTGTATTGTGATTTAAAACTAATGAGAGCTTTTCTCTGCTAAGCTATAGATCAGACTTGCTTTAAGCTTAGTAACCTCAGTATATCTCAACTGTTATTTGCTTCTAAGACTCAACGGACAGAGCGGCCCTCTCCATTATTTCATAACCGCCGGTGAAGGGCCAACACAATGACAGCAACAGAACCGAACAACCAAACCAGCTTCCGGAGAAAACCGAGCTGAAAGCAAAACAATGTCAAAGCAGGGTGAAAATATAGTGCAATACTTAACCACTTGACCTCTGGAAGATTTACCCACCCTTCATGACCAGGCCATTTTTTGTGATAATAAAGCACTGCATTACTTTGACAATTACGCCGTTGTATACCCAAATGTCCCTTTTCCCCACAAATAGGAACTCTCTTTTGGTGGTATATATTTGATAACCTGTTTTTTTTTTTACTCTTTATAACAAACAAAAATAGACCGACAATGCAAAAAAAAAAAAAATTATTATTTATATATTTATAAATTAATTGGATGTGTTTTATAGCATATTTTTTTTCTAATAATAATAAAAAAAAATGATATACAAATGTTTTTCTTTTGGATGCGTTTTATAGCATAGACAAAAATAAAGGGATTTTTAAATACAGCTTACCTGTAAAATCCTTTTCTTGGAGTACATCACGGGACACAGAGCGGCATATTCATTACTATGTGGGTTATATGGAGTACCTTCAGGTGTGGACACTGGCAATCTTCAAACAGGAAGTCCCCTCCCTATATAACCCCCTCCCCTAGAGGGAGTCCCTCAGTTTTGTAGCAAGCAGTATGCCTCCCAAAATGGTCACCCAAAAGAGGGGTGGGAGCTCTGTGTCCCGTGATGTACTCCAAGAAAAGGATTTTACAGGTAAGCTGTATTTAAAAATCCCTTTTTCTTTCTCGTACATCACGGGACACAGAGCGGCATATTCATTACTATGTGGGATGTCCGAAAGCAATGCTTTAATGAGGGGAGGGAGACATCTTCCAAAGAAGGATTCAATTTTAGAGCTAAACTCAAATCATAATAATATTTCCAAATTAGTCAAGAAAGAAGAACCTTTTTCTTTTTTTTTTTTTTTTTTTTATATATAACCAAGGGTGTTTCTGATCCCGAGGATTTCAAACTGCAGCCTGTAGTACTGCCTGACCAAAGGCAGTATCCGCATTTCTTCTCACGTCTAGTTGATAAAACCTTGTAAACGTGTGGACTGATGACCACGTTGCCGCCTTGCATATCTGAGCCATAGAGATCTGATGGTGTGCTGCCCAAGAGGCGCCCATGGCCCTGGTAGAATGGGCCTTTACCGACAACGGAGGGGGCAACCTCTTCAATCCGTAGGCTTGAATGATTAATTGTCTAATCCATCTCGAGATGGTGGATTTTGCAGCTGCCTGCCCCTTCTTGGGGCCATCTGGTAGAACGAATAACACCTCTGTTTTCCGGATCTTTTCCGTAGCTTTAAGATAGGCCTTCATGGCCCGGACAATATCCAAGGTATGCAGCAACCCCTCCTTTCTAGATGTAGGTTTTGGAAAGAAGGATGGAAGTACCAAATCCTGGTTTAAGTGAAATTTGGATATAACCTTTGGTAGAAAGGAAGGATGGGGCCGGAGAACTGCCCTGTCCTTATGCAGAACAAGATATGGTTCCTTACACGATAAGGCTGCTAATTCTGACACTCTCCTGGCCGAAACTATGGCGACCAAGAAAACCAATTTTCTTGTCAGTAAGAGTAAAGGAATCTCAGCCAAAGGCTCAAAAGGCTGTTTCTGTAGAGTGGACAGGACAAGATTTAGGTCCCAAGGACAAACTGGTGACTTGACAGGAGGATTAATACGCAAGACCCCCTGTAAGAAGGTCTTTACCAGCGAGTGGGTGGCCAGCGGCCTCTGAAACCACACTGACAGAGCTGAGATCTGTCCTTTGATTGTGCTTAGTGCCAGGCCTTTATCCACTCCTAGCTGGAGAAAACTTAACACCCTATCAATAGTATATTTGCGGCAATTCCATCTTTTGGATTCACACCAGCCTATATAGTTCCTCCACACCCTGTAATAAATTACCCTGGAGACCGGCTTTCTAGCCTTAATCAGGGTAGGGATTACCTGCTTAGACAGACCCCTACCCCTGAGAATCAGGGATTCAGCCTCCAGGCCGTCAAATTTAGACGCTGTAATGTAGGGTGGAGGATCGGGCCTTGTGAGAGTAGGTCTGGTTGTAGAGGAAGAGTCCAAGGGTCTCCCACTGCCATATTCAGGACTAGTGAGTACCAAGCCCTCCGGGGCCAAGCTGGAGCTATTAGAATGACTGGCTTGTGCTCCACTCTGATCTTGCGCAACAGGCGGGGGAGTAACTGTAGTGGAGGGAATGCATATAGAAGTTTGAATTGATGCCAAGGGCAAACCAACGCATCGGTTCCGCAGGCCATAGGATCCCTCGCTCGCGACACGAACCTGTCTAGTTTCTTGTTGAACCTGGATGCCATTATATCTACGTCTGGCGTTCCCCACCTCTGGCAGATTGTCTGAAAGACCTGGGGATGCAGAGACCACTCCCCTGGCAACAGACTCTGGCGACTTAAGAAGTCTGCCTGCAGGTTGTCCACTCCGGGAATGAATATCGCTGAAATGCAGGGTACATGAACCTCTGCCCATTGAAAAATCAAGTTCACTTCCCTTTGAGCGGCCTGGCTCCTGGTTCCCCCTTGGTGGTTTATGTATGCCACCGCCGTGGCATTGTCTGACTGGATTCTCACCGGGAACCCCTTTAATCTGGAGGTCCACGCCAACAGGGCTAGGCGAGCAGCTCTGATTTCCAAGATATTGATGGGGAGCTGCCTCTCTGCTTTCACCCAAGTTCCCTGGCGGGAGAACCCTTCGAAGACCGCCCCCCAGCCTGCCAGGCTGGCGTCTGTGGTAACTACCTTCCAGACAACAGGGCTGAAGGATCTTCCCTTTAGAAGATTCTGAGGGTTCAACCACCAGGCCAGGCTCTGTCGGACCCTTGATGATAGCGTCAAAGGGGACTCTAAGGCATGTGCCCTCTTGCCCCAGGCTGCTAGAATGGCTGCCTGTAGGACGCGAGTGTGGATCTGAGCGTATGGTACTGCCTCGAATGTGGCCACTAGCTTGCCTAGTAATCGCATACACAGGCGAATAGTTGGTCTTTTCTTGTTTATAACCAACTGAACCAACCCCTTGATCGCCTTGATCTTTACAAGGGGCAGGAACACCTTTTGATGTTCTGTGTCTAACCTCATGCCGAGGTATTCCAACTGCTTTGTAGGCTGGAATGCTGACTTTCCCTGGTTTAGGACCCAGCCGAATTCTTCGAGGTACCGAACCGTGAGGTTTACTGCCTTTTGCAGACCCGTCCGTGAGTGATCTATGATTAAAAGGTCGTCCAAGTATGCTAGGACTGTGACTCCTTGGATCCTTAAATTGGCCAGAACTGGGGCTAGGATCTTCGTGAATACCCGGGGGGCCGTGGCCAGCCCGAAAGGGAGCGCCCTGAATTGGAAGTGTCGCTGCCCCACCGCGAAGCGTAAAAACCTTTGATGCGACTGAAAGATTGGTACATGAAGGTAAGCATCTTTTATGTCTATGGAGGCCAGAAAATCGTCTTTCTGAAGCGCGGCGGCTGCTGACCGGATGGATTCCATCCGGAAGGACCGCACCCTTAGATAAGCGTTTAACCTCTTTAGGTCCAAGATTGGCCTGACATCGCCGTTGGGCTTTGGTATGACAAAGAGATTGGAATAGAAACCTAGGCCTTGCTCTTGGGCTGGCACTTCTATAATTACGTCCTGGCAAAGCAGGTGATCCAAAGCTGCCAGCATTGAGGCCTTCCTTGCTGGATCCCTTGGTAGCCTTGATTCTTGAAAATGAGGCGGAGGATATCTTAGAAACTCCAATCTGTAACCTGTGGTTACAGATGCCCGGGCCCAATTGTCGGGGATCTTGGCTTCCCAAACTTCTGAGAAGAGACGAAGCCTTCCCCCCACCCGTGAGAGTGGGGGCGCCCCTTCATAAGGCAGACTTAGGGGCTGTCTTTGACGGCTTGCGATACCACGGCTTCTTACCCCCAGGGGTCTGTCCCTGCGATCTACTGTTAACGCTGGATCGTGCAGGCGGCCGTCGATACTGCCTGGAATTAGAGGGCCCCGAGACAGGAAAAAGCTGCCTTTTAAATGTAGGAGCCCGGAATGTCTTTTTGACCGGTAAAAGGGTACTCTTGCCATTTGAAATAGTCTGAATATATTTATCCAGATCTTCTCCGAAGAGTCCTCCTCCATGGAAGGGAAATCCTGCCAGAAGCTTTTTGCATGGGGGTTCTGCCGCCCAGTTCTTCAACCATAAGAGCCTTCTCATGTGTACCAAACATAGTGATAAACGAGAAGCCTGCTGGATGGAATCTTTTATAGCATCTACCGCGAAACACAGAGCTCTGGGAATGTCAGCAAACTCTTCTGCTTGTTGGGTAGGCATGTCCTTTAACATCTCTTTTGTCTGGTCTTTTAATGCCTGACAAACTCCAATTGCAGCTACCGCTGGCTGCACCACTGCTCCTGCCGTAGCAAAGGATGCTTTTAAAAGTGTCTCTAATCTTTTATCAACCGGATCTCTAAACATATGTATGTTTTCCACCGGGCAAGTTAGTGATTTATTCACACATGAGATGGCTGCATCCACTACTGGGAGCCTCCACTTCTTGGAGAATTTTTCCTCCATGGGATAAATGACCGCAAATCTTTTCGGTGGCAGAAAAACCCTGTCCGGCCGTACCCAATCCCGAAAGATCAATTCCTCCAAGAGAGGATGGACCGGAAAAACTGCGTTGCTTAACGGGGCTTTCAAAGAGCCCAGAGAGGATACCGGAGGAACCTGAAGTTCTGGCAATGGCAAACTAAATGCCGAGCGGACCATGTCCGTCAAAGACTGTACCCACAGTCTCTCTGTCTGGGAGTCTGAAAATGGTTCCTCAGAGGTAGACCCCTCCATCCCTGAACCCTCTTGGTTCAGGTCCAGTTGATCCTCCTGTGATTCTAATTCCTCCGGAGAGAGAATCTCAGCATCTGAGGATACACCCCCTGGTGATGGGGATCTAACCCGTTTCTTACCAGGAATAGCTCTGGCGATCAATGCCGCTATTCTCTCTTCTAGCCCCCCTAGGGATACGGCTAGCATCTCCTCTGTGATAAACACAGGGCTGGGCTGATCTGGGCCAGCCTCCGCACCAGATCCCCCTAATGGCTCATCCAAGGCGCTTCTTAAATTAATAAGCTGCGGGGAAAGTATCGGCATATCAGAATCAGAAAGGGACCCCTTTTGTTTTTTGGTCTTTTTTGTCCCCTTTGACCCCGAACCCTTGGAAGCCATAATACAAAATCGAGGGACTCCGCCCACACAACAGACTGTAGTGGCCAGGAGTACAAATTTCAGAGTTTAGGGGAGAATAGATCACTAGTGTCCCCAAAAACTGATGGGCCCGTATGTTGGTCTTTTCTTTTTTTTTTAAATAATTATATATTATATATTATATATTTGACAACATACAATGACCCTAATTTAAGTTTGCCAGCCTCCAACCTGCTGCAAAATAAGGGGGATTTCTTGGCTTAACAATAAAGGCATTGGAACAAAGTCCACATGTACTACCCCTCTTCCGCCACCGGGAGTCACTGTTCTGCCGCTCTGCGTCCTCTCCTTGAAAAAATCAGCCTCAGACTGAGCCCTGACAAGGCCTGCTGTCTATAACAGCACAAAGGCGCGCCCCTGTATGACGCCGCAGGCCCGCCCCCCCCCGCCCTCCTGTCTGGACGGCGCGAAAAACGTCAATAAGACGTGCGCGCGCACGCGCGCGCGCGCGTATGCCGGATACAGGAGGAACATGGAGGAGCCGCGCTGCTGGAGATCCAGGCACGCAGAAACAGGCGGCAGATTCAAACCCCCGGCCAGGTAGGACTCTCTCAAGGCCCCTAGGGATCCTTACTAGCCCTAGGAAGAAACAGCAGGTTAGCTAGCAACACATATTTAGACAGGGGGGCCTAGTGATGGGGGGAGAAAGGGTGTCATCCTGTCTCTTTTAGACATAGTGATCACGGTTGCCCATGCAGAGCATACTTAGGCTATCCCCCCTTTTAGGTTACCCCGGGGAGCCTGCTGTCGAACCAAGTCCCGCAGGCTCCCCCTTACCTGCTCCATGCTGCAGGATGTTTGACCAGCAAACTGATCCAATCTTCTCCCATCTCCGTGGGTAGCGTAGTAGACCTTCAGGCCCTGGGGTCCTATGAAGGTACCCACTGTCCTGGACCTATATAGCACCCTGGCAAAACAGGAACTTTATGGTTTTTGCAAACTCCAAGTCCTGGGCCCAGGGTCCAGCCCTCCAAAGAGGAGCATTATAGGCAAAACCCCACGGTTTGGGGCCCGGGTACTGTCCACTTTGGCACTGAGGCTCCTTGGACAGATCCGGTAGCCCGCCCTTAATCCCAAGGATGTGGAGCAAAGCTATTCCGTGACCAACACCTAAGACACTGGCGAAAAAACTGAGGGACTCCCTCTAGGGGAGGGGGTTATATAGGGAGGGGACTTCCTGTTTGAAGATTGCCAGTGTCCACACCTGAAGGTACTCCATATAACCCACATAGTAATGAATATGCCGCTCTGTGTCCCGTGATGTACGAGAAAGAAATATAATTTTCTAATAATAATAAAAAATATATATAATTACTATTAGAAAAAAGTTATATCATGGTTTTCTATCCCATAAAACACATCCAATAAAAAAAATTAGTCAAATAAAGTTATATCATTTTTTTCCCTAATAAAATATATATATATATATATATATATATATATATATATATATATATATATTTATATATTTTTTTATGCTATAAAACATCCAATTAAAAAATAAAAAATTATATAAATAGAAAAAAAAATGCATACACAAACGCATGTTATTTAGTGACAAAGACAAAAATTATATATATATATAAAAAAAAAAAGAAAAATGTGTATAATGTCCATACAAATAGATACATATCCTGGCTGCCAAACACACCTACTTTTGCCTCGTTTCCACTGAAAGGATCGGTTCGGGTCGGTGCAGTTTGGAGCACTTAGAATGGTCCGGTCTATTCTTGTGAGCGTTTCCACTGCAAGTCGGACCGTCCCAGGCCATTCAGGCTTTAGAAAAAAATGGAATGTATTGTAGGTCCGCCCTAACTGAACCGTTCCATTTTCTATGGCCCCACATCTGAAGCAGGACCCAGAATGGTGCGGTACTGTTCGGTTTTATGGCACACTTTCATAATGGAAACACCCAAAATAGCGTACCGAACCGATCCGCTCAGTGGAAACGAGGCATTTGTCACCCTCATTAATACTTTGTCCTCTGGTCCTCCTCGTCTCTTCTCTATTCTTTCTCCACCACCATCTCCACCCAGTAACTCACTCACTGCTCACAAGATTGCCAATCACTTCAAAAACGAGACTGATGCAATTTGTGGGGACATCTCCACTGCACAGACATCTAGCCCACTTAACATACTCTGTACCAATCCACTCTCAACACTCTCCTCCTTACTACTAGCGAAGAGAACTCCAACGTTTTCTCAGAAGCCCGCCTTACCACCTGTCCCCTGGATCCTGTTCCCTCACATCTACTACAACTACAGTCACCCTCTTCTCTCTTTTGCTCCCTTAAAGGATCACTAAAGGATTTTTTTTTTTTTTTTAAGCTAAATAGCTTCCTTTACCTTACTGCAGTCCTGGTTTCGTGTCCTCATTGTTCGTTTTTGCTTTGAAGTTGCTGTAATTCTGCTCTGATCTCCACACTTCCTGCTTGTCTGGCTCCTTATGAAAAATCTCATGGCAGCTTTTTACTGTGGTCTAAGCTGTGTGTCTAAAACTCCTCAGAACCAATCAGATTCATTTTAAAAACAAAACACTGCCCTGGATTTGTTTGTTTTTGTTCTTTGTGTCTTCTGTACTTCACAGAAACATGAAACCAGTTTAAAAACGAAAGTGATACTACAGGTACATTATATGATTGATTTTTATCTATTTTTTTTTTTTTTTAACAATAGATTTTTATTGAAAGTATTTACTTAACAGTACAGATTAAAATTGTCACATTAATCCTTAGTAACAGAACGAGTTACCTTGGTTCATAAGATTGTTCTTATAACAATACAGTACTTGGTAGCCTGTACCAGCCCACCCCTATCGGGTTCAATCTGTAGGCATGGCTAGGCCTCCAATTGAGTTAACTATTTGTATATAGAAAATCATAAAGAAACAGAAAATGTATATACATAAACATATATATATATACACGTACACATGCATACAGATATTAAATCTATTTTTAAAAAGAATCAGTTAACTTTTATGTCTCTATACCCTGTAAACAGTCATTTCAGCAAAAAAAATGTTTTCCTTTAGTGACCCTTTAGGCCCTGTACACATGGCCAGGAATCCCGTCAGGGGGGAAAAAAAAAACGTTGGTTTTCCTGACGGTATTCCTGGCAAGCTTGCCTTGCAAAGCCGTGCATACAGACGGCCACTCAAAAGAACCGCTGTTCTTTTGAATGGCAAAAACGTGGTGACGTCATAGACTACGACAAGCCGGCGTCTCGTCACATTCGATTCCATTGCCGCCATCTTGCTACACCCCTAACTTTGTATGCTACCACGCATGTGTCGAAGTGTTATTGAGCTTGCATGGTTTTTCTACACTCAGGTAAGCATACAGACGACCGGTTTTCTCGGCAGGAAACACTCTGGGTTCTCTATTTTCCCCCACCGGGATTCCCAGTTGTTTTCCTGATAGGAAAACTGCTAGGGAGCATACACACGGCCGGGATTGACCGACCAAATGCTCTCCTGACAGTTTTCCTGCTCGGAAAATCGGTAGCGTGTACGAGGCTTTACTCACAATCTCTCCCTCTATACTGGCACCTTCCCCTCCCCTCTAAAACATGCCCTGATCACCCCCATACTTAAAAAGCCCTCACTGGATCCCATCAGCCTGAACAACTTAAAGCGGAGTTCCATCCACAATTAGCATTTTTTAAATGTATGTCCTTTCTTTATAATGCGATTTTATAATATAAATCCGATCACTTACTATTTTACAATCCGCTGCCGCTCCGCATAGTTTTATAAACTATCTTTTTTGAATAACTATGTCCACACCGTTGTCATTTTGCTTGTGGGCATTGTGAAGCCCACAAGCACTTACTTCCTGGGAGTCTTGGATGGGTGATAATTGGGTAGCCCACTGCATCCTGGGAAATGATGACACACATTTCCCAGGAGCATTAGAGGGAGAGAGATTTTGTGGGACCGCATAGCAACAGGCATTTCCAGATGATGATTTTGGGATGGAAACTCAACTTTAAGACCCATCTCCTACACTCCACTGAAACTCACCAATGACCTACTAACTGCTAAAAACCAATGGACACTACGCCAAACTCGTACTACTCGACCTCCCTACAGCCTTTGATACTGTTGACCACCCCCATCTCCTCAAAAGACTCCACTCTCCCGGCTCTCCTCCTACCCATCACAGCGCTCCTTCAGTACTTACCTTGGTGGATGCTGCATCTGTCCTACGATGTCTCTGCACTGAGAATCAGGCTATCGAACAACCGCCAATTGCTCGGTTTTCAGACCCCCACTCCCGAACAGAGAGCTGTAAACGAGTCTCTGCTCTTCTTTCCCCTCGCTCATTGGAGTGCTGAGCTGTGGAGGAGTGGCCGGCCCAGTCTCTCAACGTCTCACTGAGAGGTCGAGACTGGTGTCAGTCCAGGCATCTGGCAGATCCCGATTCCCATTGTCGGGAAGACACGGTGCCTGGACTGATATCTGTGAAGTCAGCAGAGAGCAGACTTCACTGCTAAAAACTAGTCACAGGAGTGCAAAACAAATTGCACTCCTGTAATCCATAGAAGTACAGAAAAACAAGCTTTGGTTGAACTTCTCATTTAAAGCTTTGACGAAAAAATAAAATCTGGATTTGTTTCTATGCAGAGCTGCATCAGATTTTGCCCTCTGCAGTTTTAGTAAATCAACCCCTGGGTGTCTTACAGCGAAAGTAAAGCCTTTATGACAAAAGACTGTAGGTCTGGGGGTCGGCAACCTGTCGATCACGATCTACTTGTGGACCGCAGACAGGGAATAGATGGATCGCGAACAGATCCCCAGGTTGCCGAAACGGTTCTATTTTCTTCACTGTACACTTAGCCATGCATGAGGAGCTCAGTGTAGATTCTCAGCACAAAATGGTGCTTTGATGGAGTAACTCCTGTGTACATGCATGGGAGTTGCATCATCCTGTCCCAGCCAATCAAGATGGCTGAAAAACCCAAACCCAGAAGATTACAAGGTGGTGATGGAAAAAAAAAAACAACATTTATTTATATATGTATTAAAAAAAAAAAAGCCAGACACATACTGCCAATAAAACAAGAGATTAAAATCATCTAATCCACTTTGAAATTGCCTGAAGCCAAGAAGCTGGCACAGTGCTATAACATGATACTATCTTTAAAGTGCATTTCCACTTTTGCTGCCAAATTGGGAGAACACCTACTTTGTTATTCATTAAATGTTCCCATTCACATAGCAGAACTTAGAAAATAAATACTGGATATCTTTTTATGTGCATAAATCACCTCATTAGCTTTCCCCTTTTAAAATTTAAAGTTCAACTTTTGGAAAAAAAAGAAAAAGCCAATTTTTTTTTCAGCTAAAAGCAGATTGCAGGTGCAATGTTAGGCTCCTGCAGACTCTCAGGATACCCCAAACCTCATAGGACAGGTCTATTAATGGACTGTAAGAGCGCTCACTAGTGCCCCTACAGCAGGACAGAGCTCTGCATTGTTTACATATGGAGAGCTCCACCCTGTGTCTCTCCTCTGCGTTCAGCGGGTGGGGGCGATTCATTGGCCAACACCCGCTGATCAGCTTCTGCTGTAACTAATCACAGCAAAAGCGGCGCACGGACCCCCTACATCAGTGATGGTAAACCTGGGCACCCCAGATGTTTTGGAACTACATTTCCTATGATGCTAAACTTCACTGCAGCGTGCATGAGCATCATGGGAAATGTAGTTCAAAAACATCTGGGGTGCCAAGGTTCACCATCACTACCATACATGCAAGCGGAGAATCACGTGTAATATATATATATATATATATATATATATATATATATATATATATATATATATATATATATATATATATTATGCGATTTTGCATAGAACAGCCACCCTGTATTGGTAAATACACTATAGGGCGGATGGTAAATGGTTAAGAAGGGGGCTAGGGTGCTAGGTTTACAATAAAAAACCCTGTCTGTACTGTGCTGGCAGATTTCATTATCAGTTGTAAAATAAAAGTCCTAAAAAACAAACAAAAAAAAAAACGCAAATCACGGTAAAATCGTGTCGAAAAATGCAGCAAGCACCGCAAAAATGCTCAAAAGCAACATGCATAGGTGTGAATCGAGCCTAATGCTGCGTACACACGATCACTTTTAGTGATAAAAAAAAAAAAAACTAATTTTTTTCCAACTTCATCATTAAAAATGATGTTGCCCACACACCATAGTTTTTGAAAAATTATGAACAATGCGACGGCACTCTAAAGGGGAATTTCTTTTCGCCTTGAGGCCGCTTTTAGCTGGTTACTTGTTAGTAAAAGACGATTCGTGCTTTTTTGTCTGTTACAGCGTGATGAATGTGCTTAAATGGTAGTTTTACCTCCCGTCTCATCACTTGCTTCTGGGCATGCGTGGGTTTAAAACTTAGTTTAAGCCCACACACAATCTTTTTTTACAACATAAAAAATGACATTAAAAATTGAAGCATGTTCGAATTATTATTTTTTGGTCGTTTTTCAGAAGACAAAAAAAAATGTGAAGCCCACATGTTTTTAAAAATGTATTTTTTTTATCACTAAAAGTCAACGTGTGTACGCGGCATTAGAAGGAAGATGGTTATTTCAGACCCCTCTGAAGCAGTAGCAGAGGACCCTTCAAAGGTGTCCCTGTTTCAGCAATAGAAGAAACGACAGCCTGCTGTGTATCCTTCTAGAGATGCTGCAAGGACAGAGGCTACCAGGGAGTCTCGTAACTGAAGGAGGTGTCTGCTGCCAATCTAGATAAGACAGGGTAGAAATTCTCCCACACTGTAATGCTAAAAGGATAAAAATGAGGGGGGGGGGGGGTATAGTAACTGCAGGGATAAATTTCATACACTATTATTCTCACCTTTTACTGGGTACCATCCTATTAATGGAGGAGATTAATCTCTGGGGCTGGAGGAATAGAATTTGCTATGCTATATGCTAAACTAAACCTTCCATGTGGGTTTGCAGGCTCCAGCTGTTTGAATGGCTGAGCCGCGATGATGTCACTTGTTATCCCAATTTTTGTATATTGTGAAAGATAATGTTACACCGAGTAAATTGATACCCAGCAAGTCACGCTTCAAAATTGCATCCGCTTCTGGAATGTTAAAATCTCCATAGGCGACGTTTAAAAAATTCTACAGGTTGCATGTTTTGAGTTGCAGAGGAGGTCTAGGGCTAGAATTATTGCTCTCGCTCCAACAATCGTAGCGATACCTCACTTGTGTGATTTGAATACCGTTTACATATGCGGGCACTACTCACGTATATGTTCGCTTCTGCGCGCGAGCTTGACGGGGCGCGTTTTCTGGCTCCCAACCTTTTTAGCTGGCTCCTAGATTCCAAACAAATTTATCAAACCCTGCCCATTTCCGTCCGATCACAGATCTGGGTAATCTGTGATCACAGATCTGGGTAAAGAGCCAATCACAGTGGCTCTTTACTATGTGACCAGCTGTGTCCAACCACAGCTGATCATAGCGCAAACACGATTTACTGGTTATCGGCAGTCTTCTCCTCATGCTGACATTGCGTGAGGAGAGCCGAACCAGCAAGCAGCAATCCACCCAAGGAACATCCACGCTGATAATCAGCACACCGATTATCAGTGCCCATCAGCACCGCACCCCATCACTGCAGCCCACCAGTGAAGAAAATGTACTTGTTTACAAAAATTTTATAACAGAAACTAAGATTTTTTTTCTACATTTTGGCATTTTTAAGTTTATTTAGCAAAAAAAAAAAAAAAAAATCCTGGTGGCTATTAAATATCACCAAAAGAAAGTCTCACAAAAAAAAAAAAAAAAATCATATGGGTACAGTATTGCATGACAAAAGTTCACAAAAAAAAAAAGAAAAAAACACGCTGCCCATTGTTTTTTAATAGGCAAGGACACTCATAAGGCGCTGCATGCGGCTAGAAGGCCTTTTTTTTTTTTAACGTCCCGCAAGCACACCGATCCAGTGTGAAAGCCCTCAGGCTTTCACACTGGAGTGACATGAGAGGCGATTTGCAGGCGCTATTTTTAGCACTATAACGCCTGTAAAGCACCTCAGTGTAAAAGTAGCCGAAGAGTAAATAACATCCCTTGCGCTTTTGTTTTTTAACTGCAGGCTTTAAAAAGGTAAATCTACACTGCTTTGAGTAGATTTGGATTAGGAAGATCTTTAGCAGCCTGGCGGTGAAGGAGGAAAGAGGAGAGGGGCCAAACTTCTGGGGAAACCCGGGGGGGGGGGGCTTAAACAAGCGGAGCTTCCACTTTTGAGTGGAACGCTGTTTTAAGTCCCTATAGATCACTTCAGACTGACCCTTTTATGCAGGTATGGTTATGCAAAACATTATAAATAAGCACAATGTAATGTGTCTTATCCGGCTCTGCACATGCTCAGTTGCTCTCACTGTGCCTAAATTCAGAGGTGGATTTCACAGGTATTTGTGGAACTTCGCAGGAAGACTAAGAAAACTAAGTGCAGATGTACTTACTGTGGAACATTTTTATTTTTTGTAGAAGACCATATTTCTTCTTTAAAGTTCCACCGCATTAGCTGGCCGGGGGGAGGAATCTGCATTACTGACCAAGGAATCTAAGCTGCAGGAGAGCAGTGATGCGGGGCGGGCAGTGAGAGATGATGTCGTCTCTCTGCTCCCCATCGCACCTCCGACACCGAGACAGAACACTGGCTGTGAGGGCAGAAGAGCGGTGATGTGGGGGGGCTGATAGAGATGATATCATCTCTGCTTGCCCACCTGCTCCTTCCATCCACTCAGCTCTCTCATGCCGGCTGCCCAGCAGGTGTCTCTCCCTGCCGCGCGCACCTTGGCTGCAGAAGGGCAGCCAGGGTGCGTGGCCTGGGGGTTGACGACCCCTGATGTACATGCCTATTCCTGGTTATTGTCTCAACAAACAGAAGTGGAAGAATCAGACCAACCGCAACATGACATTTTATAGAAAGGTCTGCAATGGTCTCTATTATGACAGGTTAACTATAAAGAAAAACCAAAACCCAAAATAAATATGTAAGCTGCCACTGCTGATCTTATTAAAAAAAAACAACAGCGTAGCCGGTGAAGACATCTTTCATGTCAGTGCAAGGATTGAAACCACCGAGTCAAGACAGCCGAGTATTTTCAGGAGGTCAGCAATGGCAACCCCCTTGTATTTCTCTCACCACAGATGTTCTGTGAAGCGGAACTAAACCCGTCTATCGGTTTCAGCCAAGGAAGCCGCCATCTTTAACTGCCATGATGCTGCACCAGTGATCAGTTATGACATTAGATGGTTTGACAGTTTGTTTTAGACACAGCCAATTTAAGTGTTTTTTTTAAACCATTGATGGGTTTAGTTCCGCTTTAAAAGGTGCGGTCATCTCACAGAGAAGAGAAAAAAAACATATGACATTTACATCAGCTAGAGTCCTTAAAGGAACACTAAAGTCAGGAATATTTTTTTTTTTTTCAAATAACAAACATGTTATACTTACCTGCACTGTGCAGCTCGTTTTGCACAGAGTGGCCCAGAAAGCTGTCTTCTGGGGTCCCACGGCAGCTGTCTCAGCTCCTCCTCGCAAAAGCTTTCCATCTTCATGCGAGGGCGCTCGCACAGTGGAAAGCTTTTGCAAGCGTGCTCCCATGATACAGCGGCGGCCATAGCCGCCGACTGTATCACTCGCCCCGGCGTGCCGCGTCATCCGCTGTGATTGACAGCAGCGCCAGCCAATGGCTGCGCTGCTATCAATCCGCCCAGTCTAGGCAATCAACGGCCAGGCTGGCAACCGAACGACGTGGATGTGCCTGGCAATTTCGAACGGTCAGATAAGTAAAACAGGGGCTCGGGGGGGGGGGGGGGGGGGGGTTGGTGCTGTCAGATGTTTTTTTACCTTAAAGCGGATCTCCACCCTAAAGTGAAGATCCGCTGATCCGAACACTCCCCCCCTCCGGTGTCACAATTGACACCTTTCAGGGGGGAGGGGGGTGCAGATAGACATGTATCTGCACCCACTTCCGGCCCAGCATTCACGGGCAAAAGACGGGCATTACATCACATCCCGTCTCCCGCCCGTTGTGTGCTGGGAACACTCGGCTCCCAGCACACAGCTGGAGCCAATTCGCGGGCGCAGCGCGACTCGCGCATGCGCCGTAGGGAACCGGGCAGTGAAGCCGCAGCGCTTCACTTCCTGGTTCCCTCACCGTGGATGGAGGGGGGAGCAGCAGGGTGACGAGCGATCGCTCATCCTCTGCTGCGGACGCCGCTGGACTCCAGGACAGGTAAGTGTCCTAATATTAAAAGTCAGCAGCTGCAGTATTTGTTGCTGCTGGCTTTTAATATTTTTTTTAAGCTGAACCATCCGCTTTAATGCATCCTTTGCATTAAGGTAAAAAAACTTTTGCCTTTACAACCCCTTTAACTACTAGGGTCCCGGAGACATTCTTTCATGCAAAAGTGGACTGTTTGTTCACATAGGTTTTATTTTATTGATAACGGAAAAAAGATTAGAGTTTTGATCTGTTCCAAAACAGATGTTGACGGAAGTGGATGTCAACAGATGATCATCCAATTTTCCATAGAGATGCATTGATGTCCGTTTTTCATCTGTCGACTGATGGATGAAAAATGGACAAATGGTTGGCATGTGTGAAAAGGGGCCTTACTGCTCCTACCTCCACCCACAACACCTGCATCAGGGGACCTCCCGGTCCATGCCACCTGCAGGGGGCACAGGCTCCTCCTGGGCCATACCCCTTGTGGGCGGTACAGGCTCGCCCCCTCAGTCCATACCACCTGCAGGGGGCACAGGCTCCCCCCCCCCCCCTCGGTCCATAACGCCTGCAGGGAGGGCACAGGCTCGCCCCCCCCCTCAGTCCAGACCGCCTGCAGGGAGGGCACGGGCTCGCCCACCCCCCTCAGTCCAGACCGCCTGCAGGGAGGGCACAGGCTCGCCCCCCCCAGTCCAGACCGCCTGCAGGGAGGGCACAGGCTGGCCCCCCCGATCCATACCACCTGCAGGGTGGGCACAGGCTCGCCCCCTCCGTCCATACCACCTGCAGGGAGGGCACAGGCTCGCCCCCTCCGTCCATTCCGCCTGCAGGGAGGGCACAGGCTCGCCCCCTTGATCCATACCGCCTGCAGGGAGGGCACAGACTCGCCCCCTCGGTCCATACCACCTGCAGGATGGGCATAGGCTCGCCCCCTCAGTCCATACCACCTGCAGGGTGGTCACAAGCTCGCCCCCTCCGTCCATACCACCTGCAGGGAGGGCACAGGCTTCCTCCAGACCATACCACTAGGTGGGGCGGGGGCACAGGCTTCACCTGGTCCATACCGCCTGCGGGGGCACCTGGTATAGACATAGTAGGGGGAAAAGGTGTCTGTGTGTTGAAGTGGGAAGGGGAAAATGTAAGGTGCACAGAGCTGGGACAATATATTCTCCTCTATGACAAGTGTAAAGGGGGGGGGGGGGGGTAATATGGAGAGGGTGGGGGGGGGGGGTTGCCCCTATCAGCAGTAGTTGGGGGTATTATGGGGGGTGTAATAAGTATTGCCATAGAGATGCATTGATGTCCGTTTTTCATCTGTCGACTGATGGATGAAAAATGGACAAATGGTTGGCATGTGTGAAAAGGGGCCTTACTGCTCCTACCTCCACCCACAACACCTGCATCAGGGGACCTCCCGGTCCATGCCACCTGCAGGGGGCACAGGCTCCTCCTGGGCCATACCCCTTGTGGGCGGTACAGGCTCGCCCCCTCAGTCCATACCACCTGCAGGGGGCACAGGCTCCCCCCCCCTCGGTCCATAACGCCTGCAGGGAGGGCACAGGCTCGCCCCCCCCTCAGTCCAGACCGCCTGCAGGGAGGGCACGGGCTCGCCCACCCCCCTCAGTCCAGACCGCCTGCAGGGAGGGCACAGGCTCGCCCCCCCCAGTCCAGACCGCCTGCAGGGAGGGCACAGGCTGGCCCCCCCGATCCATACCACCTGCAGGGTGGGCACAGGCTCGCCCCCTCCGTCCATACCACCTGCAGGGAGGGCACAGGCTCGCCCCCTCCGTCCATTCCGCCTGCAGGGAGGGCACAGGCTCGCCCCCTTGATCCATACCGCCTGCAGGGAGGGCACAGACTCGCCCCCTCGGTCCATACCACCTGCAGGATGGGCATAGGCTCGCCCCCTCAGTCCATACCACCTGCAGGGTGGTCACAAGCTCGCCCCCTCCGTCCATACCACCTGCAGGGAGGGCACAGGCTTCCTCCAGACCATACCACTAGGTGGGGCGGGGGCACAGGCTTCACCTGGTCCATACCGCCTGCGGGGGCACCTGGTATAGACATAGTAGGGGGAAAAGGTGTCTGTGTGTTGAAGTGGGAAGGGGAAAATGTAAGGTGCACAGAGCTGGGACAATATATTCTCCTCTATGACAAGTGTAAAGGGGGGGGGGGGGTAATATGGAGAGGGTGGGGGGGGGGGGGTTGCCCCTATCAGCAGTAGTTGGGGGTATTATGGGGGGTGTAATAAGTATTGCCCCCTGTCAGTTGTAAAGGGAGGGGGTGGAAGGGGTAATATACAGCACAGCAGGTTGGGGGGTGATCACTGCCTCATAGGAGGTTTAGGGGTCATCGGGGGAGGGTACTATGGAGGGGTGGTATGAATTGCCCACCGACAGATGTAGGGGGTATCAGGGAAGGGATGCACCAGGCAGGGTAGATGGGTAGGTAGGGGGGGGGGGGTGTATTGAAGGGTAAAGCACGCACAGCGCCCCCTCCCGGCCGTATCCCCTCTCTCACCAGTCGCAGTTGGCTGATCTGGTCGTAGCTCAGGAAGTTCAGGATGTTCTCGATGGCCACAATGGGGAGGTTGAGCAGCGTGCTGCACTCCGGGGATCCCCCGGGGGACGCGGAGCCCCCCGTACCGCACTCACTCCCCCTCTCCTCCCCGGCTGCCGACATCTTTTTTTTTTTCTCCAGAGCAAACACCCGCCCCCCGAATGACGTCACTTCCGCCACTGAGAAGACCGTCGTCCTAATACAGAAGGGGCGGGGCTACACTGTGTCTGTGTCTGAGTGTAAAACACACTGCCCTGTGTATGAGGGGGGGTGATAGTAGTCTATGTAAACACAAGACCAATAAAGTCACATATGGCAGATTATCCGTCCTCACATGTGGTGGCTGCTTCAGTTACGTTCTTCCAGGCAGTTTTCCTGCCAGTAACACACTTCCTGTTCCGTGGGTGACAACACTCTGTGCAGTGTATCTATGGAGGAGCAACGTTGTCACCCTAGGACAGGAAATGTGTAATAGGACTACAGAACACCTCCACCTCTCCCCATCTTCATGACATAGGGGGAGGTGTTCTGTGGAGCTCTATTGCCATGTTTTTCAGGGCCTCACTATCCCACCCGCTGACCTGAAACCTGCATGGATAGAGGGGAGGGAGACCAAAGAACGTCCATTCGCTGATCTTCCCTAGCAAAGAAGAACCCGAAAGCGACACAAATTTCATCACTTAAGTTTCTGCTCTCACTTTCCCCAGCTGCTGTGACTGAGGAAGAAGCCAATGGAGCGCAGGGAGCCCTCTTAGGGTCAGTTCGCAGCGAATGTGGTACAAAATCGCATATTTTCCAGCAATAAAATGTTCTGCCAGCTGCAGACGTTTGCGGTGTCATTCATTCTTAATTACCTCCCCGCACATCTTACAAATGCAGGTGCATTCGCGGCCACTAAAACACACAGTGACATAGAACAATGTACTTTGGTGGGGCGCATTTTTAAAAGTTGTGTTTGTCGTACTTTTTGCTCATTCAGCAGCCCATTGAAAATAATTGACCTTTCCTGGTGGAAATCTGTAGGCAGGTGCAGTCTACTTTCTCCACTGCAGGTGGCGCTCCTCTGCAGCAGCACTGCAGTTTAAGAGGAAGCCAAGAAGAACACAGTTTCTCTATGGTTTCCTGGGTCACTGGGGATACCAATCAGTCCCGCACCCACTTGGATGTTGCAGTCCCATGTGACTCTGGCAGCAATCTTGGGTCAAGCAGAGCTTATTTAACTACTTACCTAATGGACACTGTCGCAATTTGAATGGCAATTGCGCAGTCATGCAACGCTGTACCCAAATACAATTTTTATATATTGTTTGAGGCAGATAGAGCTTTCTTTCAGTGGTATTTAATCACCACCGTTTTTTTTTTTTCTTAGTTTCTGTTATAAAATGTAAATAAGCATAGCTCCCAACTGTCCCTAATTTGGAGGGACTGTCCCTGATTCGGAGCAATGTCCCTCTGTTCCTCCTCATTTGTCCCTTATTTTGGTCTGATCCATAAAGATGTATATAAAATGCACTTTTTATCTATCAAAACGTGTTACCCAGTGCTAAACCTTTCATCTGATTTCTAAATTGCTGCATTTGTAAATACTAAAAGCCAATATAAATGAATAGTAGTGGTAAAAAGCAAAAATAGTTTTTTGTACAATTCTCCTTCAAGGGGGGTGTGTCCTATGCCGACATCCCTTTGCTAATAGGTGTCCCTCATTCCCATTTCAGAAAGTTGGGAAGTATGAATAAGTAATTTTTCTACTTATGTGCTCTGATGAGGTTACACTGATGAGGTGGCACTGATGAGACAGCACTGAAGGGCACTGATAAGAAGGCACTAATATGTAGCACTGATGAGCACTGATAGGCAGCACTGATGGGCACCTATAGGCAGGGCCGTTTGAAGGAATTTGGGGGCCCCAAGCACCCCCCCCCTCGCACACAAAGCCAAGATTAACGCTACACTAATTTTTTACACCCATGTTCTTACTCCCCCCCCCCTTGTCGATATATTTTTCTATTCTCACCTCCCCTTCTTCCCTATAGGCTGCCGCTGTAGCGTCGTTGAGCTCCTCTTCCTCCTGTCAGTCCGGTGTTTTATCATTACGGGTCCCCAGTCCCCTATCAGATAGTGACCAGGCCTTGCCGTGTACCATGCGGTACAGGAGATTCAGTTTCCTGTGTTCCCTGCCGGACTGACAGGAGCACTCAGTGTGCACTTCCTGTCAGTCCGGCCAGGAACAGGAAACTGAATCTCCTGTACCACACGCGGTACCCGGCCGGACTGACAGGACTCAAGAAGGAAGGAAGAGGAGCTCGGCCACGCAACAGCCTGGGAAGGGGAAATTGGGGGCCCCAGGCCAGCTCAGGGCCCCAAGCAATTGTTTGTTTTGCCTGTTCTGTAGCAACGGGCCTGCCTATAGGTGGCACGGATAGGCGATACTGATGAGCAGGCACTAAAAGGCAGCACTGATTGGCATCACTGCTGGGCACTGCCTCACATCACTGCTGGGCACTATTGGCACTGCACTGATAAGCAGTGCCCTGATTATCTGTGTAGATCACCCCTGTGAGGAAATGCCGCTGATTGTCTCTCCTCTCCTCACACACTGACAATGTGAGGAGAGGAATGCCGATAACCGTCATTTCCTTGTTATCGGCTCTTTACCGAGATCAGTGATGCGTCATGTCCCACCGCCCCTTGGGCACTCAAGCGAGGCAAGAGTGGGACGACATCATATGACGTCATCCTAGAATGAGAGAGCCACCTTGTGCCCGTCATTTTACAATACGGCATGCAGGAGGTGGTGAAAGCTCTGGCTCCCAGGTTTGGCATGTTTAGGACAGGACTAGTTGTAGGGAAATGTTCCTGATAAGAAGGGAAAACGTTGGGTCGCAACTTCTCTGGACATCTGCCTGTTGGGCACAAGACAGCCAGGCCGCATTCTTCCCCCCCTCTACAGACGCTGACAGTTGGCTACATACTGCTGTGTACACACTGTTGGGACTGTGAGCCCCAGTTCACACCGCCGCACTGCATGTGATACGCACAGAAATCGCACCACATTCCTGCAAATCATATGCGATTTTGTGTCGTACAATTTGAGCCCATTCCTTTTAACCACTTCAATACAGGGGATTTTCACCCCCTTCTTGCCCAGGCTAATTTTTATTTTTTACTTTTTGCTATATTAAATTTCCCAATTAAAAAAAAAAATCGCAATAAGCATATATTGATTGGTTTGCGTCTACAAAATAGGGGATAGATTTGTAGCGCCTGTGTTCTTCATGGTACCGGTGCTAGTCAAATTTAAGGGTAAGATCAGAGTGGAGTTATGCCGCGTACACACGATCATTTTTCGGCATGAAAAAACATAGTTTTTGAAAAACGTCATTTAACCACTTCAGCCCCAGGAGGCTTTACCCCCTTCCTGCCCAGGCGAAATTTCAGCTTCCGGCACTGCGCTGCTTTAACTGACAATTGCGCGGTCGTGCGACGTGGCTCCCAAACAACATTGGCGTCCTTTTTTCCCCCACAAATAGAGCTTTCTTTTGGTGGTATTTGATCACCTCTGTAAATTTTTATTTTTTGCGCTATAAACAAAAATAGAGCGACAATTTAAAAAAAAAATGCAATATTTTTAACTTTTTGCAGTAATAAATATTCCCCAAAATATATAAAAAATATATTTTTTCCTCAGTTTAGGCCGATACGTATTCTTCTACCTATTTTGGTAAAAA
Source organism: Rana kukunoris (assembly GCA_029574335.1). Lineage (NCBI taxonomy): Eukaryota > Metazoa > Chordata > Amphibia > Anura > Ranidae > Rana > Rana kukunoris. The sequence goes on from CM056052.1 coordinate 501,047,586, forward strand.
AAAAATGCAATAAGCGTTTATCGATTGGTTTGTTGGTTTGCGCAAAATTTATAGAATTTACAAAATAGGGGATAGTTTTATGGCATTTTTTTTTTTTTACTAGTAATGGCGGTGATCTGCGATTTTTTATTGGGACTGCGACATTATAGCGGACACATCGGACACTTTTGTGACATTTTTGGGACCAATAAATGTCACAAATATAAATATGCACTGATAACTGTATAAATATGACTGGCAGGGAAGGGGTTAACCACTAGGGGGCGGGGAAGGGGTTAAATGTGTAGCCTAGTTTGTGTTCTAACTGTGGGGGGAGGGGGGGTGACTGGGGGAGGTGACCGATTGTGTCCCTATGTACAAGGGACACAGATCGGTCTCCTCTCTCCCTGACAGGACGTGGAGCTCTGTGTTTACACACAGAGCTCCACGTCCCTGCTCAGTTACTGGGCAATCGTGGGTGCCTGGCGGCAATCGTTGCTTTGCTGGGATCACTAGCGGCTTTAAAAGACAGGACGTCATATGATGTCCTGTCAGAACAATGGAGTCTTCCACCCGCCGTCAACTTGAAGCGCCGTTGTTTATCAGTGCAGCCCCCCCCCCCCCCCGATCCACACACTGGACCACCAGGGATTGCTCAATAGGGCACAAATAGTAAAAAAAAAAAAAACAATAATGTAATTGATGCCAATCAGTGCCCACAAATGGGCACTGACTGGCAACATGGGCACTGACTGTGCCTAGCAATGCCATCAGTATCACCCCTCAGTGCCACCCAGTGTCCATCAGTGCCACCCAGTGTCCATCAGTGCCACCTCTTAGTGCCCATCTATGCCCAGTGCCCACCTATCAGTGCCCATCAGTGCCCATCAGTGCCGCCCATCAGTGCCGCCTATGAGTGCCCAGACCAATCTATGTTTCTCTCTACTGGGCTCACACCATAGGTCTCCTCTCACCTGACAGGACGTGGATCTGTGTGTTTACACACACAGATCCACAGTCCTGCTCTGTTATCGGGCAATCACAGGTGCCCAGCGGACATCGTGGCCGCCGGGTATGTGCACCGACCCCTTTGAGCGAAGCGGCGGGTGCACACCTGCCCCCTAGATCAGGGGTCTCCAAACTATGGCCCTCCAGTTGTTCAGGAACTACAATTCCCATAATGCTTAGTCGTGTCTGTGAATGTCAGAGTTTTACAATGCCTCATGGGAAATGTAGTTCCGAAACAGCTGGAGGGCCGTAGTTTGGAGATCCTTGCCCTAGATGGATGGGAAGCCGAGGACTTCATATGAGATCCCTCCTGTGGATGTCATATGACTACAAGATGAGAAGTTGTTAAATGGCTCAATTTGCACCAAAACCACATGAAAATGGTGCAGGGCAGCTTTTATTTGTTTGCACAGAACCAAATTGCATGGGTGCACATATCCATGCTATCCGCCTCAGGCAAATGCACTGTATTTATTTATTTTTTGTGTGAAACGCGTCAGCTCTTTTCTGTTTTTTTGCTGTGACATGTTGATGTTGTGATCTGTTTTATTATAAAGGAACATTTTTTGGAGTGCGGCCGTCCTGGTTTTTCTCCACGCAGCCTTAATGTTCTTGTGTTCCTGGCTGGCCTGGGAGTGAATATACACATGCTGCATGGTGCTCAGGTGAAGTATGGACAGAAGGAGCAGAGATCTGGCCCTGTGTTTGCCTAACGCATGCGCAGCATGGGCCATTAGAACCCTGTTTCTGTGTTTCTCTGATGCATTCACAGTATCGGCTGCTGCCTGCACTGCACATGCATCAGCCACACTCAGGATCAGTGTGCAGTGCAGACAGAGACCCACACTGCACGCGCATCACTCTACTGTAATGCCGCGTACGTACGACCGTTTTTTGGGTTCTAAAAAAATGACTGTTTTTTTATGCCATTAAAAACGACCGTGTGTGGGCTCCAGAGCATTTTTCACGATCTAAAAAATGGGCATTAAAAATTTCAAACATGCTCTATTTTTTCACTACGTTTTTAACGTTGTAGTTTTTAAGGTTGTAAAAAATGGTTGTGTGTGGGCTTTAACGACGTGAAAAACCCACGCATGCTCAGAAGCAAGTTATGACACTGGATCGATCGTTCTGGTAAAACTACCGTTCGTAATGGAGTAAGCACATTCATCACGCAGTAACAGACTGAAAAGTGCAAATCGGATACACCTCCTACCCCTGATGAAGGAGATGTGAGCTCTCCGAAACACGTTGGGTGGAGGAAGATTCATCATATTTTCACATCCTTCATAGTTGGTGTAACAGTAGCATAGTTGGCCTTGTCTATAATTTTTTATGCGTTTTTTATGTGTTTCACTTTTCATACATATTCTTTGTGATTCAAGTGTCTTAAAAGTCCCAACAATTGGGGAACCTGTCTGTCTTTATGTATTGATTTACAGGGATGTGGCACTCAGCTGAGTGTTGTCACCTTGAGTCTATGTAATATAAAGGAATAGTAGTGGTAAAAAAAACACTTGTGGGTTTAACCAATCATTTGTATAATTCTCCTTTAACCACTTGCCTATTGGGCAGTTTTCCCCCCTTCCAGCCCCAGCCATATTTCAGCTTTTAGTGTTGTCACACTTTGAATGACAATTGTGCGGTCATGCTACACTGTACCCAAATACATTTTTTATTGTTTTTTTCCCCCCACAAATAGAGCTTTCTTTTGGTGGTATTTAATCACCGCTGTTTTTTTATTTTTTGCTAAACAAAGAAAAAATATATATTTTTTGAAAAAAATAATAATAGTTTGTTATACAATTTTGCTAACAGATAATTTTTCTTCTTCACTGCTATGCACTGATGAGGCGGCACTGATAGGCAGCACTGATAAGCACTGATAGGTGTCACTGATTGGCTCTGATAGGTGGTACTGATAGTCAGCACTGATTGGCGGCACTGATGGGCACTGATTGGAAGCACTGATGGACACTTATTTTCAGCACTGATGGTTACTTATTGTCAGCACTGATGGGCACTGATTGGCAGCACTGGTGGGCACTGTTGGGACTGCACTGATAATCAGGACACTGACCCCAACAGATATCCTTGAGCTGGCTCAACCTGAGCAGCGCATTCCCCTTTTTCCATAATCCCCCCCCCCCTATATTTCTTCTTTCCCTTCTCTGGCTCTTTCTTACCTGCTTATATAAGCTTGTCAATGTTCCTTGGGCGAAAGGAACTCTACAGCTACTGTTTGGATGGACCTTGTATTTGCTGGTCGATCTGCAGTGTTTTTACTGTTGACTTTATTTCTGTATGTGTACCATGCTCCTTGCCCATGCTAATTGTTGTTTGTCGGGAGCATGCAGGCCTCGGTAATCCTTATATGATGTAAAATCTGCTAAATAAAGAATACAAAAAAAAAATGTTTTTGTTACTTAAGGCTTTATGTATAAAAAGTTTGCTAAATGAATATGTTATAAGATTATCTTCTATGATTGTTATTGCCATTTAGTGGCCATAATGCAGTTTTTGTTTTTAATTACTGTACCTCAACCAGGTAAAAAAATAAGAAATTTGGCCACTAGATGGCGCTTCCAATCAATGGGGATAGTTCTACAGCACAGAATATGACAGATTTTGTTGTAGCTGTGTGAATGGGTGTCAAATTTGTTCAGTACAAAAGGAGCTGTGGTGGCTCAACGTGATTGGCACTGCGCTGACAAGCCGTTCACCTCTGCAGCCAAGGGTTCGGATCCCGGTCTCGGCTACATGCGAATTGAGTTTGGTGGTCTCAGCCCGGCTCCTGGTGGGTGTGCTATGCAAGGTACGCCTGTGCTTAGTACGCCCACCCCCCCCCCCCCCACAAAAACCACCACACTTGCACGCACACAAAATTGGTTTAATACGCACGCACTTTGGCCATGCGGTCTCCTAAAGAGAGGCGAAGGACCTACGGGGCTGGCTTGGTGGGTCGGGCCCCCTCACTCCCTCATAGGGGGAGTCCCTCTGCCCCGATGGGGTCCTGTTGGGCCCCAGTTGGGCTCCCAAGTGGAGTAGGTAGGGCGGGGTGAGTGGGAGGCCCCCCCTCACACCCGCCATTGCCACCGGGGGCATGGAGAAGGATGGCGATTGCCTCCGGGGGGAGGGTCTGCCTACTCCCAACTCCTGCAGTCCGGCTCCTCTCTCTCGAGTTCACGCACAAAATACACTTTAAAAAAAAAAAAAACAATTTGTTCAGTACATTTTTTTATGCATAGACCCCTTTATTTTTTTTAAAATGCTATTTATTTTTATCCTAAATTCTACTTTATTCATGTCTGCATTTAAAAAAAAAATTAATTACAGATACTTATATAGCGCCATCAATTTACACAACTCTTTACATATCTATAAAACATTCATATCAGTCCCTGCCCTCCAGGAGCTTACAATGCAAGGTCCTCAACTCACATTCATACATATATTACAAGGGAAGGGGGAAGAGGAATATGGGACTTTAAATGAAGTCGTGGCTTGGTAGGCTGCGTGCTTCTGTCCCAATCAATATGTTACAAAAAAGGAGGGCAAAGGGAGGGACTTTGAATGAAGCACACAGCGGCAACTGAGTTATTAGATGGACATGCCTTGATTTTAGCTAGGTTGTTTTTATTGTGTTTTTTATTGTGCTTTTTTTTCTGTTAGTTTTTTTTTGCTATGCAATTGAGCCTGGGTACACCCAACAGGCTCTGCTGTGTACTGTTAACTTCGAAACCTGCAATAAAAAAATAAAAATAAAATAGATGGACATGTAGAAAAAAATGTATTGGTACAAAACACTGATATACACACATAATATATATAGGAAAGTAGGGGAGTGAATGCCACATAGTAACCATGATAATAATACAGTAAAACCTTGGTTTGAGAGTGTGAAGAAAATAGACTTTATTCTGGATTTTCTCATAGACTCTGTTTGTCTTTTAAGAACCCCTGGACCGATCTGGGTGAAATTTGGATATGTTGGTCCCCCAGATCGGGGCTATCAGGAGATATATAATGGCAGGTATACCTTGTGTGGAAGAGGGGTGTTCTAACGTTGGGAAAATTAGGGTGCTCTCTACCTGGAGATAATTGGTTCATTCCTTAAACTGATCTCAATAACTCCATGTGTCATGTAAACGATCTTTAGTCTGTCGCTCAAGAAGTGTTCATTGTGTGAAGTTCTATTGTTTAGCAGGTAAAAAGATCTAAATCACCTTGTCTGGGCAAATGACCAGTAATTAACTCATGTGGATTCTACCGGAGACAGCCGTCTGTCTCCTAAAAGAGGTCTATTGAAAGGGGTCTCGTTAGTAACACCATTGTATGATGATGTGGGAGGAGGATGTAATTGTATATCTGATTACATCAAGTATTTCTTTTGCTGTATATAAGTAACCTGTCTCTCAATTAAGTCATTCTATATCTGGACACCCTTCATGAAGTCTTGGCTCATGCTTGGGGATGGGGAACACTCTAACCATTCGTAAGAATCATCTTGGGAGGTGGAAAGAAGGCCGCAGTACCGTACCCACTGCAGGTCTTAACAACTGGTGGCAATCAGCGGAATTGAATGAGACGCATAAAGACAGCAGGTGAATGGCCCAGCATTACGAGAGACTAAAGAGGACTACGCTAAAGGATCTGCTGGAAGCCCGAGGTCAGGTGGCAAGCAAAAAAAAGAAAGCTACCCTCATAGCAGAACTAATGGAGGGCGACCAAACCAGCAGCATGGCGAATGTCAGCCAGGAGGAAGCCGAGTTCCAACAGAAGGTGATGTGGAGGCTAAACCTATATGGGCCAAATCCCACACCAGAGATGGTGACGCAAGTCCTGGAGCAGGTGAGCGCAGAACGCAGAGCACAACAGGCAAGTGTAAACCAAGGAGACACCGCTTCCTCAGCCGGATCTATAAATGGAGGGCAGCGGAGAAAGATTAACTATGCTGCGTTTAAAAGTTTTTCTGATGGAGAAATGGAAATTGACACATACCTACAAGACTTTGAGCTTCAATGCACTTTGGAGGGTCTGGAATCGGAACAATGGGCCGCGATTCTAAGCAGCAAACTCACGGGCCGAGCAGCGGAGGCATACCGAGCAGTTCCTGATACAGCCATACATGACTACGTCAGGGTAAAGGACACTCTGCTAGCCAGGTATGCCGTGACCCCAGAGACTTACAGGAAAAAGTTTCGGGCATTACGGAAAGGGGGCCAAGACTCCTACACTGAATGGGCTTTTAGGATGTATCGGGCAGCCCAAAACTGGATACAAGGCTGCCAGGCCGCGACGCTAGAGGAGGTGCTACAACTCTTCTTGCTAGAACAATTTTTTGACCACACACCTGCAGACACCAAGGACTGGGTCAGGGACAGGAAGCCGGCCACAATCGAGGAAGCGGCCAAGCTGGCAGATGAGCATCACAAAGGAAGAAAAGGAGAGGCTAGTGGAAACCGCCCCCTGGTAAGGTCCAGCATCCCAACGCCGGGTACTGTGACCCACCACCGACCGATCGCAGTACCACCCACTGTACCACCTAATTTTAACCGGAGACCGCCATTGATATGTCACCAATGCAATCGGCCAGGGCACTACAAGATACATTGCCCTCAGCGGAGCAGAGGCAATTGGGAGCGGCCATCACCCCCACCATCGAGGGCAGCCACTTATCGCTATCAGCATGAGCTGCTGGAAGACCACAGCACTGAAACTGAGCAATGGACCAAACTACATGAGGTGAACATAGCACAAGTCGAGGGGGACAACCGGGTGCACTCTGGGGCCACCCTCACTCTGGTGCAACCTCACACCGTATCTGCGAATGGCGCGCACCAACAGGACTGTTGCAGTAAGAGTGGCAGGAGGCGCCATCCACAAACTACCCACAGCCCAAGTGCAGCTAAATTGGGGCACCGGAGCCAAGCAGATGGAAGTAGGCATTATGTCGGGCCTACCTGCGGAAGTATTGTTGGGGAACAATTTGGGGTGCCTAACTTCACAGCTGCTTACCCCAGATCCCTCTGGAACCTGCCCTGTGACTACCAGGGCGCAAGCACGCCGTGCTGGACAGATGCACTCTGAGGAACCCCAGGTAGGAACCGAAAACCCTGTAGTATGCCCTGACCCTATCCCCTTCTGGGGCACTCCACAAGACTTTGGCCAAGCCCAGCAGTCAGATCCCACCTTAGCAGGTTACAGGAAGGCCGTAGGTACCCCTAAGGAAGGTAATGCTCAAGAGAACTTCCACTGGGACAAGGGACTGCTATATAGGGTCACAGGGGGAGTGGGAAGTGGGGCAGCCCAAGTTATAAAAAGACAGCTAGTTGTACCCCGCAAATACAGGGCAGAGCTTCTAAAGCTCAGCCATGATATCCCACTAGCCGGAAATCTGGGTATCAAGAAAACTAAGGATCGCCTTACCCAGACGTTCTTCTGGCCAGGGATATCAAAAGACTTGCAGACGTACTGCAGGACATGTGATTCATGTCAAAGGATTGGGAAACGGGGGGACCACAACAAGGCCAAGTTACGGTCCCTACCTATAATAGAGGAACCATTCTCCAGAGTGGCAGTAGACCTGATAGGGCCCCTCAACAACCCCAGTGCCTCCGGAAGGCGCTACATCCACACGGTGGTGGACTATGCCACCAGGTACCCTGAGGCGGTGGTGCTCCCCAACATTGAGGCGGAGACAGTAGCAGAAGCTCTCGTCGGGATCTTTTCTCGAGTAGGATTCCCCCGGGAAATACTCTTAGATCAGGGAACCCAGTTCACGGCAACTGTCACTCAACAGTTATGGCAGAGCTGCGGGGTGAAACCGTTATTTAGCTTCCCCTACCACCCCCAGACCAACAGCCTTTGTGAACGATTCAATGGCACGCTTAAGCAGATGCTCACAGCGTTCACAGAGTCCTATGGTCAATGGGAGAAATTTCTACCCCATCTCCTGTTTGCCTACCGGGAAGTGCCCCAGGCGTCGACCGGGTTCTCCCCCTTCGAACTCCTATACGGGAGAAAAGTCCGGGGACCCCTGGACCTCATACGGGAGCACTGGGAGGGCAACACAGGAGAGGAAGGGATCCCGGTTTTGCCGTACGTGCTGGAGTTACGGGACCGCCTGCGGGCACAGACCGAATCAGTTCGGGAAAGCCTACAGGCAGCCCAGAAACGACAGAAACAATGGTATGACCGGGGAGCACGAGATAGGAACCTGGAAGTAGGGCAAAAAGTATTAGCCCTCCGACCATCCAAAAAGGACAAGCTACAGGCAGCGTGGCAGGGGCTATTCAAAGTGGTGGAACGGATTAGCGACACCACCTATATTGTGGCTAAATGTTCGGATGAAAGGAGCAGACAAGCCTTTCATGTGAACATGTTGAAACCGTACTTCCAGCGCTCTGAGGACGTGGCCACTATCTGTGCCCCGTCCACTGACGCTAGTGAAGGACTTCCCTTACCCGACCGGCTGGCAGCTAACCAAGGTAACCTAGAGCAAGTTGGGTTGGGGGAGAAACTAAATCTCACCCTGAAACCCGAGAACTGCCATGGGGGCATGGCAGAGGTTCAATACCTAGGGCCTAGAGTAGGGTCTGGGAAACAGTGCCCCGAACCCGCGAAAGTAGAGGCCATACCCAATTGGCCCCAGCCCCACACCAAGACGCAGGTATTGGCGTCCCTAGGCACCACCGGGTATTATAGAAAGTTCGTCCCGGAGTGTAGCACCCTAGCGAAATCCCTCACCGACCTGACCAAAAGGTCCCTACCCAAGCAGGTAGCCTGGTTTTAGCAGTGTGCATTGGCGTTCCAGGGACTTAAGACGGCATGGAACACCCGGTGGCATACCTCAGTGGCAAGTTATTACCTTGGAAGGTCAGCTATGCCACCATGGAAACAGAATGCCTGGCTCTAGTATGGGCCTTAAAGAAGCTCCAACCGTACCTTTATGGCCGTGCCTTTACCATTCTCACTGACCACAACCCCCTCATCTGGCTCAACCGAGTCTCTGGAGACAATCCCCGGTTGCTGCGCTGGAGTCTAGCGTTGCAACCTTACAATTTCACACTGCAATACTGCCTGGGCAAGCAGAATGACAATGCGGATGGACTTTCACGCCAAACCGGCTTGGAAGTATAATTTTGACCCGGACATCCCCTAGCCAACCCGGCAGGGTCTAGGCGGGTATGCCGACCCATGGAACTTATGCCGCGTACACACGGTCGTTTTTTGCAATGAAAAAAAACTTTGTTTTTTAAAACGTCATTTAAATTGATCGTGTGTGGGCAAAACGTTGTTTTTTGTCTTAAAAAAAACAACCAAAAAAAAATTCCAACATGCTTGATTTTTTTGTGTCGTTTTTCAAAACGTCATTTTTTGTTTCACAAAAAGTCACCATGTGTAGCAAAAACGTTGTTTAAAACAACGTTTTTCAACCCGCACATGCCCAGAAGCTAGTTATGAAGCGAGCTTCAATGGAAAAAAGTGGTGAACGTAACCTCGCTTTTTGTGAAAAAAACGATGGTGTGTATGCAACATCGTCTTCGAAAAGTGACGTTTCAAAAACGTTGTTTTTTACTTCACAGAAAACGTTGTTTTTTTTCATCACAAAAAATGATCGTGTGTACGCGGCATAAGGGGGAGTATTGTGAAGAAAATAGACTTTATTCTGGATTTTCTCATAGACTCTGTTTGTCTTTTAAGAACCCCTGGACCGATCTGGGTGAAATTTAGATATGTTGGTCAGGAGATATGTAATGGCAGGTATACCTTGTGTGGAAGAGGGGTGTTCTAACGTTGGGAAAATTAGGGTGCTCTCTACCTGGAGATAATTGGTTCATTCCTTAAAGGGGTAGTTCCCCCAAAAACCTTTTTTTTAACATTTATTCAGGCTCGTTATGTCAAGGGGAATCAGGTTTTTTTTTTTTTGAAATGAAGCCGTACTTACCGTTTTACAGATGCATCGTCTCCGACGCTTCCGGGTATGGGCTCCGACTATAGGCGTGCCTATTTGATTGACAGGCTTCCGAGGGCGCATACATCGCGTCACGATTTTCCGAAAGTAGCCGAACGACGGTGCGCAGGCGCAGTATAGAGCCGCACCGTCGCTCGGCTTCTTTCGGCTACTCGTGACGCGATGTATGCGACCGTCGGAAGCCTGTCAATCAAATAGGCACACCCAGACCAGACGATCATACCCGGAAGCGACGGAGACGATGCATCTGTAAAACGGTAAGTATTGCTTCGTTTCTAATAAAAAACCACCCGATTCCCCTTGACATAACGAGCCTCAATCAATGTTAAAAAAAGGTTTTTGGGGGAATTACCCCTTTAAACTGATCTCAATATCTCCATGTGTCATGTAAACGATCTTTAGTCTGTCGCTCAAGAAGTGTTCATTGTGTGAAGTTCTATTGTTTAGCAGGTAAAGAGTTCTAAATCACCTTGTCTGGGCAAATGACCAGTAATTAACTCATGTGGATTCTACCGGAGACAGCCGTCTGTCTCCTAAAAGAGGTCTATTGAAAGGGGTCTCGTTAGTAACACCATTGTATGATGATGTGGGAGGAGGATGTAATTGTATATCTGATTACATCAAGTATTTCTTTTGCTGTATATAAGTAACCTGTCTCTCAATTAAGTCATTCTATATCTGGACACCCTTCATGAAGTCTTGGCTCATGCTTGGGGATGGGGAACACTCTAACCATTCGGAAGAATCATCTTGGGAGGTGGAAAGAAGGCCGCAGTACCGTACCCACTGCAGGTCTTAACAGAGAGTAACTTGGTTTGAGAGCGTTTTGCAAGACAAGCAAAATGTTTTAATAGATTTTGACTTGATATACACAAGATGTCTTGATATAAGAGTAGTGTCATGTCACAACTGAGTATACAAAAGAAGAGAGGCACCTCTAAGTGTAGCAATATGGTTACATTTAATAAAGGTACAACATTTAGCAACTTATTGCTACACTTAGAGGTGCCTCTCTTCTCTTTTATACCCTGTAAAAAAATGCTTTGATATACAAGTGCTTTGGATTACATGCATGTTTCTGGAACAAATGATGCTCACAAGCCAAGGTTTTACTGTATAGATATCAATTGCATAACATAATAAATTACCAGATTCCACCAAAATGTATATATATACAAATATAATTACAAGGTATTGCCTGCATTGCCCATGACCTTGCTATTCCTGGTCAAGATAGATATAAATAATAATAATAAATTCAGTTGGTCACATAATTGGTACCGGGCCTCCTCCCTCCCTCCCTCCGCTGTTTATGCTTGAGGGGGGCAGATTCCACCGTCACTTCGCATGGACGTCACGCCTCCTACTCCGGATGTGCAGTGTCTCTTGTGACGCCGCCATGTCAGGCACCTGGGGTGGGTTTCCACACTCGCGGCCCATCGGGAGACTGCAATGTCGTCGATTGCTGGGTGAATCTCCGCCCAGGTAATGGTGCCTCCGCCATCTTGGAAAAAGATTGGGTCAAAATATTCTGTCATTTACCAATATGGAAGAGGGGGGAGCCCCCTAACACATGTTACTTACAGAAAATAATGTGCTGGTGGTGTAATGCTAGGAATGGCGGGCCACCCAGGGATAGGATCGCAGCCTCTGAACATGATAGGAGACAGGCAGCCCGACAAGACCACAGCACAACCACTAAAACGATTTGATTCCTGGGTGGCCCGCGATTCCTAGCATTACACCACCAGCACATGATTTTCTGTAAGTAACATGTGGTACACATGATTTTCTGTAAGTAACATGTGGTGCACATGATTTTCTGTAAGTAACATGTGGTGCACATGATTTTCTGTAAGTAACATGTGGTGCACATGATTTTCTGTAAGTAACATGTGGTGCACATGATTTTCTGTAAGTAACATGTGGTGCACATGATTTTCTGTAAGTAACATGTGGTACACATGATTTTCTGTAAGTAACATGTGGTGCACATGATTTTCTGTAAGTAACATGTGGTGCACATGATTTTCTGTAAGTAACATGTGGTGCGCATGATTTTCTGTAAGTAACATGTGGTAGGGCATATTGGTATATGAGAGAATATTTTGACCCAATCTTTTTCCAATTTATATATTTTTTATTATATATCTACCACATGCCTGCTCCTGACGATAGTTATATAGCACGAAACACGTAGAGCCAATTCATGACATGTACTGTACCAATTATGTGGCTGAATTTTTATATAATCATGTTTAATTATATCTATCTTGACTGGGAATAGCAAGGCCATGAGCCTTGCAGGTAATACCTTGTAATTATATTTGTATATATATCAATTTCGATGGATTCTGGTGATTTACTAAGTTATGCATTTGATATCTATATTATTATCATGGTTACTATGTGGGATTCACTGTCCTACTTTCCAATATATATCTTATATGTGTATATGAGGCCGCGTACACACGATCGGTCAAAACCGATGGAAACGAACTGAAGGTCCGTTTCATCGGTCCAAACCGATCGTGTGTGGGCCCCATCGGTCAGTTATCCTTTGGTCAAAAAAAGAGAACTTGCTTTAAAATTTAACCGATGGATGCCTAAGCGGTAGGTCAAAACCGATCGTTAGTATGCAAAAGCATCGGTTAAAAGGCCGCGCATGCTCAGACTCAAGTCGACGCATGCTTGGAAGCATTGAACCTTGTTTTTTTCAGCACGTCGTTGTGTTAAAACACGTAAACGTCACCACGTTCTAACACAATCGTTTTTTTTAACCGATGGTGTGTAGGCACATCAGACCATCAGTAAGCTTCATTGGTTAACCGATAAAAACGGTCCTTCGGACCATTCTCATCAGATGGACTGATCGTGTGTACGCTGCCTCAGTGTTTTGTACCAATAAATATTATTCTACATGTCCATCTAATTACTCAGTTGCCATTGTTTGTGTAGCGCTACTCCCGGAGGAGCCGCTGGTTGATTTGTTGGGTTCGGCGCATTACATGACTCTATCGTTGTCTAGGGGTGTGATGCAGGAACAAAATAGTGAGCGGAGGTCCAGACATTCAATAAAGTTTTCCAAGGCTTTATTTCCAGGCCAACACAGCCAACATCAACTTCAATTAGGAAGGAAAAGGTTGATGAGAGTAAAGGGATGAACTTGCAGTTTCAGGCCTGGATGTAGATGGGCAATCCAGCCCTTAGTAACAACTATCTGTAATGGATGAATAGGGGCGAATCCTTCCAATGGACTCCAGCCCGGGTCACCGGGAGACAGTAATGCGTACTTGTAGTATCCCGGTCACCAGATCTCCGATTGGTTCAGCACTCAGCCTGAGATCCGTTTCAATGGAACCTGGAACCCAGTGGATCACTGGGGTCCTCTTCCGCCTCCAGTTGCTTGGCCAGGAGGGCCGCGCCGGCGGGGGCCTATAGGTGCGCACACCTTGAAGGTGGATACCGCACCCAGCACCGGGACCCCGCAAAGGTTTTAGAACACATGACACCTGTCACAGATATACTCCTCCCCAGCATGCCCTGCGAGGGAGGAACTCCTCTAATTGGCTGCCGGGGAAGACTTGCTCTGCCAGAAACCCTGCGGGCGCCAACTGCTGGCCGGAGATGATACCACATCCCTAGAATGCAGACTGGCCCAGGAGACCTTTCTGGAACGACACAGGTCACAATTTAAATAAATCACGAATGGGAGCAACGTAGCTCTTCCATTCCAACTAACTTTAGCGTAGTGCCCATACTGAAAGTAAGGGGGCGCTACATGTGCTTCATGCAAAGTCCCTTTTGCCCTCCTTTTTTGTCACATTCATACATACACATACCAGGACCAATTTAGACATTCTGGGCCAGATTCTCTAAGAATTTCGGCGGCGTAGCGTAAGCCAGTTACACTACGCCGCCGCATCGAACTAGAGCAAGTGCTTTATTCTCTAAGCACTTGCTCCGTAGGTTTCGCCTGCGTCGCGTAAATCGCGCAGCGTAAACCTGCGCAATTCAAATGGGGCGGCTTGTATTTAAATTAAGTGCGCCCCCGCGTCGAATGAACTGCGCATGCGCCGGCCGGGGAAAAGCCCAGTGCGCATGCTCCAGCTCACGTCGGAAAGCGTCGTTGAAACCGACGTCAAAACGACGTGAGCATCATTTACGCAACTCCCTATTCGCGAACGAGTTAGTAAAACGACGTAAGCGACGGAAAAAGCCGACGCTGACCCGACGCCATACTTAACATGGCATCCGACGGGACCCGACGGCATCCGACGGTACTTCGTAAGGTTACTCCACATAGAAGCTGGGGTAACCTTACGCGAACAAAAGCGACGTACGCGACGACGGGGCGGCGTAAAAGCGATAGAGAATCGGCGTACTACCGCATTTGCATATGCAAATGCGAAAACAACGTAAAGGCCACCTAGTGGCCGGAGTTGTCATTACACCTACGATCCGCAAGTGTAATGGTTTTACACTTGTCGGATGTAGAAGCGTATCTATGCAAAAGTGATGCTAAGCATCACGCGCATAGATACGAGACAAAAAAAACGGCGATACGACGGGGTATCTGAGATACTCCGTCGTAACGCCGCTGAGAATCTGGCCCTCTATCTAGAGCCAATTAACCTACCAGCATGTCTAAATAATATATGCTGTTCTCTGATTGAGTTTGTTTTTTGTAGGATGTTTCAAATATGTTTCAACTATTCCAGTTGCCCATAAACATTGCAATCACACAAAGCGAACTGAGCCTGAAAACCTATAGAACGGTGTGCCAGTGTGATAAATGAATTCAAATGGAATGTTTGGACACATCGTCTCATGGGATGTATTAGAGATTCATTACATCAGCTGCATGAAAATAGCATTTCCTATCTGACACATCAAACTAATTAGGAGCCCTCGAGGAAGTTAAGCGCAGTACACATTCCTATGAGAGGGTGGGAACGAGGTTTACATGCAAATGATTTCTAAATATATATGCTCATTTTTGTGGAAATATTTCAGAATGTACATTCGTCAGTTGCCTGCATAATGACACACAAGACTGACACATGCTAACACATTGATTGCAGAAGTTGGAAAAATACACAGAAGAGAGTAATAATTAAAAATGAGGCAGATTTATGTTTTGTGTTATTTCTTTTTTTTTTTTTTTCATAAAAAAAACCTCAATGCGATCATGGTGAGCACTCATTTTGCATATGCAAGTTTTTAAAGTGCAGCATCACATCCTGAAAATGCTGTTTAATTCGTTTTTTTTTTCACAATTTTTATTGTTTTTTGGATAATTTGTACAAACAAGAGGTTATCATTCAGAATGTGTCAAATAATGCTTATAGGGTTGTCCTGATACCGATACTAGTATCGGTATCGGGACCGATACCAAGCAAATGCTCCCGATGCTTCACCCAATACTTGACCTGTGTCCTCCTCCAGCCCCGCTCCGTTTTGGTGCAGTCTCTCTTCCTCTGTGCCCCCCCGCCGTGTTTTCCTTCCTGTTTCCTTCTCTCCTCAGTGTCCCCCGCTGTTTCCTTCTCTCCCCCGTGCGTCCCCTGCTCTTTCCTTCTCTCCCCCGTGCGTCCCCTGCTGTTTCCTTCTCTCCCCCGTGCGTCCCCTGCTGTTTCCTTCTCGCCCCCGTGCGTCCCCTGCTGTTTCCTTCTCTCCCCCGTGCGTCCCCTGCTGTTTCCTTCTCTCCCCCGTGCGTCCCCCTCTGTTTCCTTCTCTCCCCCTTGCATCCCCCGCTGTTTCCTTCTCTCCCCCGTGCGTCCTCCGCTGTTTCCTTCTCTCCCCTGTGCCCCCCCCCGCTGTTTCCTTCTCTCCTCCGTGCATCCCCCGCTGTTTCCTTCTGTCCCCCGTGCGTCCCCCGCTGTTTCCTTCTCTCCCCTGTGCCCCCCCCCGCTGTTTCCTTCTCTCCCCTGTGCCCCCCTCCACTGTTTCCTTCTCTCCTCCGTGTCCCCCTGGAACTGTCAGGATGGAGAGCGGCGGTAGGAGCCGGTAAACCCGGCTCCTTACTGTTTCGAATGGACAGAGTCAGTGATGACTCTGTCCATTCACAGAACTGAAACATTGTAAACTGTGATTACAATGTTTCAGTTTATGAATGAAGAGAAGACGCTGTCTTCTCTCCATTCATTTTCAGCGCAACTGAGGCTGCTGAGAAAGGGACAGGGGAATCTGTTTCCCTAGTACCTTTCTCTGTCTCAAACGGGAGATGTCAGAGGTCTGTTAAGACCCCTGATATCTCAACAAAGCCCCCCCAGCAGGGCTGGAAGGACAAGTCCCTGCAGCGGGGCTGACCTGTGCAGTCACTCTCAGTGTGTGACAGTCTCACTGTCTCGTCCTTGGCTACGCGGCCTACGCGGCGCCTACGTCAGTAAGTGATGTAAGTGGCCCCGCCCCTGGTTCCACTGGCCGCTCAGCCGCATGATGTGAAGGAGCCAGGGCTGCAGGTGGCAGAGCAACGGACGGACCGAACCCGCACCAGCAGAGAGTGCAGCCTGCAGTGTCATCCTGGAGGTGACGGCGACCTGTTGAGGGACTCGGGACGGGAGCCGCCCGGTGCACAGATTGGTGTTCAGAAACAGGTAAGGGGGACCGACCTGTCTTAAAGTTTCCTGTTTAAAAAAAAAAAGGAACTTTACAAAACCACAAATAGTGTTTACTATCTTTCTCTGTAAAAGATAAATAAGTTAAACGATCACTTTAGGCATCATAACCATTAAAGCTTAATGGAGCACATATATAATGTATGGCGTGTGTGTGTGCGCGTGCGTGCGTGCCGGGGGGGGGGGGGGGCAAAATGCACCTTTGACTGAGTCGGCAAAAATCCTTGCACCGGCCCTGAATACAGTATGTGCGGTTCATCTATTTAAAGCAAACTTGTCCATCCATCCATGTCTCCATGCTTTATTTTGTTGAGAAAAAACACCCCCTAGCAGCCATCTTTGGTAAGGGCAGATGATGAACAAAGCATTTACTTCCTGGAATCCATATGTCAGGCATTCAAGCAGGATAAAAGAGAAAAAAAATGAAGACTCCTGGGATGTATGACATCATTTTGTCCTAGAGATTAGGAAGTAACTGAAGAAATGTTAAAAATTAAATAAAAGGTTAAAACAAGTAATTATAATATGTAGGAAATCCAAAATCCATCCAAATACCAACCAAACCTCGTTCCTCCCAAGACCTCCTGCTCTCTAGCTCCCTCATCACCTTCTTCCATACTCGCCTCCAGGACTTTTCCAGAGCCTCTCTCATCCTTTGGAATCCCCTGCCCTAATCTGCCTGACTATCTCCAACTCTCTCCACTCGATGCCCGCCAGCACCCACTGACCATTTAGCACAGAGATAGAATGGCGATCTGTCTATGTAAACAAGGCAGATCACCGTTCTGTCAGTTGTGGAGACATGGATCCTGTGTTCTTGCAAAGTACACAGTTAACCCTTTGATTGCCCCTGATGCTTTGCATATTTTTAGCACTGATCACTCTATTAGTATCACTGGTCCCCAAAAAGGGTCCAAAGTGTCAGTTAAGCTGCTTTCACACTGGAACGGGGGCGGCTTTCGGCGGTAAAGCTTCTAACCCCCACTAGTGGCGAGAAGCGGAGGAGGAGCGGTGAACAGCACTCGGGCTTTCACACTGCAGGGGAACCGTTTTTCAGGCGCTTTACAGGAGCTTTTTTTAGCCCAAAAGCGCCTGAAAAACACTCCAGTGTGAAAGAGGTTTAAGCAGGGCCGATCCTAGGTAGGGTGCACAGGGTGCATTGCACCCAGGCGCCTGCAGAGGTGGGGGCGCCAAATATCCAACAGACTCTCTAACAGAAGCCCTCTCTGTGTCCATCACAGAGGCTCCCCCTCCAGCTCCCAATAAAGTACTCTGCTTCTCTTCCTGTATTTTGTTTATTGTTAAGAGATCATGTAAGGATCCCAGGGTAATGAAGACTTTGTGAAGAAGCATCTCGGAGTTTGAGTCGTTGCCATAGAAACATTTGTAAAGGGGAGCGGTTGGTATAATGACCACGCCCATGTGCGGGCGCTAGAAATATTTCTGCACCCAGGCGCCTGTGACCCTAGGATCGGCCCTGGGTTTAAGCGTTCGACTGTCCACCGCAATCCCGCTATAAGTCGCTGATCACCGCCATTACAAGTAAATAATTAAATAAATAAATATATCCCAAAATACCCCGTAGTTTGTAGATGTTATAACTTTTGCGCAAACCAATCAATATACACTTATTGGTATTTTTCTTTTCAAAATATGTAGCAAAATATATATTGGCCTAAATCTATGAAGAAATTTGATTTTTTTCTGTTTTTTTTTTTTATTGGAAGTATTTTATGGCAATAATTAAGTAATAAATATTGTTTGTTAGTTTTTTCAAAATTGTTGCTCTTTTTTTGTTTATAGCGCAAAAAATAAAAACTGTAGAGGTGATCAAATACAACCAAAAGAAAGCTCTATTTATGGGGAAAAAATTACATCAATTTTATTGAGTACCGCGTCGCACGACCGCGCAATTGTCAATTAAAGTAACGCAGTGCCGTATCACAATTAATGAAGGGGGGTAAATCTTCCAGGGTCAAATGGTTAAAGAGAATTATGTATGTTTGGGATTTAAAGCGGAGCTCCAGCCGCAAATTTTTTTTTTTTTTAAAGTCAGCAGCTACTAACAGTGTAGCTGCTGACTTTAAATAAGGACACTTACCTTGTCCTACTTGCCCGCGCTGATGGGCCCCCCGATGCCGATCCCACGATCGCTCCGGGTCCCGCGCCGCCATCCACACTATGGGAAACAGGCAGTGAAGCCGTACGGCTTCACTGCCCATTTCCTACTGCGCCTGCGTGAGTCTCACGTTGGCTTGTGAATGGGCGCGCTGCTCTCTGAGAACACACACAGTTCCCAGAAAGCAGCGCGCCCCATTCACAAGGAGAAGAAGAAGAAGAAATCGGTCCGCGGTGCAGGTGAGGCAGATTACGGACTTCCGCATAGCAACAGGTATTTCGGGTGAGTATTTTTTTTTATTTTTTTTCAGGTTTTTATTTTTTTATTTTTTTAAACAACATTGTAAAATGTTGTTTTCCTGGGTGGAGCTCCGCTTTAAATAGTGTAAGTAGAGGAAGGTATGCAGATTGGGGGGGAGGTGATATATACACAATTCTTATATCAGACCCAAGGTACATGCTACTTTCCTACACTTTTTTATGATTGCAGTTTATATGCAAATTTGTAGGTGCTCCCTCTAGTGGCAGACAGTGGGAACAAATGACATCCAATTGATTATTTTAGCACCATCTTTGACAGTAAAAATAAAACCACACTTTTGCACACAAAGTTGTATAACATACTGTATATAATTGATACACAAACTCTGCAATTTAAAGTTATTTACACAACACCTTTTAATCTGCAGCTGCTGTGATTTTTGAAAACCACAAAAATATTTTATTGGAGTGTATTAGAGACACTAGGGTTGCCACCTTTTCTTCAAGCCAAACCCGAACACTTTCGGGGTCTGAGACACCTTTGGGTGTCCCAAGGAGAGTAGCAAAGTGGTGCGCATAGCGTGCCACAGTGAAAAGTGCGTATGGCCAAATTACTCTTGCTGACATCATCACCATACCCCCCCCCCCCCCCCCCCAGTGATGCCGAACCTGTCCCCAGACAGCCGCCTGCAGCTCCCAAAAGGAAACAGATTTGTGTGTGACTATTTGTTGTGTTTGCCTGAAACCCGAACACATGATTTAAAACCCGGACTGTCCGGGTGAATCCCAGACAGGTGGCAACCCTAAAGCCTCGTACACACGATCGGATTTTCCGACAACAAATGTGTGATGAAAGGGTTTTGTCGGTAAAATCTGACCATTTGTATGCTCCATCGGATAATTGTTGCCGGACTTTCCTATAACAAATGTTGGATAGCATGCTTTTAAATTTTACAACAACAAATGTGTGGCGTCGGATTATCCAATTACAAACACGCATGCTCAGAAGCAATGCTAACCATAGCACAACATTAGCAGAAGTTGCCCAAAGGGTGGCGCTAAACAGCAGAAATACCATGTAGTTTCGTATTTGTTGGCTGACAACGTTTTGAAGAACAAGTTCACAGCTTTGTCCAATGGAAATTCGATTGTGTGTATGAGGCTTAAAGGGTCACTAAAGGAAAACATTTTTTTCAGTTAAAATAACAAACATATTATACTTACCTCCACTGTGCTGTTCGTTTTGTGTCACCGATCATGGTCTTCTGGGGTCCCTCGGCGGCTGTCTCTGGTCCTCCCCGCACGAACTACACACGTTCATATGAGAGAGCTTGCATTGTGTGTAGTCCGTGTGCGCGCGCCCATAGCTGCTCACTGTATCACTCGTCCCCGCCCATCGGCGCAACGCGTCACCTGATGTGATTGACAGCAGCACCAGCCAATGGCTGCGCTACTCTCAATCCATCCGCTCTAGCCAATCAGCGGCCAGGCTGAGCAGCGAAGAGGATCTCGGGACCGAGCGCAGGACTTTCAAGGGTCAGGTAAGTATAATGGGGGGCCGGTATGCTCTGAAGTTTTTTCACCTTAATGCATAGAATGCATTAAGGTGAAAAAAACGTTTTCTTTTACAACTCCTTTAAGAGACACAGATGTCATGGTAATGCACAGGGCATACTGGGAGACATAGGGCCAGATTCAGGTAGAGTTAGGCTGGAGTATCAGTGATACTCCAGCCTAACTGTCACTTTAAGCCGGCGTTTCTGTTTTCTGTAACCAGAAAACAAGAAACGCCGGGTTGGAGTTCCGATGCGATCGGCGCAATTGAATTTCGCCATCGCATCGCAACTTTAATTTACGCTGAAAAAATATGTTAATCAGCGGGAATCGGCAATTCACGATCGTATTCGGGCGCGACGCAGTGACTTTCCGACATTTCCGGAAGCGATACGCGGCGTATAGATAAAGCAGCCCCCTAGTGGAGTATCCTATGTTAAGTATAGCCGTCATCATCGCGTCGAAAAAAAAAAATCGCGTCGCTTGCGTAAAACGTCCATGAATGGGGATTTGACGTCATTGACGTTCACTGACAGAATTTGGAGCATGCGCACTGGGATGAATTGACAGTCGACGCATGCGCAGTACGCTCGCCGCGGAATCGCGCTTAGTTTAAATAATACACGCCCCGTACCCGCCCAATTTGAATTCCGCCGGCTCATTTGCGATACGCTGCCGCAACTTTAGGAGCAAGTGCTTCATGAATAACAGCACTTGCTCCTAAAATTTCGCCAGCGTAACGTAAATGAGAAACGTTACTCCAGAGCAAAGATGCTCCAATACCTGAATCTGGACCATAGAGGTGCACGAAGATGCACTTAAAAGTCACTAGATGGCACCGGATGCTGTGGGGTCACGGGGCATACAAGGGTGCACTGGAGTAACTAGATGACACATTTGGAGACATAGGGGTTGATTTACTAAAAATGGAGAGTGCAAAATCGGGTGCAACTGTGCATTGTGGCGAATCAGCTTCTAATTTCAGCTTGTTCAACAAGCCCTCATTCACATTGGAGCGACTTGTCATTTGCCAGGTCAAATCGCATGACAAGTTGCACCCGTACTGTTCAAATCGGTGCGACGCCGACTTTGCAGTGCCGCATCGATCTGAAAAAGTAGTTCCTGCACTACTTTTGGCGATTTCAGGTGTGACTTGCATAGACATCTGTGCATGAAGCCGCATGAAGGCTTTAAAGTCGCAC
Organism: Rana kukunoris; assembly: GCA_029574335.1. Classification (NCBI taxonomy): domain Eukaryota; kingdom Metazoa; phylum Chordata; class Amphibia; order Anura; family Ranidae; genus Rana; species Rana kukunoris. Next base: position 501,069,302 of record CM056052.1, read on the forward strand.
GATTTCAGAGCCGCAGTCAATGTGAATGAGGGGTTAAGCTTTGACAAAAAAAAAAAAAAACTGGGAGCTGATTTGTTTCTATGCAGAGCTGCACTAGATTGTGTGCGCTCCGGTTATAGTAAATCTACCCCATAGGGGCTCATTTGGGGTCACTAGGTGACACAGGAATCTCTGGGGTGCCCTTGCAGACACAGGAGCTCACATATAGCATTGGAGTCACTAGATAACACAGGATGTTTTGGAGTCACAGGGATACACAGAGGTGTACTTGGAGTCACTAGGTAACATAAGATGCTCTGGGGAGCAATGGAGTCCTAGGGCAATACAGCAAACAATGGCAGCTGAAGAAGCACAGAGGATACAGGGGACTGGAGGTCGGCACAGGGGACCAGTAGGATTACTGCTGCTGAGGAGCTCGATCTAGGCATAGCAGCAAGTTATTCTACAACCAAGCCATGTGTTGCTTTGTAATTTAACCACTTAAGGACCGCCTCCTGCACATATACGTCGGCAGAATGGCACGGCTGGGCACATCAACGTACAGGGATGTCGCTTTTAAAAGCCCAGCCGTGGGTCGTGCATGTGCACGCGACCCAGTCCGAAGCTCCGTGACCGCGCACGTGGGACCCACGGACCCGATCACCTTCCCCGTTCTTCACTGTGGCAATGTCAGTGATCGTCTGTTCCCTGATATAGGGAATGAGGATCACTGACGTCACACGTCGAGCCCCGCCCCCTACAGTTAGAAACACACATGAGGTCACACTTAAAGTGAATGTAAACCCCCCAAAAAAATTGATGTCACAATGTAGAGTATAAGATTTCCTATCATCTGTGCCCAGTCTTGCCACACAGAGTTAATCCAGCGCTGAGTAATCCTCTTTCAATGTTCAGTGCAAATTAACAGAATTCCAGATAAAAACTTGCCAAATTATAAAGTCCGTTTCTCTGTTTTTGCTTTCAGTGACAGGTATTTACATATCTAGCTTGGACATGTTTATCATATGCTATGTTTTGTTTATCATAACATGAGGTGATCCAAATGTCTTCTGACCCAGACGCGTCTTTCGTCGGGAAACTCACCACTACGCCCAATATTGGGGAACCCCTCCTTTGAACCTGGCATGCGAGACGCAAAATTCTCCATGTTGAGGGAAGCAGGCATATTCCAAGCCTCTCACTTTGGAGTGACAGGTCGTTGGAAGACGGTCTTGGAACTTATGGACCCAATAGGCAGGTTCCGGCTGGATTTCCTGCGAGCGCACCAACTCAGCCACTTTCTGGCCACCCTGACGCCCCCCGGCCCATCTGACTCTCCCCCCACAGCCTTTGAGGAGCTGTGTTCGGAGTTGGGCACGCTGCCACATGCCCTGTCCCTCACTCATACTATGCTGGCTACGCCAACGGGAGACTACCGTATCCCAAGCCTGACTAAATGGGAACGGGACCTAAACTGTGCATTCTCGCCTAAGCAGACACAACACATCCTTACGTTCGTACATAAGTCGTCGATCTGCACCAAGATACAAGAAACAAACTATAAAATCCTGACGAGGTGGTACAAGACCCCAGCCCTTCTAAATAAATTTTACCCGTCGACATCGGACCGCTGCTGGCGGTGCCAAGCGGACAAGGGCACACTATTACATATCTTCTGGTCATGCCCCTCCCTGCGCCCATACTGGGAGGAGGTACGGCGCATATCGCAAAAATTCACTGATCGTATCATACCCGACGACCCGGCGTACTTCCTTCTACATGCCAACGACGTACCAATACGTATATATAAACAATCAGTCGTGCGCCACCTTCTGGATGCTGCCAAGGCTTGTATTCCGTTATGCTGGAGGTCTTCACGCCCCCCGACGGCTGCAATGTGGCTACGGAGAGTGGATGACATCAGCAGGATGGAAGACTTGATCCTTACGAGCCAAAACAGACAAGAAGCATACTCCAGAACCTGGCAACTCTGGAACGTCTTTAAATATTCGGATGAGGGGCAAGCCCTCAGAGGTACCCCCTAGCAACCCCGAATGTACCCACAGGCCTGATTATACCCGACCTACCGGGTAACCTTTTGACACCCAATTTATACGCTGGAAATGATGGATATCCATGCTCGCAGACCTACCCCCCCTCCCCCTATCCTATTCCCCACCCCCCTAGACCCGAGCTCTACCCAGCCCCTTCCGGCCCTCCCCCCGCACACCCCCCCCACTGCTTTCTTTCTTCCTACTACACTGTTCTTACAATAATAATAAAAAAAAAAGCGGGAGCGGGAGGCGGTCCCATGGGACCACGACGACCGATCAAACGCCTTAGGTAACATGTAGTTCCCCAACCGACCACCCATAAGACGACGAGATACTGAGCTACAGATGTTGGCTGCTGATTTATACTGGGTGTGGCAAATGCTCACCCCTGTATATGTAGTACTCTTGTATACTTCTCCTGTGCCATGTTACCATATCAATGTGCCTGTAATTTCGTTGTGGTCCATGTGGGCCTGTTTCTTGTTTCTGAATAAACATATAATTTTGGTAAACTCTGTGTGGCAAGACTGGGCACAGATGATAGGAAATCTTATACTCTACATTGTGACATAAGAAAAAAAAAAAATTGTTTTGGGTTTACATCCACTTTAACCCCTACAGCGCCCCCTAGTGGTTAACTCCTAAACTGCAATTGCAATTGTCACAGTAATCAGTGCATTTGTATAGCACTTTTCGTTGTGAAAATGACAATGGTCCCAAAAATGTGTCAAAATTGTCCAAAGTGTCCGCCATAATGTCGCAGTCACGAAAAAAATCGCTGATCACCGCCATTAGTAGAAAAAAAAATTGTTAATAAAAATGCCATAAAACCATCCCCTATTTTGAAAACGCTATAAATTTGTGCAAACCAATCGATAAACACTTTTTGCAATTTTTTTTTACCAAAAATATGTAGAATAATACGTATCGGCTTAAACTGAGGAAAAAAATAAAAATTTTTATATCTTTTTTGGGGGATATTTATTATAGCAAAAAGTGAAAAATATTGATTTTTTTTTTCAAAATTGTCGCTCTATTTTTGTTTATAGCGCAAAAAATAAAAACCGCAGAGGTGATCAAATACCACCAAAAGAAAGCTCTATTTGTGGGAAAAAAAGGACACCAATTTTGTTTGGGAGCCACGTTGCACGACCGCGCAATTGTCAGTTAAAGCAACGCAGTGCCGAATCACAAAAAGTGGCCAGGTCCTTTACCTGCATAATGGTCAGCAGTAAATCCAAAAGCAAACACTTATTATATTGCAGCTTACCAATTTTTCTTCTTTAGGCTTTCTTTCTTCTATTTTGATCTGGTGATCTAACATTGACCGGGGTGCTTACAATGATCAGCTTTTATTTATTCATTTTTTTTTTTTTTATTCAATCTTTATCCTAAAACTGTTGCTGTAACTGCTTATAAAGTGTAACCTGGAATGTGGCTTCCATTTGTTAGTGTATTTAAATCTGCTAGTGCACCTAACACTAAAAAAATATATACGGTAAGCAAAGGCAGTGCGAAATTCACAAAATAATAAATCAAACACGGTGCAAATGAATTACAATTCAATAAACATAATTGTGCCAAAAATATTATTCAGATGCATGTGCAAAAAGATTACTACGCATCTGTGATCCGTAGCAATCCTAAGGCTGCTTTCACACTGACGCACTTTGCAGGCGATATTGCGCTAAAAATAGCGCCTGCAAAGCGCCCTGAAAGAGCCGCTCCTTTATATCCAGTGTGAAAGCCTGAGGGCTTTCACACTGGAGCGTTGCACTGGCAGGACGGTAAAAAAAGTCCTGCCAGCTGCATCTTTGAGGCACTGTAGGAGCGGTGAATATACAAAAGTAGTTCAACAAGTCCCTGACACTTTTTTTTCAAATACGCAGCGGCACAAAAATACATTGATGTGAACATGTTCCATAGGAACTCATGTTAAAAAAATGGCCTGCAAGAGGTAGAAAGCATGAAAAACGGAAAATTGTATCATACTTACCAGTAATTTTCCTTTCCTGGTGCCTATCCATGGCAGCATACCTGTGACAAGCTCCGCCTTGGCTCCTCCCTCAGGACTAGTGAATATTATAAAAGAGTTGGCTAGCACTGCCCCTACATTCTCCGTAATATAGAATACCGAGGGTGGGATTGTATGCTGCCATGGATAGGCACCAGGAAAGGAAAATTACTGGTAAGTATGATACAATTTTCCGTTTTCCTGGTGCCTCCATGGCAGCATACCTGTGACAAATAACTAGCTGAGACGGGTGGGATGATGCTTAAAGGTTTATTTCAAAGGAATTATTACTATTGACCATTAGAGGAGGCAACCGCTGACTTGATTGTCCGTCTGCCGAACTCTACCGATGAGAGAGCTCCTGGGTCTACCCGGTAGTGCTTCATAAATGTATGTTGGGACGACCAGGTCGCTGCCCTACAAATGGTCTCGATTGAAACATTTGCCCTTGCCGCCCAAGAGGCAGATACCGCCCTTGTGGAGTGCGCCTTGACCATCAAAGGGGGGTCCAGACCCCTAGCCCTGTACACCTTGTGGATAAGCTTCACGATCCATGAGGCAATTGTCCTTGATGATGCCTCCTTGCCTTTGTTCTTTCCCCAGGGGATTATGAGCAACCTAGTAGAGCCTCTGAAGGATGCTGTGGCCTGAAGATAACATCTCAGAGTGGAGGCAATGTCCAGTTCGTGAAGAGAGCCGGAGTCCTGTTCCAGAAACGTTGGGAGTGCCCAGGGTTCCGACATGGTCAAGGATGATGCGACCTTGGGGATAAATCCCCGTACTGTTCTGAGTTCTACTCTGTCAGGGTAGAATATGATATGATTATCATCTGCCCCAAGAGCTTGGAGCTCCGAAACCCGTCTGCCGGAGGTTATGGCTATCAGGAAGGTAAGCTTCAAGGTTAGATTCCACAGTGATGCCGAGTCCAAGGGGGCGAACGGTGGGCTGGCTAACGACTCCAGGATGATAGCAAGGTCCCAGGTGGGAAAGGACTGCTTAGTTGGTGGTCGGATTTTTCTGACGGCTTTGAGAAATTGGATTATTAACGGATCCTCTGCCCACCTTTTACTGGTTGCTGTTGAAATTGCTGCTATCTGTACTTTTAACGTACTTAGAGCAAGGCCCATGTTCAGGCCTGCCTGCAAAAACTCAAGAATTTGAGAGGATGATGGGGAATCCGGATTACTGCTTCTGCCCATCATGAAGGCCCTGAACCTGTTCCACACCCTGTCATATATACTGTTTGTTGAAGGCTTTCTGGCCCTGAGGAGGGTTGCAATAACCTCGTTGGAACATCCTAGGGATTCAAACCTTTGCCTTTCAGCTGCCAGATGTGAAGGTTCAGCCTGCCTGGATCTGGATGGGTGTGATGCCCCTGAGACAGGAGGAAGGGTATCAACGGGACCTTGACCGGAGGCCGAGTACTCAGGTACATTGCCGTAGGAAACCAAGGACGTCTCGGCCAGTATGGTAGGACCGCTATTACTGTTGTGGACTCCGCCATTATCCTCGCCAGGAGCTTCGGAATGAGAGGCCGTGGAGGGAAAGCATAGGCCAGATTGCATGCCCAGGGGGCTAAGAGAGCGTCCACTGCTTCCGATTGGGGACGTGGGAGCCTCGAGATGAATCTTGGTAGCTTGGCATTGCCTGCTGTCGCAAATAGGTCCAGCTCGGGGGGCCCCCACTGGTTCACTATCCAGTTGAAGATTCTTGGGTGCAGAGACCATTCGTTGGCATCTATGAACCTGCGAGACAGGAGGTCGGCTCTTGAGTTCAGACGTCCGGGTAGGTAGACTGCCCTCAGGTCTTTCAGATTTCTCTCCGCCAGAGGATTATGGGTTCCACCTCCCTCAGCAGGGACCTGCTGTGCGTGCCTCCCTGCCGGTGTATATAGGATACAGCGGCTCTGTTGTCCATCCGTAGAAGAACTGGTCTCCCCGTGACCTTGAATTCCAGGGCTAGCAATGCACGATAGGCTGCCCGGATTTCCAGAATATTTGATACCAGGCCAGTCGCCTGAAAGGACCATCTCCCCTGCACTGAGATCTGGTTGCAGTGTGCTCCCCAGCCTGCCAAACTGGCATCGGTGGTAACTATGATCCAGTTGATATGCCCTAACGGGCGTGACTTCATCAGCGTGTGTTTCTTCATCCACCAATGCAGACTTCTGAGCATCAGGGTCGTCAGGAGTATGGGCTGAGAAAGATATCGTTTGTTCCACTGCCTTAGGAATTCCAGTTGAAAATGTCTCAGATGCCAATGGGCCCAAGGGACCATAGGGATGCATGACGACATCCGACCTATCAGGCTCAGACAGTTCGAGGCGGTCAGATGGGATCTCACACTCACATTCTTCATCTGCTGAATAATAGATGCCACCTTCTGAGGTGGGAGGGACACTGTTCCACTCTCTGTGTTGAACAGAGCCCCCAGATAAACCATTTCCTGGGTTGGGGAAAGGTGACTCTTCTCCCGGTTTATCTTCCATCCAAACTCTGTTAGTGTTGTCAGAAGAATTTCCCTGTGTTCCACTAATTGGGCTGGATCCGTCGCCAGGAGAAGGAGATCGTCCAAATAATGGTAAACTCGAAGCCCTTGCTCCCTTAGAGGGGCTACGATGGCAATTAAGGTCTTTGTGAAGACTCTTGGAGAGGTGCATAGGCCAAACGGGAGACTCCGGAATTGTAGGTGTACCTGGCCTACTGCAAACCTCAGATACTTCTGAAAGGAAGGGAGTATGGGTATATGCAGGTAAGCATCCCGTAAATCTATTGATATCATCCAATCCCCCGGATGGATTACACGGACGATGGTTTGTAGTGATTCCATCTTGAATCGCTCTAGAAGAATGTAGCGATTTAGCCTCTTTAGGTCTATGACGGGTCTCCAACCTCCGTTTCTTTTGGGGACTAAAAACAGGGTGGAATAAAAACCTGTAAATCTTTCTGATGGAGGTACTGGAATTACTGCCTGCTCTTCCTGCAAGGAGAGAAGGAACTGCTGAAGTGCTTCCGCTTTTTGAGGGGACCTTGACACCCTCGTTGGAGAAAAGAACTCTTTGGGGGGTTTGTCTAGAAATGTCCAAAAGTGCCCATACTTGACCGTGGAAACTACCCAAGGATCCCTGCACTTTTCCTCCCATATTTTCGAGAAACGTTGGAGTCTGGCCCCCACAGGAATCGCTTGGAGCGGTTTGGCGTCAAAAGGACTTAGTGGGATCTTGTGGAGTAGGCATGGTTCCCTGTCTACGGTTCTTGAGGAAGGTGGACTGCGTGCCTTTCCAATTCTGTCTGAAGCCTTTTCCCTGCCTGGACTGTCTGTAGTCCTTGCCTTTAGAATACTGGAATCTTGGTGCGAATGCCTTGGAGCGCCTGGGTCGCCTGTCCTGGGGCAACAGGCCCGACTTTCCACCAGTGACGCGAGAGATGGCTTCATTTAATTTCTCCCCAAATAGGGCTTTTCCATCAAATGGTATTTTGCACCAATTTTGTTTCGATGCAATATCTGCTGACCATGGTTTCAGCCACAAGGCCCGTTTGGCCATTACTGTGTGGAGCATTGCTCTTGCGGAGCATCGGATTGAATCAATAGCAGCTTCCCCAATAAAGTCTGCTGAGATTTTAAGCTCGTCTAAGGCCTTTATAATGTCCTCCTTAGGGATATCCTGTTGGATCGCCGACTCTATATTATCCGTCCAGGCCCGTAGCGCGTTGGACACTGATGTCAGGGCTATCGCAGGCTTACAAGCATTGCCCGCCATCTGGTAAGCTTTCTTGAGGTCCATATCCATTCTTCTGTCGAGAGGATCTTTAAATGAAGTCGAGTCCTCCATGGGCAGCGTAACGTTTTTTGCTAATCTTACCACCGCTGCGTCCACCACTGGAGGGGCTTCAAGCATTGCCGAGTCGGCTTCCGAAAGAGGGTATAGCTTTGCCATGCGATTAAGGGAAAACCTTTTTTCAGTCTTTTTCCACTCCTCCTCAATCACGCCTTTAATCTCGTCCATGAGAGGGAAAACGGAAATTTGGCGCTTAAGAAAGGGGAAGTACGCCTTAGACTTCTTGACCTCTGTCTCAGCCTCCTCCCAGCCAATCGCCTGTTTTACTGCCTGTACATAGGGCTGGACCATGGCGAAGACAAAGCCAGAGGCATCCAAGTCATCAGAGGAGTCCCCTGAGGCGTTATTCTCCTCCTGATGCTTAGAGGATGAAGCAGGTGTCATATGAGGTATTCCACCCGTGGAAGGGCCGGGAATGGCCTCCTCAGCCGGATGCCCCTGAGGAGGAGCTACCGGTTGCTGTGTTGGCATTGTGGCCACCAATTCTGCAAAGGAATCTTTTATTGCCTTCTTAAGCAGGTCCGCCACTTGCAGGCCCTCGGATTCCCTGTCCGCCGCATAGTCCCTCAGGCAAGCTTGACAGATCCGTTTATGTGGGAGAGGGGTGGCTCCACAGGCCTGACACCTTGGAGATCTGGGTCTCGGGGAGCGTGAGAGATGGCGTTTTTTGGCTGATGACTTCCTGCCACTCCTCTGGTCCCCTCGCCTGGAAGACCTATCTCTGCTGGGGCTTGAGTCAGAGTCTTCATGTCGCCTTGAGGTCTTCTTAGACATCTTCTGGCGTACAGGGCTGTAACACATAAAAGTACGAGCCTCAGTGCACTCTTTTTTTTTTTTTTTTTTAAAACATGCGTAAACTTACCTGGACGTAGGTCCTTACCTTAAATGTAGAGTAGGATCTTGTATGGGCGGCGAATGGCTCATATTAGGCGGACTAGCAGAGGAAGCAGCTAAGAAAAGAGCAGGAAAGGGTTAAGGGACATGTTTGAACTTGGCTAATCTGAACAAAGAACCATGTACACTGATTCGCTATTTTTTTTTTTTTTTTTAAAACCACCCTACCTTTCCGCCTAAAACAAAAAAACATATACGTCAGTCCCCACTTTTTTTTTTTTTTTTTGGTTTTTTTTTTTTTTTTTACCTGAGAAAAAAAAGGGGGGGGAATTTCCTGCCCTGGAGCTCTCTATAACTGAATCTCCCGGGACAGCCTCAGGTATTCTACTGGGGCAGTCAGGGAGATAAAGGGGAGGACCAGGTGAAAGGGGACGCCTCCGCCATGAATATTGGAAAAAATGGCAAAAATTCGCCATTTTCCCTTCTCCAAGATGGCCGCCGCGGCTTCCGTGCGCACCGCGCATGCGCGAACCGGCGGCTCTAGGACCCGGAAGTCCCAACCGTTGGCGTCAGTGCAGAGCGCGGCGAAGGACGCCGCTAGTGCACTTAATGAGTGGGGGTGGGCGCGCGCGATCCCTAAGGGGGAGAGGAGGACAGGGGGACGGTGGAATACGGGGAAAAGACAAAAATGAACACGGAGGGGGGGGGGGGGGGGGGGGGCGGACGAGGGGGACATGAAGGGGCACATATGAGAAGCAAGAGAAAACACCCAAGAAAGGGGAGAGAAGAGTGAAAAGAGGAAGAGAGAGAGAGAAAGAACAGGGAAGGAAGAGAGGGAAAAGAAGGGAAAAAAGTACTAGCTGCTGCTTCTGTTACCGTGGGAGCCAGACGCCTCTAAGATGTACTGCAGATAGAGCTCTTAGCTTAAGAGACAAACTGCCTGTCCCAAAAGACCCTACAGAAGGGACTCCCAACCTTATTAGCGCGTTTAGCTGCCCAAGAGAAGGGACCGCATCCGGGAGAGGCTTGAACCCGGATGGACGCTGCCGACTGCAGAAGGTAGGATGTTCGACCAGCATTCACTGCCTTGAGGTATAAGGAAAAAAAGGAGAATGTGGGGGCAGTGCTAGCCAACTCTTTTATAATATTCACTAGTCCTGAGGGAGGAGCCAAGGCGGAGCTTGTCACAGGTATGCTGCCATGGAGGCACCAGGAAAAATGCATTGGTGTGAATGGAGCCTAAAACTGGCCAGTGGGCTGATCAAAAAAAAAACGGAACAGATTTCCCCATCCACACAATCAAAATGCCTCTACCAGCTTTGCACATCTAGAAAGTGAAATTTTTGCCCATTCTTCTTTGCAAAATAGCTCAACGTCAATCAGATTAGATTGGAGAGCATCTCTGAACAGCAATTTTCAGGTCTTGCCACAGATTTTCAATTGGATTTAGGTCTGGACTTTGACTGGGCCATTCTAACACATGAATATGCTTTGATCTAAACCATTCCATTGTAGCTCTGGCTGTATGTTTAGGGATGTTGTCCTGCTGGAAGGTGAACCTCCGCCCCAGTCTCAGGTCTTTTGCAGACTCTAAGGCGTCAAATTTATCTGCTGAAACTGGTCCGACGGACCGTTTCAGCAGACATCTCCGATCATGTGTACGGGCTAGCGGACATGTTTTCCCAGCGGACAAATTTCAAAGCATGGACAGAAATCTCAGCGCATGCGTCGAATAGATTTGACGCATGCGTGGAAGTATTTTACTTCCTGTAGTGGTGACGTGGCGGCGTCAACGTCACCGCCACGTCACCGCGTCCTCAGCCCGAGGGGATTTTCGTCCGATGGTGTGTACACGCCACCGGACCAAAACCCGATGAGACATGTCCGCTGCAAACGGTCCGTCGGACATGTTTGAGCGGACATGTCTCATCGTGTCTACGCGGCCTAACAGGTTTTTATGTATGCCCTGTATTTGGCTCCATCCATCTTTCCATCAACTCTGACCAGCTTCCCTGTCCCTGCTGAAGAAAAGCATCCCCACAGCATGATGCTACCACCACCATGTTTCACGGTGGGGATGGTGTTCTCAGGGTGATGTCCAGTGTTGGTTCGCCACCACACATTTTGCTTTTAAAAGTAAAATTGTGGTCTCATCTGACCAGACCACCTTTTTCCACATGTTTGCTGTGTTCCCCACATGGCTTCTCCCAAACTGCAAACGGGACTTCTTATGGCTTTCTTTCAACAATGGCTGAATACAAATGAACGGCACACTGTTCGGATATTTATTAGCAAAAAAATGTGAAAAACATTTATCATTTTCCTTCCAATTCACAATTATGTGCCACTTTGTGTTAATCTATCACATTAAACCCCAATAAAATACATTTACGTTTTTTGGTTGTAACATGACAAAATGTGGAAAATTTCAAGGGGTGTGAATACTTTTTCAAGGCACTGTAGAAGCCAACATGCAACATGAATTGCAATAACAAATGTAAATTGTTAGCTTTGGATAGAAAACTTGCAACAGTGTAATCTATAGGTGCAGCATTGAAATGATTATAATAGCCGTGGCATACTGCCAGCATTGTGGAATATTGTTGTGCATTATAAATGATTCATAAGTGTGATAAATGTAGAGTCTTTCACACCTTGTAACAGAAGAACAATCAATGCAAATCAAATATGAATGAGAACAGAATCATCCAAGGAACAAAATATTCCCGCTTATCTGCAGCAACTTGTGAAATGCATGTAAATAAGCTTCTATGAATAGTATATGTTCATTTGAGGGCAGCTGTAGTGTGCGGCATGAAATTCAGTGTGGGTGAATGCTTTATTTATGTGCCTTTTAAAGAGAATATATTGTTTTTCAGATATAAATTATGCATTAAAACCCAAGAACAACATTGCTCTATATCAGTGGCTAGTGCTCCAAATTTTTGGGGGGACACAAACAAACTGAAAAAAATACTTATCAATTGCAGCCACTGTGCCCATCAAACACAGCCACTGTGCTCATCAAACACAGCCACTGTGCTCATAAAAATGCAGCCACTGTGCTCATAAAAATGCAGCCACTTTGCTCATAAAAATGCAGCCACTGTGCTCATCAAACGCAGCCACTGTGCTCATCAAACACAGCCACTGTGCTCATAAAAATGCAGCCACTGTGCTCATAAAAATGCAGCCACTGTGCTCATAAAAATGCAGCCACTGTGCTCATAAAAATGCAGCCACTGTGCTCATCAAACGCAGCCAATGTGCTCATCAAACACAGCCACTGTGCTGAAAAAATGCAGCCACTGTGCTCATAAAAATGCAGCCACTGTGCTCATCAAACGCAGCCACTGTGGTCATAAAAATGCAGCCACTGTGCTCATCAAACACAGCCACTGTGCTTGTAAAAATGCAGCCACTGTGCTCATCAAACGCAACCACTGTGCCATCAAACACAGCCACTGTACGCATCAAGCACAGCCACTGTGCTCATCAAACGCAGCCACTGTGCCATCAAACGCAGCCACTGTACCCATCAAGCACAGCCATTGTGCTCATCAAACGCAGCCACTGTGCCATCAAACACAGCCACTGTACCCATCAAGCGCAATCAGTGTGCTCATCAAACGCAGCCACTGTGCCATCAAACGCAGCCACTGTGCCATCAAACGCAGCCACTGTGCCATCAAACACAGCCACTGTATCATCAAACGCAGCCACTGTGCTCATCAAACGCAGCCACTGTGCCATCAAACGCAGCCACTGTGCCATCAAACGCAGCCACTGTGCCCATCAAGAGCAGCCACTGTGCCCATCAAACGCAGCCACTGTAAACATAAATTGCTGCCACTGTATCATCAAACGCAGCTACTGTACCCATCAATTGCTGCCAGTGTGCCCATCAATTGCCATTTCTGTGCCCCATCAATTGCCGCTACTGTGGTTTGCGGCTTCACTGTCCATTTCCTACTGCGCATGCGTGAGGCATGCGTCGCTTTTGGGACACACACAGGTCACAGAAGACAGCAGGGGGCTAGCTGAAGAAGAGGATATGACGTCCTGTGCCGCGGACCGGATGGATCGGAAGTACAAGCTGTACTTCATAAAAAGGTAAGTTAGAAGATTTTTTCTAGCCAAAAACCAGGGGTGGAGAAGTGGTCTTTCGTTTAAGACCACCTGTCAAAAGTGGGTGGAACTCCACTTTAAATAACTTTGTACATATAGTTCTACTTTGGAAGTTTATTTTGTTTCTTTGTTCTTTACATGGATGACAACGCGATCTGGTGACAGGTGATTTGTTTCACCCTGAGCGGTTGTCCTATCTGCCTCTGGTTTCCTAGAATTAGATAAACATAACTTGATATCACAGAGTGCTCTGGTGTTCTGTCTCTGATTGACAGCCTTTGTCTGACTGACTGGTAGAACAGGCTGCAGGTGTGGCACAGCCTAGGAATTTCAATGGGTAAAATCTGCAGCACGTTTGGTGGGGATCTCACTATCTTTGCATATAAATACTGATCATCTGATCAGGGCCGCCATCAGGAATTTTGGGGCCCCTTACACAGCTTCAGGCATGGGCCCCCTGGAGCAGGGAACCGGGGGGGGGTACTGCCGCATGATGAAATAGAGAAGCGGGGGGGGGGCTGCTGCCGTGAATTGAGAAGCGGGGGGGCCTTTTACAAAAAGAAGCAATAAAGGAAAGTATATATAAAAGAGGGGGGTAGCCATCCGGGGCCCTGGGGACCTCCGGACCTCTAAAAAAAAAAAAGAAAAAAAATTGGCCCTTTAATAAAAAATAAAAGAAAAATATCTTAAAAAAATATATTTTGTTTATAAATAAAGGGCTTGCCATCTGGGGCCCTTGGTGGCCTCTGGGCCCCTGGGGACCTTTGGACCCCTAAAAAAAATAAAAAAAAAAAAATTGTATTTTTTTTTTTTTTTTTTTAGGGTGGTTCCCATCCGGGCCCCTGGGGACCCCCGGGCCCCTTACAGGTGTAATGCCTGTACCCCCCTGATGGCGGCCCTGCATCTAATACTCTTCACAAAGAATAAAATGTCTGCAGTTGTACACAAAGTCTGTACTGTCCAGACTCTTCTTGCCCCTGGCTTAGTTGTGAGTTTCTACTTGTTTCACAAAAGATCAAAATACATGTAGAGCAGCTGACACAAAGTAAACCTGATGAGAAAACATTGTGTATTTCTATTAAAGCGGTTGTATATCCTTTTTTAAATAATAACCGACATGTCATACTTACGGCGGCTCTCGCGGCTCCTCCTCGCAATAGATAACTCCCTCGGGGAAGCTCTTTCCCGAGGGGGTTACCTTGCAGGCACGCTCCTGTGTCCATAGCCGCCGAGTGTATGACTCGACCCTGCCCCCCGGCCGCTGCATCATTGGATTTGATTGACAGCAGCGGGAGCCAATGGCTGCGCTGCTATCAATCTATCCAATGAAGAACCCAGAAGTGGAGAGAGCGATGCGGGATCGCACCCACGGAAACTTAGGGCTCAGGTAAGTAAAACGGGGGGCTGGACACTGCAAGGTGTTTTTTCACCTTGATGCATAGGATGCATTAGGGTGAAAAAACACAAAGGTTTACAACACCTTTAATTTGCGCCCCCTTCCCTCCACTCAGATTAACAATTATGCCGCATACACACAATCATTTTTCGGGTTGTAAAAAACGTAAAAAAGTTTTTCAGGCTCTAGAAAAAACGTTTGATCATTAAAACGGCCTTGCCCACACGCGATCGTGAAACAAAAATGCTCTAGCAAAGCGCGGTGACGTACAACACGTACGACGGCACTATAAAGGAGAAGTTCCATGCGGATGGCGCCACCCTTGGGGCTACTTTTGCTGATTCCGTGTTAGTAAAAGACGATTCACGCTTTTCTGTCTGTTACAGCGTGATGAATGTGCTTACTCCATTACGAACGGTAGTTTTACCAGAACGGGCGCTCCCGTTTAATAAATTGCTTCTGAGCATGTGCGGATTTTTCATGTCGTTAAAGCCCACACACGATCATATTTTACAAACCGAAAAAACGACAAAGTTAAAAACGTCGTAAAAAAAAAGAGCATGTTCGGATTTTTTTTTGCCCGTTTTTCAGAACCCGAAAAATGCTCTGAAGCCCACACACGATCGAAAAACCATTGTGTGCATGCGGCACTACACTCAGCTCACCGCTGCTGTATGCTGTGCTGTGTGTGACATCAGATCCCCTCCTGCTTTCTAGAGCTGAGAAATAGCTTTTGATCTTTGATTATCCCCCCTGGTTATGTTCAGTGGGCAGTACCACCGCTGAACACGACCCATTCAACGGTTGTGGCACAGTGGTGTGGGTTTTTAGGGGTTAATACAGGTGGTAAGGAGGTGATATAATACCTCCTCACCACCTATCAAATGCCCTCTGAAAATCCACCTTTGGAGGGCGATGCATATATAAACAAGCCCTGCTCCGGTATTATTTATTCATACCCGCAGCTCAGCAAATGGAATTTCACCCCAGCTTTATGTGGAGGTCTCTCCTGTAGCAATTAAATCAGATATTTCTAGTGCAAGGTAAACTGACCGATCTCCCAAATGGGTCACAGAGAGTAGTTAGTATGGAGAGAGATTCTGACATATTCCCACTCTATCCAAAGCTAAATATATTTTAGATGGAAAAATGTATCATTCATGTTCTTTTATTATGGAGCTGTGTGATTCATTCCCATATCAAAAGTATCCACAAACATTTTCAGAAGGCTGGTAATAAAAGGGTCACTAAAGGAATTTTTTATTTTTTTTGCTGAAATGACTGTTTACAGGGTATAGAGACATAACAGTTAACTGATTCCTTTTCAAAATGATTAAAAATAGATAAAAATCAATCATATAATGTGCCTGCAGGTTAGTTTCACTTTTAAACTGGCTTCATGTTTCTGTGAAGTAGAAAAAGACACACAGAACAAAAACAAACAAATCCAGGGCAGTGTTTTGTTTTTAAAATGAATCTGATTATGGTTATGAGAAGTTTTAGACACACAGTAATGACAGCTAAAGGCCCATACACACGGTAGGACATCCAACAAAATTTCCCTTGGATTTTTGTCCTAATTGATTTGTCCGGTCACACCCATAGCATACACACAGTCAGACTTTTCTGCAAACGTTTCTAAAACTTTCCCATCATCTTGTGTTTTTTCTGCTCTTTACCGCCACCCTTTGGTTAACTTCTGCTATTGTTGGTTGATTTTAACATTGGTCCTGAGCATGAGTATTTGCACTTTGTACAAAAGTTGGTTGGATTGCTGTACACACGGTCACACAAAGCACCATCAGACTTTTGTTGCTGAAAAGTTGGTCCGTTCACAGACCCAACTTTTTGTCGGATGAAACCTGAAAAAGTTGGTCCGATGGAGCGTACACACGATCAGACAAATTTGAAAAGTTGCAGATTTTGAAGTTGGTTGGCCAAAAGTCTGAACGTGTTTATGGGGCTTTAGACCACAGTGAGAAAGCTCCCAGCACTGTGGTTATAAGGAAACAGACAAGCAGGAAGTGTGGAGATCAGAGCAGGATTACAGCAACTTTAAAGCAAAAAAAACAACAACAAAAACAGTGAGCACATGAAACCAGTACTGCAGTAAGGTAAAAGAAGCTATTTAGCTAAAAAAAAAAAATCCTTTAGTGATCCTTTAAGATATCCTGAAAACATCATTAAACCTTTTTTTTTTGTTATCGATCTTCTACTTGGGCCCCTTTTTCTACAGAATCCCCATTACTGCATCACCATTTCATATAGTGTGACTAAACTGAGTTTTGATCATAGAGGTGGGGTGACACAGTATCTGTATGACTGGGAAACAAAGCAAATGTCATTTTATCATCTAGGTGGTGCAATACAAATACTGATCACATCTAAAACATCACTGTTAATCACTGCTGGAACAGTCAGGGTTTCACCCCGTGTCTCGGGGATTTGATGTATTAAAGATTTGTCGATCCCCTGGATCCCCCGCAGCTCAACTGGTTCCTCCTGCTGACCTTCACTTTGTTACAGGATACAGTAGAGAATTGGATGTAAGCAGGTTGCCTACCTTATATTGTATTAAAGCTATTATATCATATTACTGTCGTGTGTACCTTTTAAAGGGTATGTAAAGGATTTTTTTATTTTTTTTAAATAACAAACATGTTATACTTACCTTGACTGTGCAGCTCGTTTTGCACAGAGTGGCCCTGAACCTGGTCTTCTGGGGTCTCTTGGTGGCTGTCTTGGTTATTCCTCGCAAGAACACATCACCTTCATGCGAGTGAGCGAGCATGGTGATGAGTTCTTGCAGCACGCTCCTGTGATACAGCTGGCGGCCATAGACTCTCACTGTATTACTCGGCCCCGCCCACCTGTGCGCCACGTAGGGTGATCACATTTCCGAACTGCCATTCAGGGACACCCCCCCTTCTCAAAAATCAGCTTGTGCTGTAACGAATCACAACACAGTAATTGGACACAAGAGGTGGGATTTATGATTTCTCCAATCACAAGCAGGGGGCGGGATTGTGCTCCTCCAGGCATTCCTGGCCAGGACAAGTACTGTCAGTGAGTAAAGCGGTTAAGTGGCGGCCTTTTTTGGGGGCATCAGATTGGCCTGGGGGGTGGCTGTGTCAGTTTCATTCCGGGACACTTTATTGTCCTGAAATGAAAGTGCCCGGGACAGATCTGCAAAATGTGGTCCTGTCCCGGGCAATCCGGGACACGTGGTCACCCTAGCGCCACGTCATTGGATGTGATTGACAGCAGCGCCAGCCAATTCTACAATTCTGCTATGCTCCAATTCTGCAGACGGAGGAGAGGGGAGATCTGACAGGGTGGTCCCTGCACAGTGCGATCTGCCGGCTCAACGGGGATCAACAGAGAGATCCCCGCTGAGCAAGCGGAATGATAAATGTACAGATCCTTACGGGATCCGTACATGTGAAAGGGCCCTTAGGCTCTAATAGGCTTCCTGATTAGAGTCTGTGGGCTCAAATTGGCTTCCAAAAGGGTAAACAGCGGGCGCACTACTGTGCGTTCGCTTTTACTCAGTCTTGTGTCAGATTATCTAATACATCACTTCACTAACACTGGCCCGCCTCTCAGCCAATCTGGTGCATCGGGTCTGGTTAACCTGTCACCTGATTGGCTTAAACAACAGGCGCCGCTTTTGGACGCCAGACGGGACTTGAGGAGCCTGACAGGACATGAGGAGACATGAAGGACCCAGTTTGTAGTCATCACCTGGTGCCCCACCAAGACAGGGTAAGTGCCGGGCATACAGTGAGAGGGGGGGGTCACACTGGCAGCATTTGATGGGGACACTGGCACCATTTGGCACAGTGGCAGCATATAATGGGCCCACTGGCAACATTTGGCACAGTGGCAGCATATGATGGGCACACTGGCAGCATTTGGCACAGTGGCAGCATATGATGGGCACCCTGGCAACATTGGATGGGCACACTGGCAGCATTTGGCACAGTGGCAGCATATGATGGTCACAGTGGCTGTGTTTAATGGGCACAGTGGCTGTACTTCATGGGTACAATGGCTGCGCTTTATGGGTGCAGCGGCTGCGTTTGATTTGCGCAGTGGCGGCAATTTATGGCACAGTGGCTGCATTTGATGGGCACAGTGGCTGCATTTGATGGGTACAGTGGCTGTGCTTGATGGGTACAGTGGCTGCAATTTATGGCACAGTGGTGGCAATTTATGGCATAGTGGCTGAGTTTGGCACAGTGGCTACATTTGATGGGTACAGTGGCTGCTTTTTTTGGCACAGTGGCGCTTGATGGGCACAGTGGCGGCAATTAATGGCATAGTGGCTGCGTTTGATTGGCACAGTGGCTGCGTTTGATGGGCACAGTGGCTGCATTTGATGGCACAGTGGTGGCAATTGATGGACACAGTAGCTGAGTTTGATGGGCACAGTGGCTGCAATTGATGTGTTTTTTTTTTTCAGTTTGTTTGCGTCCCCCCCATAAAAAAAAAAAATGTTGAGCACCAGCCACCACTGGGGGCAGCACCATTAGGCAACAGCCAAATTATGCACAGCAATTACAATTATGCACAGCATTGTACAACTATGTATCTGAGAATTATGTTTTGCACTGCAAAGTTCTTCTGCAAATTTGATTTACACATCTGTTCATTAAATGGAGTTTCTGTTTAAAAAGTTGTCCTTGTTATTTATTGGGGAAGAAAAGAGCAATGTGTGGTCATTGTATATCACAATGTGTGGTCATTGTATATCACAAAGAACTGGGAACTGGTAGTAAAGCCATGTTTAATCCTCAGAGTTATGACCAAGTATGAATTGTACAAGTAAAAGTGTAACTACATTAACTCTTGAGGTTTTGAATGTATATGCGTGTAAAGAGTACCAGAAGGAGAAGCGTCCAGCTGACAGAGGAAGTGGGGATGTTGGCAAGTGATGGTGGTTCTGGTAGTGAGGGAACAGTTAGTAGTTTAACGTTCCCACCTTAGTGGCAGGGTCTCCATATTAGAGCCTAATACAGGACAGGGTCTGCCTAGCCCGGAGGCAGAATAGATTGATGATCATGTGACATTTGTCATCACTTTCTCAAAATGCCTTGAGTCCGTTGTCCGGACAGGTAGTAGCAGACATGTCACCGACTAGAAGAGGGGGGTGATGTGACAGACATCTGTGTGGGGGGTTCCTGCACAGATGCATACCTCCCAACATTTAAAAATGGGACTTGAACGTTCGAATTCAAAAGTGCTAATTTTAAAGCCCAATATTCCCGGTCTCGGCTGCAGTGGGTGTGCTATGCGAGGCAAGCCTGCGCTTAGTACGCCCACCCCCCTACCACAAAAACCACCACACTTACACGCACTCGAAATTGGATTAACATGCACGCACTTTGGCCACGCGGTCTCTAAAAAAGAGAGGCAAAGGACTAACAGGGCTGGCTGAAGGGGCTAGATCCTCTCACTCCCTCATAGGGGAGTCCCTCTGCCCCGTTGGGCTTTAAAAACGGAGCAGGTAGGGCGGGCTGTGTGGGAGGACCCCCTCACACCCGCCATTGCCACCCGGGGGCATGGAGAAAGATGGCAGATTCCCTTTGGGGGAGGTCTGCCTACTCCCAACTCCTGCAGTCCGGCTCCTCTCTCGAGTATACGCACAGAATACACTTAAAAAAATAAAAATAAAAATAAAGCCCAATATTCAAGTTATTGTTGGAAAACATCTTTGAGAACCCGGGTCTTGCCCCAGGGAACATGTATCAATGGAAAAAAGTTTTAAGACTCCTGAAAAAATGACCGTTTTTAAAACTTTTTTTCCATTGATACATGTTCCCTCGGGCAAGACCCGGGTTCTCAAAGACGTTTTCACAGGCAAATTATAGACACCCAGCAGGTACAATATTTAAAGGAATTTTTTTTTTTTTTTTTTATTTAAATATTATTAAAATCACTGCTCCAGGAGCAGTGATTTTAATGATGCTTAAATAAAGAAAAAATGAAAAATTCCTTTAAATATTGTACCTGCTGGGTGAGCACAATCACCTGCCTGCCAGTAAATTAGGAATAGATGATCTAGATAAGCTATACAGTGTATAAATATATGTACAACTTCTAGGGATGTATATATATTCTCTACACACTGTAAATTAAGCTAAACTGACTAGCCTGCCTGCTCTATCTAGCTATATAAAAAGACAATCTCTCTGTCTCTCTGACTGATCTCTGTTCAGCGCTGGAACACACTATACGAGGCCGCCCAGCAGGCGGCCTTATATAGTGTGGGGCGTGTGCTAATGCCCTGAGCCATAATTGGCCAAAGCCACCCTGGCTTTGGCCAATTATGGCTCTCCGTTTTTTGCTCGCGGTGATTGGCCAAGAATGCAGGGTCATAGTGCATGTTTGGCCAATCATCAGCGTGCAATGCCGCAGTGAATTATGGGCTGTTGAGCGTCACTCAAATTTGGCGCGAACGACCCGTTTTGTTCGAAATTCGTCGAACATACGTTCAAATCAAACGCGGAGCTCATCCCTAATCACAGTAGCAGCGATCAGTGTCGTGTTACAGTAAGCCCAGCCCCCACACACTCCCTAGGACCCACTTAACCCCTTCCTAGTTCCCTAGTGGTTAACCCCTTCCATGCCAGTTACATTTATACAGTAATCAGTGCATTTTTATAGCACTGATCGCTGTATTAATGTGAATGGTCCCAAAATAGCGTCAAAAGTGCCCGATGTGTCTGCAGCAGTCACAATAAAAATCGCTGATCACCGTCATTACTAGTAAAAAAAAAAATAATAATAAAAATGCCATAAAAATATCACCTATTTTGTAGATGCTTTAACTTTTGCGCAAACCAAATAAAAAACACTTATTGCGGGGGTTTTTTAAGCGACACAGTGCCAAATCGCAAAACGTGGCCCGGTCATTTGGCAGCCAAATCCTCCGGGGCTGAAGTGGTTAAAGGTTGTTGAAAAAAAAAACCTTACCGGCAGGATCAACAGATAGTACCACTCTGTTACAAGGGAGGCTCGGGAAAACAAAGACCACTGTGCAACCATATATGTCATTTTTTATTTTGCCAGGAGGTATAATTGATAATTGCCCGTATAGCCCAAGCCTAACTGCTACTAAAGGTGATGTGACCCTGTAAAGAATTTGAGCCAAGTGACATGGAAGCTTCCCAACTCTGCGGTATTGTGCAGAATATTATGACCAAAAGATTTGGGCTACACATGGATATCAAGGCTTCTCTCTAGTTATTGTAGCTACATCTGGAAGTACAAGACTTGCCTCGGGGAAGAAAGACTTGAAACTATTTTTTCACCACGAGAGTAGAGGCACATTCCATGGTGTCCAGTCACTCCAGAGTTTTAATATTCATTACGTAATCAGAGAATGTACAGTGTTGACTTGTAACAGTAGTCTAAACATATCCCTCCCTCACCTAGCAATAGACATGTCTCCCAGAATGTCATTATTATGTACTGGGCTTATCTAAAAATTGCCAAAATGACCTTCCAAAGCTGTCAGAGAGCATAAAAAGGGCACAGTGGATGCAAATACTCATACCTAAGACCTCTCTAATGTAGCACCCTGGTCCTAAACAGGGCTGCTAATATAAATCTAGTTATGCTAGGTGGTAACTGGCCTGGCTAATTGGTAATCTTTGATCCACTGATTTCTGTCCTGAGAATAATTCGTAGTCTCTCTCTTCTGTCAATAGGTGGCACTGTTGCTTTTGGCATTAGGATGATGGATTACAATGAATTCAGGTGATGAGTAAATAAGTTGTCTCAGCCAATTAGCAGCAGTTTCTTTTAGCCGCTTTGCATGCTGGGATGGACTGATTATCTGGGAGGAGTCAGGTGATCGGGGTTCTTCCTGCCTGGGGCTGTGGACTGGGTGGGTGTGTCAAATCGCTCCTGGTTGCTAGTCCTGGAGCCTGTGGCCTATCTAGGAGCCCAACTGGCTGCTAGATCTACATGAGGCTATACCATACCTCCCAACTTTTCAACTTCAGAATGAGGGACAAATGATCAAAGTTGTTGAGCGGGGGGGTTCCACAGATCAAGTTGTTGAGTGGGGGGGGGGTTTACCGCGAATCGCGGGACCGCGGGATTTACCACGAATCACGGGACAATCCAGTGAAATCCGGGACGGCTGGGAGGTATGCTATACTGATGGGGGGTCTGCTCTAAGGGGGTATTCTACAGTATACTGATGGGGGGGGGGTTTGCACTAAAGAGGGGGTGTCTATACTGCGGGTGGTCTGCACTAAGAGGGGGGATTCTACGCTGATGGAGGTGTGTCTTTACTGATGGGGGGGTCTGCACTAAGGGGGGTCTGCACTAAGAGGGGGATTCTACACTAATGGGGGGTCTGCACTAAGGGGAGATGTCTATACTGAGGGGGGCCTGTACTGAGGGAGGGGGTCAGTACTTAGTGAGGGGGTCTATACTAACTGAGGGTGGTCTATACTGAATGAGGAGGTCTGTTCTGAGGGGAGAGGTTTATATTGATGAATGAGCTGTACTGAGAGAGGGGGTCTGTACTTAGTGGTGAGTCTATACTGAGGAAGGGGGGTCTGTTCTTAGTGAGGAGGATCTATACTGAGGGAGGGGAATCTATACTGTGGGAGGGGATCTGTAGTTAGTGGGGGGACTATAGTTGGTGGAGTGACACCATTTTTTTCTACACCAGGTGACACCAACCCCCAGTCCTGCCACTTAGCAGAGGTTAAGCATGAAGCCTGGGGTGGAACTATGTGTGTTAGAGGCTCAGCCCGAGGGGAGCCTGTTAGTTGTCGGGGGTAAAGGAGAAGCAGTTGCCGGAGGGGTGACCACTTCTGTTACCAGAGGCAAGTTTGGAAGGAATGAAGTTCTGAAGGAGTACCAGAACAAACGCTTCACTAGCTGGGGATGGTAAAGTAAGTGGGAAAGCTTCAATGGATCCAGGAATACAGCAGTTAGCTGTGAGTAAAGCTTGAAGGAGTATGGTGGGTAGCTGTAAGTAAAGCTTGAAGATATGTACAGCGGGTAGCTAGGAGTCCAAGAAGTCTAGTGAGAGACAGCGAGCTGAGCTTGAGGATCTACAGTAAGATACTGCGAGATAACCACTTCCATACCAGGCACTTACGCACCTTCCCGCCCAAGCCAATTTTCAGCTTTCAGCACTGTCGCACTTTGAATGACAATTGCGCAGTCATGCTACACTGTACCCAAACAAAATTGGCGTCCTTTTTTCCTCACAAATAAAGCTTTCTTTTGGTGGTATTTGATCACCTCTGCGGTTTTTATTTTTTGCGCAACAACTAATAAAAGACTGAAAATTTAGAAAAAAAATACATTTTTATTTTTTTCTGTTAACTTTTTTGTAAATCAGTATGTTTTATCTTTCAATTACGGGCACTTATATGGCGGCACTGATGGGCACTTATGAGGTAGTACTGATGGGCACCGATGAGGTGGCATTGATGGGCACTGATAGGCGGCGCTGGTATGCGGCACTGATGGGCACTTATAGGTGGCACTGATGAGCACTCATAGGCGGCACTGATGGGCACTCATAGGCGGCACTGATGGGCACTCATAGGTGGCACTGATGGGCACTTATAGGCGGCACTGATGAGCACTCATAGGAAGCACTGATGGGCACTCATAGGCGGCACTGGGAACTCATAGGCGGCACAGAATGGCACTCATGGGTGGCACTTATGGGTGGCACTGATGGGTACTTATGGGTGGCACTGATGGGTACTTATGGGTGGCACAGATGGGCACTGATAGGTGGGCACTGGGCATGTATTGGCACGGAGGGGTGGCACTGAAGCACACTGTGGGGTGGCACTGATGGACTTTGAGGGGTGGCACTGATGTATATGTTGCCAGTCAGTGCCCATGTGTGGGCACTGACTGCCATCTTTTTTTTTTTTACCTGTATTTTTTTTTTTTTTAATCTTGTGTCTTTTTTTTTTATTTACGTTTATTTATTTATTTTGCCCTGCCAGTGTGGGCACTCCCTGGTGGTCCAGTGTGGGCATACGAGGGGGGGCTGCGCTGATAAACAATCAGAGTGAACCCCCCCTGTCAGGAGAGCCGCCGATCGTCTCTCCTGTACTCGCGTCTGTCAGACGCGAGTGAGGAAGAGCCATCAACGGCTCTTCTTGTTTACATCGTGATCAGCCGTGATTGGACACGGCTGATCACGTGGTAGCGAGCCTCCCCCGGAGACTCATTACCGAGATCGGTGATGCAGGGTGTCAGACTGACACCCCGCATCAGCGATCGCCGCGCTGCGCGCCCCCACGGGCGTGCGGCATTGAAATCGTGCTAGACGTTTGAGAACGTCTAGTCACGATTTCATAACCACTTCCCGGCCGTAAATCTGCTATTGGCCGGGCGGGAAGTGGTTAAACTGAAAGATCTACAGTGGGATTAATGTGAGAGACATTGTTGCTATAGGAGACAGCAGTTGCTACAAGATACAGATTGCTGCATTCAGCCTAAAACGGAGTTCCACCCAAAAGTGGAACTTCCGCTCATTTGTCTCCTCCCCCCCTCCGGTGAAACCTTTTCGGGGGGAGGGGGGAACAGATAATGGAGGTATCCTGTCCCCACTTCCATGAGTCTGGGCTGATGCAAATTATGCCAGCAGCTCGTCTCCCTCCTTCTTCCTCCCACCGGGCCAGTAGTAGAGAGGAGCGGAGCCTTGCGCATGCGCAATAGGAACCTGGCATGAAGCTGTAATGCTACACTGCCGGGTTCCCCTACCTGCAATGGTGGCGGCAGCACCGGACAGCTGATGGAAACATCAGCTATGGTGCCGACATCGCTGGACTTCAGGACAGGTAAGTGTCCATTTATTAAAAGTCAGCAGCTGCAGTATGTGTAAGGGCTGGCTTTTCATTTTTCTGCATTGCTGTATGCGCCTAGTTTTATTTTTTTCTGCAGAGTTTGCCTAATTGCTATTGTTTCTGCCTAAGGGTGTCCTGTGCCTCCCTAACCCTCTCTCCCATCGCTTCTGTTAAGAGAAATAAAACTCTCTTTGTTAATTTTTACAAAAAGTGACTGGCGCCCAATCTTTCCATCTTGCACCACACCTACAGAGAAAACTGCTCATATCGTCCCCAGTCTCCACAGCAGCAGCCGCCACTACGCAGAGTAAACACTGTTTCTATCTTCCCCTCAACAGCAGTCGCCACTACATGGAGCAAACTGCTCCTATCATCCCACAGCAGCAACCGCCACTACACAGTAAACACTGCTCCTAACCTCCCTGCAGCTGCCACTACACAGAGAAAACTGCTCCGATCGTTCCCACAGCAGCAGCCGACACTACACAGAGTAAACACTGCTTCTATCCTCCCCGCAGCTGTCCCTACATAGAGAAAACTCTGCTCCTATCATCCAACAGCAGCAGCCGCCACTACACAGAGTAAACACTGCTTCTATCCTCCCTGCAGCCGTCACTACACAGAGAAAACACTGCTCCTATCATCTTACAGCAGCATCCGCCACTACACAGGGAAAACTGCTCCTATCCTCCCTGCTGCAGCAGCAGCCACTACACAGAGTAAACACTGCTCCTATTCTCCCTGCAGCAGCAGCCACCACTACAGGGAGCAAACGGCTCCTATCATCCAACCAGTGGCGTAACCAGAGTCATGGGCGCCCGGGGCAGATTTTTTTCCCCGCCCCCCCCCCCCTTATATAAACATGATATCAGGGCTGCAGTGTGGAGCTCCCTATTAAGCTATAGACCGGGCCGGGCCAACACTCTACTCCAGCGGAGTCTCAGCCTCAGCCTGTGGCAGAGGCAGGGTGTGTGCTGGGGAAGACTTGGGACAGGCAGCCTGTCCCAGGTCTTCCCCAGCACACACCCTGCCTCTGCTAAACCATTCTCTCACTGGATCACATCCCAGCGACACTTACTTGCTTGGCTGAGCGGGAGTCCCTGCAGGCGTCGCCGGACTGCAGAGCGCGTCGCCATCTTGGAGCCTCCGCAGCGCGTGCCGGTGTTTTGCCAAACAGGGCATCCCCTGTATCCTTCCAGGCGTGCCCGTGCCGGCGGCTGGGAGGTACCGGCGGGGGGCTGTGCGCTCAGTGGAGGAGCCGCTCACTATACTATCCGCAGAGCTGCCGGTCGCTGGCGCCCCCCTCAGCTCAGCGCCCGGGGCAGACGCACCCCCTGCCCCCCTGGTTGTTACGCCACTGCATCCAACAGCAGCAGCCGCCACTACACAGAGTAAATACTGCTTCTATCCTCCCCGCAGCCGCCACTATACAGGGAAAACAGCTCAGATCCTCCCCGCTGCAGCACCCACCACTACACAGAGTAAACACTGCTCCTATTCTCCCTGCAGCAGCAGCCACCACTACAGGTTGCAAACCGCTCCTATCATCCTACAGCAGCAGCCGCCACTACACAGTAAACACTGCTCCTGTCCTCCCTGCAGCTGCCACTACACAGAGAAAACTGCTCCGATCGTTCCCACAGCAGCAGCCGACACTACACAGAGTAAACACTGCTTCTATCCTTCCCGCAGCTGTCCCTACATATAGAAAACACTGCTCCTATCATCCAACAGCAGCAGCCGCCACTACACAGAGTAAACACTGCTTCTATCCTCCCCGCAGCCGCCACTACACAGGGAAAACTGCTCCTATCCTCCCCGCTGCAGCAGCCACCACTACAGGGAGCAAACGGCTCCTATCATCCTACAGCAGCAGCCGCCACTACACAGAGAAAACACTGCTCCTATCCTCCACGCAGCTGCCACTACATGGAGCAAACTGCTCCTATGATCCCACAGCAGCAGCCGCCACTACACAGTAAACACTGCTCCTATCCTCCCTGCAGCTGCCACTACATGGAGCAAACGGCTCCTATCATCCTACAGCAGCAGCCGCCACTACACAGAGAAAACACTGCTCCTATCCTCCCTGCAGCTGCCACTACACGGAGCAAATGGCTCCTATCATCCTACAGCAGCAGCCGCCACTACACAGAGAAAACACTGCTCCTATCCTCCCTGCAGCTGCCACTACATGGAGCAAATGGCTCCTATCATCCTACAGCAGCAGCCGCCACTACACAGAGAAAACACTGCTCTTATCCTCCCTGCAGCTGCCACTACACGGAGCAAACTGCTCCGATCGTCTCCATAGCAGCAGCCGCCACTACACAGAGTAAACACTGCTCCTATCCTCCCCGCAGCTGCCTCTACACAGGGAAAACTGCTCTTATCCTCCTTGCAGCAGCAGCCACCACTACACAGAGTAAACACTGCTCTTATCCTCCTTGCAGCAGCAGCCACCACTACAGGGAGCAAACTGCTGCTATCATCACTTCAGCAGCAGCCACCACTACAGGGAGCAAACTGCTGCTATCATCACTTCAGCAGCAGCAGCCACCACTGCTAAACAGAGTAAACACTGCCTCTATCCTCCCTGCAGCAGCATCTGCTGCTACATATAGTAAACTACTCCTAGCCTCTCTGCACCAGCTGGCAGAACCACGGACTGTGTTCCCTGTGGAAGAAGGCTCCTCCCACAACCTTTCTATGTAGACACGCCCCTTTTGATGACTCAACACTCTCTGTCTCACAGGCAAAGACTCCTGGGATATGTGACGATAATATCAGGGGTATGTATGTACAACATAGTGCATACAGTGCAGTGGTCAGGGGTATGTATTATACAAAATAGAGTACAGAGAGTGTAACTGTCAGAAGTATGTAATGTACAACATAGTGTATAGTGTATAACTGTTAGGAGTGTGTAATGTACAATATAGTGTATAGTTTTCAACTGTCAGAGGTATGTACAGCCATGGCCAAAAATATTGGCACCCCTGCATTTGTCAGAAAATGCAGCACTTTACCCAGAAAATTGTTACAATTACAAATGTTTAGACATTCTCATGTTTATTTATTTTGTTTGTATCGGTAGGACACAAAAAAGTGGATAAAGAAGCTCTTATTGGAACTTGTTTATCCTCGTTTTTCCAGAAGCAAAAAAAAATGGGTTCAGACGCAAAAGTTTTCACGTTTTGGATGCAAACGCGGCAAAACGCTGCTAAACTTTCGTTTATAGGCATTTTTAAAGGTGACCTATTTTTTTACATTAGAAATCTCAAAAATGATGGCAAATTATGAAAAAACATTTCAAAAACATAAAAAAAACTGTAATTGCTTGCATTGCATTGTTGACAATCCACAACTCGTGGCACGTGACGTGGCAGGTGACGTGGCCAGTGGACTATCCACAACTTGTGGCAGGTGACATGGCCAGGTGACATGGCAAGTGGACAATCCACAACTTGTGGCAGGTGACGTGGCCAGTTGACGTGGCCAGGTGACATGGCCAGTGAAAATCCACAACTTGTGGCAGGTGACGTGGCCAGTTGACGTGGCCAGGTGACATGGCCAGTGAAAATCCACAACTTGTGGCAGGTGACGTGGCCAGTTGACGTGGCAAGTGGACAATCCACAACTTGTGGCAGGTGACATGGTCAGGTGATGTGGCAAGTGGACAATCCACAACTTGTGGCAG
The DNA here is from genome assembly GCA_029574335.1 of Rana kukunoris. Lineage (NCBI taxonomy): Eukaryota > Metazoa > Chordata > Amphibia > Anura > Ranidae > Rana > Rana kukunoris. Next base: position 501,098,089 of record CM056052.1, read on the forward strand.
GTGACGTGGCAAGTGGACAATCCACAACTTGTGGCAGGTGACATGGTCAGGTGATGTGGCAAGTGGACAATCCACAACTTGTGGCAGGTGACGTGGCAAGTGGACAATCCACAACTTGTGGCAGGTGACATGGTCAGGTGATATGGCAAGTGGAAATCCACAACTTGTGGCAGGTGGCGTGGCCAGGTGACGTGGCAAGCGGACAATTCACAACTTGTGGCAGGTGACATGGTCAGGTGATGTGGCAAGTGGACAATCCACAACTTGTGGCAGGTGACGTGGCCAGTTGACGTGGCCAGGTGACATGGCCAGTGAAAATCCACAACTTGTGGCAGGTGACGTGGCCAGTTGACGTGGCCAGGTGACATGGCCAGTGAAAATCCACAACTTGTGGCAGGTGACGTGGCCAGTTGACGTGGCAAGTGGACAATCCACAACTTGTGGCAGGTGACATGGTCAGGTGATGTGGCAAGTGGACAATCCACAACTTGTGGCAGGTGACGTGGCAAGTGGACAATTCACAACTTGTGGCAGGTGACATGGTCAGGTGATGTGGCAAGTGGACAATCCACAACTTGTGGCAGGTGACGTGGCAAGTGGACAATCCACAACTTGTGGCAGGTGACATGGTCAGGTGATATGGCAAGTGGAAATCCACAACTTGTGGCAGGTGGCGTGGCCAGGTGACGTGGCAAGCGGACAATTCACAACTTGTGGCAGGTGACAAGGCCAGGTGACGTGGCTAGTGGACAATTCACAACTTGTGGCAGGTGACGTGGCCAGGTGACGTTCCGCAGCTTGAGGCAGGTGATGTGGCAAGCAGTGTTGTAACGGAGTTACAATAAACGCAGTTACCTAACGCAGCACCTTTTGAGAGTAACGAGTAATCTACCTGATTACTCTTCCCCTCACGGTAACGCAGTTCCCATTACTTGGGCGGCATTACTGCAATTACATCTACCGCCACTAGATGACAGCAGAGTAATTGCTTCTGCCGGCGCTGTGAACATAAATATGGGTGGAACCTTGTGATGGCCTGTCGAAAACTCCCAATCGGGCGCCCGGAAGTGACGTCAGTTACGCAGAACACCTGGAAACCAGCTCCCTTCTCCTTGGTTCCCGAGAGCGTTCGGTCCTCCGCCGACGCTGCCGCTTGCGGCAAGGAAGACACTGTAATCCAGCGCGAATGATGATCACCACCACCCGGATCACCGCGGATGACAGCACTTATACACCCATGCCTGATTATACAACTTCTTTGTGAGTAGGTTTTTTATATATCCTCATATGTTTTAAATAAATAACTCAACTGCTACGCTTAGAAGGCGCCGCTTTGTGTTCTTTTTGGGATATACACGAGATCACCATTTGTTTCCGGTTTCCTTCTCTCAAGGATCTGGCATTCTTTTGTGTTGGAGTATTAACTCACTGCTCCCTGGCAAGCGCCCGTCATCTGCTTCTCAACAAAGCATAAAAAAATTCAATTACTTTGCTGAGTAACTAATTACTTTTTCAATGTAGTAACTGAGTCACTAATGCAATTACTTTTTCGGAGAAGTAATTTGTAACTGTAACTAATTACTTTTTTAAAGTAAGATGAGCAACACTGGTGGCAAGTGACACTCTAAATACAAGTACACTGATGCTCTCTCAGCTGCTATTCACTCTGGTCTCACAAAATGATGGAAATGGTTAAATAATACTGTTTTTTTGAGCTTAGGGAGGGTCTTCAGATGTTTCTTAACTAAACGATTAAAAACGCAAACGCGGCAAAACGCGGTAAAATGCGGCAAAACGCAGTTTTTGCCTTTAAAAATGTGTGTTCAGCTGAGTTTGCACCGGCGTCCCGTGTGCATGGGGCCTTAACCACTTCAATACCAGCCCATTTACATTTGACATCCAGAGATGGGATCTACCATCCTAAGTGGACGTCAAATGACGGCCTGGGCTTTGTGGGTGGATATCTGAATGATGCCTGCAGCCAGGCATCATCCAGATATCCTCCTATTCAGCCGGCGAGTCTGCACGACGTAAGAATGATCATAGCGGCGGTTCCGCCGCTTGATCGTTCTTACAGGCCGCGGGAGGGGACACCCCCCCTCCCGCCGCCATCCGGTGCTTCTCCGGGCTCTCCCGTGCCTTCGGAGGCCCGGAGAATGAATCGTCCGGCCTCGGCAGGAAGCATAGAGATGACTGGTGACCAGATGGTCACCAGTCATCTCTATGACCGTCGGAGGACCCGGGCGCGATGTGATGATGTCATGCCCGGGTCCCCGTAAGTAAACAATGCCGCGATTGTGGCTGTAAGCAACAATTCATGAGATCAGTGAATTTTTTCTCACCGATCTCATGGTTTCCAGCCTGGAGGAGAGATGTGAGGTCTTATTGACCCTGCATCTCTCCTTAAAGAGGACCTGTCACACACATTTCCTATTACAAGGGATGTTTACATCCTTGTAATAGGAATAAAAGTGAAAAAAATTTTTTTTTTTAAAAAGTGTAAACAAATAAATAAAAAATAAGTCAAAAAATAAATAAAAGTGAAAAAAAAATTAAAACGCCCCTGTCCCCGGTAGTTCACGTGCAGAAGCGAACGCACACGTAAGTCCCGCCGACATATGTAAACGCCGTTTAAACCACATATGTGAGGTATCACCGCGTGCGGTAGAGTGCCAGCAACAAATCTAGCACTAGATCCCCTCTGTAAATTAAAACTGGTAACCTGTAAAAAAAAAAATTAAAGCGTTGCCTGTGGAGATTTTTAAGTACCGAAGTTTGCCGCCATTCCATGAGTGTGCGCATAATTAAAGCGTGACATGTTGGGTATCTATTTACTCGGTGTAACATAATCTTTCACATAATACAAAAAAATTGGGATAACTTTACTGTCTTGTTGTTTTTTTTAATTCATGAAACAATTTTTTTTTCCAAAAAAAGGGTGTTTGAAAAATGTTTGCGCAAATACCGTGCAAGATAAAACGTTGCAATGACCGTCGTTTTATTCCCTAGGGTGTCTGCTAAAAAAAAATATATAATGTTTGGGGGTACTGCGTAATTTTCTAGCAAAAAAATTATGATTTGTACATGTAGGAGAGAAGTGCCAGAATAGGCCCGGTATGGAGGTGGTATAAAAGCCTGGTATTAAAGTGGTTAAACGGATGTGTTTCTGCCCGGAAAGGTAAGTATAATAAAGGTTTTATTTAGGCCCCTTTCATATTAGTGGGACCTGAAAATTGTGCGATTTTGCCGCGACTTGAAGCAATGCCTGTATAATGTTGAGATCTAGAGACCTCAAGTCCAGGGGCGGAACTACCGCCATAGCAACCCACACGGGCACTATGGGCCCACAGCCGTGGAGCCCGGTGGGGATGAGTGGCGGTGCGTCCATAAAGGGCGCATGAGCGCCGCCCCCTTTCTTCTGCACCTCTCTGATCACCATAGATTGCATGAATCTATCGATGATCGTTGTGAGATAGCAAAGTGAAGGAATTTGCTTTGCTAACACTGAATCCACCTCTCAGCCAATCAGGTTGTTGGGTCTGTTACCAGACACCTGATTGGCTGAAACGTCAGGCGCTGTGATTTGTAGCCTGAGAGAGGACGGAAGAAGACATGGAAGACGTGCAGGAGACAGCCGCTAACCTGCTGCGAGAAAGGTAAGTGCCAGGCAGCATCGGATGGTGCACAGTAGCGGCAATTGATGGACACACTGGCATCTGATGGGGTACAGTAGCGGCAATTGATGTACACACTGGCATCTGATGGGGCACAGTAGTGGCAATTGATGGGCATTCTGGCAGCATCTGATGGGGCACAGTAGCGGCAATTGATGGACACACTGGCATCTGATGGGGCACAATAGCGGCAATTGATGGGCATACTGGCAGCATCTGATGGGGCACAATAGCGGCAATTGATGGGCATACTGGCAGCATCTGATGGGGCACAGTAGCGGCAATTGATGGGCATACTGGCAGCATCTGATGGGGCACAGTAGCGGCAATTGATGGGCACGCTGGCACCTGATGGGGCACAGTAGTGACAATTGATGGGCACACTGGCAGCATCTGATGGAGCACAGTAGCGACAATTGATGGACACACTGGCATCTGATGGGGCACAGTAGTGGCAATTGATGGACACACTGGCATCTGATGGGGCACAGTAGCGGCAATTGATGGACACACTGGCATCTAATGGGGCACAGTAGCTGCAATTGAGGGGCATGCTGGCACCTGATGGGGCACAGTAGTGACAATTGATGGGCACACTGTCAGCATCCGATGGGGCACAGTAGCGACAATTGATGGACACACTGGCATCTGATGGGGCACAGTAGCGGCAATTGATGGACACACTGGCATCTGATGGGGCACAGTAACGGCAATTGATGGACACACTGGCATCTGATGGGGCACAGTAGCGGCAATTGATGAGCACACTGGCACCTGATGGGGCACAGTAGTGAAAATTGATGGGCACACTGGCAGCATCTGATGGGGCACAGTAGCGGCAATTGAGGGGCACACTGACAGCATCTGATGGAGCACAGTAAGGGCAATTGATGGGCACACTGGCAGCATCTGATGGGGCACAATAGGGGCAATTGATCGGCACGCTGGCTGGGGGGGGGGGGGGGCACACATTTTATTATGGCACCCTGTGATTTGTAGTTACGCCCCTGCTCCAGTCACCTCAAAGTCGGACCAAAGTAGTGATGGGACTACGTTGAAGTCACTGCAACTTGAAGTTACACAGATATGAATGGTTCTCATTTTTGCGGTCTCAAGTCGCACAAGTGTGAAAGGGGCCTCAGTAGACATGATAACAGGCGCTATGGGGATCAGTGGAGATGGGAAGTCAGGAACATTACAGGTTGGATTGGAAATCTGAAGCCATCCGCCTGTACAGCTCTGCGGGGTGATTGACACCTATTGTTGCCATGGAAACTCGTGTTGTTTCCAAGGAATGGGCGGCGGCCATTTTACTTTTTCCTAAACTTAGGACGATATTACGACCCCGCGCCGCACTTGTCGTGCCTTGCCACACACACAGGTGACACCTAAACGGGACAACTACGGAACAAAACGGCAAAAGCGACAAAAGTGTCACGTGATTTAAAGTCGAGTGGAGTGACGTGGACGAGTCACGTGACTGGAGTCTCTACGAGAGATAATAAGGAAAAGGGGCGCGGCTGTGGCGGGCGCTTCTGAGAGGGAGGAGGAGAGGTCGAGGGGGCGGGTCAGTAGCGTCTCTTTACCCCGTACAGGCACCGCCCACCTCCGCCAGACAAAGCCGGAGGTCCCGGGAGACAGAGCTGTACCGGGAGACGTAGGACACCGCGGAGGGTGGGTGACCGTCTATAGAAACTGGAGAACCCCTCCCCCGCTCTTCTGAGAGACAGAGGTAAGGGCACGAGCTGGGTGTCATCTCTGTCCTGTACAGGGTGGGGCGCTGGAGAGCAGTGCCAGAGACTGGGGGGTGTCAGCAGAGTTACCAGAGGGGGCATTACTATAGATGTGTGGGGGGTCAAGATTTTTAGGTGTGTATGGGGGTGTCATTCGGGTCATAGCAGATGAGTGATTTATTTTTAGTGATCCTTATTATTATTATTATTATTATTATTATTATTATTATTATTATTACTACACATGATTTGTATAGCGCCAACAGTTTGCGCAGCACTTTCCAATGTTAGGGGCAGACGATACTAAGGAAATGTTTTCTTCTCTATGGAATTACTACCTTTTTGTTATTCTTCGATGATCTGCAGCCTGTTGATTGGGTCACAGCAGCGTTTTACATCAGTGATCACCCACCAAGGACCACCTACCTGCACTCACCTCTATGGCTTAGCACCCCCCAGTGCCGCAGCACTCTTTTAATTTCACTTGTAGCATCAACAATTCACCAGCGACTCTGTGATGACATCACTAGGTAAAAATCGCTGGCTTTGGCCATAGCTGCGTTTTCATCTCTGCGACCACGCTGTCCGTCTGACATGACCCTGACAGATGTGTTTGGGGTATGAGTGGGGGCCAACTAATAATTGGGGTGATACTAAGAGGGATCAAGGTGTCAAGACTAAAGCCTGCTATCGTTTTGGATTGAACAAATAAAATGAAAAACGTATCGCTCACAAGGAGCAGCTGTACTAACAATCCGGTGTTAGTACATCAATCTCCCCTGCTGAGCTATTGTGTTCTGATAAGGGGGCGGCCAGAACACTCAGGTCAGCACTCCTGATCTGGAGTCGGTTGGCTGCTGGTTTTCCAGCATGCTGGTCTGACAAAAGCCGGAAGAAGGGCCTGCTTCTGTTGGATCAGCTGCCATGCACACGGGCCGATCGTCGGATTGTTTTTTATTAAATTAGCGGATGTCACCGGCATTCTGGTGTGTACTAGGCTTAAAGCTGGCCATACATGGTTCAGTTTTTTTTTCGTTCATCCAGTCGGTTGGGGGGGATAGGTGAGAGGGATTTTAGGTCTGAGAGGTATGTATGTGTGTGTGGTGGGCATTAGAAGAGAAAGGGATGTCAGGTCTGAAAGGCATTGGGGGGGGGGGGGGGGGTGCGTGTAGTGGTAATAGAATGGTAGCTAGGGGTGTCAGATCTAATAGGTAGGTGGGGGGGGGGGGGGGATAGAAATGAGAGGGATGTCAGGTGTGAGTGGGGGGTAATAAAAGAGAGAGGTATGTCAGGTCTGATGGGTATAATGGGGGGAGGGGTAATAAAAGAGAGAGGGATTTTAGGTGTGTGTGTGTGTAGGGGGGTAATATAAGAGCGAGGGATGTCCTGTCTGGTAGGTATGGGGGGGGGGGGGTAATAGAAGAGCAAGGGATGTCAGGTCTTAAAGGTGTGGGGGGAGGACGGGTAATAGAAGGGAGAGGGATGTCGGATCTGATATGTATAATGGGGGGGGGGGGTAATAGAAGGGAGAGGGATATTAGGTCTGATAGGTAGAATGGGGGTGGGGGTAATAGGAGGGATGTCAGGTCTGATAGGTATAATGGTAGGTGTGGGGGGGGGGGGGTAATAGAAGAGAGGTGATAGTAGGTGTGGGGGGGTAATAGAAGAGAGGTGATAGTAGGTGTGTGTAGGGGGGGGGGGGGTAATAGAGAGGTGATAGTAGGTGTGTGTTTGTAGGGGGTAGAAGAGCGGGGGATGTCGGGTCTGATAGATAGGGGGGGGGGGATAATAGAAGAGAGGTGATAGTAGGTGTGGGGGGGATAATAGAAGAGAGGTGATAGTAGGTGTGGGGGGGGGGGTAATAGAAGAGAGGTGATAGGTGTGTGTGTGAAGTGACAGGGAAGGTGTCGGGAACTATAAGGGGAGTTTGCAGTTGAATTGGAGAAAATGACACGGTGGAATAAACTTGCTCATCTTGTCAGGTGGGGAAGTGTGACCGAGGGGGGTGTCGGAACCTTCAGATGTGTAGGGGGGAGGGGTGATACTAGAATAACATACCAATTTCCATTTCTATCAAAACATTGAAACAACTGAAACTGCAGTGGGATGCCCTTGGCTGTATGGTGTGTGACAATTGCTGTGTGTAGCATTGAGGATGTGCTGTGTATAGAGAAGGGGAGTGAAAGTAGAGATGTTGGGACTTGCAGGTCAGGACTTGGGGTGATTGGGGGGGGGGGGTGTTGCATGGAGGACAAGAAATGATGACTAAGGCTTGATGCACACTAGCATTTTTTTCTAAGCTAAAAAAAAAAAATGCTGGATAAACGCTGCTATTAGCTTTTTGTAGTAGCGTTTTAATATATATTTTTTTTTGCAATAAAAGGGGGGGGGGGGCGAAAGAAGCTAAAAAAAAAAACTTTCAGGGGCGCTTCTGCTGGAAAAACGCTCCAAGAAACTCTACAAAAACATTTTTTTTCTTATTTTCGGCTCCTAGATGTTGAAGTTCAAAAAATGGCAATAGATGAAAGTACAGTAAAACCTTGGTTTGAGAGCGTTTTGCAAGACAAGCAAAATGTTTTAATACATTTTTCCTTGATATACAAGTGATGTCTTGATATAAGAGTAGCGTCATGTCACAACCGAGTCTAAAAAAGGAGAGGCGCCTCTAAGTGTAGCAATATGGTTACATTTAATGAAGGTACAACATTTAGCAACTTATTGCTACACTTGGAGGCGCCTCTCTTCTCTTTTATACCCTGTAAAAAAAAAAAATAGTTGGATTTACAAGTGCTTTGGATTACAAGCATGTTTCTGGAACAAATTATGTTTGTAATCCAAGGTTTTACTGTAGTATGCATGGACACAGGATAACTCTATTTAGCTTTTAAGAGATTAGTGGTTGTAAAGTAAGTTTTTTTTTTTTTTTTTTTTTTTTTTTTTTTTTTTTTTTTTTACTTTTACCTACAGGTAAGCCTATAATAAGAAATAAAATAATAATAAAAAAAAAATATCTCCTAAACGTTTACGGTTTAGGAGATATTCCCCTCACAATGAGCCGCTGGATGCGCAGTGGCGCATGCGCACAGAGGATATTCAGCTTTTTTTATGTTTATTAAAAGTCAGCAGCTACAAAAAGTGTAGCTGCTGGCTTTTAATAAACACTCATTTACCTGCTCCATGTTCCATCGACACGCCGCCCGTCTCCCCCCTCTCCGGCCTGCACCTCCATTCCTAGTGTTGGCACCCGGCCGTGACAGCTTTTAGCTTCACGGCCGGCCACTCACTGCGCATGCGCGAGTGGGGCTGCGCTTTACGAGTGGTCAGGCGATCACCTGGGACCTTTCACGTGTCCCAGGTGATTGCCTACAGGGAGGTCTAAGCGGTCCCTGGGTGGAAGAAGGAAGTGGGACCGGAAGTCCCATCCTACTGAAGCCCCCCAAAAAATTACATGCCAAATTCGCGCGACTGACGACATCGCGGCTCCAGCCACTCACAGCACTGGAGCCGCGATACCCGGAAGACACGCCGAGGCGAAATGTCGGCTGCCTCTGCGTGGACCGGGAGGGACACCGACGCCTCGTTCTAAGACAAGTATTTCATAATGAGCTAGTATGTGGTGCACAGGGGCGGACTTACCATTTGGACTTTCGGGCACTGCCCGAGGGCCCTATGCCACTAGGGGGCCCCATCAGGGTTGCCAGGCTCCTTAAAACCAGGGACAGTATGTAAAAATCTTTTTTTTTTTTTTTTTACATCTGTCCCTGCTATGTCTTAAACCTACATGCGTTTGATGTGAAAATCTTGAGATTTTAGCTGCACTGCCTCCTGGCGTGGTGGCCATCTGTAAGCCCGGGGGCCCCATAATCTTCTATTGCCTGGGGGCCCCATGGGTTGTCAGTCCACCCCTGGCAGTGCATACTAGCTCATTATGTCTTTTCCCTTACAGGTGTAAAAAAAAAAAAATTCAGCGAGTTTACTACCACTTTAAACAATGCTAGTGTGCCCGTCTTTTTCTGGAGGGAGACCAGATGATGGGAGTAGGTAGGTGTTGGAACATGTAGGTGGGTACACATACAAGGCAAAGGGGGTTTGTGGCATTTATAGATGTGTGTGTAAAAAGTTCATACCAGGAGCAGATGGGTGCTGGGTGTGAAGGTGGGTGGTAATGTGGTAGTCATCAGAAGGGTGGCAGAAGTGACATCATGTATGGTAGCGAGTGAGGGATGCAGGAGATGGTCACCAGCATATAAGGTGGGTCTTCTGGAAGCGATCTCGGGGGGGAGACAGGTGGCTGGATATACAGTAAGCTTCCATTGGACAGCAGCCAAGGCAGCCGGTATGCTTGCATTTCATCCAGCGTCTTATTTTTCCAGCCCTGTGGACATTGTTGTGGACAGGAATTTGTGTAAGCTGGCTTCTAGAAAATGCTGTCTGGAATCTCTGCCTCCTTAATTCAGCAATTAATCGTCCACCTCTAGCTTGCGGGTTTGCTGGATGCAGATTGCAGTGGGAAGGAGGGCTGCCGGGGTACAGATGATGGGAAGAAAAGACTAGACTGTTTTCCGAATCAGATTTTGGGTGTCTGAGGTCCTGACCAATCACCATGGGGGGGGGGGGGGGGGGGGGGGTAGAGGTAAAAGGTGATGTCTGAATTTGGGGGTTCATGCCAAGAGAAGCCAGGCTGCACTAGAATGGGGGGCATCATTTTATTCCAAGCCCATCAGAGAAGGTTATGCAATAATGTTATGTAGATGAGTTCCTCAGATAGTGTTGTAATGAGAAGGTATGGAGACAATGAACACATTGTACAGGCTAGAGAGAGAGAGAGGAACTTTCCTTGCAGAATCTAAGTACCGGGCATTCTTGTTAATCTATTCGCAGGTCCCTGCCCCCATCCAAAATCCTTTGATTGTGTTTAGACTGAGCAGCAGGATCCTGATCCTCAGCACGCCATCGCTTTCCCTCCTGGGCTCTGCCTCCTTCCTCAGCGTAAATGCGGTACGGACCCAAAATGATGCCGGTAAGTGCCTCATCATATGATGTATATTGTATATGTTATCCACAAGTTCTGTACACTTTTCTGCATAAGAAACGACTTTTATTGCATTGTTATTGTTGCTGATTGGTGACTTATTTTCTGTTCTGATATGAATGTTTGAATAATAACTTCCAAAGGCGAAAAAGTTCTGTGGTTTCAGCCTAAGAAACATGGAAAATAATGGACTTTCTATTTCTTTTTTTTTCTCTCTGCCTTGAAGGAGGGGTGTGTTTGCAATGATGGTATCTATCTTGTTTCTTGCCCCTATTCTCGTCTGCTTGGTTGCTACACAGAAAGTAAATATCGTGGGATCTGGTTACTGGCTTTGTGATGTAAATGGAGGCGGCTTTTTTTTTTTTTTTCAAGTACCTGCACCATGCAGAACGTCTGGCTTGGACATCTGCGTAGCCGTGATCCTTATCTGATTGCTTAAATATTAATTGCTTGTGACACCCACGCTTTTTTTTTTTTTTTTTTAATTAACTGTATTGCACATCTTTCACATGTCAAACCTGTTTAACTGAAATTGGGCTTATTATAAGGGGGCACAATATGTAAGCAGAGGTCGTCTTTAGTATAAAGTCTTAAAAATCGCTTAAAATCTGCTGGGTCATTAATAGTTAAATCTCAGGAGGTGTGTGTATGCCACCCCCCTGGATAGCTGCCTGTCATTTACAATTGGGGCCTCATTCACACAGCAATTAGGGCTGGTCTGGGAATTCACTGGTGTTGGTGTTTATCTGGGACTGCTCTGCCTGTGTGAATAAGAAGCTGACAGCGTCTGTGGTTGTTTGTGAATAAACGCACATACAGTGGTTACCTACTATTGTGAACAGATGATCGCTATTGCATGCAGAAAGATGCACACCTGTCCTTTTTTAAAGGGGTTTTAAAGGTAATTTTTAATTTTTTTTTCCTAAATAGCTTCCTTTACCTTAGTGCAGTCCTCCTTCACTTACCTCATCCTTCCATTTTGCTTTTAAATGTCCTTATTTCTTCTGAGAAATCCCCACTTCCTGTTCTTCTGTCTGTAACTCCACACAGTAACGCAAGGCTTTCTCCCTGGTGTGGAGTGTCGTGCTCGCCCCCTCCCTTGGACTACAGGAGAGAGAGTCAGGAAGCCCACAAACACAGCTGCTTTATCTGCAACATAGAGAGCATCCTGACTCTACTGTAGTCAAAGGGAAGGGGCGAGCACAACACTCCACACCAGGAAGAAAGCTTTGCATTACTGTGTGGAGTTACAGCCAGAAGAACAGGAAGTGAGGATTTCTCAGAAGAAATTAGGACATTTAAAAGCAAAATGGAAGGATGAGGTAAGTGAAGGAGGACTGCACAAAGTTAAAGGAAGCTATGTGGGGAAAAAAGTGTGCCTTTACAACCCCTTTAACAGCAGGTGACTTCTGCATGCATGCAAACAGTGAGGCCCCTTTTGTATGGGGCGGCTGGTTTCCTCCGGAGGGAATCTGTCCGCTGAGCACTGCAAAGGGGGCGGATGACAAGTCCTTGCCCGCTCTGTTTATGCAGAAAGAGCGGAGCGGGCTGTGTCTCATGGGCATTCGGATGTAAATGGACCGACTGTTTAAACCCAATTGCCCTCCGATCCAATCCGGCCAAATGAAGGTGAACGGAACCTTTTTCATTTGTGTTTGCCGTATTGGATCAGATTGAAGGTAGGCTGGTATGACCAAACACAAGTCTGTTTACATCCATTGCTCCATAGAGGAGAATGGATGGTCTGATTGGCTCTGCCTAAAAAACAGACAGGCGGACCCGATCAGACCTCCCATGTGAAAGGGGCCTGACGGCTTCTCTTGGTGTGTCATTACTTCATACAGGCTGAGCGTCTGCCACTGATCAATTGCGCCTGTCATCCCAGCTGCTGGAATTTGCTGATTTTTATTTTAAATTTTTTTGCTGTTGGAATAATTGCTTGTGTGATTGTAAAGGCTCCCCCCTATAAAAAATAACACATGTTATACTTGCCTGCTCTGTTGCAGTGGATTTGCATAGAGCAGCTTGGATCCTTGTCTTCTTGGGTGCCTTTTTGCTGCTCCTGGGGGCACCTGAGCGGCGTGGAGTCACAGCTCCATTTATTCATTCAGACATGGAGCCCGGCCTGGCCCCACCCCCTCTCCCTTGATTGGCTGTATTGCTTTGACAGCAGCGGGAGCCAATGGTGCCGCTGCTGTATCTCAGCCAATCAGGAAGAATCTAGGATGGCTAAGACATTCGTAGACAGAGGGGGCTCTCCATCCAAAAAAAAAAATTTTGCCTTTTAGTTCTACTTGATTTTACTGAATGCCGATGGTAAAGCTTTTCCTAAATCTGCGGCTTTCTGTCAGGAGAAATCCAACTCTCCTACAAAGCAGCCATCCTGATGCTTGCCCATTTAGTGCCAGTCAGCGTACACTAAACGCAACACAAGGGGTGTGAATCTAGCCCAAAGCTGGCCATACATGGATCAAATGTCTGCCTATTCCTGCTGAATCAGCCGAAATGCCTTCTGTGGGTGGCCCTGTCTAATCTACAAACTTTGATTGCATAATTAAAGGAGCCGGTAGAAAATTGTTGGCTGAATAGTAACTGTTTAGATGCAGTCACTGTTCTGGTATTCAAGCAGCCGCGGGTGTCAGGGTTCATAAATATATAATAGCTGGCAGCGGAGATTCCTCCTTCCACATTGTTTGATGTGGATGGAAGAACATGCTGATTATTATTTTTTATTTGTTTCTTTCTTTTAGCCAGCAGGGTTCTGTGTATGGCCAGCCTATACCATACCATGTGTTTATGGCCAGCCTAGACCAATGCCATACCATGTGTGTGTATGGCCAGCCTAGGCCATACCAGACCATGTGTGTATGGCCAGCCTAAGCCATACCATACCATGTGTGTATGGCCAGCCTAGACCATACCATGTGTGTATGGCCAGCCTAGACCATACCATGTGTGTATGGCCAGCCTAGGCCATACCAGACCATGTGTGTATGGCCAGCCTAGACCATACCATGTGTGTATGGCCAGCCTAGACCATACCATGTGTGTATGGCCAGCCTAGACCATACCATGTGTGTATGGCCAGCCTAGGCCATACCAGACCATGTGTGTATGGCCAGCCTAGACCATACCATGTGTGTATGGCCAGCCTAGACCATACCATGTGTGTATGGCCAGCCTAGACCATACCATGTGTGTATGGCCAGCCTAGACCATACCATGTGTGTATGGCCAGCCTAGGCCATACCAGACCATGTGTGTATGGCCAGCCTAGGCCATACCAGACCATGTGTGTATGGCCAGCCTAGGCCATACCAGACCATGTGTGTATGGCCAGCCTAGGCCATACCATGCGTGTATGACCAGCCTAGGCCATACCATGCGTGTATGACCAGCCTAGGCCATACCATGCGTGTATGACCAGCCTAGGCCATACCATGCGTGTATGGCCAGCCTAGGCCATACCATACGTGTATGGCCAGCCTAGGCCATACCAGACCATGTGTGTATGGCCAGCCTAGGCCATACCAGACCATGTGTGTATGGCCAGCCTAGGCCATACCAGACCATGTGTGTATGGCCAGCCTAGGCCAGACCATGCGTGTATGGCCAGCCTAGGCCAGACCATGCGTGTATGGCCAGCCTAGGCCAGACCATGCGTGTATGGCCAGCCTAGGCCAGACCATGCGTGTATGGCCAGCCTAGGCCAGACCATGCGTGTATGGCCAGCCTAGGCCAGACCATGCGTGTATGGCCAGCCTAGGCCATACCATGCGTGTATGGCCAGCCTAGGCCATACCATGCGTGTATGGCCAGCCTAGACCAGGCCATACCATGCGTGTATGGCCAGCCTAGACCATACCATACCATGCGTGTATGGCCAGCCTAGACCATACCATACCATGCGTGTATGGCCAGCCTAGACCATACCATACCATGCGTGTATGGCCAGCCTAGGCCAGACCATGCGTGTATGGCCAGCCTAGGCCAGACCATGCGTGTATGGCCAGCCTAGGCCAGACCATGCGTGTATGGCCAGCCTAGGCCAGACCATGCGTGTATGGCCAGCCTAGGCCAGACCATGCGTGTATGGCCAGCCTAGGCCAGACCATGCGTGTATGGCCAGCCTAGGCCAGACCATGCGTGTATGGCCAGCCTAGGCCATACCATGCGTGTATGGCCAGCCTAGACCATACCATACCATGCGTGTATGGCCAGCCTAGACCATACCATACCATGCGTGTATGGCCAGCCTAGACCATACCATACCATGCGTGTATGGCCAGCCTAGACCATACCATACCATGCGTGTATGGCCAGCCTAGACCATACCATGTGTTTATGGCCAGCCTAGACCAATCTCGTACCATGTGTGTATGGCCAGCCTAGACCTTGTTCCGGAGAGGGGGGTGGGGATTTTAATATCTACATACTATCCCTCACGCTCATACAAGTTTTTTTTTTGTTTTTTTTTTCACCTTCCACTTTGCTTTTTGGATACAAAGTCAGTGCAATGTTTTACAAAGGGGATATAAGTACTTCAAATGTTCTTAATATGTCGGTTGTTTTCAAGCACTGCTGATTTGTTGCATGTGGATATTTCTGTCCTTTTTTTAAATGCTTTTATAAAGCTGTGCTATCTTCAGGGGTGTAAATCCCAGCTATAAATCTGTCATGGTGGGAGAGGCAGAGGTTATCAGCAGGTTATCCTTCTGGCATTCTTCTGTTGATTCTGCTGGGTCCAGCCTGTTTTTTTTTTTTTTTCTCTCTGATGCAGTGATTTAGCTATTTATTTGTATTCACCATGTTACTGGTGGGCCTGTCTGTGTATAAAAAAAAAAATCCTGGAACTAAATGCATCAATTTGTTTTTAGTGAATGGCAGCAAAAGATAACTTCTGGTTGGCTACTCATTCAGTTTGTTCACCCCAAAGTGTAATGTCGTCAGTAAGAGGACAGAGTCATCGTGTGTTTTGTTTGTTTCTTGGGAACTGAAGTATGTTCCTGCTACTTTCTGTAGTGTTTCTAAAATCATAACTTATTTTAAAGTGTATCTAAAAACGTTTTATTTTATTTATTGTTGCATCCCTACTTGTGACATGCGCACTAATTTTTTCTGCTGACCACTATCAGACGTCATGCATGCAGACTTTTTGCATAGGATCTTACTGGCAACACAATCCTGCTGTAAAATGTTTCTGTACAATGTTTGCGCTACATTTCCATACACTATGCTGTTGGCCACCACCGCTGCTCAGGGCTGCCATATCAACAATTTGATCAGCAGTGCCTGCGCCTTGCTATTGATGATTACATGTTGGCCCTAAATGAGTAATTCATGGGGCAATGATGCAGAGTGACCTTGGCAATTATTCATGAATGACTGAAGGCTGGTGGGTTACCCATTGTTAGTATATTTAGTATGAATCGGGTTCATGGATGCCGGACTCATGTAAACGTTTGCATGCACACAACATAAAATGTGGTTGATTTGGCTTGCACAGCTCTGATAGGCTTATAGCATTCGTTAGTGCTGTATTCAGATCCATATCAAAAGTGCAGATAATGAGCCTTTAGGCTTGGTTTACATCGATGCAACATATGATCCAACTTTGAGACCCCAAGTCGGATGACGTGAAATTTCCCTATGACCGCTGTCTTAAAGGTGTTGTAAAGGTACAATTTTTTTTTTTTTTTTTTTTTCTTTTCTAAATGGCTTCCTTTACCTTAGTGCAGTCCTCCTTCACTTCACGTCAGGGCGCTCTCTACATTGCAGATAGAGAAAGGAGCTGTGTGTTAATGGGCGTCCTGACTCTCCTGTAGTCCAAGGGAGGGGTTGAGCACGACACTCAACACCAGGGAGAAAGCCTTGCATTACTGCGCCTTTTCAATAGAAAAAAATAAAAAAATCGGATGAAATAGTTACCTGTCAGTGTGAGCCCTGACTGGTTGCAGGCTCTGATTTTTGCCGGTTCACCAAAGCTCTATACTGATGTGGCGGCAACAATTGGCTACTCGAAAATCTACTGCTTTTGTCTAGCACAGAGCCTCAGAGAACAGGGGGAAGCGGATCACAGCCAATGACACCCAGACCGATCTTGTACTGGGAGGTACTTCAGTGGTGTAAAGTCTTGAAAGGAATTGTGCTACTGAAGGTTTTTTATTTTTTTTATTTTTTTTCAACTGTTGATCCCAAACATTTGTAGTGTTACAAGCTGACAGGAGTCCAATAGGTGTTTTCCGAATGCAAGGTTGTATAATGAGAAGCATTAAAAATGTAAACAAACTGTAAAAATGTAAACTAGAGACTGGTGCAGTTCTGCTTAGAGACCAATCCGCTTCCAGGTTGTGTGTGTGTGTGTGTGTGTGTGTGTGTGTGTGTGTGTTTTTTTTATCAAAGCCTAATTGAAGAACCTGATTGCACCAGATTTTCAACCAGTTTTAGTAAATCAACCCCACTGTGATCTTCCTTCCATAAAGCTGTTTACTGGGTCTCTTTTTTTTTTCTTTCTCTTTTTTTTTCTTTCTCTTTTTTTTTCTTTCTCTTTTTTTTTCTTTCTTTCTCTCTCTCTCTTTCTCTTTCTCTTTCTCTTTCTCTTTCTTTTTTTTTTTTTTCTTTTTCTTTCTCTTCTCTGTTTAAGCGCAGTGCTCCCAGAGCTTCTTCTCTTGAAACACACAAACTCCCTGTGATGTGCTGCCGGCGGGGGCTATGTGTCTCATGAGTACTTGCGGTCTCCTCACAAGTCTATGGTGTTTCATTGATTTTCTTGTGCTTACAAGTGCTTCTGTTGTAAGAATCAATGATGGCTGCAATGTCACTCAATAGCAGTTGGGTGGATCAAATGTACTATTAAGGCCCGTACACCAATCAGATTTTTTTGACAACAGCGATCCTACAGACGTGTTTTATCGGACAATCCGACCGTCTGTATGCTCCATTGGACAATTGTTTTCGCTGTGAATGCTCTCAAACTTTCCGGCAACAAATGTCCGATGGAGCATCATCCGATCGTGTGTACTAAAGTCCAAAGTACAAACACGCATGCTCAGAACCAGTACTAATGATGGCATACTAGCTCATTATGAAATGCTTATCTTTTTTAGATCGAGGCGTCGCAGGTGATACCGCTCCACGCCGAGGGAGCGGACATTTTCCCTCTGCATGTCTTCCGGGTATCGCGGCTCCGTCGCTGTGAGTGGCCGGAGTCGCAATGTCATCACTCCCGCGCGTGTGTGCGGGAGACTTCTTTCCGGCATCTGCCGGACCTTCAGCCGAGAAACTCAGCGCATGCACCGCTGAAGTCAGCGGCTCATTGCAAGGGGAACATCTCCTAAGCCGTAAAGGTTTAGGAGATATTCTGTTTACCTACAGGTAACCCTTATTATAATCTTACCTGTAGGTAAAAGTAAAAAAAAAAAAGAGGGTATACAACCGCTTTACCCTGGGGGAAAAAAAATGACATTGAGGTGAAAACATAATTTTTTTTAGAAAATTAGCAATTGTTCGATACATAGTGCTTTAGCAAACCAAATGTTCTTCACTTTAGGGTTTCATATTTTCTTTCAATTTGTTCCTGCATGTCAAACCAAATTCTTTGGCCTTCTAGTCACGTGACCCCTCCAGGTGATTTCTCTGTACACGTTGTCCTTGGTCTGTACTGTATACTTTTCCATAGACTTGGACTGAGTCACCTGCTGGCCCCAGGCATCCGGCATTTCCGTCCAATTCCCGCTCCTCCTCCTCCTCGTAGGAGAACACGGTGCAATATACTCCACACCAACAATGTAATCCATGGGTCATTATTTGGAAGCACTGCCAGTTGCTCTAACCCTTGCTTGAACTTTGGTTAACGATTTGAGAAAACTGTTAGAGAATGATTTAGATTTGACAGCTACAACTAGTGTACTTTGATCTGGTTTTATGTGATTGTTCCTCCAAGCGGTATCTAGTTTGCAAGTAAATCTATCCAGCTCTGTTTTTGAAACCGCTCGATAAGCAAAGGATGCATTTATTTTTTTATTTTTTATACCTTCTACAAGATCCAAGCGTCCATGTTATCAGTCAGAATAAAGAACTCCAGGAATTTTTGTTTTGTTAAAAATAGTAAGGCCTCATTCACACAGATGTATGGAAGAATCCTTGTGTTTTCCTGCGGGTGGCCCATACAGCCACACAAAGAGGGTCGGCACTCCTTTTTAAAGCGATAGTAAAGGCCACATTTTAGATTTTTATTTATTTTTTTTATTCACAGGTAAGCTTCTAATAACTTTAACCTGTAGGTAAAATGTATATCTCCTAAACATGCGCCTTTTAGGAGATCTTCCAATAAATGGCACCCAATGACATCACCGGCATACCTGTCCCTTCAGAGCTGTGTACTGTGGCTGTGACTTCCGCTCACATTTGCATGCTGCGGCTTGGCCATTCAAGCAGCCGCAGCATGCAAACCCAGAAGGAAGACCTCTGTAGCAGTGAGTGTGCCGCTGGGGGGGGGGGGGGTTGGGGGTCTTTATTTCAAGGTAAGGCTTTCATAATGTACGACGCCTTATAATATTGCCTTGCCGACGGAAATTTTTTTTTATTTTTATTTTAGTACTGCTGTAACCACTTGCCTACAGGGCACTTTCACCCCCTTCCTTCCCAAGCAATTTTTCAGCTTTCAGCGCTGTCACACTTTGAATGACAATGCAACACGGTACCCAAATGAAATGTTTATCATCCCCACCCCCCACAAATGGAGCTTTCTTTTGGTTGTATTTGATGATCACCTCTGCGGTTTTTATTGCGCTATAAACAAATAAAGAGGGACAACTTTGAAAAAAAACACTATTTCTCTTATCGTCCATGGACAGACACAGCTCCTTTAAATCTTGACAAGTGGGCTATGTTCCTGTTCATATGAAGTCCTCTCCTATGAACAGGAACATAACCCACTTGTTAAAATTTAAGGAGCTGTGTCCCTCCATGGACAACAGAGAAAAGGATTTTACGGTGAGTACAAAAAATCAAATAATTTTTTTACTTTTTGCTATATATCCATTTATTTTATTTAACAGATTTATTTATTTTTTTCCCCTCAGTTTTGGCCGATATGTACTCTTCTACATATTTTTTGGTTAAAATGCGTATATTGATTGGTTTGCGCAAAAGGTATAGCGCCTTCAAAATAGGGGATAGATTTATAGCATTTTTTATTATTTATTTATTTTTTACTAGTAATGGTGGCGATTTGTGATTTTTTTTTTTTTTTTTTTTTTGTGACTGCGACACACTCGGCACACTCACTGCTACAGAGGTCTTCCTTCTGGGTTTGCATGCTGCGGCTGCTTGAATGGCCAAGCCGCAGCATGCAAATGTGAGCGGAAGTCACAGCCACAGTACACGGCTCTGAAGGGACAGGTATGCCGTTCCTTCAGAGCGCGTGTGTCGGTGATGTCATTGGGTGCCATTTATTGGAAGATCTCCTAAAAGGCGCATGTTTTTTTTTATTTTTGTGACTGCGATATTGCGGCGGACACGTTTGACAAATTTTTAGGACCATTCACATTTATACAGCTATCGGTGCTATAAAAAATGCATTGCTTACTGTATAAATGACTGGCAAGGAAGGGGGTTAACAGTAGGGGGCGATCAATTTGTCCCATTGGGAGTGATTCTTACTGTGGGAGAGGGGACTGACTGGGGAAGGTGACCGATCTGTGTCTCTATGTACAAAGGACACGGCATCAGTCTCCTTTCCCTGACAGGATGTGGATCTCTGTGTTTACACACAGAGATCCACAGTCCTGCTCAGTTACTTGGCAATTGTGGGCGCTCAGCGGACATCGCAGCCGCCAGGCAGGCGTATCGGGTTCCCAGGGACGCGGCGCCCCCTAGTGGCTCGGGAAGGCGAGGACGCCGTATAACGTCCCCCCCAGAAAGAGACTTTGTCCCGCCGTCATATGACGGCGGGCAGTAGACAAGTGGTTAAAGGACTCCAAACTGCTTTGATCGCTGGAACGATTGCTCTTATAAGCTAAGATCAAAATGTAACTCAAGTCCATTCCCAACAGGGATACAAATGACAATAAAAACCAAAAGTTTTGGCTTCAGTGCCACTTTAGGTGTCAGTTCACACTGGGGCGGCTTCAAAGTCACCCTACTGATGCCACCCTGTACAGCGAACTTCAGCGCGGCTTGCAAACGACTTCTACAATAGTCAATGAAAGTCGCTCTGAAGTCGCCCCCAAATGGTACATGAACCTTTTTTGCTCCGATTTAGAACAGTTCCATTACACTGAATGGAGCGCGCCATGTCGGGTGGCTAAGTCGCCTGACAGGTTGTCTCGGTGTGACCCAAGCCTAAAAGGTCTTGATTATGTTATAAATAAAAATGACTTGGATCCACACTGTAGCTTTGTCCTGAGTTTTATATGTGCTAGTCGGAAAGGATGGCATCACTAAGAGATGTTTGTAGAGGAAGGTGCAGATTTGTTGTGCATGATAAGTATGATCTGTATGTGTTGTGTATGGCAGGTTTCAAATAGTCAAGTATGTGTGGTGTGTTTTTTTTTTTGCAGTTGGATAGAGCAAAGTTCACTCTTGTTATGAGTTGACAGTTCCTGGCTCTCTGGGAACTTGTCATATATGTGGGTTTCACCAGTAGCTTATTCAACAGAGATATCATGTCTAGTCCATATGAGCTTTAAGTGGAGTTCCAGGCAAAACGACATCTCTGTTTTAGGCTGGGTTCACACTGCTGCCAGATGCGGCTGGCAGTAGGGGTCTGGTGCGTCCCTGTTCTCTATTTCAGGGAGGAATCGGGCCAAATTTTTGGCTGAATTCGGCATTGAAATGGAGCCAAAGACGCACAGAAAACCCATATGCAATTCGCACTAGTGTGAACCCAGCCTTAAACAATGCACTCCACCCCCCCCCCTCTCATTTTTGGAGGTGTGTGTGTGTGTGTGTGTAATTTTTACCTATATTTTTTTTTTTTTTCGTGACTGACATGGGGGACACATGGCACACTTTTGACACAGTTTTGGGACCATTGTCATTTTTGCAGCGATCAGTGCTATTAAAATTCCCAAATTAGTGTGAAAATTACACTGGCAGTGAAGGGATTAACCTGTAGGGGGCGCTGAAGGGGTTAAGTGTGACCTAGGGAGTGATTCTAACTGTTGGGGGACGTGGCTTGCTGTGACATGTCACTTATTGCTGTTCCCAATGACAGGGAACAGACGATCCATGACATGTCACCAGGAAGAACGGGGAGATGTTGTGTTTACACTGACCTCTCCCCATTCTTCAGCTCTGTGACACCAGCGGACATGGAGTCCGCAGGCACGGTCACGGCGGCAAATTAAAGGGGAAGTGTGTGTATATATATATATATATATATATATATATATGCCCATTTGCGCACCGTGTCACCTCTGCTTTTAGCGTGTGAATGCTGGTAGGAGCAGCCATGTGTGTACCCCGAGCTGCCAGATTTCCTGTAACTTGTAAAGTGCTCTTTACCTGCAGCCTGGATGGATAATGAGTAATGGATATGAACTACGGGGCGGCTGGAGGTGGCGGAAAGGAACGCATCGGCTTCATAACACTCGGTACCTTGCCTTTTGGATATATAAACCTTTTGAGGCAATTGGAGCTCAGTGGCACCTCCTGCTTTCCATAGATCAGAATGGGTGCCTTAAAAGATCATTGAAAGTTGTACATTTTAGTATTGAGTGCATGCTTCAGTTCTGGGGGTTCCCATGGTAGTTTCGGCAGACCATAGTGATTGCATGCACTATAACCCCACTATGTCCTTTTTGTAGTCCATGTTCTGGTGAGGGGTTCACTTGAGATCATTGACCGATCTATGTGATATTGTCTGCTTGGCAATGCCAACTAAATGCCACTCCCTGCAATTCAGCTGTATATTCTTCAGGATGAAGATTGAAAGCAGAGTTTGGCGTTGTGGTGGAATTGGCAAATCATGGTTGGCCTGTGCGGTTTTATTTTGGGTTCGACTGACCACAGTGAATCTTTTTTTGGTCATCTGTATTATCGCCTATGCTTTATCTTTGTATATTTTATGCTGGAACTCAGCTAGGGTACACATTTGGTAACCGGTGGAAATAGAAGTGTTTCATTTTCACATATTTAATCAGGAAATTCCTTTTTGATTTTCCCATTACAGGATGACAATTTTTTTTTTTAGAGAGATTTGTAAAGGTAAAAAAACAACAAAAAATTAACATATCGTACTTGCCTTCACTGTGCAGTTCGTTTTCCACAGAGTGGCCCCGATCGTCCTCTTCTGGGGTCCCACGGCGGCTCTCTTGGCTCCTCCCCACAATAGCTAGCCCCCTTGGGAAGCTCTCCTGAGGGGATTACCTTTGCGGGCGCGCTCACATGTCATACATTCTGCGTCCATAGACACAGAGTGTATGTCTCGGTCCCGCTCCCTGGTGACCGCGTCATTGGCTTTAATTGACGGCAGCGGGAGCCAATGGCTGCGCTGCTATCAATCTATCCAATCAACACTGATAAGCGGTAGAGGAGAAGATGCCAGGGGTTGCGCACAGCAGGTGAATGGGCTCAGGTAAGTAAAACAGGGGGGGGGGGGGGCGTCCTTGCCAGGTGTTTTTTCATCTTGATGCATATGTTGCATTAAGGTGAAAAAACGCAAACCTTTACAACTCATTTAACCCTAAGTGAATTGCATTTGCGTTTTCAGATCTTTGAATAAAATGGTGTATCTCCTTTGCTTTTAAATGGTTTAACAAAGCTTATCGAATGCAAACAAGAAAACATTTAAAATCCTAAAGGGCAATTTCCATGAAGCTTTTGATCCTTTAGCAGAACACATTGTATTCAGTGGAGCGTGCAATCATTGTTGTAAGATGCATTACTATCTGTGTTTGCACAATGAGTAGAACAATTGTTCACAGATAACTACCCAAAACTTGGCTTTTCCCATGTGTATGTTGGCCGTGAGCAAAGTGCTAGATATGGGGAGGAGAAAATTAAAATTAAAATTATAATCGGATTTAGATATTGATTGACTGCAGGACTTCTGTTTTTTAGCTCTGATCAGGAAACCTGTTAGTGGAACTTCACTCTCCCAATCAACATTGATTATTTCTAATCCTCATGTTTCTAGCATTAGTAAATGGATAGAAAGGAATATCAGATTTACTTGTGTTTAAACATAGAGATGGATCCATGCACCTCCATCCCTATAGATGTGTAAAAAGGAGGAGGCTTGGACTTTAAATTGGGGGCATTTCTAGAGGCTATGAAATAGTCAATATTTAGAAAGCGTATGTTTTATACCATGGATGACAAAAACATCTCATAAAAGGTACATACATATGAAATCAAAACCTCATACATGCTGCAAAACCATATACCAAAGTAAATAGTATAATATGATGTGAAAGGTTGGCCTCAATATCATCGATGAAATGTTGTGATAAATTCTTCAATATGATGAAGTAGAAAGGCTTGTGCAGCCGTCTATGTAAACATGATGCATCTAAGATGACCTGACGCGTTTCGTTGGATAATAGCAACTCTTCAGGGGTGAATGCAAATGCAACAGTACTCTACTCTACAAAAAAATAGAACATAATAACTAAGGATCTAATATACGTCTGAAGAATGGAACAAAAAGTGAATAAAAGGGACAAAATTGTTGCCCCTGAGAGCAATGGTCATCAACCCTGTCCTTAGGGCCCACTAACAGGCCAGGTTTTATGTATTACCTTGGGGAGATGCAGACTAAGACTGAAATCACTGAGCAGCAAATTATATCACCTGTGATGAATTTAAGTTATCTTGCATACCTGGCCTGTTAGTAGGCCTTAAGGACATGGTTGATGACCACTGCCTAAGACTCCTTTCACACTGGGGCGGTTTGCAGGCGCTATTGTGCAAAAAATAGCGCCTGCAAACCGACCTGAAACAGCGGCTGGGGGGCTTTTACACTGGCTTTCACACCTACTAGCCGCATCTTTTGAGCGGTGTGTTTACCGCTCCTCCACCTCTCCTTCCCATTGTAAGCAATGGAAAACCGCGGCTATACCACCAGCAATGCGCCTCTGCAGAGGTGCATTGCGGGCGGTACTAACCCTTTTCGGTAAAACCGCACCACTAGCGGCTGAATAACGCCGCAATTCCACCCCGCCACTGCACCTCCCACCCCAGTGTGAAAGGGGTCTTGGAGTACTCACATATGCTGTATATATGAGGCTATAGGATGAGGACTGTAGGAAATGTCTGCCATGTGAGGAGCCCGAATGAAGAAATTGAGAGAGTGGTGACCAAAATGCATAACCTTGGTGGAAGTAACAGAATGAAAGCTAGTGATTAATGTGAAGAGGGCGACAATCCCCTATAGCTGAAAAGTGCAGGAAAAAACATGAAAGAAGGTGAAGAACTCTCAAGATTGGCTTGAGGTTACAAAGGACCTCTGATCTAAGGGCAGATGGATTCCGGCAGTAAATGCTGCATGAATCATTTGTTTTCCTCAAGATGGTCACGACCAGAAATTCCAGGGGGTTTATTTTTCAAAGTGATTTTGTCAACAAAATAAAGCATAAAGACATGGACGGATGGATGAGTTTGCTTTAAATATTAAAAATGAATTCAATAGTGTTTTGTGGTGGTAAGCATTGTTGGTGATCAAGAACCGACCACGATCTTTCTCTGACTTTCCTTCACAGGAAAGGGTAGAATCCAGATCTGATCAAACAGACATTTCCAACTTCCTGATAGACCTGTGTGTGTGATATCCAAGGTTTGCAGTGCTCTGCAGAGCTCATTATTTCCTTCTAGCTTACTCCTTGTGCTCTGATTGCTGCAATGCACAACTTGTATACCACAGCAGGCAAGCAGCCCTGGCACAGTATAGGGTATGCTATTCCTTCCATATGTGTATGACTTGGGGCACTTTCACACACATATGCATCATTGTCACATTTTTGCATTTTTTTTTTTTTTTACCGCAACACATGGTGTGTTTTTGATGCATTAAGTTTTTACTCTCTCTCCTTGATTTTGCATCACAAAGACGTTCCCACGGGCGGGTTGCGCTTTTGATGCAGTTTCCAATAGTTTCAATGGGGGTGGGGGGGGGGTTACACCTGACCAAGCATACACCAAATATGCAACAAGCATGTTTTTGCAACTGAAGCACAACTGACAGTTGTGAAGCGCTACTTAGGATTTAAAGAGATGCGTTTTTTTTTTTTTTAACTGAAGAGGATCAGTGTAAAAACAGCCTCAAAGTGATTGTAAACGATCACCTTCTAAGGCCTCATTCACACATGGATCTGTTCGGGTCCGTCTGTCAGTTTTTCAGGCGGACCTGAACGGGCACTCCATGCATGTCTATGGAGCGTCGGATGTCAGCGGAGACATGTCCGCTGACATCCGACCTGATCCGATCCGCTAAAAACAAATGTATGGGGCACACGTCCCCATCGACAAGCTCCTCCCCGCTAAGTGAGCAGAGCTTGTCATCCGTCGGCTCAGCGGAGATCTGCGGACAGATCTCCGGCTGAGCTGGCGGATACAGGCGGACTCCGTTGCGACGGAGTCTGCCTGTGTGAATGAGGCCTAAAACAATCCATTCCGTTTTTAAAATAGAAATGAAAGGCAAAATATATGTGTGTGTGTGTGTGTATCTTTATCTCTATCTCCTCGGCTGCATAAGAGCTGGGGGGGGGGGGTTACGACGACAAACCGCTGCACACTGATCTTTGGTCAGCATAGCGTAGAGACAACTAGCATGTTCGGAGGGTAGTCGGCAATAACATCCCTCATATTCCTGACATAGAGGGTTTATTTTTAATGCCTCGTGCACAAGGCCGTATTTTCCGAGGGGGGGGGGGGGGTTAGGATGGTCTTTTTTCTAGGAAAGTCTGGCTGTGTGTAGCCTTCATCAGACTTTTTTTCTGATGGACTTGTTGAGAAGTGGGAGGTTGAAACTCACGTAACCGCAGCAGCTACCTAAACTATCCTAGAAGCCTATGTGTACATTGATACATAAGCTTTTATGGAGTTGGGTTTAGGAGCTTTGGCCAAAAAAAGCCAAAAGCCATTAAATCCAAGTTAAGGAGCTGTTGGTGTACATGAAGCCCTAGTGGGTTTTTGCTGAGGTTTGAGCAGTTGGTTTCTTTTGACTTGGCCTACTTAATGGAGGGCTGTGCAGCCCTCCCCCAGCTTAAGATAAGATAAGGAAAGGAGATGGATCTAGCTGTGTAAGCAATCCCTGTATACCTTGAATTACCTGAGACAACTAGCAGCTACCTGGTTCCCCACCCTACACAAACATAGGAAGGAGAGGATATAGGTAGTCAAGAGGCTGACTATCTCATTAGTGTGTTGTGTACACATCATTGACCAAACAAGACATAATGACACTCTGCCATCTCCAACTTAACCCCTCATTGATAAGGACTAGTTAGGTGGTGCTGGTGTTTGTTGTGTATACAACATTAGTTTGTGTGAACATAAGAAATGCTCAAACACTAGAGAGTCAAAAGAAAATTGATAACGATGGACCAATATTTGCCAAAATGTTACTTGGGTTAGTCCATGCAAAACTTATTTTAGTTTTGTAGTAGATGCTGAAGGGAAAAATAAAACTTGGAATAAATAAGAACGATGCCGGGCTATTGACTTTTAATACCATTACCAGTCAATACTGAAGGAAATGGACCCTGAATATTTACTGGAAGGACAGTTCCTGAAGATAAAGCCCGAATACTCTGGCCACCTAATGCGAAGAGAGGACCCATTGGAAAAGACCCCAATAATGGGAAGCATGGAAGGAAAAAGGAGAAGAGGATGACAGAAAACAAAAGATGGATGGATTGCATCATCGAAAACGTGACGTTAAGGTCCCTTTCACTTTTGTACGACTTCAAAGTCGCGTGATTTTTACCGCCATTTAGCGGCCACGATTTCAATGAATGCCTGTGTAAGTGGCATCAAAATCGGGCCAAAGTAGTGCAAGGACTACTTTTGAAGTCGGCACTACTTAAAGTCGTGCCAGTATGAATGGTGTTCATTGAAAATAATGGAGAATGACTTGTCATACGATTTTGCAGTCCAAAATCGTGGGACAAGTTGTGTAAGTGTGAAAGGGCTCTAAGTAAACTCCGGGAGGCAGTGGAGGACAGAAAAGCCATGAGGTCAGGAAGAGTCGGACACGACTTAACGACTTCACAACAACAACTATGACTACTTGCAGTCTTTGGTATACTTCAAACTTAAAACCTTGCTTCCATTGTCACTTTCCATTTGGCCTAGCCTTTTGGCAGGTTATTGTTCTGCCTTGCATCTTGGCTGCCACTTATTTCCTGGAATTATTTTTTTAGTCTGAAAATAGACGTGCCACTCCAGTCTTCAAAGTCAGGTTTTACTTCAAACTTATGTGCCACAGGCAGCGCTGTTGTACAAGGAGTGTGTCCTGGACGGAAGGTGTATTGCACCAGTATTTGATTTGTGGTCCCTTTTTTTTTTTTGATGGGGACAGTTTTAAAGATTGGGCTTGCGTACTCTGGGTTCGTAATAATGCGGTGCAGGTTTCTGGGGTGATCTGGCTGAAAGAGGACTGATTGTCAGCGCTCTTTCTTAGTTGATTAGCTCTTATTGCGGACCTGGAATTTTGGAGGTTCAAATAGATTTGGGTCAAAAGATCTCCAAACCCCAACTACCAGGACTTTAGTCTTGAAGGTGGTAAAGCAGAGGTAAGCCCATTGATTTACCAGTTTCAAAAAACGATTACGTTCCTGGTATGCTGAGAATATAATTGTTACATTACTTGTGCTCTCAACCAAACTGTCAAACCATCCAATGGCTGGTGTCATAACTGATCACGTGCAGCATCATAGCAATTGGAGCTCTAACAGAGACCAGGATGGCAGCTTACTTGGCTGAAAAATTATAGGAAGGTTTAATTCCACTTTTGCACGTTGCATTCATAGCAATCTTCTCTTTGTGCTTTGGAGTGAGATTGTCTCTCATTCTTGTGTCTCCAAAAACTTTGTTTGGTCTGGTGATTCCACCTGTTTTTTTTAAAAACTTAAAGGATCACTAAAGGAAATTTTTATTTTATTTTATTTTTTTATTTTATTTTTTTAGCAAAATAGCTTCCTATACCTTACTGCAGTACTGGTTTCATGTCCTTATTGTTCGTTTTGGCTTTGAAGTTGCTGTAATCCTGCTCTGTTCTCCACACTTCCTGCTTGTCTGTTCCCCTTTTAACCACCATACTGGGAGCTTTCTCACGATGGTTTAAGCTGTCATTACTGTGGGCCAGATTCTCTAAGAAATTCGCCGGCGTAGCGTAAGCCATTTACACTACGCCGCCGCATCGTACTAGAGCAAGTGCCGTATTCCCTAAGCATTTGCTCCGTAGTTTGCGTTGGCGTAGCGAAAATGGCCCAGCGTAAGCCCGCGTAATTCAAATGGGGCGGCTTGTATTTAAATTAAGCGCGCATGCGCCGGCCAGGAAAAAAGCCCAGTGCGCATGCTCCAGCTCGCATCGGAAAGCGTCGTTGAAACCGACGTCAAAACAACGTGATCGTCACTACGCAATGCCCTATTCGCGAACGAGTTAGTAAAACGACGGAAAAAGCAGACGCTGACCCGACACCATACTTAACATGGCACCCGACGGCATCCGACGGTACTTAGTAAGGTTACTCCTCATAGAAGCAGGGGTAACCTTACGAGTTCGTAAACGACGTACGCGACGACGGGGCGGCGTAAAAGCGATCGGGAATTGGTGTAGTAGCCTCATTTGCATAGGCAAATGAGAAAACGTAAAGGCCACCTAGTGGCCGGAGTTGTCATTACAACTACGATCCGCAAGTGTAATGGTATTACACTTGTCGGATGTTCAAGCGTATCTATGCCAAAGTGATGCTAAGCATCACTCGCATAGATACGAGCCAAAAAAAACAGCGATACGACGGGGTATCTGAGATACTCCGTCGTAGCGCCGCTGAGAATCTGGCCCTGTGTGTCTAAAACTTCCCAGAACCAATCGGATTCATTTTAAAAACAAAAACACTGCCCTGGATTTGTTTTGTTTTTGTTCTGTGTGTCTATTTCTACTTTGCAGAAACATGAAGCCAGTTCAAAAGTGAAACTAACCTGCAGGCACATTATATGATTGATTTTTATCTATTTTTAATCATTTTGAAAAGGAATCGGTTAACTTTTATGTCTCTATACCCTGCAAACAGTCATTTCAGCAAATTTTTTTTTTTCCTTTAGTGACCCTTTAAATCGACGGGTATAGTTCCTCTTAAAACAACAAAAAAGGAAAATTCGAACTAAAGCTAATTTTATTTTGCAGGTTCTTTTTATATAGCAATCAATTTCTCTCACACACACACACACACACACACACACACAGCATGTCCTTTGGAGTGTGCGAGGAAAGCGGAGTAGCCGGAAGAAACCCCTGACAAGGAGAACATGCTAACTTTTTATGCAGTTCTTGAACAAATATCTAAGCGCGCAGTAGAAATCTAGTGGATTTTGGAATGATGCTTTGGTTGCAATGGATTGGTGCTTTAGCTTGCTCTGATTTTAAAGTAGATGAAGACGGTTCTTCTAGGCATAGTAAAAATCTGTTTAAAAGTCTGAGACAATAAAAGTTATGGGATAATTGGATAAGTGGCATTCGCCGGTGTTTTTATGGGATTCCTGCTTTCAGCTCCAGCACACCCAGTGTCCTGCACTCATCTTTTCTGCCCTTTGACCTGTAATTGGTTTCACAAAAGGCCATTTCTTTATACTTTGTCTCCTAGTGGTCTTTATTCATTTTTTAAGAGGGGCAAACAGAATTTTTTTTTTCCCTTAATGACCGGATCCGATTTTAACCGACACTTACCTTTTGTAGTTTACAATCTGTAACCTTAAGGTCTGTTGGTTGCTTCAGGTCACAATCTGTTTTAAAGATCAGGTTT
Organism: Rana kukunoris; assembly: GCA_029574335.1. Classification (NCBI taxonomy): domain Eukaryota; kingdom Metazoa; phylum Chordata; class Amphibia; order Anura; family Ranidae; genus Rana; species Rana kukunoris. Next base: position 501,128,498 of record CM056052.1, read on the forward strand.
TGGATTACTGGGTAAACTTGACTGAGTAAAGAAACACGTCCTTCAAGGTAAACCTCTGAGACCACTGCGCTCCACCGGCAGACAAAACCCTCCATACTTGTTTTAGTAATTATAAGTAACGGCTGTAAGGAAAGTATCCAGTATTTAATCGTTCTATTCTGGATATTTGCTATTGCTGCCTTTTACCAATTAAGACCCGGACCTTTAGTCAGCTAAAGGACCCGGCCAGGTTTTGCGATTCGGCATTGCGTCGCTTTAACAGAGAATTGCACGGTCGTGCGACGTGGCTCCCAAACAAAATTGCCGGCCTTTTTCCCCCACAAATAGAGCTTTCTTTTGGTGGTGTTTGATCACCTCTGCGGTTTTTATTTTTTGCGCTATAACCAAAAATAGAGTGACAATTTTGTAAAATTCAGCTTTTATTTTTATTTTTTTCGTGACTGCGACATAATGGCGGACACTTCAAATTTTGACAAATTTTTGGGATAATTGTCATTTTCACTGCAAAAAATGCATTTAAAATGCATTGTTTATTGTTGAAATTACATTTGCAGTTTGGGAGTTAACCACAAGGGGGCGCTGAAGGGGTTGTGTGACCTAATGTGTGTTTACAACTGTAGGGGGGGTGTGACGTCATCGATTTTGTATCCCTATAAAAGGGATCACGCGATCGATGAAGCCGTGTTTACACATGGCTCTCCCTGTTCTTCAGCTCCGGGGACAGATCGCCGGACTCAGCGGCGATCGGGGCCGCGGGTCCCGGAGCTTCGGACCGGGTCGCGGGTGCGCGCCCCACGGCTGGGTACTAGCACAGGACGTACCTGCATGTGCCCAGCCGTGCCATTCTGCTGACATATATGTGCAGGAGGCGGTCCTTAAGTGGTTAAAGGGGTTGTAAAGGGTAAAAAAAAGTCCCTAAATATCTTCCTTTACCTTAGTACAGTCCTCCTTCACTTACCTTATCCTTCCATTTTGCTTTTAAATGTCCTTATTTCTTCTGAGAAGTCCTCACTTCCTGTTCTTCTGTCTGTAACTCCACACAGTGCAAGGCTTTCTCCCTGGTGTGGAGTGTTGTGCTCGCCCCCTTCCTTGGAATACGGGAGAGTCAGGACGCTCTCTACATTGCAGATAGAGAAAGGAGCTGTGTGTTAGTGGGCATCCTGACTCTCCTGTAGTCCAAGTGAGGGGGCGAGCACGACCCTTCACACCAGGGAGAAAGCCTTGCACTGTGTGGAGTTAGACAGAAGAACAGGAAGTGAGGACTTCTCAGAAGAAATAAGGACATTTAAAAGCAAAATGGAAGGATAAGGTAAGTGAAGGAGGACTGCACTAAGGTAAAGGAAGCTATTTAGGGGGAAAAAATTGTACCTTTACAACATAATATATATATATATATATATATATATATATATATATATATATATATATATATATATATATATATATATTTTGCCCTCTCCCCTCCAAAATCTTTGTTTCTGCTCCCACATTACAGTTGTGTTCAAAATTATTCAACCCCCCAATGCTGTAAAGGATTTTAGGGAATTTAGTGTACGTTTGTAATTGTATTCAGAATGAAATCCTACAAGGACTTCTTATAGAACCATATGCAACTAAAATGACATCAATTGGTTTTGTAATACAGTAGTAAATGTTTCTTTTGTGAATTCTTCATTTTATACAATTATTCAAGGAAGACAAGAGAAGAGGTGATTACTCTTCACAGGAAGGGCAATGGCTATAAGAAGATTGCAAAGATGTTAAACATACCAAGAGACACCATAGGAAGCATCATTCGCAAATTCAAGGCAAAGGGCACTGTTGAAACGCTACCTGGTTGTGGCAGAAAGAAGATGCTGACTTCGACTGCTGTGCGCTACCTGAAGCGTAGAGTGGAGAAAAGTCCCTGTGTGACTGCTGAGGAACTGAGAAAAGATTTGTCAGATGTGGGTACTGAAGTTTCTGCTTGGACAAAATGGCGCACACTGCGTAATGAAGGCCTCCATGCCAGAACTCCTAGGCGCACCCCCTTGCTGTCTCCAAAGAATAAGAGTCGACTGCAGTATGCCAAACGTCATGTGGACAAACCACAGAAGTTTTTGGGAATGTGTTCTGTGGACTGATGAAACAAAATTAGAACTGTTTGGGCCCATGGATCAACGCTATGTTTGGAGGAGGAAGAACAAGGCATATGATGAAAAGAACACCTTGCCTACTGTGAAGCATGGCGGGGGGTCAATCATGCTTTGGGGCTGTTTTGCTTCTGCAGGTACAGGGAAGCTTAAGCGTGTGCAAGGTACCATGAATTCTCTTCAGTACCAGGAGATATTGGATGACAATGTGATGCAGTCCGTCACAAACCTGAGGCTTGGTAGACGTTGGACCTTTCAACAGGACAATGATCCTAAGCATACCTCCAAGTCCACTAGAGCATGGTTGCAGATTAAAGGCTGGAACATTTTGGAGTGGCCATCGCAGTCACCAGACTTATATCCGATTGAGAACCTCTGGTGGAACTGAAAGAAAGCAGTTGCAGTGCTCAAGCCTAAGAATGTGACTGAACTGGAGGCTTTTGCCCATTACGAATGGGCGAAGATACCCGTAGATCGCTGCAAGACACTTGTGTCAAGCTATGCTTCACGTTTAAAAGATGTTATAACTAGGGTTGTCCCGATGCCTCTTTTTTAGGACTGAGTACAAGTACCGATACTTTTTTTTATGTACTCGCCGATTCCGAATACCGATACTTTTTTTTTAATGTCATGTGACAGTGACACTTTGAAACCTGTTGTCTCAGTTTAGAAGTCCTTTGATAAAAGATACCAGACAGTCTGCAGGTTTTATTGGCCTGTATTGTTGTCTGCAGCATGGAAGTGTATGCTGACCACTGATGGGCACAATGTGAATATCATGGTGGTGTTTTATTTTATTTAATGTGGTTCATGTCCTTTGTGGCCCTTTTTGGGAACATGGATCTCTGTGGTTACTGTATATGTCACTATTCCATTATTATTTTTTACTGTGTGTTAATACCATTTTGGAGGACAACGACTTACCCAATCGGATACCTGGGAGAGAGAGAGAGAGGCAGCGTGTAATGCTGTAAAGAAGCTGCAGGAGATGGGCAGTACTGACTCTAAAATCACACAAAAAAGGGGAAAATGGTAGCAAATTAAACGTCATCCAGTTGAGGTTCACATTCCCTTTAAGAAAGGTAGCAAAGACTGGCAGGAGATATCGGCGTGACCTCTGCCCCACACTCACCCCGGGCTGACAGTCTCTCTGCCAACAATGACTGCAGATCCGGAACAACCACATTTCCACATTTTTCTCCAAATCCCCATGCTGACTCGTCTGCAAAACGCACCAAATAACCATCCTGAGAAGTGAGAACTGTAAGACTCTCCAGATCTCCGTGTATAATGCAGACTGCAGCCATCGAGTGTACAAAAGCCGCGCCTCCTCCTCCTCCTCGTCCGTGATAGGTGAACTTAGTTTCCCAGCAGTGAGTCAGTGTTCCGCCTATCATGGACATCCTCTCATTCTCATCCATGGGATGAGGATGAGAGGGTGTCCGTGATAGGCAGAACACTGACTCACTGCTGGGAGTGTTCCCCTATCACAAACGAGGAGGAGGAGGAGGAGGAAGCGCGGCTTTACTACACTGGATGGCTGCAGTCTGCATTATACACGGACACAGACAGGCATTACACGCTGCCTCTCTCTCTCTCCCAGGCATCGGGTCAGGCATCGGGAGGATTTGCGCGAGTACAAGCACTCACGCAAATACTCGGCATCGGTCCCGATACCGATACTAGTATCGGTATCGGGACAACCCTAGTTATAACTGTAAAAGGATGTTGTACTAAGTACTAAGATTGAATGTCACTTGGGGGTTGAATAAAACTGATAATGATGTGAGCACAGAAAATACATTTGTGGTTATTTCATTATAAATGTTATGTTATATTTGTCTGACCTACACGTGCCTCTTTGATTTAATTGTAAGCAGGATGACTGAATGATCAAAATCAATGTCAAACTGGCCAAAACAATCAATTTCAGTGGGGGTTGAATAATTTTGAACACAACTGTATATCTCATTTGTTCTCCAGGATTATATGTACCAGCACTGTTTGACATAATCCTGGAGTAGCACCAGTGAAGTCCTTCTATTTGCAAATCTGTTTAACAATATCCTCATGTCTATTCATTGTGTCATTTTCTATATTATTGATTATTTCCAATCTGGGTTTATTATGGAAGGATAGTTGGATATGCGGGTACAATCCAGTTGCTTTTATAGCTCTCAACTAGAGGTCGGCCGATTCATCTAGACATCGGGGCGGCCGATATGTTGCCAATTTTTGCGGCCGATATTTTAGACCGTTTTTTTTTTTTTTTCTCCCCTTCATCTCAGAAAATCTATGGTGGAGAGGTAGGGAGGAGGTTATTATTTAGGATGGAGAGGTGGGGTGCAGCCTGTCAGTGCCATCTCATCAGTGCCCACCAGTGTATCACATACACTGGTGGGCACTGTGCTCAGCAGTACAGCTCAATGTCATTCACTGCCACCTTATCAGTGCCTACCAGCGGAGCGCTCCTCTGTCGTACGTGCGACAATTAAGCGGAAAAATGAGTACGATATTCGCATCGTGTGTACGGGGAATAAGACTCGGATGCCATTAAAGTGGATGTAAACCCCCCCAAAAATTTGGGGTTTACATCCGCTTTAAAGTTCAATACTTTTGGCAATATATCTGCTCATGACATACTGCGTGTCGGCACGGTTTCCCTTTAATAAGCCCTAACTTGGATTCTAACCCAGAGAACACCCCAGAGTCTGGGCGGGTAGGTGGAGTGCAGCCGGAAGTACTTGAAATTTGTGTGAATTGTTTATACAGCTCTGAATACCATGTCAGCTTTTCCTCTTCACTGTACTGCTCAGAGAGCTCATTGTTTTCATTGTGACCCTGTTTATAAGGGAAGACAATGGATCTCATCAAAACTGGATGAAGGTGGATGAAGGTGGAGGTGCTGCCAACACCAACCAATCAGATGCAGGTTTTCATTTCCTAGCTTTTAGATGGGAAGGACAGTGAGATTTAAGCCAGTTGCTGATCCATAGAGGTTTAATTGTAAAGACACTTATTTGTTGGATTGCAATGACACAGCACAGCAGAAATGGATGAACCACAAGTACCTGCATTTCTTTATACACTTTTCTCCAGGGAAAACTGTCCCAGGATGGCGTTGTCCTTTAAAAATCGGTTACCATCTCTGACCACATGCAGGCAAACTATCAGAGCAGAATTCAATCTCCCAACTAGTCTTCTCAATTGCTCTGCTACAAACACGTCGCAGGAATTACAGCACTGCCCATCTGTGGTAATTACATATCTACTCCCTGTTTATGTAAGAGAACAACGCTATATTAAGAATAGAATTGGGACGATAGTTTCTCTTCTGTGTCTGCCTGAAGTAGCAAATGAGGGGACCATCATAATGGTATTAAAAGCTGAAATCTGGGCTAAACTAATAGGGCCAGATTCAGGTAGGAAAGCGCATCTTTCCGGCGGCGTAACTTTTCTTATTTACGTTACGCCGCCGCAACTTTACTCGCAAGTGCTGTATTCACAAAGCACTTGCGTGTAAAGTTACGGCGGCCTAGCGTAAACTGGGCGGCCTAATTTAAATTTGGCGGGTAGGGGGCGTCTCCTATTTAAATTATGATGGTGTTTTTGACATGAACGTAATCAACGTAAATCCCCATTCACGGACGAGTTGCGCAAACAACGTAAACATTTTCAATTTTCCCGCGGTCACGACGTCCATACTTAACATAGGATGTGCCTGCTTTTGGCAGCTTTGTCTTTACGCCGGGAAACCCCTTATGGAAACGGCGTAAAGTGACTGCATCGGGCCGGCGTACATTCGTGAATTTGGCGTATCTCGCTGATTTATATATTCTTGGCGTAAATCAGCGGGAACTCCCCCAGCGGCCATTTTAAAATTGCAGTTAAGATCCGATGGTGTAATACAATTACGCCTGTCGGATCTTTGCTGCAAACCAGCGCAAAGTGTGAGTTATGGCGGCGTATCACTCTTTCTGAATTTTCTGGCCCATATTGTCCACATACACGAGGCATATGTATTCTTACTTACTTATCGTCCCGCTGCCCTCTGCCTTTATCCCTGGCTCTCCTGCCCCACCGGGAGGCTTGAAGCCCTGAACAAAGCAGATGCTTCATTTGGGTCTTGGATCTAGTAACCCGAAAGCGATATCATGACATCACTTCCTGGATTACTAGCATCTTAAAAGGCATCGGTTTAAAAAAAGTATTAAAGTATTCAAAAACGCAGCTCTTGAAGTTTTGAATACTTTCAAGTGCAGAGGAGGGTTTAGGCCGGGTCTTCCTTGTGACAGCAGTAACTGTGATAAAAAATAACAGACTATCAGGATTTTTAATACAGAAATGTTGGCTTACTGAAAAGTACATCCATGTACAGTATAATATGCACTCAATACATGGTCAGGGCTCCTTTTACACAAATTACTGCATCAATGCAGCATGGCACGGAGGTGATCAGCCTGTGGCACTGCTGAAGTGTTCTGGAAGCCCGAGGGCTTTCACACTCGAGACACAGCAGCGTACGTTTAGGGTCGGTTTGCAGACATTATTTATTGCGCCTGCAAAGCGCTCCAGTGTGAAAGGGGTCTTGGGGCAGACAGTACAATTACAATACAATTTGATACAGGAGGAATCGGAAAGGCCCTGCTCATTGGAGCTTACAATCTAGGAGATGGACCAATGCAAGGGGCAAATCATTTTGGAGGGGGGTCTGGATTCAGACAATTTTTTTAGTCTGCAGCCCCAAGGTATGACCGGTTCCAGCAACCATCGCCAGAGTGGTTTACATGGTACGTGAATACCTAGGGGCAAGATCAGACTTGGACACCTTCCCCTCTGAAAATCCTCTGGCTTACTGGGTCTTGAGGTTATGGTGTAGGTTGTTTTTTAGGGGTTGGGCTTGGTCCCTTCGTTTCAGTGAAGGGAACTCTCAGGCTCCATTCACACCTAGGCGTTTTAACGCCTGAAGCCCGACGCTATTGCAGCCTAAAATACACTGGAGGGGTGATTTAACATTGCTCTCTATGGAGATGGTTCACATCTCCACGCCGTACGCCTGAAGCTCAAAACAAGTCCCGGACCCTTTTTTTCAGGCGGCTTCGGCGTTAGGCATAGCTGACAATGAACACAAAAAAAAACAAGGTTAAAAACGCATTTTGAATGCAGCCGTAAGGCGTCGGCATACTAAAACATTTTGAACAGTTTGGAGACAGCCCCTTACAGTTCCTATGACTGTGCACCAGTGCACAAAGCAAGGTCCATACAGAACATGGATGATCATGTTTGGGATGGAGGAACTTGACTGGCTTGCACAAAGTTCTGACCTCAACCCAATTAGAACACCTTTGGGATAAATTGGAAACTGCAAGCTAGGTCTTCTCCAACATCAGTGCCTGACCTCCCAATTGCGCTTCTGGAAGAATGGTCAAACATTCCCATAGACACACTCCTAAACCTTGTGGACCGCCTTCCCAGAAGAGTTGAAGCTGTTATAGCTGCAAAGGGTGGGCCAACTCAATATTGAACCCTACGGACTAAGACTGGGATGCCATTAACCACAGGCCAATAGACAATTGACATCCGAGAAGTGGTTCTGTTATCCTGACTGGACGTCTATTGACGCCCAGCAGGATAACATGCCAGCGTGCGGCGATCGGTGATGCGGGTGTCAGTCTGACACCTGCATGTTCGATCTTGGTAAAGGGCCCCCGGCAGTGGCTCTTTACCACGTGATTGGCCGTGTCCAATCACGGCTGATCATGATGTAAATGGGAAGAGCCGTTGATCGGCTCTTCCTCACTTGCGTCTGACAGACGCGAGTAGAGGAGAGGCGATCGATGGCTCTCCTGACGGGGGGGGGGTATACGCTGATTGTTTATTAGCGTAGCCCCACCACGGATGGCCACCAGGACTACCAGGGAAAGGGGCAACATGTGGATGGCCAGGTATGTACCCCAGGGCCACATGTTAAATATTCGCAATAGATGCCAATTAGTGACCACAAATGGGCACTGACTGGCAACATGGACACAGCATATAAAAAAGCGATGCCCAGCAATACCACCATCAGTGCCACCCATCAGTGCTGCCTATGATTGCCCATTAGTGCTGCATATTGGTGCCGCCTTATCAGTGCCCGTAATTGAAGAAGAAAATGTACTTTTTACAAAGAAATTGAACAGAAAAAAATAAAAAACGTATTTTTTTTTTCTTTAAATATTTCGGTAATTTTTTTTTTGTTGCGCAAATAATAAAAATCGCAGAGGTGATCAAATACCACCAAAAGAAATCTCAATTTTTGTGAACAAAATTATGAAAGTTTCATTTGAGTACAGTGTTGCATGACCGTGCAATTGTCATTCAAATTGTGACAGCGCTGAAAGCTGAAAATTGGCTTGGGCAGGAAGGTACGTAAGTGCCTGGTATGGAAGTGGTTAAAGTTCATGTGCTTGTAAAGGCAGGCGTCCCTAATATAGTGTCTATGGCGGGTACAGGCTTTAAACGTTTACATATATAGCGCCCCCCCTATTTGGTGGGGCGTGACGCTTAAAGTGTAAGCAAACCCACCTATCATTTTTAGCCAAGGAAGCTGCCATCTTGGCCTATGTTTAACCTTCAACTGCCATGGTGCTGCACATGTGATCAGTTATGACACCAGCCATTGGATGGTTTGACAGTTTGGTTGAGAGCACAACCAATGTGACAGTTAGAAATCCTGGCATGCCAGAAATGTAACTGCTTTTTGAAACTGTTAAATTGATGGGTTTACTTCCACTTAAAGTAAGTGGGAAATGGGAGAATTAAGTTGCTCCCACTCACAAATTGGTTAAGTTTAGGCAGCTGTCAGTTTAGAACTGCTTTCTAGGCCAGTCTGCATGCTAGGTGGAGGTGTTTTTACCCCTGGGTGACAGTTGGCGCTGGAAGGGGTTCTGACAGACCCACTTTCTCCCAGCAGCCAATCAGACTAGGATTTTCCCTCTGGACATGCTGGCGGGAGGGTATATCTGTAGCAGACGCCTGAGAGTGAGACGTTCTATGCGGGGCCCGCGTTCCAGGTGCGGCATCCACCTTCAGGGTGCGCGCATCCATGGGCCCCGCCATCGAGGCCTGCCTGGCCGAAGCTGTGCACCAAGCGGAGCTTCAGCCTGACATTGAGAGGGGCCCCAGCGGCTTGCTGGGTCCTAGATCCTAAGCTGGGAGCTGTACAGTGGGGGATTGGCTCGGGAGACCCAAAGGCAGAGGTTGTCCGCGAGGCCTAGGCGAACCACCAGGGATCTGGTCATCACTACATGACAGGTACACTTCAACTGTCCTCTGATGACTCTAGAGAAGTGATTTACTGGGAGGATCCATTAGTTCTACCCCTTTGAAAAGTATGGAAATTCCTCAGGCCTGTGGCAGAGGCCCTAATTCCTCCCAGTGACTATTGCAAGTGACCTTTCGGCTGCCAGGCCCAAGTTAGATGCCTGTCCGGTGCACTTTACCCACTCTGACGGGAGTGGCGACGATTAAGTGTGACTGTACTAAGAGCAAGCTGCTCTTCCCAATATCCAACGACTGATACTGCAGTTTTCTTCCGCTCATCAACCTTTCTCTATAGTGTGCCATGTTGATGTTGGCCATGTTGGGCCTTGGAATAAAACTTCGAAAACGCACTCTGATGTCTGGTCACTCACTTTTATTCACTTTCTACAAGTATTCACCCCTAGACGGCCCGAAATCAACCAGCGGCTCCTTCAGGGGTGAGCGCTACACATATATCTGATGGGTGATTTTATATTTTGGTTATTGCCTTTATATACTGTATATTCGTAATGGGGGACGGGGGGACGGGGACACACACACACATTCGTTTTTATATTAGCCTCCAATGGGGGGGGGGGGGGGGGGGGCGGTCAGGCTTGTGTTTGCAGACCTAATCAGATATTTGCACGTTCCACCTCTGAAGCGTATCACATAATCTTTTTCGCCGCGTGAAAGGAGACTCTGTAACGCAGCTCCTTCACTCTTCCTTCCTTTATTTTTAAGCTGTCAACAACTTGGGGCATTTTCCCCTGTAACCTCCCGTCTATTGTTCTCCAGCCCGCTCAGCTTACCTCTTGCTTCTGCTCCTGGCATTTATTTCACTTTTACAGTTTCGTCTGACAGCTCTTCAGAAAAGAACAGTTTAAATGAAGGCCCATGGCCCCAGGCTGCTCACAAATGACAGTCCCATCACTGTTTCTCAAATGTTTATTAACTGTCACATTTATTGTGTGCTGTTAATATGGAATCTGCCAGGAAGCAGAATACTCGTGTGAAAGCAATTGTACTCCTTTTACGTACGCTGTTAATGGAGACGTGACATCGGCGTCACTATGAGTGAGCGTTACTACCCTGGAGCTTGGAGATCACTGGCAGTTCTTGCAAAGGTATCTTACTCTGTGACTGATCCACTGTCAAGTAGATTAAACTGAATCGCTGTTAATATAAGCCAAGGGTGTCTAAATGTGGCCCTTTAATGTAGGAAGAGGACTCTGATGTGACCTGGATCTAAGGGGGGCTCTGATCTAGGGGGAAACTCTAATGGGGACTTTGATGTAAGGAGAACTCGAATATAAGAAGGGTTTTCATGGGTAACTCTGGAAGGGGGAACTCGGATATATAGCCAGGATAGATAGCAGGATTCTGATGGGACCTGGATGGAAGGAGAACTTACAAGGGATTTTGATGGGGACTTTGATGCAAGGAAGGCTGATAGGCACAAGTTTATTTAGATTTTTTTTTTAAGATATTCACCGACATTTCGGCTAACAAAACATAAAGCATTTTGCCAATAAGAGAAAAAGGTGCTGATAATGGTGCTGAAAATGTATGATTTTTAGTGTGCTTATGGTGTGTTTTTCATGTGACTCAAAAACCTGCATCCGAAACATAACACAGGTGCATTATTGATGCACTCCTGCTACATTTTTAATACATTTCAACTGTTTTTTTTTTTTTTTTTTTTTGTGCGTTTTTATTTCTTATTTTTTTTTTTATTATTATTATTTTTTTTTTTGTGTGTGTTTTACTGACCAAAATGCAGCAAACGCCACAATACAAGTACAACGGACCAGTGTGAAGACATGTACTGTAACTATGGATGATGTCATTTGTCAATGAAAAAAAAACCCGAATGGACTGTACCGGCTTAAAGGGGGTTGTAAAGGTAAATGTTTTTTCACCTTAATGCATCCTATGCATTAAGGTGAAAAAACATCCGAAAGCACCAAGCACCCGTTTTACTTACCTCACCCCTCAAAAGTCCCGCGCGCTTCCCCGTCATCCTGTTTGGTTTCCAGCCTGGCCGTTGATTGGCTAGGTTGGACGGATTGATAGCAGCCATTGGCTGGCGCTGCTGTCAATCACATCCAATGATGTGGCGCACTGGGGGGCGGGGCAGAGTGATACAGAGTGATCCTCTTGCAAGGAGGAGCCGAGACAGCCGCTTGGGACCCCAGAAGACAGAATTCGGGGACACTCTGTGCAAAACGAGCTGCACAGTGGAGGGAAGTATAACATGTTTGTTGTTTTACCAAAAAAAAAAAAATGTTGACTTTAGTGTTCCTTTTAAGTGGTTAATTTACTAAGGGCAAATGCACTCTGCAAGAGCAGTTTATCCAAAGCTTAGTAAACAAGCGGAAGTTCTAATGACTTCCCTCATCCAATCGCGTGCAAGCAAAAATTCTGTTTTTTTTTTTTTTCATTTTCCTTAATTGGACATTCTTTGCAAAGTAAAGCTTTACCTCGTTAACTAAGATCAGGAGGAACTGCACTTTGCAAAGTATACAGTCTATAAACCTTTAGTAAATCACACTAAAGGGTTGATAAACTTTCTTCATGATGAAGGAAAGTACTCGATTTGCGGTTTCCCTCTACGTGTTTTGTGTGTTTGTGTGTTTGTGTGTTTGTGTGTTTGTGTGTTTGTGTGTTTGTGTGTTTGTTTGTTTTTTAAGTGAATACAAATGTGCGAAAACAGCATGATACACTTTGTTTTTATTGAATCATTCCCTTGAACCTCAAATTGCTGGGTGATTTAGTCAAAGTGTCATACCTTGTGTCAGACTGATTAAAAAAAAAAAAGTTGTTTTCTTTAAAAATAAATTTTGGGTGCGCTTTAATTGTTTGCAGTGTTCTAAAAACGTCCCCAGCATAATTAGTTTCTTCGGGGTGCTGCCTGTAATCTTTTCTGCATCTTTTTAGAATAGAATTAATCATCCCTCTCATCGTCCTAATCCGGGATTTACTGGAAGAACTTGGTGTCAGATGGGTGGGTAACTTTCCGCAGCTTACACCGAACTTCCAAGAGTGGGAGTGTAATTGACATGTTATGTTTTTGTGTGTGTATGTGTATATGTGTGTGTGTATATATATATATATATAATGCACACACACATATTATTGTGTGTGTGTGTGTGTTGTATATGCACAAGAAATGAGCCATTGTAATCCCTAATGGTACGGTCTCTCTGGTTCTCTTCATCCGCATGGCTGGGGCAGAGGTGATCTATTCGTGGAATGCCAGGCATGTGGGTTGTGATCGGTGTGTACACAGTGTTGCTGTTCTTATCACACACCTCTCATCAGAGCAGGACTGAATGTACTACTGGGAGCTGACATAAAACACCTGTATCATGTGCAGTGTACACTCAGCACTGCTCCCTTAGGAGAACCCGTCCTTTACCCATGCTGGCCTCCCAAGCTGCTTTTCTTTGCTCCTCTGCTGCCTATTGGTAATAATCAGATTAGCAAAGGTTGTTTTTTTTACCACCCCACGTACATTATCTATTAATAAAGTGTTACTAAACCCACAACAGTAAAATCCGTCTGTATATGCAGCATAGTTATACTCATTGTGGAACCTAAGGGGTTAATTGTCCACATTGTGTAAAAAGGCTGTTTGATCCTGTCTTCTCTGATCCGCCACTCCTTCCACTGTCCCCTGGTAACACAGGGTCTATGGAGTCAGGCTGCACATGCTCAGTTTGGTGTGTATAGCTAGAGAGGTTTTTATTTCCATGTTCTGTGCTGTGAGAGATCAGCTACTGTGTAGTAATAATAATAATAATAATAATAATAATAATAATAATAAATATTATTATTAAAGGGGTTGTAAAGGAAAACATCATTTTTTTTTTCCATAATAAGCATCCTTTACCTGCAGACAATCCTCTTTTCACTTCTTCATTGTTTGTTTTTGCTCAGAAGTTGCTCTATTTCTTCTCTGTTCTGTTCACTTCCTGCTTGTCTGATTGTTACTGACCACGTGAAGGGAGACTTTACTGCGGTGGTCAGTGACTTGCTCGCCCCCTCATGGGAACTACATCTGTGCGGCAGGACGCTCTCTACGTGTTAGACTTCAAGGAGGTGTGAATTACTGGGTGTGCCGCAAGGCATACTGGGAAATGTAGTTCTTACATGAACGAGCGCCGCAAATCAGGAAGTGAATGAGAGAACAGAAACTAGAATGCCGGAGGTGATATAGATGAAGGAATTTAATAGGTATTTTTCTCGTTTTTTTTTTTTAACAGAATCATTACACAGAGCGGCCCCCAATCCTCCTTTTCTGGGGTCCCCCAGAGGCACTCTTGGCTCCTCTTCTCTAGTGCCCCCACGCAGAGACGCTTTCCATGGGGGCACTAATGTGGGTGCGCTCCCGAGTCCTGCTGCTGCGTCCATTGACAAAGACGGCAGGACTCAGCCCTGCCCCCGGCTCCCATGTCACTGGATTTGATTGACAGCAGCGGAAGCCAATGGCCAGTGACCTCCTGACGTGCCACATTTGGCATGTCATTTTTTTTTTAGGGGGGGGGTTTCTTTAGTGCTCATTTTCCTAAATGGGCACAGTGGTGACGGAAAGAAGTTCACCTCTCCCGTCCTCCCTCTCGGCAATCAGCAGGTCCCAGATGAGATGATTGCTCGGCCAGTCACGGTGCGCAGCGCGGCTCGTGCATGCTTAGTGTGTGCCCGGCTGTGAAGCCACAGCCCGGCACCCACAGTGACAATGCCAGTGCCGGGGAGACGAGTGGGGCTTTATTCCCCCGCATCGCTGGACCCTGGGACAGGTAAGTGTCCGATTTAAGTCAGCATGCTGCAGTATTTGTAGCTGCTGACTTTTAATACATCTATTTTATTTTTTAGTAGGAACTCCGCTTTAAGGCCTGTCTAGTAACTCAGGACTTTACATTTTGAGCCCTGGTTTAGTTGACACTTGATACTTAAAAAGGGGTTCTAAAGGTACAATTTTTACCTTTTGTGCAGTCCTCCTTCACTTACCTGTTCTTCTGTATGTTCTGTTTATAACCAGGCTTCCTCCCTGGTGTGGAGTGTCGTGCTCGCCCCCTCCCTTGGACTACAGGAGAGTCAGGACGCCCACTAACACACAGTTCCTTTCTCTATCTGCAATGTAAAGAGCATCCTGACTCTCCTGTAGTCCAAGGGAGGGGACGAGCACGACACTCCACGCCAGGAAGAAAGCCTTGCATTACTGTGTGGAGTTAGACAGAAGAACAGGAAGTGAGGATTTTTTTAGAAGAAATAAGGATATTTAAAAGCAAAATGGAAGGATGAGGTTAGTGAAGGAGGACTGCACTAAGGTAAAAGAAGCTATTTAGGGAAAAATAAATTGTACATTTACAACCCATTTAAGATGTTACTAAACCCAGGACCCTGCATTCTCTATATCTGTCTCCCACACTACACAGAACATGGGAATGCAAAAGTTTTGTTAAATATAAAGTGCTAAATACCTTTTCTCATCAGCAGTATATAGCAGTCTTGTGCCATCTATCGGTGTGTGTGTTTTAAGATTGTAGGAGGAGTTGTTATTCTTCCATGATTTGTCCTATGAGGCTGCAGGACCCTAAATCTCTGTCTGGACAGTGCTGATTGGTCCTGTGCTGATCACATGCACCCTCCTAAGAAAAAAAAGGCTTTCTAGTAATACACACCAAATTAGGCATGTGCATTTTACCCCCTAAGGCTCTGTTCTATCAACAGATGGATTGGGGACAGTGGCAGAAGAGGAGGATCAGAGAAGAGAGTATCAAACGGCCTTTTTACACAATGCAGAGGAATACTGAGACACCAGTTTTCTTCCTGTGCTCTAGCTCTCATACAGTAAACTTTAGTATCGCGCGGGCCCGCGACGGCCGGTAATTGAGGCCGCGGCCTTGTAGGCCACAAAGCCGCGTCCTCCATTACCGGCGGGCGCCAGGTCACAATTTCTTGTCGCAATTGCGACCTGGCGCCCGGATTTTGTCGAGCCCTGTGTAAAATGATTGACTAGTTTACTCAACCCCCCCCCCCCCCGTTTATTCCAAAAAAGCTTTGTATTTTTCCACAGATTGTAAGATATTCTGTGAATGGACAAACCGAAGGGAGGGGCCGGAAAATGTCAGGATTATCCATTAATCGAACAGCTTGCATTCTGTGAATACAATACAAGGCTTTTTGTGAATGGACGGGAGGAGAGAGAATGACAGGATCCTTTACTGTGCTAGAGCTGAAAGGAAAGAGCTGTGTAATATGAAATGAAGGTATGATTCGTACAGTAAACCTCAGAGATCTGGGTGTTGGATACTTTGCATTAGAGGTAACGTATTACACTTGTGCTGATCCCGAAGGAAAAAAACAAAACAAAACCCTGACGTTCCACTTAGAGAAGGTGAATGATGAGTCTTCCGGTAGGAGGCCTTTGTGTTCCTGATGTGTGGCCTGGAAAGCGGGGGAACCGGTTATCAGCGCTGTGAGTAATGCCGATGTGGCTGGATACAAAGTTATCGCTTGGCTCATCCCTGGCTGGGAATACACTGTGTGCTTAATGTGCAACTTTGTATATAAGTCACACTGGAGGTCATGTCATCTCTCCCACAACCGTATTGTGTGTGTGTGTGTGTGTGCCACATGGAATAGTCTGCGGGTTGTCGCTGCTCTCCACACAACATATGTTATGTTGGGAAGTGACGACCTTTTACCAACACAGTGAGATCATCTCCACCCTCCCACACAGAGCGATCGTTTGTGGCCTCATGCCAGATCACATTAGTGACAGAACTAAAGTGTGATAAATTGGCGTTCCTTCTGTGCTATTAATAGATTTTTACTGTAATGCATTTACTTTTTATTAAAAAAGCGCACAGCACTTGTGAGGGCGTTTGTAACATTGAACATAAAACATAATCTTCTTTAACCACTTAAAGGGGTTGTAAAGGTAAAACTTTAAAAAGCTTTTATTACCTTAGTGCAGTCCTCCTTCACTTACCTCATCCTTCGATTTTGCTTTTAAACCTCCTTATTTTTTCGGAGAAATCCTCACTTCCTGTTCATTCTGTCACCACATTAATGCAATGCTTTCCCCCTGGTGTGGAGAAAGCCTCTTGAGGGGGTGAGCAGGAGTGTCGGACGCCCACTAACACACAGCTCCTTTCTCTATCTACAAAGTAGAGAGTGTCCTGACTTGTCTGCTCGCCCCCTCCCCCCTCAAGAGACTTTCTACACACCAGGGAGAAAGCCTCGCATTACTGTGTGTAGTTACAAACAGAAGAACAGGAAGTGAGGATTTCTCTGAAGAAATAAGGACATTTTAAAGCAAAATGGAACGGTGAGGTAAGTGAAGGAGGACTGCACTAAGGTAAAGGAAGCTATTTAGGGACACATTTTTTTTACCTTTACAACCCATTTAAGCCCCGGACCATTATGCAGCTTAAAGTGGAGCTTTACCCTCTTTTTTAACTTTATTGCATCCCCTTTCATACTGCCCCCTTAAATCGAATTGGCATGTAATTTTTAGTCATTTTAAAAACTCACTGTGCTGTGCAGATGAGTTTCTTTCCTCCGCCGCAGCCGTCAATCACAGCCGCTATGCCTCCTGGGACATGACCCCTCTATCCTCTCCTCTCCTGTGTATTATGTGCTGCCTGGCTGGGTGTGTTTTCGGCGGGGACGCTGTAACACGGTCCCGCCCCCCTGGCCAGGCCACTTTTTGCGATTCGGCACTGCGTCGCTGTAACTGACAATTGCGCGGTCGTGCGATGTGGCTCACAAAACAAAATTGCCGTCCTTCTTTTTTCCCCCCCCTCAAATAGAGCTAATGGGTTTTTTATTTTTTGTGCTGGAAACAAAAAATAGAGCGACCAATTTTGAAAAAATTCATTATTTATTTATTTTTACTTTTTGCTATAATAAATTTTCCCAAAAAAGACATAAACTATTTATTTTTTCCTCAGTTTAGTCCGATACATATTCTTCTACGTATTTTTGGTAAAAAAAAATTGCAATCGGAGTTTAGTGATTGGTTTGCGAAAATGTATAACGTCTACCAAATAGGGGATAGTTTTATCGTATTTTTATTAATATTTTTTTATTGTAGTAATGGCGTTGATCAGCTTTTTTTTTTTTCGTGACTGCGACATTATGGCGGACACTTTTTACACCATTTTGGGACCATTGTCATTTTTACAGTGAACAGTGCTATAAAAATGCACGGATTTACTGTAAAAATGACAGTGAAGGGGTTAACCAGGAGAACATGTATGATGGCACTATAAAGGGGACGTTCCATTCGGATGGCGCCACCCTTTGGGCTGCTTTTGCTGATTTTCGTGTTAGGCCGCGTACACACGATCAAACATGTCCGTTGAAACTGGTCCGCAGACCAGTTTCAGCAGACATGTTTGATCGTGTGTACGGCCTATCGGACCGTTTTCCAGCAGACAAAAGTTTCAAAACATGCTTAGAAACCTGTCCGTCAGACAGGATCGATGGTTAGTACACGAAATCATCGGACCAAAATCCTGCGCATGCTCAGAATCAAGTTGACGCATACTTGGAAGCATTTTTTCACCACGTTGTTGTGTTCTACGTCACCGCGTTCTGGTCCGATGGGATTTTGGTCTGATGGTGTGTACGCACATCAGACCACAGACCACTTCAGCCAGGTCCGATGAAAACGGTCCGTCGGACATGCTTCATCGGGCATGTCTGATCGTGTGTACGCGGCCTCAGTAAAAGTTTGGCGAGAGACGATTTGCGCTTTTCAGTCTGTTACAGCGTGATAAATGTGCCATCTCCAATACAAACGCTAGTTTTACCAGAACGAGCGCTCCCGTCTTATATGTTGCTTCTGAGCATGCGCGTTTTTTCCCTGTCAAATCGTACACATGACTGTTTTTTACGACATGAAAAGCGAAGAGAACAAATAGAGCAGGTTCTAAATTTTTAAAGTCCACACACGATCGTTTTTAATAACTAATTTAATTAAAAAAAATATATATATTTCTCGTCATGAAAAAAACGGTCATGTGTACGCGGAATAAGGATTTTCAGACCTTCTGCGCCAGTGATCGGGATTGGGACTTGTCCCTGCAATCGCAGAGCGCCTGACTTCACATATGTGCTGAATAGCAACGTTATATTTATATAAAGTCTTTTTGTAGGTGAAAGTTTTTTTGTCCTCGCAGCAGATCTGTGTATGAAATATCCGCATTAATTGCTGCACTCCTGGCAACAATTCACAGCAGGCCGAAAACATCCAAGCTTAACTCCTGAGGGTCACTCGTCCTTTATAAATGGGTGATATCTCTCATACCGCGTGCACGCGACCGATTTTCGGGTTGTAAAAAATTACGTTTTTAATGGTCTAGAAAAAAGTATTTTTTTTCAACCCGATCATTAAAACGGCCTTGCCTACACACGGATCGTGGTAAAAAAAAAATGCTCTAGCAAAGCGCGGTGACGTACAACACGTACGACGGCACTATAAAGGGGAAGTTCCATATGGATGGCGCCACCCTTTGGGCTGCTTTTAGCTGATTTTGTGTTAGTAAAAGACGATTCCTGCTTTTCTGTCTTACACCGTGATGAATGTGCTTACTCCATTATGAACGGTAGTTTTACCAGAACGAGCGCTCCCGTCTCAAAACTTGCTTCTGAGCGTGTGCATATTTTTTACTTCGTTAAAGCCCACACACGACCATTTTTTACAACCCGAAAAACGACAACGTTAAAAACGTTGTGAAAAAATAGAGCATGTTCTAAAAACATTTTCAGATCCCGAAAAATGCTCTGAAGCCCACAATGACAAAAAAACATAATTTTTTTTTTTTTTTTTTACAACCCGGGAAAATAAAATAATCTTGTGTATGCGGCATGAGAGCCGGTTCACACAGGGGCGGCATGACTTTGCGGGCAACTCTGCAAGGCGATCTCAAGATGCAAAATGACTCCTGTATTGAAGTTGTACAAGAACCTTTTTCTAAGTCATGAGCAACTTGCGTCGCTCCTATTAGAACGGTTCTATTGAGAGCGGAGGCGGTTGGGTCGTCTTGTGAACGCTTTAGCTGGCATATCGAAGGTCACCTGAACGTCTCCCAACAGTGTCAAATATGTTTTGTCTACGTGTCTCAGAGAGATATTCCCCAGTGGCTCCTAAGGCCCCTTTCACAAGGATGGACCAATCCGTTTTTCAGGCGGACCCGATCGGACCATCCATTGCTCTTTATGCTGGCAATGGCACCCGCCATCCGAATCGGTGCGACGGCGACTTTGCAGCACTGCATCAATTTCCAAAAGTAGTTTCTGTACTACTTTTGGTGACTTTGGCTGCGATTTCATTAGACCTCTGTGCTGGAACCCACACAGGTGTCTCTGAAATCGCCCTCGAAGTTGGACTGCCATACGTTCTAAATGGGCCCTAAAGTGGTTGCCAAATTCTACAGACTTTTGGAATGCTGCTTTTGGGCCACTGTGATGTGATTTTTGGCAAGAACCAACCTAGGCGAACTTCTACAATTTTTATAATTTTTTCCTTTCACATGATAGGTCCACGTTCATGTAGATGTGTCAGTGGCACAGGCTTTCTGAGTCATCCAGTTACATTTCTTATGTATTTACTTTTTATTTTATTTATTTTTTCCTTTACCATTGTATGTAATTTGACTCTTGTGTGCACAGCTCAAATATATTTGCATCTCACCAAGAGCAAATACTTCCCATATTACATATGGTTTGTATGTACAGCCTACTGTTTATACAGAGTTGGGTAATGCGGTTTATACCTGCATCGTCGGCTAATTGCACTGGGCTGGATTCATTTTATAATGCAATCTCCAAGGATGTTGTTGCCATGCATTTATGACTTTTTTTTTTGTCATCTTGTCTCTTTAAAAGTAGCCCATTATAGGAATCGCTGGCTTCTGAATTCTTTATTTATTTTTTACTACGCAACTACTGTACATGGTGTATTTCTTTCTTTTTTTTTATACAATGGTCCTAATGTCTACCCGCTTTTTTTTCTTCCACAGATGTTTCTTACGGTCTATCTCAGTAACAATGAGCAACATTTTACTGAGGTCCCCGTTACTCCAGAGACCACCTGCAGGGATGTGGTGGAGCTTTGTAAGGAGACCGGAGAGTTGGAGTGCCATTTGTCCGAACTTTGGCGTGGTTCAGGTATGGATTCCTTGGAAAATGGCTCCTTTACTGTAATGTGCTCCATCCATAATACTCATGTGAAGTGTCCAGCCTCCAAAACTTGTAACAGTTGACTATAAATCTTGGAAATGCTATGTGTTAAAGCAAATAGAATTTTTTTTTTTTCTTTTCATCTCTTCTAGAATATTTGGCTTTAGAAGCAACATTTTGTACTGTACCTCAGCAGAATTTTTATTTTTTTTTAATAATGAAGCTTCACACAAATTTTTTCTTTAAAGGGGAGTTCCACCCACAATTTCACTTTTTAAATATAAATACCCCTAATAATACACAAGCTTAATGTATTCTAGTAAAGTTAGTCTGTAAACGAAGGTCCGTTTTTGTTAGGTTGTTACAGCATTTAGAGTTTATAATCTATAAATAGACCGTGGCCATCTTAATGTGGGCATCATGAAGCCAGACTGTATGACTTCCTGGATTTCAGCTTTGCATATCTTGCACATGCTCAGTGCTGCACACTAGGTTTCAGTCAGGTTTGCAAGGACTACTGGGAAACATGATGCCTATCCCAGAAACCCTTGCGAATAGCCTTGTGACTTAATAGCCTAGACTAATAAGGAGGAGGAAGTAATGAAGGACTACAAAATAAAGGTATTTACAAGCAGCAAAATAAATAAAAATTGTCCATTCTGAACACTATGAGATTAGGGCATGCAGCACAGACAAACATAAAAAAATGGGTGGAACTCCACTTTAAGGCCTCTTTCACACTGGTGCGGGAGGACGGTGGCGATAAAGTGCAGCTATTTTTAGCGGTGGTTTACTGCTAATTTTGCGACGTTATTTGGCCGCTACTGGGCGGCTTTTCCCCTTGCTAGTGGGCGAGAAAGGGTTAAAACCGCCCGCATTGCTGGCGGTATAGCTGCGGTGTCCTATTGATTTCAATGTGCAGGAGCAGGGAAGGCGCAGTATACACACTGGTCCTTCACTGCTCCAAAGATGCAGCTAGCAGGACTTTTTTTTTACAGTCCTGCTAGCGCACCGCTCCAGTGTGAAAGCCCTCAGGGCTTTCACACTGGAGAAACAGCAGCAGCTGTTTAGGGTCAGTTTGCAGGCTCTATTTTTAGTGCAATAGCGCCTGCAAAACCGTTTCAGTGTGAAAGGTGTCTAAAAAAGTATACAATGATGCACTTCCTTTTTTGCCTCATGCCTTTGACCCACCCTCCAGAATACATGCTTACCTTGATCTGATGGATGCAGGTTTGCTGGTCATTTACATCCTGTGCCGCAAATTTTCACTATTCTGTGCATTACAACCCAGTAGACTTCTATGAGATTGTCTCTGATCATCTCCTGCTTCGGGACACAGCCCTATAGAAGTCTGGATGTAAACAAGAGCGGAGCCATGACCATCAGGTCAAGGTAATTATGGCTCTGCGTGGGGGGGTGATGAATTTAGGGTAGGCATTATTTACACCATAAGGGTGCAACAGAATGCACATGCATCCCTTACCTTTTTAAAGTGGAAGTTAACTTCCATGCATGACTTTTACCTATCGGTAAGCCTATAATAAGGCTTTCCGAATAGGTAATGTAAATATCGCCCTAACATGCACTGTCTAGAAGATATTTAGAGCCGGTTCACACTGGGGCGACTCGTCAGGCAGCTGTGAGTCGTGTCCAATTCTAAGCAATAGAACCGTTCTAATAGGAGCGACACAAGTTGCTCCGACTTGGAAAAAGGTTCTTGTACGACTTCGGGGGCGACCTGCATTGACTTCTATACAGAAGTAATTTTGCTAATCGCCTCTGAAGTCGTCTTCAGGACTACTTGCAGAATCGCCCCCGAAGTCGTGCCGCCGCAGTGTGAACCGGCTCTTGGTGTACATGTATCCAGTGAAATCACTGGCGCATGCTCTCCGAAGGAACAGGCACCCGTGCTGTTTCTTCAGAGCCTGGTCCTGTGACGTCATTGTGGCTCCGACCAGTCACAGAGCTGGAATCCGTGGAACAGGAAGCAAGGCGGGTGAAGATGTTAAAGGCCTCTTGATCTGACTTCCTTTTTAAGGTTAAAAAAAAATGCTGGCAGTTTACAAAAACTTTAAAAGTTATGGTGCACCAGCTAACGCATGGTTCTTTACCATACGTTTGGGCGCATGCACCTTAATAAATGCATTGGGGTCCCATTAGGAATTCTTGGCACTGCCAAGTGTCTGCTAAAGGGTTGTGCTTTTTTTGTGTGTTGTGGGGAAACGCGTGATTTTTTCATGTGTTCCTGCACAGCACAAGTGTGAACGTGGCCTTGGGTCTGGAAATTACATTTTATGTAAAAGTGAGAGCGGTCTCTGTCCACACTAGGATGGCAAATCTCTTCCATGGAGAAATGGAGATCCCCCACACCTCCTGCCCAATTGGAGCTCTGTGTAAGGGTGTTGTCCATAGATAATGAATGCAATCTCCCCCGTAGGGACACGCTGCTATAAAAAAAGTGTATCTCACATGTGTTAACCTTTCCTGCTTGATTAAAAACTAGAAATGCACTTTAAAGCGGAAGTAAACCCATCGATTTAACAGTTTCAAAAAGCAGTTAAATTTCCGGCATGCCGGGATTGCCAACTGTCACATTGGTTGTGCTCTCAACCAAACTGTCAAACCATCCAATGGCTGGTGTCATAACTGATCACATGTGCAGCACCACGGCAGTTGAAGATTAAACATAGGCTAAGATGGCAGCTTTCTTGGCTGAAAATGATAGAAGGGTTTACTTCCACTTTAAGGCTTCAGAATGTCATATTTTATTTTGGAGTGTGTGTGTGTGGGGGGGGGGGGTTGTAATTGGCAGATAGGTCCTGTATGGGGGTGATGTGTGTGTCTCTTGTGGGTAAGTGAGGTGGATTTATTTTTACAGCAGGAAGGATGTGAATTGTTTCTGTTTATAAAAGCATTTTATATAGTTTAATTATGGTGGTGTGTTTTGTTTTCTACCTCCTTCATGCTAAATTTAGGATTGCTTTGTTTCGGCTGGGCTGAGCTGTTAAGTCAGAAATAATGGTATATATTCAGTGATTACAATGTTTATGCCTTTCAGACTCCATGCATATTGCACAATAAAGGCTAAATACTGTAAATTCCAGAAAATTCCACAAAAAAAAACTCTGGATGAAAACGTGTGCCAGCTTTTAGTAGAGCTGCTAAAATCATTAAATTGTTAATCGTTCAAAAAAATTGTGATTTAACCCCTCTCATGATCTCAATACAGCATTTCCTGGAGCCGTACAGAGTCATGCTCAGAGCTGTAAAAAAAAAAAAAAAAAAAAAAAAAAAAAAATTCCCCTGGAACTGCAAGCACTGGTGTGAACTACGCCATTGAAAACTATATAACCTAGTTTTTATGCATTTTTGATGCAGAAAAAAAAACGCACTGGACTGCATGTGGTGTGAACTGGCCTTTAAACCCTTTTAGTTAAAATCATCAGTATTTGTTTTGCTAAAAAATTACTCAAACATTTATATATAGCAAAAAATCGCGATTCTCATTTTATCCAGAATCGTGCAGCTCTAGCTTTCATGTGCTTACTCCATTATGAACGGTAGTTTTACCAGAACGAGCGCTCCCGTCTCATAACTTGCTTCTGAGCATGCGCGGGTTTAAAACATCGTTTTAGCCCACACACGATCATTTTTTACAACCCGAAAAACGACATTGTTTAAAACGACGTTAAAAAATGCAGCATGTTAGAATTATTTTTTTGTTTTTCAGAACCTGAAAAATTATGTGTAGCCCAGACATGATCATTTTAAATAACGTTTTTCAAAAACTACGTTTTTTTTCATGCCGAAAAATGATCGTGTGTATGCGGCATTAGGCTCCATGCACACTAGAAGCTAAAAGAGCGGTGTTTTGTTTCCAGTGTTCTATCAAATGGTGCACCCCCTTTGGATAATGCCTCTGACAATCTGCTCAGTGCGCAACGTCACTCCAGCTGATATGTTGAACAGCTGGCGTGACGTCAACACTGCGAATGCGCAAATCATTGAAGGCATTATCCAATCTGCAAATTGCAGGATGGTGGTCTGCTGTGCAACATACTCAAATCCGCCTGTCATATGATTGGCCAATTTTCCCACATGAGCAGAGAGGCCGGCAGAATCTGACGATTACATTCTCCCTTCGCAGATCGTTGGATAATGCCTCCGACAAACTGTGCATACGCAGTGTTGATTTCACGCCAGAGGATCAACATAGCTGGAGTGATGTTGTGTACTGCATATGCGCAGATTGTCGGAGGCATTATCCGCCAGGAATGCGGATTTCTATAGAACCAGCGCTGCCTTTTAGCAACATTTTAGGAGCGTTGGCGTTAATTGCAGTTTGCTGTAATGTGAAAGCCTGCTAGTTGGCAGCAGTTAGAAGCGTTTTTTTTTTTTTTGTTAAGCTAGTGTGCATGAAGCGTTAAAAGCTGGAATTTGATCTGCTTTTATTATGGTTACTCCTTTCCCTCCCCAGCATGCTAAATACATGCTTAAAGAGGAAGTGTAAACGGTATCTTTTAATTTTATTTTTTTAAACCCTGCAAGAGAAAGGCATAATGAGCTTGTATGCATAGCATACTAGTTCATTATGAATGACTTGCCTGAGATCGAAGCCCCCAAACTGCTCCTCGTTCTCCTCCGCCGCCATCTTGCCTTGATGTCCCTTTTGTGTATTGCCACTCCGGTGCTGTGACTGGCCAGAGTGGCGATGACGCCGCTTGAATGCTCCCGGCATGATTCCATTCAAGGGTTGTGCGCCGTAGACATCGATGCCCGTTTTTGGGTAAATATCTCCTTAACCGTGTAGGTTAAGGAGATTTCTCTTTTCGTCCATGGACGGACACCGCTCCTTTAATCTTGACTTGTAGGCTATGTTCCTGTTCTATAGGAGATCCTCTTACAACCACTTTAAATAAAACCTAACACCAGTGATGTCATCACGGAATCTCTGTGCTTTTCTGTGCAGTGCAGGCAGATCATGGCTGGTGGGAGGAGTGGCAGAATGCTGTATAGAGCTTTCTGAAAATATCAGAGATCTGCCTCTTATTCCTCTTGAGCCCTCAGCCCTAAGGCTCCATTCACAAATGTGTTCCATGTGATGCGCGTTTTTCGCATGTTCATTTGCGGTGCTATTTATTGTTAATGACACGCCAAACACTGGCAGCAGACGCTTGAAGCTCTATCTGATATATCGGCCGATATTTAGCCGTTTTTAAAGAAATCGACAATCGGCCGATTTATAATCTAAAAAAAAAAAAAAGGCCGATTGTTGATCTGAGGCAGGGGTATGCTGGGTGGAAATCCCGGCCGCCCGCAGTCTATTTTAAACGGCTGCTATCACGGCCGCTACATGATTTTTTATTTATTTTTTCCAGTGGAGGAAGTCGGCAGCGACGGCTGCCGATTGGCTGTTCCCAGCCGCGCTGCATTCTGGGGATTGTAGTCTGGAGACAGAGGCAGTGGAGGAAGTCGGCAGCGGCGGCCGCCGATTGGCAGTTCCTGGTCATGTTGCATTCTGGGGATTGTAGTCTGGAGGCAGAGGCAGGCCGCACGACACATCAGGGGACGAATGGAGCGGTCTTTTGCCATGCGAGGGCACAGAACGGAGCCGGGAGCACTCCGCTGGTGGGCACTGAAGTGGTGGCAGTAAATGACAGCTCGGCACTGGTGAGCTTGGCACTGGTGGGCACTGATAAGGTGGCACTGGTGGACAGCTTGGCACTGATTAGCTTGGCACTGAGGTGGCAGTGAATGACAGCTTGGCACTGATGGGCTGCACTGGTGGACACCAATGAGGTGGCACTGGTGGGCACCAATGAGGTGGCACTGACGGGCTGAACCGGAAGGCACTATTGAGGTGGCACTGATGAGCTGCACTGGTGGGTACCAATGAGGTTGCACTGACAGGCACAAATGTACACTGGTGGGCACTAATGAGGTGGCACTGAATCTGATGAGGTTACATTGACAGTCTGCTTTGGTGGGGACTAATGGACACTGACGGGCTGCACTGATGGGACACTGACGGGCTGCACTGATGGGACACTGACGGGCTGCACTGATGGGACACTGACGGGCTGCACTGATGGGACACTGACGGGCTGCACTGATGGGACACGGACGGGCTGCACTGATGGGACACGGACGGGCTGCACTGATGGGACACGGACGGGCTGCACTGATGGGACACGGACGGGCTGCACTGATGGGACACGGACGGGCTGCACTGATGGGACACGGACAGGCTGCACTGATGGGACACGGACAGGCTGCACTCGTGGGCACTAATAAGGTGGCAATGATGGGATACTGCACTCCACCTCTCCCCCCTAAACAATAACCCTTTCCCCGCCTCTCCACCCTAGATTTTCTAAGATGGGGGGGGGGAAATCGGCCTAAAATATCGGCCGCAAAAATCAGCAACATACCGCGTTTCCCCGAAAATAAGACTTACTCCGAAAATAAGCCGTAGCGGGATTTCGACACAAGATCGAAATATAAGACACCCCTCCGAAAATAAGACGTAGCGATGTAGTGTCGAATCTCCGATAATAAGACGTGGCGAATCTCCGATAATAAGACGTAGTGTCATATGCGTAACGGCGCGGAGCGGGAAACAACACGTGATAGGCGTACTGTACTGGAATTGAAGTGAGGAGAAGAACGCTGTGTAAAGCTGTAAAGCTTCTCCCAGCACTGACCAGCAAACCCCTCTCTCACCCCACACAAACACCAGGGGATAGGGGGAAAAGCTGCTACTGAGCCCAAAGAGATCACCCCAGCTCCACTTTGCTCCACATTAGCTTTGCTGGCCTATCTTTCTGTACAGCCAGACAAGATGAGTGCAAAGAGAAGAAGTTGGATATCCGAATGGTCCAAAAATGGCGTGCAGAATACGATAATCTCAGTCTACAGGTGGACAGAGGAAATGCTAAGAAGCGCAAGTGTGGTTCAGGTAGGCAACCTTTATTTTCTGTAATAAAAATAAGACACCCCCCCGAAAATAAGCCATAGTGTGATTTTCTTGAGGAAAAAAATATATAAGACAGTGTCTTATTTTCGGGGAAACACGGTATATTGGCCATCAGCCATTTCTAAATATCGGCATCGGCCAGAGAAAAACACATATTTGTCGACCTCTACATAGTATACTTTATCAGTTGTAGCTTTCATCTAGAGCAGTGGTTCTCAACCTGGGGTCAGGACTCCCTTGGGTTTCAAATGAGGATTTGCCAGGGGTCCCCAAAACCTGGGCTGTTCCTGAAGCCTGCGGCCGCCCACTCAGCCTCTTCACAGCCACCCCTTCAGTTCACGGCATAGCTGGGGGGCAAGGACTAAAGGTCAGCTGACTGGTGAGGAATGTGAAGTGGGAGGGGCTGGAGGAGACGCTATCTCCTGATTTAGGCATACGTGTTACTGCTACGAGAAACCACAAAGTCAGAGACACAGTGAGTAACACTGCCTGCGATTAGAGTTGCCCTTAAAACTCCCCACTACAGTTCTCAGATCAGCAGATGACCTTATACAAGAAAACCTAAGTTGGCTAATCACAACTCCCCCGCCATCACTGCCACTGATCCAACTCCCCCCGCCATCACTGCCACTGATCCAACTCCCCCCGCCATCACTGCCACTGATCCAACTCCCCCCGCCATCACTGCCACTGATCCAACTCCCCCCGCCATCACTGCCACTGATCCAACTCCCCCGCCATCACTGCCACTGATCCAACTCCCCCCGCCATCACTGCCACTGATCCAACTCCCCCCGCCATCACTGCCACTGATCCAACTCCCCCCGCCATCACTGCCACTGATCCAACTCCCCCCGCCATCACTGCCACTGATCCAACTCCCCCCGCCATCACTGCCACTGATCCAACTCCCCCCGCCATCACTGCCACTGATCCAACTCCCCCCGCCATCACTGCCACTGATCCAACTCCCCCCGCCATCACTGCCACTGATCCAACTCCCCCCGCCATCACTGCCACTGATCCAACTCCCCCCGCCATCACTGCCACTGATCCAACTCCCCCCGCCATCACTGCCACTGATCCAACTCCCCCCGCCATCACTGCCACTGATCCAACTCCCCCCGCCATCACTGCCACTGATCCAACTCCCCCCGCCATCACTGCCACTGATCCAACTCCCCCCGCCATCACTGCCACTGATCCAACTCCCCCCGCCATCACTGCCACTGATCCAACTCCCCCCGCCATCACTGCCACTGATCCAACTCCCCCCGCCATCACTGCCACTGATCCAACTCCCCCCGCCATCACTGCCACTGATCCAACTCCCCCCGCCATCACTGCCACTGATCCAACTCCCCCCGCCATCACTGCCACTGATCCAACTCCCCCCGCCATCACTGCCACTGATCCAACTCCCCCCGCCATCACTGCCACTGATCCAACTCCCCCCGCCATCACTGCCACTGATCCAACTCCCCCCGCCATCACTGCCACTGATCCAACTCCCCCCGCCATCACTGCCACTGATCCAACTCCCCCCGCCATCACTGCCACTGATCCAACTCCCCCCGCCATCACTGCCACTGATCCAACTCCCCCCGCCATCACTGCCACTGATCCAACTCCCCCGCCATCACTGCCACTGATCCAACTCCCCCCGCCATCACTGCCACTGATCCAACTCCCCCCGCCATCACTGCCACTGATCCAACTCCCCCCGCCATCACTGCCACTGATCCAACTCCCCCCGCCATCACTGCCACTGATCCAACTCCCCCCGCCATCACTGCCACTGATCCAACTCCCCCCGCCATCACTGCCACTGATCCAACTCCCCCCGCCATCACTGCCACTGATCCAACTCCCCCCGCCATCACTGCCACTGATCCAACTCCCCCCGCCATCACTGCCACTGATCCCAACTCCCCCCGCCAGCAAAGAGGAATAAAAGGGAAAGCAAAGAGGAACAAAGAGAGTGTGGTACATCCTAAAATGTACCATAAGGGGTTTTAATACTGTACAAGTGGAAGGGACTCGAGCTAAATGTCCGTGGGTTAGGGGCGCAAATTACTTGTCTTACCTTGGGTGCCGACAACCCACGATAAGCAAATATGGCATGAGACATGCGAATAC
Source organism: Rana kukunoris (assembly GCA_029574335.1). NCBI lineage: Eukaryota > Metazoa > Chordata > Amphibia > Anura > Ranidae > Rana > Rana kukunoris. Next base: position 501,158,228 of record CM056052.1, read on the forward strand.
CTTCTGTTTTAGGAAGGCTTACTATGCACTGATTGGAATTCCTTTAGTCCCTTCTCACCACAACCCATGTAGTTAAATGAAGGGTGGAAAGGGATCCAGGCCTTGGTCATGCCCAGGGCCATCAGTTAGAGCCTCTGTGACACATACAGGGAGATGTGTGGGATGACTGGGAAGTGCAGTGGTGTGTAGCGTGTACAGATGATAGATGTACAGCGCTGTTTGTTCTGTGTGCGGAGCTCAGAAGAATGGCTCTTTGTCCTCCTGCATTAGCCACTGGCAGGACAAGGACCAGTGCTCAGCGGGCACATTTCCCATTATTCATTGGGAGAACGTGAGAACTGCCTGGCAGAGCCGCTTCCCTTTCAGCCTTTGTCATTGTTCCAAAAGTAGATTGTGTTTAGGCATGACATGTCGGTTACCCAGGTCTCCTGCCTCTTTGTATTCCTATTCTCCAGCTTATTTATAACCTCCATTGTTTATGTGTCGTAGCCATTTTAACCAGTTAAGGACCAGCCATGGCAATTGTACTGCGGCTCTCCTGGGCGAATCGCCGTGATTGTACGTTGGTCGCTTTAAGACCGCTAGGGGGCGTGGAGCCGATGCGTGTGATGTCCGCCGGGGCACCCGTGATCACTCATGTGAGAGACGGAACAGAAATATGTCAATGTAAACAGACAGATCTCCATTCTGTCAATAGAGAGTAGACGGATCTGTGCCCACTGATCAGGAACAGCGATGTGTCTCCTCCAGGTAGTCCCACCCCCCAGTTAGAAACACTCCTTAGGACACACATTTTACTCCTTGATTGCCCTCTAGTGTTAACCCCTTCCCTGCCAATGACATTTATACAGTAGTCAGATTTTTTTTCTTTTACCAAAAATATGTAGATTTTTTTTTTTGGGGGGGGGGGGGGGGATATATAGTACAGCAAAAAGTGTTTTTATTTCTATATATATATATATATATATATATATATATATATATATATATATATATATATATATATATATATATATATATATATATATATATATATATAATATAGAAATATAAGAAAAGTATATAATATTTTATATTCACTTTTTTTTTTTTGTAGACTTTTTTATTTATTTTTTCCGTTTTATAGCGCAAAAAATAAAACCGGCAGAGGGGATCAAATGGCACCAAAAGAAAGTGCTCTTTGTGGGGTAAAAAAAAAAATTTTTTGTTTGGGTACAACGTTGCACGACCGTGCAATTGTCAGTTAAAGCGACGAAGTTCTGTGTCGCTAAAAATGGCCTGGCCATTAAGGGGCCAAATCCTTCCCGTCCATAACTAGTTAAGGCAGAACTCCTACTTTGAACAAAACATTTTGCTGACTTACTATGACACAGTGGACACTTCTCTATGAAACGGGTCGGGAATTATTTTATTTAATATCTTCACTATTTTGATCATTGAACAACTTGGGTACAAACAGCATGCTGGGTTTTACCTGCAGTTATCGCTAGCAGCTGTTAGGAATAATCACTGTCTTCTCCTGGCGGGAACAAGGAGCAGCTGACTGATTGGCTCATCTCCCTGTCACTCTGCTCTCTCCTTCTTACACAGGAGAACTGCAGCACAACCTATTAAATATATTTTTTCAGAAATATCCTGTTTTTTTTTTCCCACTTATCTCATACCTATTTCAAATAGATTTAACCGCAATTCAAATTTTTCATTTCAGAACGTCCTGTAGCAGATAATGAACGGATGTACGATGTTCTGCAGAAGTATGGGATACACTGGAATGAAGCCCGGTTCTTTCTGCGCCATGAGCGTCCGCCATCTAGAGGGTCAGGTAGGTTCAACTCCTTAGCTGATATAACTGAACTCCTTGGATAGAGGTCACCTGTCAAAGCCTTACTTTAGTTTTGTTGAGAAAATTACAATTCTCTCTATATGATCTATGTACATTGCAAGGATTTTAGGGAACTGTTTGAGATTGTAAACCTTTTATTTGTTTTAAGCCGTGGATGGATTGAAATTTGGCTGGTTCCGGAGAGACCAGAATTTAAATCTACGTTCCTGCTCATCAGAAATCAATCTAATTGATTGAATGATATCAATCTAATCACTGACTTCTGTTGAATGGGAATGTGGGACAACCTTTGTTTATCAGCAGCTGCTGATCAGTGTATTCTGACAGCAGGAGAGACCTACTATGAGTATAGAGTTGCCCACCGGGGAGGACTTCTCCATCCATCTTTCTTGTGTGGATGGGTGAATACGTTCCCCCCCCCCCCCTTTTTTTTTCTTCTGATCAGCCAATTGGTTGATTGGCTTATTTTCAATCATTTATTGCCTGCTTGAAAGCTTGTCCTGAAAATGTAATGGTTAGTGTAAATAGAATATCATGGACAGCACTGAACTGTGTTGTTGCAAGGGCATTTATATGTCTACGGTAGTCAAAAATGAAACTCCCACTGCAAGGAATGCCTAAAATTTTACTTTGACGTTCGTGCAGCATTCTGAAAATACGTGTCAATTGTTTCAAATAGTTTGGTTCTGGTTTGTGTTGTCTTTATCGGCGTTGCCAAGGAAGAGTATTCCTGGATTGGGAAGGAAGTATTTGCATTAGGGCTGTTACTGATTACAGTTTTGGTGTTCGATTATCTATTTTTTTTTTTTTTTTAATCGATTAATCGACTAATTTTGATTATAACGCACTTGGAGATCCAACTACTTTTAGCTGATCTCCTTGCATTGCAACTCTGCATTAGTCAGTGGTAAATGTGGTATACACTATATACACTATATACAATCACCCAAAACTAGTTAGTTTCCACAATCTATGACTTAAAGGTGTTGTAAAGGTAAAAGTTTATTTACCTTAATGCATCCTATGCATTAAGGTAAAAAAACATCTGACAGCAATGCCCCCCCCCCGAGCCATCGTTTTACTTACCTGACCGCTTGACATTCCCGGGCGCGTCCATGTCGTCATGTTCGGTTCCCAGCCTGGCCGTTGATTGGCTAGGCTGGGCGGATTGATAGCAGCGCAGCCATTGGCTGGTGCTGCTGTCAATCACAACGGATGACGTGCCGCGCCGGGGGGGCGGGACGAGTGATAGTCGGCGGCTATGGCCGCCGCTGTATCACGGAAGCGCGCTCGCAAAAGCTTTCCGAGCTCGCATGAAGGTAGAAAGCTTTTGCGAGGAGGACACGAGACAGCCCCCGCGGGACCCCAGACGACAGCGTTCGGGGACACAGTGTGCAAAACGAGCTGCACAGTGGAGGTAAGTATAATATGTTTGTTATTTAAAAAAAAAAAAAATCCTGACTTTAGTGTTCCTTTAACTTCAGAGTTCACACAAGTTTGAAATTCAAACTGTAGCACTGACCTAAAAAAAAATTTCTTATTAAACTTTAAGAAAAACTTAGAAAGTTGGTTTAACTTTAATTATAAAATGTATCTAGTATATTGACTGTCAGTCACTTTATAGTAGGCATGCAGACATACCAGAGTGTTTGCATTTTCTGGAAGCAGACATGATCACATTTTATTGACAATATACCCTGAAGAACTGAACAGTCTTTCGCACGGAACAGATGTTGCTGATGCACAAAGAATTGTCTGCACAAAACTGCTAAGGACAGGAAAACGATGGTTATTTTTGCCCCCTTCCCTGATGGAGCCTGATGCATCCTCCTGCTCCACAGATGCAAAGGTACCTCAATCCAATGGGTGCAGTTTGCTCGCATCCAGTAGGGTAAGTCTCACTGTCCAGGCTGTCCAGTGACGTCAAGAATTTTGATCGATCAAAAGAATTTTGATCGGTCTAAAAAATAAAAGATTAATCAAGGAATTGCTCTTAAATTTCCCCAGCCCTAATTTGCAGCTATCTGTAGTTCTTATATAGTGTGTAACACTAGACTCTCCATCCATTCTCCCCATGTAGGAGCAATGATTTTTAACTGGGCACTGCAGTGAAAAGTTAGATGTTGAGATATGGGAAGCACAGCTTTGCCTCATTAGTTCTGTAGTTTTAAATTTGAACAAAGCCGTCTGTCAGTACTAAGAAATTTTTCAAAGCAATCAGTGAGAGGGAAACCTTTCCCAGAAGTGTGAATGTAATGATGCCAAATGCAGGGAGAGTGGAAGAGCAGAGTCTTCAGGAAGTTCAGTGCTGGCAACACCGTGGAGGTAACTACAGATAACTAGACCTGCACAATTCTGGCTAAAATGAGTATTGCGATTCTCGTGGCGTAACATCTTTCACGTTAAAACAAAAAAAAAAAATTGGGCTAACTTTACGTTTTTTTTGGTTTTTTATTCATTGAAGTGTGTTTTTGTTTTTTGTTTTTTTAATCGTTTTGAAAGACCACTGGGCAAATACAGTGTGACATAAAATATTGCAGCATTTGCCATTTTATTCCCTAGGGTCTCTGCTAAAATATGTATATAATGTTTGGGGGTGGTTTCAAGTAATTTTCTCGCAACAAAATATTGATTTTAACTTAAACAAGTGTTGGAAAAAGATTTAGGCACCCGCTTGCTCAGCAGGGATCGCTCGAGCCATTGATCCCCACTGAGCTGGCGGATGACTAGTCTGTCTCTGCACACTGTGCAGAAACGGACCAGTCAGATCTCTGCTCTGCTCTATGGGGGGATTGGATGAAAACAAACTGTTTGTCCGTTTTCATCCGATCCGCCAGACGGATGCAAAATAGGGTTTGCATCCGTCACACTTTAGCGGATGAGGATCAGGGCTGATCGGATGTTAGCAGGCATGTCTCCGCTGACATCCAATGCTCCATAGAGGTACATGGAGCACCAGTTTAGGTCCGCCTCAGAAAACTGACAGGCAGCTCTGAACGGTCCGCACTTGTGAAAGGTGCCTTTTGACTTTAAGTGGTTTAACTTCCTGCATTTACACACAAGTTAAAAACTTGGCAGACTGCCCAGTTTTTTTCTTTACACACAGAAGTTTGTCCCTTGTTGATCTAAGAAGGAAGCTTAGTTACAATGTTTCCTGCTAAAAATTTGTTGGGCCCCTTTCACATGTGTGGACTGTTCGTCCGTTTTTTACAAGTCTGTTTACGGACTTGTAATGCATCCTTATGGGATTGCAGACGTTAGCGGATGATGCATCCGCTAACGTCCGCAAAGATCCGCGTCCGTAAAGATCCGGTTTTTCGGACGGAAGAAAACCCTATTTTTCTTCCGTCCATCGGATGAATACGGACAGACGGTCCGTATTCATCCGATTCCCCATAGGGGAGAGCGGAGGAGAGACAGGGCGGTCTCTGCACAGTGTGCGGGGACCGCTCTGTCCGCCGACAGCTCACAGGGATTACGGATGATCCCGCTGAGCCAACGGACACACACGGAGCGGACACAAAAACGGTCCGCTCCGTGTGAAAGGACCCTTAGACTGCCCAGATATTTTCTTTTGACAGCTGAGTGAGCAGATAAGTCTCTCCACTTGTTATATGAAAGAATGGGCAACCTGCATGGGGGGGTTTAATCGAGATCACAATTTTTTTGTAACAATTAATTGTGCAGCTCTACAGAGAATTCAGATAAGCCCCCATTTACATTGACTGCAGCTTTGAAATCGTGCGACTTCATGCACCAATGTCTATACAAGTCGCACCCTAAATTGCCAAAAGTAGTGCAGGAGCTACTTTTTCAAATTGGTACTGCACCGCAAAGTCGGCATCGCATTTGAACAGAGCGATTGACGGCAATAGGCTGCAACCTGTCAAATTAAATTACCCCCCAAACGTGCATCACACATTTTGCAGCAATTGCCACGAGCTTTGGAATTGCGGGCAGAATCGCAGAGATTTCAAATTGTCAAGTGTGAACTGGGCCTAAAGGGGCTGATCATACACAGTAGCACCCGTGATGATGCTTTATGTAGCCAAAAGATTGTAGATGACACCCATATGACTTAATTGCACATCCCAATCCATTCAGAACGCCCAGGAGTGAATGCAGCCTTGTACGCTCCAAACAAAATCGCATTCCTTTCCATGGCCCTTGTTCACATCGTTTTTGTCGCCGTTAGCAAAACACTTGTGGCTCAAAGTACATGAGCTTCTTTTAGGCCTCATAGACTTCAATGGGAAAGCTTGAAAAGACTCATCATGAGCGTTTTACAAGCGGTTTGTTGCATGTGTTCTGCCAAAACAGCAGCTCCTCCCCCCTAAAGCTTTCTATTTGCTAAAATAAAAACAATTGAAGCTTGAAAACACATGTAAGGCTGCATTCACACTATGTGCGGGGCACAGTAGGGGGTCCAGTGCATCCCTGTTCACCGTTTCAGGTCCAAATTAGGACCTGAAACGGAGCCAAAGACCCACAGGACCCTTCTGCTGTGCGCTCTGCGGCTGCTCCGGAGATGTGTGAATCCGATAAGAGCCGATCACCGTCTCCTGTCATGCGAATTGGATGCAGGAAAACCCACATCCAATCCCCATAGGTGTGAACCCGGCCTCCAATGCTTGTACTATGCTTGCAAAATTCTCATATAAAAATGCCTGAAACTCACTCTGCTCAAGAGTGAATGGAGCCTAAAACCTGGAAGCTGATTGGTTACTATGCAGAGCTGCTCCAGTTTTAGTAAATCTCTCTGTACTATGATGAATGTTGAGGCCGGGTTGCTTCGAGTCCTTCACAGCATTATTATCTGTGCGGCATTGATTATGGAGTAACGCCCATATACCCATCATCTTATCCCTCGCCTTCCTGTGTCTCTTCTGGTAATTGGAAATACAATGCTCTTTGGACTGAATGGTATATATCTCGTGTTGTCACGGTAATGAGAAGATTTGTGTGGTTATGGAGTATGCATAGCGCCTCTTCTCTGCCGCCTCCTTATTTCATGTGTTTACTATTTTTGCAGTTTGTACATACACATCTGACTCTCAATGAGCCGCGCAGACGGGTTTATTCATCTGTACATGTGAATTGAAGCAGAATTTTTTTTAGTTTTTTTAACCAATGACAGTAAAAAAATACACACGTAGGATGTGTGTGGATCGCAAAGCATGTTTATACTCTTGGAAAATTAACCCTTGACATACACACATTGGGATTTGCCTGCTTCTCCAGGCCTTTCATATTTTATCTAGGGCTGTGATGGCGTACCTTGGCACCCCAGATGCTTTGTAACTACATTTCCCATGATGCTCACTTATACTGCAGAGTGCATGAGCATCATTGGAAATGTAGTTCCAAAACATCTGGGGTGCCAAGGTTCGTCATCGCTGATCTAGGGTGCAGTTTGCTGGTAATCTGGGAACACCATACTTTTTTTTTTTCAGAGTTTGTGTGGCCAGAATTTCCATCCTCACCAAGTGTGATCAATCTGGGCACAAGCACACTCTGCTCACACCTTGTCACTTTGGGCCCTGTACTCTGTACTCCCACCATTCTTTCCCTGTAATGGCTGTAGGGCTTCTCGGCCTTTTGGCTAAGATCAAGTGTAGTATCTGTTCTTATCAGTTGCCAATAGGTGGTGCTAAACTGACTGTCCCCAGTACTCGGCGAGGGGGAAACGGATGGCAGTCGGTGGACGCTAAGCCTATTGGCGTAGAGGCGAAAGCCTTCTGATCGGGGCAGAGAGGCATGAGGTCGAAGCTGAAGGGCTGGGCCCCTGGCCTTTGGCCTGGATCCAGTGGTGTCTGCCCCAGTCAGTTGTTCGGCGAGGGAACCTTTGCTAATCCTTTCGGGGAGAAGCGGGTAGTACTTCCCGAATGTAATTAGGTGGGAGAGCTGGGGGTTGTGGGTAGTAGTTGGCTGCGACTGGCTCTCCCCAACCTCTTCTCCTACCTTCCTGGCTGGGAAGGGTGCTGCTGGTCCGGACCGGGGGTCAGGGTCCGTTGAAAAGCCTGCGGAGATAGTGCCCCTGGAGTGGCAGTCCAGGGGTGCCATACATTGCACTGAGTGTTGAGGGGCACTCAACGTGTGGCACCTTAGGTCACTGATCTCCACATACACCTTTTTAGCACCTGCCTCTAGGGCCGAGCCTTTTGGCTAGGACCAGAGGAATTTTTGTTCCTGGCCGGAGGGCCGGCTATTGTATTGCACAATGGCCACTTTCCACTCACCATTCCCACCTTCCTTTTCCCCCACTTTCTTTTTTATTTTACCCCCTGTTTGTCTTGTTTGTCACTTTTTTTGGTTGGAGCACTTTATGTGTGGCGAGTAGGGTGCTGGTCCTCGGGCCTGACTCTGAAAGTCTTGGGAGTAGGTGGACATGGCCTTCTGGCTTAGTTCACCTGCTCTCATGGGGTCTCCCTTCGGGGGAGCCTCACCGAGGAGGGTTCTGTCTCGGCAGTCCCTCCGAGGATGTTTGGCCATGTGGTTTCGGCTGCATGGGCCATAGTGGGGTCCTAGTGGTTTCGGCTGCTTGGACTCCAATAACTCTTTTCCCTGTCTGGAGCCTAACGCCCCGGGGGACCAGAGCTGGGTCCTCTGCGGAGGACCAATTGACGATGGCACCCATCGCAGTTTTTTGTGTTTCACTCTTTATGTGCGTGCACATTTTTTCCTGCACCGGGTGAAGTTTCTGGGTTGTGTTTTGCACGCCACAGGCTTTTAAAAAAAAAAAAAAAAGTAATGGCTGTAGGGCCGAAACAACTAATCGATTAATTGTCAACTAATCGATTATGAAATTAATTGATTACAATTTTCATAATCGATTAATCGGCCAGTGACATAATGGGGTTAAAACTAAAATTAGCCCTTTTATAGTACAAAAAAGCAAATATACTGTAAATATTACTTTCACTGTCCCACAGTAAAAACCATTAACCCCTTACAGTAGCGATTATTTGCTCTTTTTGTACTTATTTTAGTTTTTTTTAACCCCATTATATTACTAAACATCTCAGGCCGACGGCACACCTCTGTGTTTTTTGGTGCTTTTTGCAGAAACCCGCTACAGTTAATTTACATGTTTTCCTATGGGACACGTTCACATCCATGATTTTTTTTCAGTTGCTGCATATTTGGAAAGGGCAAGGACTTTTTAACGCAAAACGGTGCTATATTGTTTTTTTGGTTCTCTACTTCAATCTAGAAGCTGCAGAAAAGCATGTAATGTGTTTTTGCAGCAATTTGTGTTTTGTAATCTGCCCAACAACAAATTAGCCCCAAAAAAAAAAAATTTTTTTTTACGGCTATTATCCGATTAATCGAAACAATAATCGACCAACTAATCGATTATGAAAATAATCGTTAGTTGCAGCCCTAAATGGCTGCCTTGCTTGGATTTCTCTGCTGGCACACTTGTGCGGGTGCATTGTCTACATTGCCGTTGCTACAGTGCCACCAGCAGTGAGGCCAGAGAGATGAGAATGCGGTGGACGGTCTGTACACCAAGCCAAAGGTTCATTCAGTGAATTTTGTCTTGTATGTTCTGGATTGCATTATCAGTTCTGATTTTAACTGCCTGGAGCCACTCTATAGGAAACCTGCAAGAAAAGTGAGCCGAACAATGCTGCTTTGTTGGTGCTCTGATTTTTCGATACTTGTGTTTGGTAAAGAAATTAGTTAATGCAATTTGTATTTATGAACCAGAGAAGTGGCTTATCAGTTCCCCAGAAAGAAAAAAACTACCTTCAGGCCTTATGCCAGGCTGATACCGCTGATTCCGTCCAACATTTTTCTGGATATTTATCTTTTTTTTTTTTTTTGGAAAGTTACATTTTACTGTGTTTTTATTTTATTTATTACAGTTAATGCACAGAGAACAAGTGATGCCAACTTAAAGCGGAATGGTGTGAAAGGCCCCGCAGACAGAACCATAATGGAAAATGGGGTAAGTGTGATGCATCACTTGGCTGTAGGTGTGTGTGTGTGTGTGTGTGTGTGTGTGTGTAATATATATATATATATATATATATATATATATATATACTATCCGAAATCTTCCATTGGAGTCACTAGTTTTGGTAACCTGGGGGGTCCCCAAGGGAATTCAGTAAGAGATTTCCTCACTTCCTGTGTTTGGCTATGGGACAGGAAGTGAAGGGAAATCTCTGGCCACAGCCAAAAAAAATCTGACGAGTTGTAGCCCTTCCTTGCTCTATCCAAAATGGGGTTTGGGGGGGGGGGGGGGGGGGGGGGGGGAATTTGCCTAAAATTCTAATTTAACAACAGTTTTTAAACACTTTTTTTTTTTTTTTCAAAATGGTGTTTAATTATGAAAATAGTAAAGTTGGTGCAAATTATTTACAGAAAAGAGTATTTCAAAGAAATAGATTAACAAGGCAACAGAAAAATAAAAAAAACTGTTGAATAGGAAGAATACTTGCAGTGTAGATCTACAGTTTGTTAACCAACAGGTTATTGTCCAGCATGATATTCGCTTCGAAATGAATATAAATGACCGGTCGCAGATGCCCAGTATGCATGATCATTACAGTGAGGGATTAGGGTTATTCACTTTCTCAAATTGTTCTAAACACAAATGTCACCGAGCTTTAACGGTGAACCTTCCCAATTGAGGCACTTGTCTTTTTACAACTGTCCCTCACATTGGAAAGATAGCCTTTCACCTTTTTTTCCGTTTTATTATGTTCATGTACTTGTGTGACTTCTGATGCAATACGGGTATCTGTTACTAGGTAAACGGTCCCAGAATGGACATGACCCTAGCGGAACTTCAGGAGATGGCGGCTCGACAGCAGCAGCAGATAGAAACCCAACAGCTAATGCTGGCTACAAAGGTATATCCATTGGGGCAATTTAGTAGAAACAATTGATTGTGAAGTAGACAAGGATGTGTACAGTAATTAATCACACTACATAACTAAGTAGAGCCGGTTAAAGTGTTATGTGCAGTACATATTAATAATGATAACCATAATATTAGTCGATTGGTGGCTCTCCTGACAGGGGAGGTTCGCGCTGATTGTTTATCAGTGCAGCCCTCCTCGGATGCCCACACAAGACCACAGGGAAGCCGCCAGGACCACCAGGGAAGGGGGCAACATGTGCATGGCCAGGTACATCCCCATGACCATCCACATGTAAAATGGGAACATGTAACATGTAAAAATAGGCACAATAGATGCCAATCAGTGCCCACAAATGGGCACTGACTGGCAACATGGGCACTGATTGGAAAAATGGTAAACAAGTGCCATCTCTCAGTGCCCATCCATGCCCAGTGCCTGCCTATCTGTGCCCATCAGTGCCACCTATCGGTGCCACCTCATCGGTGCCCGTAATTGAAAAAGAAAACGCAATTATTTACAAAAAAAAATGCAGAAAAAATAAACTTTTTTTTTTCAACATTTTCGGTCCTTTTTTAGTTGTTGCGCAACAAATAAAATTTGCAGAGGTGATCAAAAACCACCAAACGAAAGCTCTATTTGTGGGAACAAAATGATATAAAAAAATTGGGGTACAGTGTAGCATGACCCTGCAATTGTCATTCAAAGTGAAAATTGGCCTGGGCAGGAAGGTGCGTAAGTGCCTGGTATGGAAGTGGTTAAAGAGTAAGTAAACCCTTTCCTAAAAAAATAAAATAAATACTAGCTCATTATGAATTACTTACCTGAGAACGAAGCCCCCGCAGCGGTCCTCGGTCATTTCCTCCGTCGCCGACACGATACCCGGTATTGCTGCTTCCAGGTATTGCTGCTCCGGCCAGTCATAGCGCAGGAGCTGCCACTAACGGCATGATGCCGTTGGTAGCGGCAAACTCAGTGCACCTGTACGCCTTTGTCTATGGCGCATGCGCCGTAGACATCGGTGGCGCCTTTCTTGGAAATATCTCCTTAACCGTGCAGGTTAAGGAGATATTTCTTGCACCTACAGGTAAGCCTTAATCTAGGCTTACATGTAGGTCAAAGTGGTCTGTAAGGCTTTACAACCACTTTAAACTTGCATTTGTAAGATCAGTAAAGCCTGGTACACAAGAGAATTTTTTCTTTTTCTTTTCCACCCAGCGGACAAAACGAACAAAAACTGATTCCCGGACTAACACAAGCAAACTTGTGTCTGAATCGAATGCGATTTCCCGCTCCTGTGTGAATCCAGGCTCAAGTCGCTATGACAAGCCTCTGCTCACATAGAAACCGCATGTGATTTGGACAGGAATCGTACCACATTCCTAATCGGACCGCATGTGATTCTTTGCAGTGCAATTTGAGTCCATTGATTTTGTATGGTCTCAAACTGCACCGCAAAGGTATCGGTTTCAGGTATCGGAACATTTGCACGAGTACTTTAGGGTTAAGGTTGCCATTATTTGACATGACCTCTGTGGCTTCCTATAGGAACAGCGGCTGAAATATCTGAAACAGCAGGACCAGCGCCAGCAGCAGGCCAGCGAGCAAGAGAAGCTAAAACGCTTGAGGGAGATCGCTGAGAACCAGGAGGCCAAGCTGAAGAAAGTGCGAGCCCTGAAGGGTCATGTGGAACAGAAGAGGCTTAGCAATGGCAGATTAAGTGAGACCCCAACTTGATTTTGTTTTTTTCCTTCAGAAAATGTATCACAGATGTGTTAATGTTTTGATTTTCTATTCTTATTCATCAGTGGAGGAGATCGAGCAAATGAATAACGTGTTCCAGCAGAAGCAGAAGGAGCTGATGGTCGCTGTGTCTAAAGTGGAGGAGCTAAATAGACAGCTGGAGATGCTAAAGAATGGGCGCATCGAGGGTTACCATGACAACCAGTCAGCAGTCGCTGAACTTGACCGGCTATACAAAGAGCTGCAGGTAAGTTAATGGACTGAATGTTTTGCCCTAAAAGATCTGCTCCCTTTTGGTATATTTATCTTCAGACCCTAGTTGCAGCTGATCATTTTGCTCATAGTATACGACTATGTAAACTGTGGTGGTCTTCATAATACTGCCTGCCCAGTGTCACACAATCCTTTTTTTTTTTGTAAGAATCTTCCCAGCAACTAGTGTATTCCCCACCCAGGTATGTACTCTGTGGATTCCATTCCTTTCTGTGGAAAGTCAGCCAGTCCAGGCTTTGGACTGATCCTGACTTTATTGTCGGGTTGCACCCAGCTGCCTGGACCGGCAGCTGGCTCGGCCTCTGCTGATGAGAGCCTGAGCTAGCTGCTCCCACCCCCTCCACCACCCAGTGAGCACTGGAGGGGCAGAGCAGAGAGGTGGTGATTGACAGTCACCAGATCTATGTTCACCAAAGAACTGAGCAATCATTGGTCTTTGTTCACCAAGTTCTTGGTCTAGAGCAGTGTTTCTCAACTCCAGTCCTCAAGCCCCCCCAACAGGTCATGTTTTCAGGATTTCTCTCAGATGAAACAGCTGTGGTCATTACTACGGCAGTGAAATTGATCAAATCACCTGTGCAAAATAATGGTAAGCCTGAAAACATGACCTGTTGGAGGGGGCCCTGAGGACTGGAGTTGAGAAACACTGGTCTAGAGGCAGCGGGGGGACAGATGCAGCATTGGGCCAAAACGGCCTCCACCTAGGCAAGTATGATTTTTATTTTTATATTTTTTCCTCTAATCCCAAACCTCTCTTTTAAAAGATAAGTTCACCGTGGGAACATTTTACAAGTCCTGTACCAGCTGCCACATTTTGAAAATGGTGCTCTGCCCACACGGCTGCGTCATTCATTCATTCAGAGTTCTGTGAATAAATGAACTACAAGTACCCAACATTCTTTGCGGCTGTCAGCTTGTAGTTCTCAATGAACTACCACAGTGCTGTTGCTTGCTAGTTCATTTATTCTTTCTGTCAGTGTAAAACTGCTTGGGCAGACTTACACTGACCGTCTGCAGGAGATCAGCAAACTGCTGGTGCAATGTTTTTTAGGCTGCAAAAAACAAATTTGTAAATGCACATTTTTTAACCTGCAAAAAAATTGCATTTATTTTTAAAGGTGAACTTATCTTTTCAAGTTTATAACAGGGTGGAGGAGGTAGATTAGAAGAGGACTCGTATAGAAAGCGGATGTATTGGAGGGATGTGCTTTGCCACACTTTACATTAAATACCCGACTCCCAGCTTGAAGGTCGGGTCAGGTTTTTTTGTTAAACTCCTTTATTTTTTTTTGTTTTTTTTATGGAAAGAAGGAGCCATTAAAATAGCAGTTTGTGGTAGATGGCATGAGCCAGAAAAATAAAAATGCTTGCATCAGCTTCACAGACAGAAAATGTTATATCAAAAATTATAGCTCTGGTTGACCAAATTGGAACCTCTTCTTGAAAAAAGCCTGTTCCCTGGCTGTGCCCAGCCTCAATTTCAGAGACTGGAACAGGTATGCTTGTGAAGTCAGAGGAAAGCACTCCTGATCTGCAAACCTGTGCCGTGAAATTCAAAAGCATTAAAAAGCCTTTGGTTCAGCTTGACGGCCAGGCAACTAGCATTTTCATGCAAGTAGTTTACCATTGGCAGCCTGCATATTGTAAGCACAGGCTTCCTTTTAAACTCTTGTTTACTCTTAACCTGTGCCCATTGGCATAGATCTAGGTGTGCTGTCTGAGGTAGCTTTCCCTTTAGCTGTACAAGGCTTTCCTTTCGTTTTGTAAATGGCTGTGGATTAGCATGCAGAGCTTTGCCTGCTCTGTCTTTTTAGAGTCCGCTGTCTTAAGGGTCTCTTGTTTTGTGCCTTCATTCAGTTGAGGAACAAGCTGAACCAAGAACAGAATGCCAAGCTGCAGCAGCAGAGAGAGAGCCTGAACAAGCGCAACTCGGAGGTGACCGCAATGGACAAACGCGTCAACGAGCTCCGAGATCGCCTCTGGAAGAAGAAGGTGGCCCTGCAGCAAAAGGAGAATGTACCAGTAAGTGACTTCCTGAACACAGAACAATAGAGTTCCGTGGGTAGAAAATGGGCTGACCCTTGCTCTGCCAAGCATAAAGCCAAAATGCACTACTAAGCAGAATAACAGGATGTGCATGCCTCAAGGAAAAAATGGGTGCCCCCCATAATACGTACATAATTACAAAAGCTATTCCTGTTCGGTAACAAGATAATTTCCATTTTTTTAATCCCATTGGTAGATTTGTATACTTTAAATTAAGCTACTCAAATTAACTTCTATCCAGAAGTATATATAACCTTTTAAAGAGATCCTGAAAACTGCTGCACGTATAAAGCAATCTCCTAAAGATATGTACATATCAGCAGCGGTCTCCTATACCCTCCTATTACACAGTTTTAACAAACCACCAACGCTTTTATGGGTAGCTTTCTGCCATCTTTAACCCATATGCATCCCCTTGGGCCGATCGTTTTGATGATCTGTCTCACTAGTCAGTTGGAATATGTGTTTGGATAGAGCGGGCAAGATTTGGCACAATCTGGGTATTTATGTATCTGCAGGCACCGCTAGGTACCCATGCTTTCATAAATGCACCAGGTTTTATATAATTATGACAGATTATTTAATCTCCATAATTCCTGTTAATGTGTATTGTATACAGCTAGGGATAATTCTGTTTGATCCCTGTATATACGTACTTGGGGTAGATAGCCCTATGCAACCCTGGCAGCTATAGAGTAGTAGATGTAAGAGGGTTTCCGTTGAGGACAGACCACACACTGCCAGTACTCACCTCTGTCTGTGTCATCTATGCACAATGCTGCACAGTTGCATAGGGCATATATAGATGGCAAGAAACCTTTTTTTTTGGTCAGATTTCATTTCATTTTTTTTTTTTTTTTATGTCTTGGCTTTTGTATCTTTTGAAATAGTCTGTGCCTGCCAAACCTTGTCTGACTAGGGGTATATTCAGAACAATCGATGATCGCCAAGGGGTTGTCATAGTGGAAGGCTCAGAAATTAGGCTATTTTGATCTTTGGTAGCAAAGGCAACCAAGTCATTATATCTTCTACCACGATTGAATAGATTGCATAGATCATGCATTGTGTGTGGTGCAGACTAATGTCAGCACCACTCTGAATATTCCCACACATTGTCACTGCAGGTCAGTACGGGCTAAGAGTGACTTGTACACACTCCTCGCCCAGATTACAAAGATCACAGCTGTTACTAAAAGTAGGTTATTGCATCCCACTCCATGGATCATTTGTAATATGGCTTATTATAGAAGGGATTGCATTCTGCTTTTGTTCAGTTAAGAGGATAAAACCGGAATATCTTGTACATGACACACCAGCCTGCTGACTCCTGCCATTTGCATATTAATGATGAAAGGTCTACAATCTGCTGAGCTGTCATTAGTTTCAAATGGATCATTTCACATCAGAACATTGAGCCGCTGAGGCCCATTACCGCAGTATTGTGCAATTACTTTCTAAGATGGTATTTATTGCAATAAAATGTGCTTATCCCTCCCGTCTTTTATAGTTTTCTGACTTTTGATTTTGATGGGATTCAAAATTATTTTGGCCGTTTCTGTTTTTAGCTTGATCTAATGAAAGGAAGGGTAGGAAATGACTTGGAATGTTTGTTGTACCCCTTGTTATAATTGGGCATTACTACCTTTCCAGCCAAGTCCCGGCTTGTGTACATCTAACATTCCCCCTTCAACCTACTTTTTAGCTGCTATAAGGAGGGAAGGTGACTTAGGTTTTTACTGATGCATGTGTCCATGTATGGAGGAATGATTTCACTTGCTGTCCTGCCCATTCATTGGAAAGGAACATGTTTGCCTTTAAACCCCCATATATCCCAGATATTTACATACATTTCCTTCTTTAACACCTACCACCCCCCCCCCCCCCCCCCCCCAAGGTTGCATTCATTGCCAGGAGCCATAAAGAAGTACCTGGTACTTCTGGAGGCACATGTGACATAATGCCTGTCACACAAAGGGGGTTATTTACGAAGGGCAAATCCACTTTACACTACACTACAAGTGCAAAGTACACTTGAAATTGCACTGGAAGTGCAGTCACTGTAGATCCGAGTGGGACATGCAAGGAAGATAAACAGCATTTTAGCTTGCACATGATTGGATAATAAAATCAGCAGAGCTTCCCCTCATTTAAGATCGACCCCTCAGATTTACAGCGACTGCACTACCAAGTGCAATTTCAAGTGCACTTTGCACTTGTAGTTTGCACTTGTAGTGCAAAGTGGATTTGCCCTTCGTAAATAACCTCCAAAGTGCATAGATCACAGGTTTACTTTAATGTTACACAAGTTGATCCTTTTTCAACATCTCACATTTTTGCATTCTCCCTGGACAGATCATCTATAGACTGCAGTGCTGCACTTTATTTCTTTCTTAGAATTTTTTTCAGGTGTAAAATCCTGAAATAAAGGATTTCTTGGGTCTAAGAACTAAAAGATAATCATTTCACTTCTTGGACCTAAATGCACATGAATTGGGTTATGTAGTGTCCAATGCTAAACAACCAGGGAAATACCCTTTTAATGGTGGTGACGTTACTGTTGATATACCCATCCCACCCCACCAATTCCCTTCTTTCTCCAGTTCCTATGGGTGGTGGACAAAGAATCGAAACTTTGCAGCTACAAACAGCATCCTAGGTACAATAAACTATTTTGCTCTATAAAGACCTGAAAAGTGTCCTCAAGCTGTAGGCAAGCATTCAAGGGTGATTAAAGAAATCCATTATAACTTTAGATCCATGTATTTATTTTATCATTAAACCAAAGTCCCATGTATTTTCCGAAGTCCAAAAAATCACTTAAATCGGTGTCCAAAATTATTGCACTAAAAAAGCCCAAACTCCATAATTTCACCACAAAGTAAAAAAATATAGTGCAAAAATTATAATGGTGAAAAATATCACCAAGTGTCTTTCACCTAGAAGTTAAAAAATCTCATCTCTGCTCAAAATATGGCAGCCTGTGTTTGTGGCTGAAGCCAGCGGTGCATGAGAACGCTACCAATCCCCCTGTGTGAGTTCATGGGGCTTCGATTTAATATTTTTTTATATTGATTTATTGATCTTGTACAGGGACTTTTTGTTTAGCACTTTATCAGTTTGATAGCACGGTCATATTTCAGTTTGCACAGTCAAAGTTGACCGCAGCTTAATAGATTGGACATCTGTGGCACGATGTAATTATTTCTATACAGGGATGTTTGCCATCTTGTACACTTCCTTCCTGCAGCAGTTTGACTGAGCGTGTGGCAGCAGTAATCTGACTTCTGGACTACAGGAGCACAATGTCCTGTAGATGTGAAATAGAAAGTAAGGACACAAACTGACCATTGTAGGAGAGATCTGCTTCTGTGCCTAGCATGGTCAGTTAGAAATAAGAATGAGTTCTTTCAAAGGGGGACTGTCAAGATCACCAGGCATTTGAGTTTTATAGCTCTTGGTAACATTAGAAATTGCAATTGGCTTATGTGACAATGCAACGTAGTCACCATTTTTTAAAGCGTACCTTCAGCCTACATCCACCAGAGAAAGTATAAAATCTTGGCACCTTTTTGGATAAAGCCTACAACCCTCGCTTGTCCATCCCCCGAACCCCCAGCCATTTTTTCTTTTCCCCTATACCCCTGCTTACTAGGTGGTATTGCAGGCACAGTTTGGATGCTCACCCAGACATGGAATCCAACATTGTCCCGCTAACATCCCTCTGTCAATAGACACGATTGGTCCCACGCTGCCATCTTGTGACATTGCCGACTCGTTTAGTTTCAGCCGGCACCGGCGGGGCCTCATGATGGTACGCTGCTAGGCCCGCCCCCTCTTACTTAATGACTAAAAGGTCTTCTGGGATATGTGACTTGCATATTCTGGGGGACCCCGTGAGCACACACTGCATGTCATTCGCCCAGCTGAATGATGTGCATGGAGGGGTTGAGGAGGGTAACGTCACATTTTCACACTTCATGTGATACTTTATTTATTTTTATTTTTTATAGTTGTAGAAGAAAATGTTTTTAAAAAGCTTGCATGTTTATCCAATACAGTGTCATTTAAACACCATATGTTCTGCATTTATTCATGGCTAACATAGGTCAACACTACTGCTCTTGGATGTGTACAGTAACAATTCAGTGTGTACTCGGAAGTTCATTATAATCCCATTTTTGAGTATTTTCTATGGAGAATCTGTACCTTTCTGTTGCTGCTTCTTCCTGCAATCATTGTTTTTTGCTGTGTGCTTGTTTTGTGTTGAAAAGCTTTGCCGCCTCTCTTTGATTTAGATTTCATCTGATGGGAATCTGCCTCAGCAGGTAGCGCCTACCGGCAGCAGAGTGGCAGCTGTCGGTCCTTACATTCAGTCCGCCACCATGCCACGTATGCCGTCCAGACCCGAGCTGTTGGTTAAACCTGCCTACATGGAAGGACCCTCTCCCACACAAGTACCAGATGTGACACTGAAGTCCCAGACTCTTCCCAACATGAAGACTGCTCAGGGCAAGGCGCAATCTGGTAATTTATCCAACAGTCACATTTTACTCCTTCCATTGAACTGTTTACTTTGTGTACGGTGGTAATGGATGTGACGACTAAATGCAGGTATAGGGCAAGAAAGGGTTCTTTTCTGTAAGGAGGATTTTAATTTCTTAATTTTTTTTTTTTTAATGATTATATTTTATAGCCGAAAGTAAAAAAAAATTGTACATTTTTGTTCTTTTTATAGAATAAAATAACAGATTATACATTTTGTTTGGGTACAGCGTTGCATGATCGTGCAATTACCAGTTAAATGGCAAAAAATTGACTATTAATGAAAAGGGTAAAACCTTCCAGAGCTGAAGTGGTTAAAGCTGAACTCCAGCCTTAACCTTTCCTGTACTGAAATAGCTTACTCTGATTTCACTGCACACTAGGGTGCATTGGAAGCTGCAGCAAGCCAGATCGAGCCCGCCCCATTTCCATTCTGGAAGATGTCCAGCATCAAGCACACTGCTTGCATTGGACCCGAGGGCTCATGAGGAGTACTGAGGCTATGTTGTTTTCAGGAAGGTATGTACAGCACGCTGCTAGTTCCTCCTACCAGCCATGATTTGCCTGCATTGCCACAAAAACCCAGTGACGACATCATTGGAGCTAAAATTGAGTATTAACCACTTGCTTACTTGTTACATATACCCCCATCCTGCCCAGATGAGATTTAAGCTTCGTTTTAACTGACAATTGCACAGTCATGCGACGTGACATCCTTCTTTTTTTTTCCCCACAAGTAGAGCTTCCTTTTGGTGGTATTTGATCAACTCTGCGGTTTTTATTTTTTGCGCTATAAACAAAAAGGGCGACAATTTTGGGGAAAAAAAAACTTTTTTAGAATTTTTTATTTTCTGCGATTTTTATTGGGACTGCGACATTATGGCGGACACATCGGACACTTTTGACACATTTTTGGCACCATTCACATTTATACTGCGATCAGTGCTATAAATATGCACTAATTACTGTATAAATGTGACTGGCAGGGAAGGGGTTAACACTAGGGGGGTGAGGAAGGGGTTAAATGTGTACCCTGCATAGGGATTCTAACTGTGGGCGAAGGGGACTGACTGGGGGAGGTGACCGATCTGTGTCCCTATGTACAAGGGACACAGATCGGTCTCTCTCCTCTCTCCCTGACAGGACGTGGCTGTGTGTTTACACACACAGATCCATGCCCTTGTCTGTGTAACCGCTGATCGCGGGTGCCTGGCGGACATCGTGACCGCCAGGCACGCGCATCGGCATCTCAGTGATGCAGCGGGCACGCGTGCCCCCCAGTGGCTGGGGGCCGTTTATATAGACGGCCTCCCGGCAAATGGCATCCGCACTGCGGCCATACAAAGTCGTACGGCCGGCAGGAAGTGGTTAAATAAAGCTGCACGATTCTGGCTAAAATGATCATCACATTTTTATTTTTTTACTTCAAATAAAAATCGCTATTCTCGCAGCGTAACATCATCTTTCACAAAAAAATGGAGCTAACGTTAGTTTTTTTTTTTTTATTATTCATTGAAGTGTATTTTTGTTTGAAAGACCGCTGCGCAAATACTCTGACATAAAATATTGCAACAATCGCCTTTTTGTTCCCTAGGGTTTGTGTGTGTGTATGTGTGTGTGTGTGTGTGTGTATGTGTGTGTGTGTATGTATGTGTGTATGTATGTATATAATTATAAATTGGGGCGTGTGTGTTTTTGGGGGTTCCAGGTAATTTTCAAGCAAAAAAAAATTACTGATTTTAACCTTGTAAGCAACAAGTGTCAGAAAAAGGTTTAGTCTTTAAGTGGTTTAACTTCCCTCATTTACAGACCTAAGTTCATCCCTTTGAGCTAACACGGAAAGGTTGCAATGTTTATAGTCATCTAGCAGTGTGGACAACTTGGCAGACTGCCCGTTTTTAGTTTTTTTTTCTTTTGACAGCTGAGTGAGCAGAGAACTCTCTACACTTGTTACATGAATGAATGGGGAAATTCTGCATAGAGATCGTGAGAGGGGGGGGGGGGGGGGTTAAATCGAGATCACGATTTTCTAACGATTAATGGTGCAGCTCTAGTATGACATAAAAATGAGTCTGATTAACCACTTAAGACCCGGACCAATACGCTGGCAAATGACCCAAGGGGTTTTTGCGATTCGGCACTGCGTCGCTTTAACAGACAATTGCGCGGTCGTGCGACGTGGCTCCCAAACAAAATTTGCGTCCTTTTTTTCCCACAAATAGAGCTTTCTTTTGGTGGTATTTGATCACCTCTGCGGTTTTTATTTTTTGCGCCATAAACAAAAATAGAGCGACAATTTAAAAAAAAATGCAATATTTTTTACTTTTTGCTATAATAAATATCCCCCAAAAATATATAAAAAAACATTTTTTTTCCTCAGTTTAGGCCGATACGTATTCTTCTACATATTTTTGGTAAAAAAAATCGCAATAAGCGTTTATCGGTTGGTTTTCGCAAAATTTATAGCGTTTACAAAATAAGGGATAGTTTTATTGCATTTTTATTAATTATTTTTTTTTTTACTACTAATAGCGGCGATCAGCGATTTTTTTCGTGACTGCGACAATATGGCGGACACTTCGGACAATTTTGACACATTTTTGGGACAATTGTCATTTTTACAGCAAAAAATGCATTTAAATTGCATTGTTTACTGTGGAAATGACAGTTGCAGTTTGGGAGTTAACCACAGGTGGCGCTGTAGGGAATGTGTGCCCTAATGTGTGTGTTTACAACTGTAGGGGGGTGTGGCTGTAGGTGTGACGTCATCGATCGCGTCCCCCTATTACAGGGATGACGCGATCGATGCTCCGGCCACAGAGAAGCACGGGGAAGCCGTGTGTACACACGGCTCTCCCCGTTCTTCCGCTCCAGGGACGGATCGCCGCACTGCAGCGGCGATCGGGTCCGCGAATCCCGCGGTCCCGGAGCTTCGGACCGGGTCGCGGGCGCGCGCCCGCGACCCACGGCTGGGTACTAAAACCAACGTATATATACATTGATGTGCCCAGCCGTGCCATTCTGCCGACGTAAATGTGCAGTAGGCGGTCCTTAAGTGGTTAAAAAAAATGGCACAATAAAAAGTCTAATATAAAGAAATGAAACTTCCAGCTTTAAATAAACATTTTTTCTTAGTCTATATATTTTTGCAGTAATTTGCTTCCAACAGACGGGTGCTTGTCATTGCTTCCCTAGAGAGAAAGGGTATAGGTTGTTGAGCTCGAGAATAAACCCTGGCTATTTTATAAAATATTTTCTTCGTCTATATTGCCTACTTCTTGTGCCGTGTCTCGTCCTTGAGCATTCTGGTCCTATTGATTCCATTAAAGCAATGGAGTTTCTAGGCCTCGGAGATGTCACTAGAATGTGATGTGTGATGAGCTGGGAATAATGAGTATCTTGTGCAGACACAGAACACTGTGCATTGTGTGTGAAGTTTGTTTTCTATTTTCCAGGCACCGGGGTCCACAACATTAAATCCCAGCAGGCTGGCACTGATTGGAGCGCTGTTAATGGCGAGAGTCAAAACGCAGCAAAAGGGTCTGTGGCTACCAGCGGAAAAGGTGAGCGAGGTCTGCAAGAACGGGGGAATGTTTGATGAATGCAGGAGAGCGTTGCAAAATGTCTCAT
Organism: Rana kukunoris; assembly: GCA_029574335.1. NCBI lineage: Eukaryota > Metazoa > Chordata > Amphibia > Anura > Ranidae > Rana > Rana kukunoris. The sequence goes on from CM056052.1 coordinate 501,181,178, forward strand.
CTTCATTTGTATCCTCCTACGTTATCTCTGTACTGAATCTTTTCTGTGTTGCTGTGAATAGCTGTCATTCAACCCATCTTCATTACAGAATTGTATTGTGGTCAGTTTAGTGTAGTGCTGCCTGGGATGGTGTGATAAGAACATAAAGATCAGTCGCCTAAAGGCTTTTCTTTCAGCTTGGTTACAACCGATATTTTCTTACTTTACAGCTACAGACGCAGACCCCTCAGCACGGGACAAGGATAAGAAGACCAGACCGAATTCTATGTTTGATTCTGTTCAGCCTCCTCCCGGTCCCCCCAACTTTGGCACTTTAAGAAAAAATCAGAGTAGTGAAGATCTGCTGAGAGATGTTCAGGTACTTCACATGCTTTATAATGTAACTGTACACGTATGTAAAGGGAAAACTATACAATGAAAATAGGTAGGCTCTCTTTACACAACACTCCTTTTGAAAAACCTGAGCCATAGGCTTCAATGCTTTGAGTCACTGATTTCAAACAAGTATGCAGATCGGAAGTTTTTTCTTCTTCTGGCTCAGGTCAGCAGCTCAGAAAGTACATATGCCAGAAACAGCCAGGTAACTAACATTTTAAGATCGTCAGCAGGCATGAGCTCTTTTTTTTCTCTCTGTACAGGCTTCTCTTAAAGCACATGTGTCAAACACAAGGCCCGCGGACTGAATCGGCTCGTCAGGCCATTTCATGTGGTCCTCAGTTTTTTTTTCAGCTGGACCTTGGCGGAATGGCCCTCTCCCCCTGCTTCACTCTCACCACTGGCACCCCTGAATTCCTCACTCTGTACATGGCGCGTCCCCTGAATTCTGCACTCTGTACATGGCGCGTCCCCTGAATTCTGCACTCTGTACATGGCGCGTCCCCTGAATTCTGCACTCTGTACATGGCGCGTCCCCTGAATTCTGCACTCTGTACATGGCGCGTCCCCTGAATTCTGCACTCTGTACATGGCGCGTCCCCTGAATTCTGCACTCTGTACACGGCGCGTCCCCTGAATTCTGCACTCTGTACACGGCGCGTCCCCTGAATTCTGCACTCTGTACACGGCGCGTCCCCTGAATTCTGTACACGGCGCGTCCCCTGAATTCTGCACTCTGTACACGGCGCGTCCCCTGAATTCTGCACTCTGTACACGGCGCGTCCCCTGAATTCTGCACTCTGTACACGGCGCGTCCCCTGAATTCTGCACTCTGTACACGGCGCGTCCCCTGAATTCTGCACTCTGTACACGGCGCGTCCCCTGAATGCTGCACTCTGTACACGGCGCGTCCCCTGAATTCTGCACTCTGTACACGGCGCGTCCCCTGAATTCTGCACTCTGTACACGGCGCGTCCCCTGAATGCTGCACTCTGTACACGGCGCGTCCCCTGAATTCTGCACACTGCGCGTCCCCTGAATGCTGCACTCTGTACATGGCGCGTCCCCTGAATGCTGCACTCTGTACATGGCGCGTCCCCGGTATTTATTGCCCCTTTAAAATCTTCCCAAAATTTAACCACACCCACTATTTTATGCAGTTCGGCAAAGGGGGCATGGTTGAATTCTTGCACCCATTCCACATAGGCACAGTGCTGGTAATGTAAACTGAGCTGCACTGTGTATGTACATTAAAGAGACTCTGAGCAGGCAGGTAAGATTATTTTATTGCAGAAGACTTTGCATATCTCTTCTGCAGTTAAGAGCCTGTCTGCAATTTTTTCCTTTTTTTTTTTTTATTATAAATTTAGACCCTATGTCCTGAAGAACAGCAGCTGTTGGGGGTGGGCACATTGAAGTGCATTGCTTCACTGGTTAAAAGCAGCTTAAGTTTTTCATATAGGTAGTTATATGGGTGTTCTACAGCAGGTATGTTCGCATATCTATGCAAAAGTCTTCACCTAAGATATTGAATTGCTTACATTTGTTCTTTTCTTAAAGGTAGATTTTGTTTTTTTCCTGCTATTACAGACTGCAAATAAGAACACAGCAAAAGTTCCACCACCTGTTCCTTCCAAACCAAAACAGATCAACTTGCCTTACTACAGTCCAGCTCCCCAGCCTGCTGCAGCTGACACAAAGACGGACGTAGCCCCACCAAAGCCTACATCGACTTACGCTGCAAACAAACAGAAATTATCTGTTCAGCAGAGGCTGTCTGTGCCTTCCAGCCAGGAACTTCCACCACCCGCCAAGTTGGATAATCCCCCTGCAGTGGCAGTTCGTCCGTTCACTCCTCAGCCGGCCAAAGACCCACCATTGCCGCAGTTCAACAAACCTCAGATGGTGGCTGCTAGTTCTATCTACTCTATGTACACAAAGCAGCAGACTCCTGGGAAGAACTACAGTGTACAGAGTGCCCTCGGCAGAGCTCAGACACGGCCTCAGTTTTCCAGTGGTAAGAATAGAATTCATCTACAATCATCTGTTGCTGGGGCTCAGTCTGGTACAGCAGGCTTGGGCTGCTCTCTAGCACTGTAGGTGTTTTGGAGTTTGATCAAGCATGCCTTTGGGGCTACGGGTTGGCCTTTTCCTGGTTTGTGCTAGATTTTTCTTTTGGTTAATTAAGTCTGTAGCTTGGATTAAAAATCCAGATATTTGGGGGGGAAAAACCCTTTCAAAATTGTTGGTCTTTTTTGTTTATAGCGCAAAAAATAAAATTTGTTCTGATTTATTGGTTGTTGGGTTTCCAAGTCCAATCAATGCCTGACTGCTAGATGTGTTGAGTGATTTTGATCTGTATGACCCAGCACTTGCAGATATACACAGGCATTTCTTTAAAACATGGGTTTTGCTCCTTTCTCCTCACAAGCTGTGTTTCTAGGGAATATATTGGGGGCCACAGGTTGGACACCCCTGTCTTAAAGGTTTTATTGAGGCTACTCTCTTCATTCTGGATGGAGGAAGATTACACCGAATAGAAAAGGCATCAGCACAAGTGACACATAGGGCCAGATTCATAAAGAGTTACGACGGCGTATCAGTAGATACGCCGTCGTAACTCAGAATCTGCGCCATCGTATCTTTAAGGGTATGCTCAAAGTGAGATACGCTTAAATGTTGCTAAGATACGACCGGCGTAAGTCTCCTACGCCGTCGTATTTTAGCTGCCTATTTACGCTGACCACTAGGGGCGTGTACGCTGATTTACGCCTAGAATATGCGCCGTTGGTGAAAAACTTTATTTACGTGGGGTCACACTTAATTTAAATAAAACACGCCCACATCAAACACATTTGAATTAGGCGGGCTTACGCCGGCCCATTTACGCTTCCCGCCGTAACTTAGGGAGCAATTGCTTTGTGAATACAGCACTTGCCTCTCTAATTTACGGCGGCATAGCGTATCTGAGATATGCTACGCCCGCACAAAATTACGCCGCTCTACGTGAATATACCCCATACTGACTGCAAGTTATGTCCCTTGTGTGGATTTTTTAAAATTGTATATTTTAGCTGCACTTAGGCTTTTCAACGCTTCTAGCACACTAGCCCATTATGTTGCACCCACCTGCAAACGAAGCCCATGATGTCCCCACTGTCGGCCGCATCCATCTTCACCCCTCTTCCTTTCGGGGCAATGGACTCCGACTCCGCGACTGACTGGATTCGCGTGACGTCGCTCCCGCTCAATTGGGCGGGAGCTGCCAGTCATGGGCACTTTTAGAAATGGCAGGATTGTGCCCTTTCTTCAGTGCACATGCGCCAATGATGTCAGTGCAAGCGTATATGGTAAATGTGCAGGTTTGGGAGATATTTCCAGTACATACAGGTAAGCCTTACCTGTAGGTAAAAGTTGTGTAACTAGGTTTACAACCTTTTTAAGCAGCTTTGTTGAATGCTTTGTTAAAAGTTTGCTGTGTAATAAACTGTGTAATGGAGTATTTGTAATATACTTTTTTTCCCCATTTTCTACTTTCAGTTTATGGTAAACCAGTCATTGGTGGTGCAGCAGCTCAAAATCAGCTTAACGGAAGTCTACATATAGATGGCACCTTAGTAGATGGACAGAAATCCAGCAGTCCAGAACCAGACTCTGAGACACCGGCAGTCAGCAGTGAAAACCAGGAGACAGAAAGGATTCCCCGTCCCCTCAGCCCCACCAAACTGCTGCCATTTTTATCCAACCCGTACCGTAACCAGAGCGACGCAGACTTGGAGGCTTTGAGAAGGAAACTGTACAACGCCCCCAGGCCGCTAAAGAAACGTAGCTCCATAACCGAGCCAGAAGGACCCAATGGGCCAAACATTCAAAAGCTTCTGTATCAGAGGACTACCCTGGCTGCCATGGAGACCATCTCTGCCCCCAAGCAGACCCCTGTGACTCCAATCTCTGAAAGCTCTGCAGAAACTCAAGGTTTGCAAGTCTCCACAGACGTACAGGATGAACCCCCATCAGAAGATTCTTCTTCTCTGCATGTCTTGGACATTCCCCCACCCGAAGAGGATGTTGGCATGTTCTCTGAGGACATAGACATTCCTTCACCGGAGCTAGGTCCGGACAGTATTCCTGAGGGAATCCCATTTCCAGGTCTGCCATCCCCAGCAGAGGTGGAGGTGACTCCGGATACTGTTCAGCCCCCTGAGACATATGTTGAAGAGTACCCCCCTTACCCTCCACCCCCATACCCCATTGGAGGAGACCCAGAGAACTTGGTAGAGGACATTAACATGCACCCTCCAGAAATCACAGAGCAATTCTCTCTTCCTCCAGTAAGTATCACACTCCTTACTTTACGGCAATTACTGTATTTATCTGGCTATAGCGCACCCTGGCGTATAGCGATGCCCCTCGTCGGTGTCTTGCCGGCCGTCCATCGGCGGCCTTGTCCGGTCTGGCGTCCTTCTGCGGCCATCGTGGTGTCCTCCCCGCTTCCCGCGCTGTTTGAACCACTCCTTTGACATATACCGAGCGCAGTACACTCGGGTATAGTCGGGTAGGCTGATCAAGTAGGTGCAAGTATGCTATGATAGTATACAACCGCTTTAAGGTATAGGAAGACTGCAAACCTGTAGAATTTGCCCTCACATCCATGAACAATAAGGGCTCTTTCACACGGGTGGATCAGTAATGATCCACCTCGTGAAAATCCGCTTGCTCAGCAAGGATCGCTCCGTTGATACCCGCTGAGACTGTACAGTGTGCGGGGACCGCCCTGTCTTTTCTCTGCTCTCCCCTATGGGGGGATCGGATGAACACGGACCATCTGTCCGTGTTCACCCGATCCGCCAGACGGATGGAAAAGTAGGTTTTTCCTCCGTCACACTTTGGCAGATCGGAGCGGGTCGGATGTCGGCGGGCATGTCACTGCTGACATCTGCAGCTCCATAGAGGAGCACAGAGTGCCTGTTCAGGTCCGCCTAAAAAACTGGCAGGCGGATCTGAACGGACCACCCATGTGAAAGAGCCCTAAGGTGTCTGTAATACTTATAGGGCTATAAATGCTGAGGTATCTTCCTGACACTCTTTAGAGAAGAGAAGCTGCAATACATCTTCAGCATTGCAGAACAAGTCCAGCTGAATGTTACTACTACTAGCCCCATGGTCTGGATAAAAAAAAAAACCTTCACAACCCCAGAGTTAATAATGCTAACCCTCTGCAGGGAAGCTGCAAGATCCTTTGCTTGTAAGAAGGAACATTGTTTTCCTCCCTGAGGGCTGTTTAGCCATTTCAGCCCCAGAAGGATTTACCTTGGGGTTACCTTGCGGGCGCACGCTCGAGTCCAGCATGTGCATACATAGACACGAATGCCGGACTCTGGCCCCACCCCCTGACTCCGGCGTCATTGGATTTGATTGACAGCAGCGGGAGCCAGTGGCTGTGTTCTTATCGATCAATCCAATCAAGAACTGGGACCCCATGTAGAGAGGGAGAGCGTGTTTAGGCCGAGTGAATGAAGGGGCTCAGGTAAGTAAAATGGGGGGCTGGTCATGCATAGGATGCATTAACCCCCCTGCCGGTATCCCCGAGCGCGGGGGTGAAAGCAGAGCCTGCAGCGCGCGCTGGCTTACCTTTTTATCCAGGCAGGGGTACTGTACTTACCTTGTCCCTGGATCCAGCGATGCATCCCCGCTGTGTGAGCGAGTGGCGTCCTCCATTCGACTCACACAGTGCCCGCGCACCGCCGATCTCCGTTCCCTGCGACGTAACGGCGCATGGGGGCGGAGACCGGCGGCAAATTCAAAAAAGTAAACAAACACATTACATACAGAATACTGTAATCTTATAGATTACAGTACTGTATGTAAAAAGTACACACCACCCCTGTCCCTAGTGGTCTGCCCAGTGCCCTGCATGTTCTTTTACATAATAAAAAATTTTTTTTTGTGCCTGCAAACTGTAGATTGTCCATTGCAACCAAAAGTGTCCCTTTATGTCAAAAGTGATTTTAGAGCAGCTAGAAAAGAGCGATAATAAATTATAATCACTTGCAGAATTGAGCGATAGCGATTTGTGGGGAAATTCGTCATAAAAAAATAAAAGTAATGACAGCGACAATTCTGCAACTGAGCAAATTTCAGTGATTTTGATTTGATTACATTAGTGAATAATTTTTATTATAATTACATTATCATTTGTTATAATTATTTATAGTTTATTATATTATAATTTTATGATTTTGTGTTTCAAACTTTATCATACCCGGGATGTCTACTAGACTCTGGTTTGGACAAATTTAAGTGAGTTATTCCTAAAAATTGCAGGCCTACATTATAAAACGCAGAATTTCCATGCAAAATAATTGTACCGCTTTTGGTACGTAATTCCAGACAGAATCATACCGCCAGGGAGGTTAAGGTGAAAAAAACACAAGGGTTTACAGCCCCTTTAAGTCCAGAAGAAAAATGGTGATGGAAGGAGCTCAGCTGGTTGACAGCTTCAGCACTGTTCCTGTGTAAAGGGGGGCATGTCTCTTCCCTCCAAATTTGCTCAGAGCTCTCCTTACTGATCTCAGAAGAGTGTGAGTTCAGCTCTTTACCCACTTTTTTTTTGACAACTCAGACAAGCTTTATAAATTCTGCACTTTGGATATAGAGAAGACTGCAGATAAACAGGTGCAACGTATGTAGGAGGATTTGTTTAATTTCCGTGTATCGTTTGAGACCAGACACCTCACTGGTCTTTTTCTTTAAAACTTTTTACAGTCCTGTAGCCCCACAGGCACGATTTGGGTCTTTAAAACACCCTTTTCTGCTTTCTTCCTTCACACTGAAGAGCTCTTTGCTGTTGTAGCAGAGTAATGGCCACACCCCCATCACAACCTTCATCAGAGTCCTGTTGTGAAGGGCTGGTTACACAATGTACTGGATCCAACTCTCTTTGGATGGCACAATCTGCAGAAAAACGTTGCACATCTTCAGTAGCAGAAAAACAGCCGAGACTTTAAGAAATTAAAATGTTGTACTACATATCTAGTTCTGTCAACTTGATAGGGCTTTTAGCCAATATGTTCCATAACCCGCTGGTTATATTAATATGTTAAATTATCTGAAATGTGTGCAGTTTTTGTTTCGTTTTTGTTTTTTTGTTTCGTTTTTGTGTTTTTGTTTCGTTTTTGGTGTTTTTGTTTCGTTGTGTTTTTTTTTTCCTTTTTCAACCCCTTTGTAAAACATCTCCTCCCTTTTCTCTCCCCAGGGAAAGAGAACAAACTTGCGAAAGAATGGCTCCGAGAGAATCGCACACGGGATGAGAGTGAAGTTTAATCCTCTGGCTTTGCTGCTTGATTCCTCGCTGGAGGGAGAGTTTGATCTCGTGCAGAGAATAATCTACGAAGTAAGTTCTTTGTCTTTTTTCTGCTCCTCCATGGGGAAGCTTTAAAGATCTGGTTCTGTAAGTAAACTTTATGTCCAGGCATTACTGATATTTGAAGCTGAACTTCGGGATAAGCAAATCATGTCTAATACAAAAGGCATGTTACTGGAAATCTTGGTTTGATTTTTGTATTTCTTCCAGATCTGTGCAGTAATCAGTATGAAGGGCCAGTTCACACCACATGCAGTTCAGTGTGTGTTGTGGTTTTTTTTTCTGCTTTACAAAGCATGGAAAGTGGATTATATGATTTTCAATGGCATAGTTTACACCAGTGATTGCAGTTCAAGTGCCTTCCAGAAAAAAAAAGTGCAACATGCTGCATTTTTCCTGCACTGGACTGTAATGGAATGCTGTAAAACACATTAAAAAATGCACTGAACACACAAAAAACTCGCTGGAACACACATGTCCTTTAGGGCCAGTTCACACCACATGCAGTCAAAAACGCATGGATAGTAGGTTATATGGTTTTCAATGGCATAGTTCACACCAGTGCTTGTAGTTCCAGAAAAAAAGTAGAACGCGCTGCATTTTTTCTGCACTGCACTGAACTGTACGGGAATGCTGTAAAACGCCTCAACGCACTAGAACGCACAAACGCATATAAATGCACCAAAAACGCCCTGGAACACACATGTCCCTATGTAAGTAAATGGGGGGGGGGGGGGGATGCACTGGACTGTATCAAAAACACACCAAAAGTGCGCATACAGAGAAGCATCTGGAACGCACCGGGGACAGTTTTTCTATGATGTGAATGTTATCTCTGTACAGGAGCTTACTGTAACAGAGATCGATCACTGCTGCTCTCTACTTGTGCAGGTGGACTGGTCTTGTATCTTCCCTCTCCTGTAGTTTTCTATTGGAAGCCTGCAGTGGGTGGGGCCTACTGGGTCCCTCTCACAGCACTGCACTGTTAAATTTATAAAGTAATATCTGTCTTTGCAAAAAAGGCATTCTCAAAGTGTCTTTTTTTGTGGCTGTTGAGGGATTCGATAATATATGGTTCAACTTTAATACCAAACCTCCCTGTCCCTCTCCAGGTCATGTCCCAGCATTATTACTTTGGGCGGCATGATCTGTGAGTGCTTCGGACTCAACTGATCACCGATCTGGGTAAAGAGCCAATGACAGCGGCCCTTTACCATGTGATCAGCTGTGTCCATTGACAGCTGATCACGGAAGTAAAACGCAAGGCGGTTATCGTCTTTTCTTTCCTCGCGCTGACAGCATTAGGCAGGTAAGAGAGCCGATAACAGGCTTGTGTTAAAGGGACATCGGCACTGATAATCAGGGCTCTGATTATCAGTGCCACCTATCGGTGCTCAATTATCTGTTTGTAACATTTTCTAACAAACTATGAACATTTTTTTTTCCTTAAGTTTTTGGTCTTTTTTCGTTTGTTTAGCAAAAATAAAAAACCCCAGTGGTGATTTAAATACCACCAAAAAAAGCTCTATTTTTAATGATCTTTTTTGATTAGTCCTTGTGCTTGCACTTCATTTGTGAAATTTGCAACACCTTAGTCCAGATATGCATCATTCCACCATTTATGAGGAGTTGGAAGCAACTAGCAAACAGTTATTTATTACAGGTATTTTTAGATCGCCAACAGTTTATGCAGCGCTGTACTTATTGTATATTCACCTCAATCCCTGCCCTAGAAGTGTTTCTCTCTCCTAAGGTCCCTATCTTGTGTGCGCAAACATATACACACACACACACACACACACACTATAGGGCCAATTTAGGAAGGAGCTGTTTAACCTACCAGCATGTCTTTGGAGTGTGGGAGGAAACCCACACAGGGAGATGGACACCTTTCCTTGGTGCTAAGGGAGTAAAAAAAGGGTAATTATATATATATATATATATATATACACATACATACACAGGATTCAGAAAGCTTTTACGGCGGCGTATCTCCAGATACGCCGCCATATTTTCAAATCTGCGCCGTCGCATCTTTACGGCGATTCAGGAAGGCAGTTGCGCCTGAATTTTCCCAAGATAGGACCGACATAAGTCTCTTACGCCTTCGTATCTTGTGTGTATATTTACGCTGGCCGCTAGGGGCGCTTCCGTAGTTTTTTGCGTTGAATATGCAAATGACCTAGATACGCCGATTCAGGAACATACTTGCGCCCGGCGTATTACTATACGACGTTTACGCAAGGCGTACGACCGGCGTAAAGTTACCCCTGCTATATGAGGCGCAGCCAATGTTAAGTATGGACATCGGAACAGCTGTCAAATTTTACGTTGTTTTCGTAAGTCGTACGCGAAAAGGGCTGTGCGTAAGTTACGTTCACTTCGTCTGCAGTGTTTGGCGTATCTTAGGCATTCTATCCGACGTGATTCTGAGCATGCACACTGGGTTACGTCCACGGACGACGCATGCGCCGTTCGTTCGGCCATGCATCCACATGGGGTCATTATCATACTTCATTATCATACAACACGCCCCCTACCTGCCTACTTTGAAATACGTGGGCTTACGCCGGCCCATTTACGCTACGGCGCCGTAACTTAGGGCGCAAGTTGTTTCTGAATACGGTACTCGCCTCTCTGTTACGACGGCGTAGCGCATATGAGATGTGCTACGCCCGCCGAAATATACGCAAATGTATCTGAATCCGGGCTATATATATAAAATCTCTATCTCTCTCTATCTTTTTTTTTTTTTTTTTTGCAGCTGGAAAGCATCCGCGTTCCCCTTTTTGTCTTTGCGGTAATAAATGAAGCTTGTCTTTAGCACAGGCTTTGACGGATGAGCTTTATTGTGTTTATGCTAATAGTGTGCAGTGCGGCAGTTCTTGCCGTGTGGGAGCGGTGAAGGGCTATAACCATAACCTTCTAGAGCAGTCTGCTGCTATTGCTTTACTTCCCTGTAGTGAATCTTTACGGAATACTCTCATTGCAACTGTTAAACTTTTTAAAGATGACCTGCACTTTGAAAGTTGTGCCCAAAATATGCAACCAGAGGGCAAAAAGTTGCAGCTGATCATTACTCCGTTACAGATTTACCATTTCACCTTCCACATCAGAAGCTTAAACCAACAGATGGAGCACCAGGCCAAAATCTAAATAATGTCCAAATTAATGGTTCTTAAAGTGGTTGTAAACCCAACCACACAACTTGCACCCACAGGTAAGCCTAGATTAAGGGCTCTTTCACACGGGGCGAATCAGTAATGATTCGCCCCATGCACCTCCGTTTGCTTAGCGGGGATCGCTCCGTTGATCCCCGCTGAGCCGGCGGATGACAGGGCGGTCTCCGCAGGCTGTGCAGGGACCGCCCTGTCTTTTCTCCGCTCTCCCCTATGGGGGGATCAGATGAACACGAACAGTCTGTCTGTGTTCATCCAATCCGCCAGACTGAAGGAAAAGTAGGTTTTTCCTCCGTCATACTTTGGCGGGTCGGATGTCAGCGGGCATGTCACCGCTGACATCCGCGGCTCCATAGAGCAGCATGGAGCGCCCATTCAGGTCCGCAAAAAAAACTGGCAGGCGGATCTGAACGGGCTCTCCGTGTGAAAGAGCCCTAAGGCTTACCTGTAGGTGCAAGACATATCTCCTTAACCTAAACGGTTAAGGAGATATTTGCAGAAAACAGTAGACAACGGCACAGGCGCACTGAGCGTGTCGGTTTTCTAAATGGGAAAATGCCGGGACCCACGCGCATGTTGGTGGCGTCATCGCCGCTCTGGCCAATCACAGCCCTGGAGCGGCGATACCCGAAAGTCATTCGAAGGAGAGAAGGCGGCGGTGGGGAACAATGAGTGCTTTGGGGGCTACTAGCTCATTATGCCTTTTTTCTTGCAGGTTTTTTTTTGAGGGGGGGGTTTACTTCCTCTTTAATAAAAAGATAATGGCATTTCGGACATCAAAAAACGTCCCCATGGGATACAAGAATGTGTTTTTCCAGATGGATAGTGTGTATATGGCTGCTGCACAGATCGGTAGCTCTTATTTGAGACTAGTTGTGTGTGCGCTTTTATTTCTCATGACTTACAGGCAATATATGTAATTTTAGGTTGAAGATCCCAGCGAGCCCAATGACGAGGGAATTACAGCGCTTCACAATGCAGTGTGCGCCGGTCACACAGAGATCGTTAAATTCCTTGTACAGTTTGGTGTGAATGTAAATGCCGCAGACAGTGATGGCTGGTAGGTCACATTTTATTATCTACAGTTTTGTTCTTTTGTGTGATGAGGTATCCTATCAGAATTGGAACGTAGATAATGTCATTTCTGCCTTTTTTTGTTGAATACACTTTTCCTTTTTTCTTATATCTATCTATCTATCTATCTATCTATCTATCTATCTATCTATCTATCTATCTATCTATCTATCTTTAAAAAAAAATGGACATTACGTAGTTAACAAATTATAGCCCAGCTTCAGCTAACACTTTTCAATTAGTTACAGCAACAGAAGATTATTTTTTATTTTTTTGCAAAAAAATGTTTTAAACCATATGAATAAAAGCTGATCGATTGTAAGCACACATTTCATTGTTGGCATCCTTGTAACTGCCACTTTTATGGATAGCTTGGGTCTGCAACTTCAACTTCTTTGAATTCTAATAAGGCTTGCCTATAGGTAGTGTAAAAATCTCCCAAACGTGCGCCGTTTAGGAGATCTTTACTGTACATGCATCCTGTGCCGTTTCTTCAGAGCCCTGTGCCGTAAACAGCGGCTCCGGACAGTCACAGAGCCAACGTCTGTGAAGATGGAAGCTGTCACCAGAGGTGACAGTGCATTGCTGGAAGGCTTTTTTTTTTTTAGGTACATTTCACTTAATGTGTTAGTATGCGATGCATGCTAGCACATTATGCCTTAGCCTTGCAGGTAAGAAAAGAAAAAAAACACATCCAACGGTTTACAGCTGCTTTATTGTGTTTTATTGTGGCGAAAATGATAGATAAAAGGCATGTTTTATATGATGAATAATAACGTTGAAGGTATTCACCCCAATACAGTTATTACAATAATATATTTTCTATTATAATAGTCCTTTTAATTTCTCCTGTGCTTTTGTAATTTCTTCATTGCTTGACCTGAACATGAGTGTAATGAAACAGTGTCTTGTTGGCCATTTCAGGACCCCGCTGCACTGTGCTGCATCCTGTAACAACGTTCAGGTGTGTAAATTTCTGGTGGAATGTGGGGCTGCGGTATTCGCCACAACGTACAGCGACAGACAGACTGCGGCAGATAAATGTGAAGAGATGGAGGAAGGCTACAGCCAGTGCTCCCAGTTCCTCTATGGTGAGTGTGCACCGGGTCATATGTTTGGGTTGTGTAACCAGACAGATGAAGTGTCGGCTGGGTGCTTGTATTTTGATACCCACCTAATCTGGTGTTGTGTGATGTGGTGCAGGGGGGGTTTGTGATTGGCTCCCAGAGTCTTTTACTGAGTGGTAAAGTCACTCGGCGACATTGGAGGATAATCTTTTTCACATTCAGTGATTTTATAGATTATGAATAGGGCACTGTCTGTGTATGGCATGGACTGCAGCCCCTTGGTGCCCTAAAATAGACAATGACCTGAGTACAACATAGATACTTCTGTAGCGCCCATAAACATATGGACATAATTGTGTGAGGTCATCGGGTCCTTCTACTTTATGGACAATATAACGTAAAAAAAAAAAAAAAATGCAAACCCATTGATCTTTCTTGTGTGCAATGCTTTGCAGCTCTAGTGGAAAAAAATAAATGCAATTTTTTTTTTCCTTGCAAAAATATGTGCATTTAAAATGTTTCCTTTTTTTAAAAGGATTGTAAAGGCTCATCGTTTTTCACCTTAATGCATTCTATGCATTAAGGTGAAAAAACCTTCTGGCTGCGGCTGCCCCCTCCCCCCCTTTTCGTACCTGAACCCGATCATTCCAACAAGACAAGTGATTCCAAGCGAACTCCAGCTGCTGTCTCGGATCCTCATTGGATAGATTGATAGCAGCAGGAGATATTGGCTCTCACTGCTGTCATTTAAATCCAGTGACACGGGAGCTGGGCCGAGTCCTGCTGTCTGTTTCCAATGGACGCAGCAGCGGGACTCGTGAGTGCGCCTGTGCGGGTGCCCCCAGGAAAAGTGATTTTGCTTGGGGGCACCGGATGAAGAGGAGCAGCCAGGAGCGCCGCCGGGGAACCCCAGAGGAGGAGGATTGGGGCCGCTCTGTGCAAAATCCTTGCACAGAGCAGGTAAGTATAACATGTTTGTTTAAAAACAAAAAAAATACTTTTAAAATCCCTTTAAAGGTGTCCTCTATGTTTTTGTATTTAAAGCCAAGAACAAAAGTGTAATATACATCTGACCAGTCCTTGGATGATCTGGTTGTTTTAGTTTTCTTATTTAGTGTTCATCTTTCAACAATTCCAGTCTCCTTGTAACTTCCTGTGCAAAGAATTGACTTCTTAAACAATGTTATCGGCTTTCCCGCTATGCAGCCGTCACATCCAAGTTTGTTCTTGGGTTCTGTATACTGCAGATATTTTGGTTTGTCCTTGGCGTTCTTGGACTTCAGCAGCATTAGTAGATGCACTTACCTGACAGGTGTTCTGATGTGAAATGCCCCTTGTCGAATAATGCCCGCCCTGTACTGCGCAAAGGCAGCGCTTGCGTAGTACGGAGCCGCCGAACATTGGAATATGTTCCTGATGCTCATCCAAGTCTGTAAGGGTCGGACTTGTTCATGATGGGAGCGTGTGAGGGGCAAATGGCAATAGAAGGGGGCAGATTTTGTAATGATGGGCAGCGCTGTCACAAAACCCAGACATGTCCTAAACAAATATATCTCTGCTATTCTTCCTACATGAGTTAAAGTGGAGGTTCACCCTAAATTTCAACTTTCTCTAAATCAAACCACTACCCATCATCTATGCACAATCCGTTGTGTTTTTTTTTTTAAATCAGATTCTTTACCTTGCTAATGCTGCCTTCAGTGTTGTGTCAGGGATCCTTTCCCCGTGGGAGTGGGTGCGCATTTTCTTTTCACCAACAAGCACAATGTCTCCTGGGAGTGAGTAATGAGAATTTCAGGAGACGCGCTGTACTGTAATCCCACGATATCTCGCAGGTCACGTGACTCGGCAAGCTTTTCTATCGGCTGCTCAGTGAATGTACGTTCTAAACTATAGCTTATAGAAAAGTTGGATGTCGCCGCAACGGGGCGTGACCTCAGTACGCCGGCCGTTGTGATGGCAACTGTGCAGTGTTGATGGCGACGCTCGCCGTCAACACTGCAAATGCACGGGATAGAGCGGTGAATGCTGGGACGTCGGCATTCACCGTATCCCGGAAGGAAATCGTGGTGGGCTTCAGAGTGCCCACAATCCAGATGGAAACGTCCATCTATAAATTATCTAAAATGTCTTTTGCGGGACAAAGATAATCGTGGCGGCTAGCAGATTAGGACACATGAGGAGCAGATTACTACAGGTAAGAGCGACAGAACGATCCAAAAAAAAAAAAAAAAAACCCTGCTTTAAGGGCAACCCTTGCAGCGTTGCACAAGCATCTGGAGCGTGCGATATTCTGACACTTTTGGCGGCTCCGTAATGCGCAAGCGCTGTGGCTGCGCAGTACCAGGTGGGCATTATTTGATGGGGGCATTTCTCGCCACAACACCGGCTCTGTGATTGGAATTTTTAGTACTTTTTACTGCAGTCAAGAAAAAGATAACTTGAATATTATGGTCTGGCTTCCAGAAGAGTCGCATGCATCATAAATTATAATCCAGATGGAGTATGTTTTCTGGAAGCAATTCCCGGCCTGCCACAACCCCCTGCCTGTGTGTTTGTATAATAGCAGCCGCAGTAGACTGCTTACAATGAATGCCTGGAATGTGGCAGATTATAGGCCTCCAGCTTTCACTTGGCTCGGGGCTGAGAAAATAATCGTTAACGTGCTGATTAGATTACTCGCTGCCAAGATGCCAGATTTACCCTTTACTAGACGGGCAAAGCAACTGCAAGCGGCGCGCAGCGCATCTAACCGCATTCATCTCTGACCATTCACACCTTGTTGGCCTGATTTACCTGATCAGTGACTGGTGAGCAGCTACTGAACCACACATACAGAGGTTTCTGCCATATTTCAACCTACCTAAAGAGCTGTCAGATTATTGTCGTATGAAGGAAGTACAGCCTTGGGATTGTGAATGAGTAATTGCTCGGCCTTTTCTCATCAATCAGTGTTCATTTTAGCTGTGTAAAGTGTCCTTGCTTGACTTTCCCACACTGAACAAACCATAGATGTCACATACTAGTTTCCTACTTTGAACAAACCATAGATGCCACATGTTGGCTGTAAGTTTAGAACGAAAAAAGTCTCGGCCAATGCCTAGTGCACATCAGAAAATCGTATGAAAAATGCCGCTTTTGAAGCAATCGTACAATAATCGAATTGTTCGCACACAGCTTTCCAGAGCCCATCACAACAGTTCCTGCAAAGTTATCTGGAGAGACAAACGTGAAAATGTTTCTTGTACCATAACAGAACAAACTATTTTTTTTTTAATCAGTACAGTACCATATTTATCCGGGGGCGGGGGGGTCGAAGACTAAGACCACGCATACTCGAAAACGAAAGAATACATTAAAATGCAATACTATACTTCACTTCCGAAGTTGTATTTTGTCGTGCGAGAATTTTCGTAATGTAGTAAGCCCTTTATTTTCGATATGAGACTAGCGTGCAATTAAAAATACATAAAAAAAAAGTTTAAATTCTAAAGATGCCCAGAATGATCGTGTTCTAAATCACTAATGCTCTTTTCAGGTCTAAAGGGGCTTTTGCCATACAAAAGAAACCCAAAGAAATTCCCAGCTGAACTCACCAACCAGCCTGCTAACCAACCAAATTGTCCCGTCTAACAGTATGCAATAAAAACGGATTTAGTTTGCACACATTTGCAGATTCATGCGTAAGCTGCAGAGCCCCCTCAGGACACCGCATTATTTTATATATATATATATATATATATATAGTCCTAACTCGAGAGCGAGAAAAATTTAACTTTTGAGAGCCTCCACCATGGAAGCACATGCATTATAATGGATTGGCAGAGAGCAGGTGAGTCTGAAGGAAGCCCACCTCTCCTTAAAGTGGATGTAAACCCACTCTCATCCTTTATAAACTACTGCCATAGTGCTGATCTATAAGGATATAGATGCCTCCTGCATGTATCCTTAACTGTCAAATGTCTGTTATAAGAACTGAAAAACTGCAGATTCTGTGGGTGGGTCTTTTGTCTGGAGCTCTGTGGATGGAGTCGTGATGTCAGTAGACTCCCCGCCCACCTCCTACATCCAGTAAAAATCCAGAAAAATAACCACATGACTTCAGAAAAGGAGTGGGGGTGGGAATTAAATACAATGCCTGTCTCCAGGCTAGTGCATGAGATATGTAAATAAACCGTCACTCACAGCAAGGGGGAAGAATGGACCAAGGTCACCTCCTGTCCATCCCCTAATGGGTGCTCAATCTGTGGCCCTTCAGCTGTTGCAGAACTTCAAGTCCCATCATGACTCTGACTTTGGGAGTCATGCTTGTAACAGTCAGTAGCTTGCAATGCCTCATGGGAATTGTAGTTCTGAAACAGCTGGAGGGCCACAGGTTGAGCACCCATGCCCTAATTGACTGATCTGGATTTATAGTGAGTACAGTGTCGCACAACCGCGCAATTGTCGGTTAAAGTAACGCAGAGCTGTATTGCAAAAAAATGGCCTAGTCATAAATGGGGGTAAATCTTCCGGAGCTCATGTGTTAAAATGGGTGTAAATGTTTCTGCTTTAACTGGCATTGCTTGGATCTGCTTTAATCAGAAACGACTCCGAGCCGTTTGATCGTCTGACAAATCAGCAGCTGTGAATTTCATCTTTGGAGAATGATCTTGGCCAAACTGTCAGAACCTTCTGTCAATGCACAGAGATGGGTGTAAAGAACAAGGTCTGGCCCTTTAAACAGAATTACCCGCTCGGTGTACTGTGTAATCTGCCAGGGGCCCATATCCTGGTATCGGCTCTGTTGCTAAGCTGCAGTCATAATCTCCAAATAGGTTTATAAATCTAGATGTTGTTTACTGCGCTGCTACAAGTTCACACATTCCTTTAAAAGAAAGTAGAAAAAGCAAAATATTTAGAATATCAGTCGGATAAAATGGAATGTCCACGTTAAAGTGGAGGTTCACCCAACATTTTTTTTTTTTTTTTTTTAGTATTGCATTCAGGCAAGTTTTTACAATGACAATCTGCTGTTTGTTTAAAAATCGTTGCGGTACATACCATTTTCTAGATAGGTGTTCACCGCGGCTTCTGGGGTATGATGCTCGGGACTGGGCGTTCCTAATTGATTGACAGGCATCCTGACCGACGCATACAGCGCGTCACTGGTTGCCAAACGAAGCTGAACGTCGGTGGGCAGGCGCTGTATAGAGCCGCACCGACGTTCGGCTTCTTTCGGCAACTCAATTCTTTTATTTTACTTTTTTTTTTTTTTTTTACTTTGTACAGAAGGCAGATCAGATCCTCCCGAATCACAAGGGCCAGTTTTGTCCAAAAGGAGGAAACCTTTTCCTTCCTGACCCTGTGGTGTGCAGTGGCAGGCGTGGTAATTCCCTGGATTGAAATATTCTCATGATGGACTTTTTTAATTTAGAAGTATGCATAACACTAATTATTAAAGGAATTCCTTCCCCTCTTTTTTCCCAATTATTGATTTTGCCATTACTATACAGTACAGTGCCTTTGAAAAAGTATTCATACCCCTTGAAATTTTCCACATTTTGTCATGTGACAACCAAAAACGTAAATGTATTTTATGTGATAGACCAACTGTATGCATTCTGCATTTTGTCTAACCAGATCTTGCATGTTCTTCTTCTGCAGGTGTTCAAGAGAAGATGGGCATTATGAATCGCGGCGTCCTCTATGCTCTCTGGGACAACGAGAGCGACGGCGATGATGAGCTGAGCTTAAAGGAAGGAGATTGCATGACCATAATCCGGCGGGAAGACGAAGATGAGACTGATTGGTGGTGGGCACGTATAGGAGACAAGGAAGGCTACGTCCCACGCAATCTTCTTGGGGTATGTATTGTCTACAGCATGGACATCCCGGGGCCCTAGATTTCATATAAATTGGGGTATAAATAGACCAAAAATTGTCTGGTTCAGCAGGAACTGCAATATTAAGCCTAAATCCAGATATTTCCCCAGCAGTAGTTTTGTGGTTTTTTTTATTTTTGGCCACTAGATGTCCTTCAATCCACTTCCTTCGAGCCCAGGTTGACCTGCGACTGGACAATGAAAGGAGAAGCGGCACAGTCTCATGAGCTCATCTGTCACTTTGCTGTGTTCTCCACTCAGCATATTGATTGTACTGCTTCTTCCTCTCTCACTTTAGCCCTGCTCACAGGGACTATAAGGAGCTGATACTGGGCCAAATTTGGGTACTTTCATGCTCACATTTAAAACTACATTTAAAGTGATACTAAAGGCATTAAAAACAATGAAATAAAAAGAGGTTATACTTGCCCTCTGTGCAATGATACGACTTTGAAAGCTTGCTTACCTCCTCTTCTGGCAGGCCCCACTGGTGCTGTCAGCTTCCCCCTATTTCAGATGCCTCCTTGTAGCAAGTTGGCTGCTAAAGAGCCGCCCATTGGCGCATATTCCTGTCCCAAGCTGGGCTGTGTTCATCTATAGACACACAGCACTGGTAAGCCACACCCCTGCTCCCTCCTGACATGAGTTTGACTGACAGCAGCAGGATCCTATGGGTTCGCTATCCTCAATTTCTCCTGTGCCAGGTAAGTGTTTAAGGACAGAGGGGGTAGGACAGATAGTGGGGTGATTTTTACCTTAACCACTTGCCGTCCAGTGACATTCCGGTCATCGTTGTAGCTGCAGCAATGAGATAGAGATATATATATATATATAGATATATATATATATATATATATATCTATATATATATATATATATATATATATATATATATATATATATATATATACACAATAATGCATACATATATACACAATAATGCATACATACATACATATTATACATTTTTTTTTTTTTTTTTTTTTTTTTTTTTAAGGCTGGCGATTTACCTTCCTTGTGAAAGTAAATCTAGCAGCTAAGAGGCTGCTGGACTACTTTTACAGA
This sequence comes from Rana kukunoris, assembly GCA_029574335.1. Lineage (NCBI taxonomy): Eukaryota > Metazoa > Chordata > Amphibia > Anura > Ranidae > Rana > Rana kukunoris. Next base: position 501,201,165 of record CM056052.1, read on the forward strand.
TGGCTGAATGGGGTCCCACCCTCCTCCTGTCGCAGCCTTTACCGGTAAGGATGTGACCAGTGTCGTCCGGTTCCTGGGACAAGGTGAGAGGGACTGATGTTGTTCCTTCCACTGAGTGACTTCAAAAAACTGAAAGCAACAAAGATTTTGTAACTTCAGATTTCCATCTGTGATCAAGCTTTTACTTGCTTGAACAAGCATCTGATCAATCCAACCTTGGTTTGATCAGATGCTTTGGAGGCCGGAGGAGAGATCTGGGTCTAGTACACCCCAGATCTCTTCATAAAGAGGACCTGTTATGGCCCATGCTATCACTAGGGATGTTGTTCATCCCTTCTAAAAGCAGTAAGAGTCCCCATTCCCCCCATTCCCCCATGCTCAGGCGAATACATATGTAGGTCGTGCATGCATATGTAAACTAAGTTCACAGCACATGTGAGGTATTGCCGTGAACGTTGGAGCGAGAGCAATAATTCTAGCAACAGACCTCCTGTTTAACTCTAATCTGGTAGCCTGTAAATACTTATAAAGAGTTGCCTATGGAGATTTATAAATACTATTGTTTTGCGCCGTTCCATCATCACAATTTTAAAGTGTGACATGTGGGTATCTATTTACTCAGCCTAACATCATCTTTTATATTTTACCAAACAAGTGGGTATTATATTGTGTTTTTGTGCATTAAAACTCACTAATGTGTGTTTTTTCACAACCGGGGCCTGAATGCCATGTGACACCCTCCATTTTATTTTCTAGGGCCTATATATACAGTATAATGTATGGGGGTTCTTTATAATGTTCTAGCATGTATGTGATAAGTGACAGAATTGGCCAGCTGTTGAAGTGGTTAAGGAATGCATTGCAGTAAAAAAAAGTTTAGACTTTAGAACCGCTTGCCGATCATATAACGCAGATATACAATGGCAAGGCAGCTCTTCTGCACCAGATCACGTACTAGGTATGTGATCTGGCACTTCCAGGTTGGGGGCATGCACCGCTGGCGACCTGGCCACGCTGTGATTAAACACTGCAGATGTCGATCAGCAGATGCTGGCCAATGTATTCCTGCTGGCACCCGCCAATCTTTCGGAATTTACATTGGACAGAGCCCATTCTAAGTAAATAAGGCAGAGCCCTGTCCTGTCAACGGGGAAGGGATTGATTTTCTTTCCCTGCAGGGAATAAAGTCCACTACTTGCCTTAGTGAAAGCACCTCACTGTTTACACTAAAACATGGGCTAGGCACACATTTAAACCCTTTGATCGTTGTAGATGTTTAACCCCTTCTCAGCCAGTGTCATCAGTACAGTGACAGTGCATATTTGTATCACGGATCACTGTATTGGTGTCACTGGTTTCCAAAAATTGTCAATGTCCGTTACAATATCACAGTCCCGCTAGAAGTTGCTAAACGCCACTATTACTAATAAAAAATATATACACCAATTGGCCTAAATTTATCAAATCTGTTTTCTTGCATTATTTCTATTGGATATGTTTTATAGCAGAAAGTAAATAAAATAAAATATATATATATATATATATATATATATATATATATATATATATATATATATATATATATATATATATATATTTTTTTTAACAAAATTGTGTTGTTTTTGTTTATAGCATAAAAAATAAAAATAAATACAGAGGTGATCAAATGCCACCAAAAAAAGCTCTTTGTGGGTTGAAAAGGACTTAAATGAAATTTGGGTACAGCGTTGCATGACCGCACAGTTGTCAGTTAACCACTTCAGCCCCGACCATATTGCTGGTCAATGACCGGGCCACTTTTTGCGATTCGGCACTGCGTCGCTTTAACTGACAATTGCGCGATCCTGCGACGTGGCTCCCAAACAAAATTGGCGTCCTTTTTTTCCCCCCCACAAATAGAGCTTTCTTTTGGTGGTATTTGATCACCTCTGCGGTTTTTATTTTTTTGGGCTATAAACAAAAAAGTGCGACAAGTTTTGAAATTTTTTTTTATATTTTTTACTTTTTGCTATAATAAATACCCCCAAAAATATATATATAAAAAAAGTTTTTTTTTTCCTCCGTTTAGGCCTATACGTATTTTTGTAAAAAAAATCGCAATAAGCTTTTGATTTGCGTGAACGTTATAGCGTCTACAAAATAGGGCATAGTTTTATGGCATTTTTAATAATATATATATATATATTTTTTTTTACTAGTAATGGCCGCAATCAGCAATTTTGTATCTGTACTGCGACATTATGGCGGACACTTTTGACACATTTGTGTGACCATTCGCATTTTTATAGCAATCAGTGCTAAAAAAAATGCATTGATTACTATAAAAATGCCACTGGCAGGGAAGGGGTTAAAACTAGGGGGCGAGGAAGGGGTTAAGTATGTTCCCTGGGTGTGTTCTAACTAAGGGGGGGTGGACTGACTAGGGGAAATTACTGATTGCTGTTCATACACTGTATGAGCAGAGGATCAGGCTTTTTCCCCTCTAAACAAACAGCTCCCGGCTCTCGCTCTGTACGAGCAATCTTGGGTGCCCGACGGAGATCGTGCACACCAGGCACGCGCATCGGGACCAGGGGGCACACGCCTCCGGCAGCGCGTACGCTTCCCCTATTGGCTGATTCGCGAGATGACGTAGATCTACTTGATCTTGCGCAGTGGAGCCAACCTGCCGCCGTATAACTATATAGGTTATACGGCATGTGGTCGGCAAGTAGTTAAAGTATTGCAGGGCGGTATCGCAAAAATGGCCTAGTCAAGAAGGGGGTAAACCTTCCAGAAGTTAAGTGGTTAATGAGTTCAGAATGTATTTGTGTATTTTATATCTGGCTGGAGTTCAGCTTTAATGAGGGGCCCTCCTAGAAGTACATTGACTGATGAGGTAATTGTTTTTCCCTTTCAGCTCTACCCAAGAATCAAACAGAGACAAAGAAGTTTGGCTTAGATCATCCTGCAATCTTCCAGCCAGGAAACATCCAGATGTCACTTGAAGGAAAATTGAAGATTTTTCCAGAATAAATGAAGGATTGCAACATGCGCTGTGTCAGCGACTGCACAAATACCCATAATGCACCGGACTCTTAAAGGGCCAGTGCATCTGACTGTAGACTGTCACCAGTGACGGGTAGTCCAGGCTGCTCTCAGCTGGGCCCACAAGCTTCTTTTGACCCTCTCAATATTATTGTTCAAGGTCATCATCACTGCGTCCACAGTCCTTCATCGACCTCCGTTCCATTCCAGCATCCTATATGAAGAGCACACAGACCCCATGTATGCATTATTTTTTTATGACATGAATGGTGGAAATTTTTAATTTTTTTATTTTTTTTCCTCACTAACATAAATGTATACATTTTACAACTGGACCATATAGATATAGAGGACTTCAGTATTTTACTAAAACATTATTATATATTTATTTTTTTCTCATTGCTGGAAAATGTAGTTTTAGAAATGCTGTGTAAACTCCAGAGACAAAAAAGGTTTTAATAAAAAAAAAAAAAAAGTCACATTGTGATTGAAGTCCTGTGTGTGTGGTTTCATTGTCAACCTCCAAGGAATTCTGTACTGCAGGGGTGCCCAACCAGTGGCCCGCGGAGCTCTCTGATGTGGCCCGCGGAGCTCTCTGATGTGGCCCGCGGAGCTCTCTGATGTGGCCCGCGGAGCCCTCTGATGTGGCCCGCGGAGCCCTCTGATGTGGCCCGCGGAGCCCTCTGATGTGGCCCGCGGAGCCCTCTGATGTGGCCCGCGGAGCCCTCTGATGTGGCCCGCGGAGCCCTCTGATGTGGCCCGCGGAGCCCTCTGATGTGGCCCGCGGAGCCCTCTGATGTGGCCCGCGGAGCCCTCTAGGGGTGCAACGGATCAAAAAACTCATGGTTCGGATCATTTTTCGGATCAGCAAAAAATCTCCCCCACTGTAATATCCACATCTCCCCCCCCCCCCCACTGTAATATCCACATCCAACCCCCTCCCCCCCCCCCCACACTGCAGTGGCGTCACTTGGTGCAAAAAATGGTGTCACCCCCCCCCCCCCCCCCTCAGTACAGACACCCCCCAGTAGTGCAGAGCTCAGACGGTAACCCCCACAATAGTGCAGAGCTCAGACGGTAACCCCCCCAATAGTGCAGACCTCAGACGGTAACCCCACAGTAGTGCAGACCTCAGACGGTAACCCCCCCCAATAGTGCAGACCTCAGATGGTAACCCCGAAGTAGTGCAGACCTCAGATGGTAACCCCAAAGTAGTGCAGACCTCAGATGGTAACCCCAAAGTAGTGCAGACCTCAGACGGTAACCCCCCCCAATAGTGCAGACCTCAGATGGTAACCCCGAAGTAGTGCAGACCTCAGACGGTAACCCCACAGTAGTGCAGACCTCAGACGGTAACCCCCCCCAATAGTGCAGACCTCAGATGGTAACCCCGAAGTAGTGCAGACCTCAGATGGTAACCCCAAAGTAGTGCAGACCTCAGATGGTAACCCCAAAGTAGTGCAGACCTCAGATGGTAACCCCACAGTAGTGCAGACCTCAGATGGTAACCCCACAGTAGTGCAGACCTCAGATGGTAACCCCACAGTAGTGCAGACCTCAGATGGTAACCCCACAGTAGTGCAGACCTCAGATGGTAACCCCACAGTAGTGCAGACCTCAGATGGTAACCCCACAGTAGTGCAGACCTCAGAAAGTAACCCCCACAGTAGTGCAGACCTCAGACAGCGGCATTTTTCCCTCGAGCGCGGGCTCCTCCTCCTCTGTGGTGTGAACGGAGAGGAGGGCCGCTGCCGGGTGTACCAAGATGGCTGCCTCTCCGAAACTAGGCCGAGGCTCCGGAGCGCTCTGCGGATCGTGGGGTGTGCCGATCCGAACGGGGTGACCCGTTCGGATCACGGATCGGTGACGATCCGTTGCACCCCTAGAGCCCTCTGATGTGGCCCATGACCGTCTGCTCTGGAATGGCTGGTTGCCAAGCCATCCCAGAGCATCAGTGTTGTTAAATGAAGCCGGCGGTAGAGGAAGAAAGCGGCTTTTTAGAAAGTGTACCACACCTTCAGGATATAAAAGACGTCTATTACAAAGTGCAGCTAACTGGCGGGAAAATCCACTGGTACACAGCGCTGCCCCCATGGTGTGGGTAAACCACAGACCATCAGTGTAAAAGCTGCCTTAGGCCCCTTTCATATGATCGGTCCAACCCAATCGGACCCTCCATTCACTATGGAGCGGCAGATGTAAACAGACTTTTGTCCCTTTACATCCGCCTACCTCCAATTTGATCTGCTAAAAAAAAAAAAAAACTGAAATGGATCAGTCCTCTTCCATCTGATTGGATCAGAGGGCCCATAGAGTACATTGGGCTGTGTCTGTGTCTGCTTTGCATATGCAGACTGGACACAGACCTGTCATCTGCCCGCTCTGCTCATTTTGGCCCGCGACTGGTTACCAAGTCGCTTAAGTGGCTCTCGGCTTCAAAAGGTTGGGCACCCCTGCTGTACTGAGAGAAATGTGGTTTAGCTACATCCCTGCCCTCTGCTTCTAATGGATTCTCTTTTTTTTCCATTTTGTGGAACCTATGAAAACCCGTCGGCTTTTTTTTTATTCATAAATGTCTCCCGCTGGGGAGATGTCTTTTCACTTCCTGTCTTGTAGAGCCAACAGGAAATGAGCGGAAATCTTTCTAATGGGAGGAAAATCCCCTCTAAGACAGTTGTCACAGAACAGAGTCCCCATTTGACGATGCCCCTTCAAATGTTTTTCCCCCTACTTTCAGTCCGCAGATAACGTTCACCAGTCTAATAGAGAGGGTGAATCTCCCTAACGGGAACACAGATAGCGATAAAAGCCTGACAGGGATGCTACCACTTTAGTCAAAACGAAAATAAAAGTTTTGGTTTTGGATATACTTTAAAGCAGAGTTACACCCAGAAATTGAACTTCCGCTGTCCGGATTCCTTCCCCCTCCAGTGTCGCATGTGGCACCTTTCAGGGGGGAGCAGATACATGTCTAATCCAGGTATTTCCTCCCACTTCTGACCAAAAATCGCGGCAAACTACGCCATGTTTGGCCCCTTCCCCGCTGGGAGATACACAGGTCCCAGAAGACAGCAGGGACCATTCAGAACGCGTAGCATGACTCGTGCACCAGGCTATGAAGCCGCAAGGGTTCACTTCCTGATTTCCTTACTTAAGATGCCGGCGCCTCCACCCAGAGCCGAGTGCTGGGTCGGCTTTGGGTGAGTACTTTGCAGGCTCCCTGGACAGGTAAGTGTCCTTATTTTAAAAGTCGGCATCTACAGCATTTAAAAAAAAAAATTCAGGCGGAACTTTTTAAAATAGAGATTTGTAGGATAACCACTAGGGTGCTTAGTGTCTTTTTTTAGAGGAAGTAAACCCTCTTAGCAGGGTGTCACCGCTGCACCTACCATCCCCTCCTCTCTCGGCCGCGGGCTGCCTGTCTGTGCGATCCCGTAGGTCACACAGGCACAGCTGAGCAGCAGAGTGAAGCCGCCTCCCCCTCCTCTGTTTATGTGTAAACAGTGGGGGCTACATTGTACAGGGGGTCTGCAATGAACGGGGCTACACTGAAGGGGGGTCTGTGTAACATGCAGGGGGGCCAGAGCTGCAGGGTGCTGTGTAATGTAAAGGTGCCCAGAGCTGCAGGGTGCTGTGTAATGTAAAGGGGTCCCGTGGTGCAGGGTGCTGTGTAATGTAAAGGGGTCCCGTGGTGCAGGGTGCTGTGTAATGTAAAGGGGTCCCGTGGTGCAGGGTGCTGTGTAATGTAAAGGGGTCCCGTGGTGCAGGGTGCTGTGTAATGTAAAGGGGTCCCGTGGTGCAGGGTGCTGTGTAATGTAAAGGGGTCCCGTGGTGCAGGGTGCTGTGTAATGTAAAGGGGTCCCATGGTGCTGTGTAATGTAAAGGGGTCCCATGGTGCAGGGTGCTGTGTAATGTAAAGGGGTCCCATGGTGCAGGGTGCTGTGTAATGTAAAGGGGTCCAGTGGTGCAGGGTGCTGTGAAATGTAAAGGGGTCCAGTGGTGCAGGGTTCTGTGTAATGTAAAGGGGTCCCGTGGTGCAGGGTGCTGTGTAATGTAAAGGGGTCCAGTGGTGCAGGGTGCTGTGTAATGTAAAGGGGTCCAGAGATGCAGGGTGCTGTGTAATGTAAAGGGGTCCCGTGGTGCAGGGTGCTGTGAAATGTAAAGGGGTCCAGAGGTGCAGGGTGCTGTGAAATGTAAAGGGGTCCCGTGGTGCAGGGTGCTGTGAAATGTAAAGGGGTCCAGTGGTGCAGGGTGCTGTGTAATGTAAAGGGGTCCAGTGGTGCAGGGTGCTGTGTAATGTAAAGGGGTCCAGAGATGCAGGGTGCTGTGTAATGTAAAGGGGTCCCGTGGTGCAGGGTGCTGTGAAATGTAAAGGGGTCCAGAGGTGCAGGGTGCTGTGAAATGTAAAGGGGTCCCGTGGTGCAGGGTGCTGTGAAATGTAAAGGGGTCCAGTGGTGCAGGGTGCTGTGTAATGTAAAGGGGTCCCGTGGTGCAGGGTGCTGTGAAATGTAAAGGGGTCCAGTGGTGCAGGGTGCTGTGTAATGTAAAGGGGTGCAGAGATGCAGGGTGCTGTATAATGTAAAGGGGCCCAGAGGTGCAGTTGTGGAGGGGTTACACAGTAGGGACGAAGATATATTGTGCAGGGGGCACAGTGGGGTGTTTTTACATTTTAATGTGGGGGGAGTGGGGGTGTCCTATATAGGATCCGCCCCGGGTGCCAAATGCTCTAGGTACGCCCCCGTCTGTAAGGGTTTACAACCACTTTAATAGCATTGGGAGATCTCAGCCACACAGGAAGCATGGTTTTTCTATTTAGGGCAAAATGACAGGTTCTCTTAAAGGAGCACCACCCCCACCCTCACATCCTGTCTCTTTGGTCCCCCAGTGCTCCGTCCTCCATGTGAACCAGGAGTCAAAACCCTGTGTGAGTTCTTCAGGGTTTAATTTCCTTTACATGAGTATTTGGGCCAAGCGATTGGCTGCTGAGGCCTGTGCACTGCATCCTGGGAGGAAAGAGGGGCTGTCATATGGATCAGCAATCGGCAGGGGGAGGTGGGCTGCTAAGGTGACTATAAGGCGGGAATTACGTCAATTGAGCTATGAGGGGTTAGTTTACTAAAAGCAAAGACTGTGAACTTCCTTAGTAAATGTAATGTGAAGCTTCATTTCTTTCTCGTACATCACGGGACACAGAGCGGCATATTCATTACTATATGGGTTATATGGAGTACCTTCAGGTGTGGACACTGGCAATCTCAAACAGGAAGTCCCCTCCCTATATAACCCCCTCCCCTAGAGGGAGTCCCTCAGTTTTTTCGCCAGTGTCTTAGGTGTTGGTCACGGAATAGCTTTGCTCCACATCCTTGGGATTAAGGGCGGGCTAACCGGATCTGTCCAAGGAGCCTCAGTGCCAAAGTGGACAGTACCCGGGCCCCAAGCCGTGGGGTTTTGCCTATAATGCTCCTCTTTGGAGGGCTGGACCCTGGGCCCAGGACTTGGAGTTTGTAAAAACCATAAGTTCCTGCTTGCCAGGGTGCTATATAGGTCCAGGACAGTGGGTACCTTCATAGGACCCCAGGGCCTGAAGGTCTACTACGCTACCCACGGAGATGGGAGAAGATTGGATCAGTTTGCTGGACAAACATCCTGCTGTATGGAGCAGGTAAGGGGGAGCCTGCGGGACTTGGTTCGACAGCAGGCTCTCCGGGGTAACCTAAAAGGGGGGATAGCCTAAGTATGCTCTGCATGGGCAACCTTGTTCACTATGTCTGAGAGAGACAGGATGACACCCTTTCTCCCCCATCACTAGGTTCCCCTGTCTAAAAATGTGTTGCTAGCTAAACCTGCTGTTTTCTTCCTAGGGCTAGTAAGGATCCCTAGGGGCCTTTGGAGAGTCCTTTAAAAAAAAAAAAGCATACGGGATCCCATCAGTTTTTGGGCATTAGTGATCTATTGTCCCCTAAACTGATTTTTTTGTACTCCTGCCCACTACAGTCTGTTGTGTGGGCGGAGTCCCTCGATTTTGTATTATGGCTTCCAAAGGTTCGGGGTCAAAGGGTACAAAAAAGACCAAAAAACAAAAGGGTTCCCTTTCTGATTCTGATATGCCGATACTTTCCCCGCAACTTATTAACATAAAAAGTGCCTTGGATGAGCCATTAAGGGGATCTGGTGCGGAGGCTGGCCCAGATCAGCCCAGCCCTGTGTTTATCACAGAGGAGATGCTAGCCGTATCCCTAGGGGGGCTAGAAGAGAGAATAGCAGCATTGATCGCTAGAGCTATTCCTGGTAAGAAACGGGTTAGATCCCCATCACCAAGAGGTGTATCCTCAGATGCTGAGATTCTCTCTCTGGAGGAATTGGAATCACAGGAGGATCAACTAGACCTGAACCAAGAGGGTTCAGGGATTGAGGGGTCTACCTCTGAGGAACCATTTTCAGACTCCCAGACAGAGAGACTGTGGGTACAGTCTTTGACGGACATGGTCCGCTCGGCATTTAGTTTACCATTGCCAGAGCCTCAGGTTCCTCCGGTATCCTCTCTGGGCTCTTTGAAAGCTCCGTTAAGCAACGCAGTTTTTCCAGTCCATCCTCATTTGGAGGAATTGACCTTTCGGGATTGGGTACGGCCGGACAGGATTTTTCTGCCACCGAAAAGATTTGCGGTCATTTACCCCATGGAGGGAAAATTCTCCAAGAGGTAGAGGCTCCCAGTAGTGGATGCAGCCATCTCATGTGTGAATAAATCACTAACTTGCCCGGTGGAAAACATACATATGTTTAAAGATCCGGTTGATAAAAGGTTAGAGACACTTTTAAAAGCATCCTTTGCTACGGCAGGAGCAGTGGTGCAGCCAGCGGTGGCTGCGATTGGTGTTTGTCAGGCGTTAAAAGACCAGACAAAGGAAATGTTAAAGGACATGCCTACCCAACAAGCAGAAGAGTTTTCTGACATTCCCAGAGCTCTGTGGTTTGCGGTAGATGCTATAAAGGATTCCATCCAGCAGGCCTCTCGTTTATCACTATTTTTGGTGCACATGAGAAGGCTCTTATGGTTGAAGAACTGGGCGGCGGAGCCCCCATGCAAAAAGCTTCTGGCAGGGTTTCCCTTCCATGGAGGACGACTCTTCGGAGAGGATCTGGATAAATATATTCAGACTATTTCAAGTGGCAAGAGTACCCCTTTTACCGGTCAAAAAGACATTCCGGGGTCCTACATTTAGAAGGCAGCTCTTTCCTGTCTCGGGGCCCTCAAATTCCAGGCAGTATCGACGGCCGCCTGCACGATCCAACGTTAACAGTAGATCGCAGGGACAGGCCCCTGGGGGTAAGAGGCCGTGGTATCGCAAGCCGTCAAAGACAGCCCCTAAGTCTGCCTTATGAAGGGGCGCCCCCACTCTCGCGGGTGGGGGGAAGGCTTCGTTTCTTCTCAGAAGTTTGGGAAGCCAAGATCCCCGACAAATGGGTCCGGGCATCTGTAACCACAGGCTACAGACTGGAGTTTCTAAGGTGTCCTCCGCCTCATTTTCAAGAATCAAGGCTACCAAAGGATCCAGCAAGGAAGGCCTCATTGCTGGCAGCTTTGGATCACCTGCTTTGCCAGGACGTAATAATAGAGGTGCCAGCCCAAGAGCAAGGGCTAGATTTCTATTCCAATCTCTTTGTCATACCAAAGCCCAACGGCGATGTCAGGCCAATCTTGGACCTAAAGAGGTTAAACGGTTACCTAAGGGTTCGTTCCTTCCGGATAGAATCCATCCGGTCAGCAGCCGCCGCGCTTCAGAGGGACGATTTTCTGGCCTCCATAGACGTAAAGGATGCTTACCTTCATGTACCAATCTTTCAGTCGCATCAAAGACTTTTACCCCCTTCGGGCTGGCCACGGCCCCCCGGGTATTCACGAAGATCCTAGCCCCAGTTCTGGCCAATTTAAGGATCCAAGGGGTCACAGTCCTAGCATACTTGGACGACCTTTTAATCATAGATCACTCACGACCGGGTCTGCAAAAGGCAGTAAACCTCACGGTTCGGTACCTCGAAGAATTCAGCAGGGTCCTAAAACCGGGGAAAGTCAGCGTTCCAGCCTACAAAGCAGTTGGAATACCTCGGCATGAGGTTAGACACAGAACAGCAAAGAGTGGTCCTGCCCCTGGTAAAGATCGAGGCTATCAAGGGATTGGTTCAGTTGGTTCTAAACAAGAAAAAACCAACTATTCGCCTGTGTATGCGATTACTAGGCAAGCTATTGGCCACGTTCGAGGCAGTACCATACGCTCAGATCCACACTCGCGTCCTACAGGCAGCCATTCTAGCAGCCTGGGGCAAGAGGGCACATGCCTTAGAGTCCCCTTTGACGCTATCATCAAGGGTCCGACAAAGCCTGGCCTGGTGGTTGAACCCCAGAATCTTCTAAAGGGAAAAATCCTTCAGCCCTGTTGTCTGGAAGGTAGTTACCACAGACGCCAGCCTGGCAGGCTGGGGGGGGGCGATCTTCGAGGGGTCCTCTCGCCAGGGAACTGGGGTGAAAGCAGAGAGGCAGCTCCCCATCAATATCTGGGAGATCAGAGCTGCTCGCCTAGCCCTTCTGGCATGGACCTCCAGATTAAAGGGGTTCCCGGTGAGAATCCAGTCAGACAATGCCACGGCGGTGGCATACATAAACCACCAAGGGGGAACCAGGAGTCAGGCCGCTCAAGAGCTTGATTTTTCAGTGGGCAGAGGTTCATGTACCCTGCATTTCGGCGATATTCATTCCCGGAGTAGACAACCTGCAGGCATACTTCTTAAAGTCGCCAGAGTCGGTTGCCAGGGGAGTGGTCTCGGCATCCCCAGGTCTTTCAGACAATCTGCCAGTGGTGGGGAATGCCGGACGTAGATATAATGGCATCCAGGTTCAACAAGAAACTAGACAGGTTCGTGTCTCGAGCGAAGGATCCTATGGCCTGCGGAACCGATGCGTTGGTTTGCTCTTGGCATCAATTCAAACTTCTATATGCATTCCCTCCGCTACAGTTACTTCCTCGCCTGTTGCGCAAGATCAGAGTGGAGCACAAGCCAGTCATTCTAGTAGCTCCGGCTTGGCCCCGGAGGACTTGGTACTCACTAGTCCTGAAGATGGCAGTGGGAGACCCTTGGACTCTTCCTCTACAACCAGACCTACTCTCACAAGGCCCGATCCTCCACCCTACATTACAGCGTCTAAATTTGACGGCCTGGAGGCTGAATCCCTGATTCTCAGGGGTAGAGGTCTGTCTAGGCAGGTAATTCCTACCCTGATTAGGGCTAGAAAGCCGGTCTCCAGGGTGATTTATTACAGGGTGTGGAGGAACTACGTAGGCTGGTGTGAATCCAAAAGATGGAATTCCCGTAAATATACTATTGACAGGGTGTTAAGTTTTCTCCAGCTAGGAGTGGATAAAGGCCTGGCACTAAGCACAATCAAGGGACAGATCTCAGCTCTGTCAGTGTGGTTTCAGAGGCCGCTGGCCACCCACTCGCTGGTAAAGACCTTCTTACAGGGGGTCTTGCGTATTAATCCTCCTGTCAAGTCACCACTTTGTCCATGGGACTTAAATCTTGTTCTGTCATCCCTACAGAAACAACCCTTTGAGCCGTTGGCTGAGGTACCTTGATTTTACTGACTAGAAAGTCGGTATTTCTGATCACCATAGTCTCGGCCAGGAGTGTATCGGAATTGGCAGCCTTATCTTGTAAGGAACCATATCTCATTTTGCATAAGGATAGGGCGGGGTTCCGTCCTCATCCTTCCTTTCTACCAAAGGGTATATCCAGTTTCCACCTGAACCAGGATGTGGTACTTCCATCCTTCTTCCAAAACCCACCTCTAGAAAGGAGGGGTTGCTGCATACTTTGGATATTGTCAGGGCCATAGAGGCCTATCTTAGAGCTACAGAGAAGGTTCGGAAAACAGATGTGGTGTTTGTTTTACCGGAAGGACCCAAGATGGGTCAGGCAGCTGCTTGATCCACCATCGCAAGATGGATTAAACAATTAATTGTTCGGGCCTGCGGTTTGAAGAGGTTGCCTCCTCCTTTGTCGGTAAAAGGGCCCATTCTACCAGGGCCATGGGCACCTCCTGGGCAGCACATCATCAGATCTCTATGGCTCGAATATGCAAGGCAGCAACGTAGTCGTCAGTCCACACGTTTACAAAATTTTATCAATTGGACGTAAGAAGGAATGCGGATACAGCCTTTGGGCAGTCAGTACTACAGGCCGCGATTCAAGCTCCTCAGGATCTGAGGGGGCTCCCTTGATTTGATTTGAGATTTACATTTCTCGTTTAAGTTGGATTTACTAGTATCTGAGTATACCTCTAAAATTAAATCCTTCTTTGGAAGATGTCTCCCTCCCCTCATTAAAGCATTGCTTTCGGACATCCCACATAGTAATGAATATGCCGCTCTGTGTCCCGTGATGTACGAGAAAGAAAAAGGGATTTTTAAATACAGCTTACCTGTAAAATCCTTTTCTTGGAGTACATCACGGGACACAGAGCTCCCACCCCTCTTTTGGGTGACCATTTTGGGAGGCATACTGCTTGCTACAAAACTGAGGGACTCCCTCTAGGGGAGGGGGTTATATAGGGAGGGGACTTCCTGTTTGAGATTGCCAGTGTCCACACCTGAAGGTACTCCATATAACCCATATAGTAATGAATATGCCGCTCTGTGTCCCGTGATGTACTCCAAGAAAAAGATTTTACAGGTAAGCTGTATTTAAAAATCCCTTTTTTGTAGAGAATACCCAATCAGAAGGGGGGAAAAAAAAGCATATTTGTACATGATTGGATGACAGAAATCAGCAGAGCCTCCCCACAATGACTTGGCTCTGGGGAGCGACTGCACTTGCGTAGTCTGTGCGCCTTTAGTAAATCCTAACTGACTTGCACCAGTTTGGAAAAGGTTCCTGCACTATTTTTTTGACGATTTCATGTACGACTTGCATTGACGTCTGTGCATGAAGTCGCACAGATGTCGGCATACCAGACATGAAATCGCGCTGAAGTAGCGTAATTTCAAAGCCGCATTCGGTGTGAACCAGGGGCTAAAACCTAGAAGCTGATTGGTTTCTTTGCAAAGCTGCACCAGATTCTGTGTACATCGGTTTTAGTAAATCATTGTTCTTGTAATGCTTTCTAGTATGTTATACATATGTTTAACCACTTCCATACCGGGCACTTATACACCCTCCCGCCCAGACCAATTTTTAGCTTTCAGTGCTGTTGAACTTTGAATGACAATTGCGCGGTCATGCTAAACTGTACCCAAACTAAACTTTTATCATGTACCCACAAATAGAGCTTTCTTTTGGTGGTATTTGATTTTATTTAGGATTTTTATTTTCTACAAAAAAATGACCGAAAATTTTGAAAAAAAAACTTTTTTTTTTTCTGTTATAAAACATTGTAAATAAGTATGTTTTCTCCTTCACTAATGGGCACTGATGGTACTGCACTGACTGACACTGATAAGGTGGCTCTGATGGGCACCAATGAGGTGGCACTGATGATGGGCACCAATATACGGCACTGATGGGCGACACAGATAAGCGACACGGATGTGCAGGGAAAGGTGGCACAGATGGGCACTGATAGGCGGCATAGATGGGCATAGATTGGCATGCATTAGTACAACAGTTGGTGCCCATCAGTGCCAAACAATGCCTGCCAATCAGTGATGCCCATTGTGGGCACTGATTGGTATCCATTGTGGCACTGATTGGTATCCATTGTGTCATCCCTGGTGGTCTAGGGTGGCATACCTTTTTTTTCTTAAATCCCTGGTTATCTAGTGGCATCCCTGGTGGTCCAGTGGGCATCCTCGGGGGGGGGGGCTGTGCTGATAATCGATCACAAACCCCCCCCCCCCTGTCAGAGAAGCAGCCGACCGGCTGTCCTCTACTCGTGTCCGACTGACACGAGTAAGGAAAAGCCGATTACTGGCTTTTCCTGTTTACATGGTGATCAGCCGTGATTAGACATGGCTGATCACGTGGTAAAGTGTCTCCGTGAGAGACACTTTACCTAGATCGGTGTTGCGGGGTGTCAGACTGACACCCTGCAACAACAATCGCCCCGGGGGCGCGCAGCGGCTCAATATCTTGACGACGTCATATGACGTCCAGTCAGGATCTAGCAACCACTTTGCCGCCGTTAATTTGTCATTGGCGGGTGGCAAGTGGTTAAAGGGGTAGTAAAGGTAAAAAAAAAATCCCTAAATAGCTTTCTTTACCTCAGTGCAGTCCTCCTTCACTTACCTCATCCTTCCATTTTGCTTTTAAATGTCCTTATTTCTTCTGAGAAATCCTCACTTCCTGTTCTTCTGTCTGTAACTCCACACAGTAATGCAAGGCTTTCTCCCTGGTGTGGAGAAAGCCTCTTGAGGGGGAGAGCAGGAGAGTCAGGATGCCCACTAACACACATTTCCTATCTGCAAAGTAGAGAGCATCGGGACACTCCTGCCCGCCCCCTCAAGAGGCTTTCTCCACAACAGGGAGGAAAGCCTTGCATTACTGTGTGGAATTACAAACAGAAGAACAGGAAGTGAGGATTTCTCAGAAGAAATAAGGACATTTAAAAGCAAAATGGAAGGATGAGGTAAGTAAAGGAAGCTATTTAGGGAATTTACAACCTTTAAACGCAGCATATTCCATGTTCACACAGCACGCACCGGTGCAACACATTGATAGTGGGTTCTCCTTGTGTGAGGCCTGTATTGAGCACATGGTGTGCATGAGGCCCTAAATAGGTGGTGAGTTTTTTCAAGAGCACCCGTCACTTTGCATAAATTAGGCATTTAAGACTTAGTGTGAAAGGGGTCTTGGATTCCTGTGTACTGAGTTTTTCAGGCGGTACAGCGCTAAACATAGCACCTGAGGGCTTTCACACTGAGGCGATACGCTGGTGGGAGAGAAAAAAATCTCCTGTCAGCAGCATCTTTGGAGCGGTGAGAGAAGCAGCGTGTATACAGTTCCTTCCCATTTAAAACAATGGGAAACCGTGGGAATACCAGCAGCAATGTGCCTCTCGAGAGGCGCATTGCAGGCGGTATTAACCCTTTTTCGACCGCTAGTGGGGGTTAATGCCACACCGCTAGCGGCCGAATCACTCGGCAATTTCAACAGTATAGTGCCGCTATACCGCCAACGCACCTCCACTGCCCCGTGTGAAAGGGGCCTTAAGAGGCCGATTTATGCTTTGATTTTAGTAACAAGTGCACTCATGTACACGGCCCCTTTATAGGTTTGAATAAATAAATGTTATAGATATGGAATTCAGTGATTAACAATCTAGTTAGATGTGCACTTTTTTCTGTGAAGATAAATTCAGGGATAGTATAAAAACAAATGTACATCCCCAGTACTTTTATGTCAGTTTGCTTTTTTTCTGCTGTAAATTGTGGCCAGAGAAGAGCCTGTAGGAAAAGACTGTACCACACGATAATGGATGTGTAGCTTAGGTGAATTGTCTTCATCTAAAGGACACCCAAAAGTTCACATCAAGGCTGCTCGGTGTGCCAAATTACAGACAAGAAATCACTATTACATGTGCCCAGACTTCAGGGCATCTATACCCAAGAACAATCCTTAAAGTGGATGTAAACCCTCCATACACCCAGTGAAGTGAACGTCCTCAGATGATACGCAGAGATGAACCAAATCTCTCTACATAAGTTTTACATGTATATCTGCTGTCTTCACATTTATATACGGTTTAGAAAGTTCAGATCCTGTAAGGATTTTTTTTCTGATCCTGTTTAACACAGAGTGTGATGTCTGGGCATACAGCCAAGATAGCTAAAATTGCTGATGGGAGGAAAGGCACACACCCCCCCATCTCATCATAGGCAGAGACTCCGAGGTGTTTTGTAACAGGGCCAGCTCCCTGCCAATCTATTTTAGCAACCTGCTTTTATCTGATGTGTCAGAGAATTTGTCAGGCTGATAACAGAGGAACAGGTCAGAAAATAGCTATGGGACTTGGCTCATTGAAGAGAGATAACAAAATACTGCAGATATGTGCCCAGCTCAAATTTAATGAATCGGGTTACATCCACTTTTTATGTGATAGCTGCATATTTTAAGGCTTATTTTTTTAACCATTTATTTTAGCTTGGTGATCCTTCCAGTAACACACTTCCTAGCCTAGGTGACAATATTCACTGTATTTATGGAGAAGCACCATTGTCACCAGGGCCATCTCTAATGTTGATTGGACCCTGGGCAAAAAAATTGCTCTCCACCTGCTCTGAGACATACAATAAATATCAGATAGACTTCAAATGAGTTTACTGTATCAGATCAGGCAGTGATTGCGATTGGTTTCCAGAGGTTACAGTATATCATTACCACTTACTGACTGGTTGCTAGAGGTTACAGCACACATTATTGCTCACTGATTAGTTGCTAGAGGTTACAGCACATGATTTCTTCTTGTTGAGTAGTTGCTAGAGATTCCTGTACAGTAAAACTGCTCATTGAATGGTTGCTAGAGGTTACAGCACATCATCTCTTCACTGCAGAGGGATATGATATACATATGATATACAGCTGGTAAGATGGCTCAGCAGGCTAATGCTCTGTTGCAGCAATCTGTGATCACCTGAGCCCTCAGGGTCACAGGTTCGATCCCGGCGGGGTCCACTCAGCCTTCAATCCTTCCGAGGTCGGTAAAATGAGTACCATTGATTTGGGTAATAGTGACTATGTTACTATATAAGCGCCTCGAGACCCGATGAGCTACAGCTTCGGCTGTGGCTTCAGAAGCTTGCCTGGCAAGAAGCTCGCCTGGCTTCATAGCTTGCCTGGCAAGTTAGGGTAAGACAGCGCTATATGAGACTTGCATTATTATTATTATATGAATGCCGCTGGACTCAGCTATTTACATATGAATGAAGGTTTACAAGTAAACACAGGGGGCATGGCGTAGCGTATCTTGTTTACGCTACGCCGCCGTAAATTAGCGAGGCAAATGCTGTATTCACCAAGCTAAGTTACGGCGGCGTAGCGTAAATGGGCCAGCATAAGCCCGGGTAATTCAAATGTGGATGAGGTGGGTGTGTTTTATTTAAATGAATCGTGACCCCGTGTTTTTTTAAGTTTTTTTTTTAACTGCGCATTCGCCGCCGTGGACATATCCCAGTACGCATGCTCCAAATTACACTGCTAAAACTCATTGGTTTCGACGTGAACGAAATTTATGTCCAGCCCCATTCACGGACGAGTTACGCAAACGACGTAAAATTTGAAAAATTTGACGTGGTCCCGACGTCCATACTTAACTTCCGTATTCATCCGATTCCCCATAGTGTGCGGGGACCGCCCTGTCTGCCGACAGCTTAGCGGGGATTACGGATGATCCCCGCTGAGCCGACGGACACACACGGAGCGGACACAAAAACGGTCCGCTCCGTGTGAAAGGACCCTTTGTCTTCCTGAATCTGGCCAAGGGTCTGTAGGCGAGTCATCTGTACACAACAATAGGGGAGAGCTGAGCTATCGGGACACAGCACAGGACTAAAACTTCAAGGGACCTTAAACTGGGATAGTTTGCAAGTATAAGGCAGCTGCTTTGGGCCCCACAACAATGACATGGCCCAGGGCGGCTGCCCCTTTTGCCCTGCCTTAACCAGTTAAGGACCGCCTACTGTACATTTACGTCAACAGAATGGCACGGCTGGGCACATCAACGTATATATACGTTGGTTCTAGTACCCAGCCGTGGGTCACGGGCGCGCGCCCGCGTTGCGCTCCCGTGACCCGGTCCGAAGCTTCGGGACCACGGGACTCGCGGACCCGATCGCCGCTGGAGTGCGGCGATCGGTCCCCGGAGCTGAAGAACGGGGAGAGCCGTGTGTAAACACGGCTTCACCATGCTTCACTGTGGCCGCAGCATCGATCACGTTATCCCTGTTATAGGGGGACGTGATCGATGACGTCACACCTACAGCCACACCCCCCTACAGTTGTAAACACACAGGGAACACACAAATCCTACAGCGCCCCCTTGTGGTTAACTCCCAAACTGCAACTGTCATTTTCACAGTAAACAATGCAATTTAAATGCATTTTTTGCTGTGAAAATGACAATTGTCCCAAAAATGTGTCAAAAGTGTCCGCCATAATGTTGCAGTCACGAAAAAAATCGCTGATCGCCGCCATTAGTAGTAAAAAAAAAAAATAATAAAAATGCAATAAAACTATCCCTTATTTTGTAAACGCTATACATTTTGCGAAAACCAACCGATAAACGCTTATTGCAATTTTTTTACCAAAAATAGGTAGAATAATACGTATCGGCCTAAACTGAGGAAAAAAAATGTTTATATATATTTTGGGGGGATATTTATTATAGCAAAAAGTAAAACCTTAGTTAGACTTACCGGTAACGGTATTTCTATGAGTCTTTCAGGACAGCACTTGGAGAGAGCGCAGCTCCACCCACTTCCCAGGAAACACTGCAGTCATTGCTTTAACTTCCGCCCACCTCCACCATGGCCTCAGTTGTACACGAGCACCTCCGGCCATACTGAAATGAGATAAGCAGAACATAGCAACCAAACATGTTAGTACAACACACACATATATATATATATATATATATATATATACACCAGAAGAGAGAAGGGTGGGTTATCGGTGCTGTCCTGAAAGACTCATAGAAATACCGTTACCGGTAAGTCTAACTAAGGTTTTCTCACTTCGTCTTTTAGGACAGCACTTGGAGATGATAACCGAGTACTTACTCTAGGGTGGGACCACCGCTTGCAGGACCTTCCTGCCAAAAGACTGCTCTGCCGCTGAGAGCAGATCCATCCTGTAGTGGCGAGTAAAAGTGGAAAAACTTGTCCACGTAGCTGCCTTGCAGATAAGCTCTGGCGAAGCTCCAGCCCGTTCTGCCCAGGAAGTTGCCACTGCCCTTGTAGAATGTGCCACCACCCCTGGGGGAGGTTCTATACCCCTAGCTTTATAGGCCTCATGGATAGCCATACGGAGCCATCTGGCTAGCGTACTTTTGGAAGCACCGTACCCCCTATGTGCACCCGAGAACAACACAAACAGAGAATTGGATTTCCTAAATTCCCTGGTGACTTCCAGGTAGTGCATAATGCACCTTCTGACATCTAAGGTATGAAACTCTTCTTCCCTCGAACCGGAAGGAGCCGGACAAAAGGTAGGTAACACTATTTCTTGTGTCCTATGGAAGGCCGACACCACCTTAGGAAGAAACCCAGGATCTGTCCTCAACACGACTCTATCTGGGAAGATGGTCAAGAAGGGTTCCACAATAGAAAGAGCCTGTAGCTCACTAATTCTAGCCGAGGTGACGGCTACTAGAAGGACCGCTTTCAGGGTCCAAAATTTTAAAGATGCTTCTAACAGTGGTTCGAAAGGTCTTTTTGTCTGACCCCCCAAAACCACAGATAAGTCCCATTTGGGAAAAAACTTAAAGGGGGAATGCCTAGCCCTGGCCAATGCCTTAAAAAATCTGATGACATAGGGATAACCGTCTCTCTAGAAATACTGATAGCGCAGCAACCTGCGCTTTAAGGGTGCTGGCTGTCAGACCCTTGTCCATCCCGTCCTGTAAAAACTCCAGGACCGAAAAATTATTCATGGGGGAACAATTTTTAGAACTGCACCAGGAATTTAAGACCCTCCAGGTCTTGAAATAAATCGCCCTGGTAACTTCCTTTCTGCTACTAAGTAGGGTATCCACTAGACGTTTAGATAAACCCTTCCTAAGATTAACTCTTCAGTAACCAGGCCGCCAGGTTGAGCCGATCCACGTTGGGATGGAACAGAGGACCCTGGTATAACAAGTCCTTTCTGACTGGAAGTAGCTGATGAGGTTCTATTGCCAGTTTCAGCAGGGTTGAAAACCAAGGCCTTTTGGTTGAGGATGAGAGTCGTCTTTTCTACCTGAAGTTTCCGCAGAACTAACGGAATCATTTGTACTGGGGGGAAAGCATAACACAAACGGAAGGGCCAATGCTGAACTAACGCATCTAGACCCTCCGCTTGATCCAGTCTGTTGAGGGAAAAGAAAGCCGGAACCTTGGCGTTGGCTTGGGACGCGAACAGGTCTATCTGAGGGGTTCCCCACCTGTCTGCTATTTCCTGGAACACCTCTGAATTTAGACTCCACTCGTATTCTAGAACCCTCCTCCTGCTTAGGAAGTCTGCCAGGTGGTTCAAACTGCCCTTTAGGTGTACTGCAGACAGAGATGCCAAGTTTGTCTCTGCCCAGTAAAGAATGTGTAGGGCCAGGTTCAGGAGAACCCTGCTCCTCGTGCCCCCCTGCCTTGAGACGTAAGCTACCGCTGTAGCATTTTCCGACAGTATCTGGACATGCTGACCCTGTATTGTCTCCTGGAAGGCCCAGAGCCCCAGGCAAACAGCTTTGAGTTCCCTCCAATTGGAGGATCTCTTGGACTCTTCCCTGGACCAGGACCCCTGGGCCAACTGGCCCCTGAGGTGAGCACCCCACCCCCAGGAGCTGGCATCCGTAGTTAGGACCATTGTAGCAGGGAAGGACCACACCAGACCCTGACTCAAATTTGCGTGAGCCCTCCACCACCAAAGTTTCCTTTTCACTGAAGCTGGAACCCTGATCTCCTTTTCTAGGGGTTCTCCATGCGTCCAATTCTGTAGAATCGCCTGCTGGAGACTCCTTGAATGCAGGCGGGCCCACTGAACCGCAGGAATGGAGGATGTGAGTAGTCCCAGGGTGGACATAGCTGTACGAACTGATACTGACAGATTCGTCTGCACTGCCTTCACTGCTGCTTGGACCTTGGTTATTTTCTCCTCTGGTAGAAATAACTTCTCCTGTATGGAGTCTATGGTGTACCCCAAAAAGACTATGACCTGAGAGGGGACTAGATTTGACTTCTCTCTGTTCATAATCCAACCTAGGCCCTCCAAATGGGCCTGAGTCCTCCACAAGTCTTTGAGAAGTTGATCTTCCGTCTTGGCGAACAACAGGAGGTCGTCCAAGTATGGAATTACCGAAACTCCTTCCAGCCTGAGAGGTGCCAAGGCCTCTGCCACCACCTTCGAAAAGATCCTCGGAGAGGAGGAAAGACCGAACGGCAGGGCCCTGAACGGAAAGTGTCTGATCTCGCTTCCTGTCCTGATCGCTAGACGCAGGAAACGCTGAGAAGAGGCTCTTATCGGGACGTGAAGATAAGCATCCCTTATGTCTATCGAAGCCAGAAAGCAACCCGCTGGAAGAAGCCTTCTGACCGAGTAGATGGTATCCATCCGGAACCTCTTGTACTTGATTGACCGATTCAAGAATTTTAAGTTCAGAATCAAACAAAATTTTCCTGACGGCTTTTTTACTAGAAACACATGGGAGTAGCAACCTGTCCCCTGCTCTTGTTGGGGTACCGGGGAGATCACCCTCTGCTGGAGAAATTCCTCTAACAGCGACATCATTGCCCTGGATTTCTTCTGATCCCTGGGCAGCTGAGTCACGTAGAAACGCGACGGTGGTTTCTCTGAGAACTCCAGCACATAGCCCTCTGAAATAACCTTGAGGATGTACGCACTGGAAGTAGTCTCTGCCCACTGTGGAAGGAACGACTGAAGTCGTCCTCCCACAGCCGGGCGACCGTCACTGGGGTTTAGCGGGCTGGCTAGGGGAGCGAAACACCCCGGGTCTCCCTCTACCCCTCTGAGGCCGCCAGGACCTTCCACCCTGACCTTTTTGCGTCTCTTTAGGATCTTGGGGCTGGAAAAAAGGACGAAAAATGTTCCTGGTCCGCGGTACTACCTTCTTTAAGGGAAAGGCTTTTTTTCCTATCCGCCGTCCTATCCAGAACAGCGTCCAGACCGGCGCCAAATACTAGATCTCCATCGAAGGGCAGGCCACATAACTTAGCTTCGAAGCCGTGTCCCCAGTCCAGGTTTTGACCCAGAGAGCCCTCCTGGCCGAATTCACTAGGGCCGAGGAACGGGCTGATATTCTCACTGACTCGGCTGAGGCATCCGCCATGTAGCCTACTGCCTTCAGAAGAATCGGGAAGGACTCTAGCAACTCTCTGCGTGAGGTCCCAGACTCAATGTGACCCTTCAGCTGTTCCAACCAATGCTCAAGGTTCCTGGCCACTACTGTGGATGCCATAGCCAGTTTGAGGTTGGCCAGGGAGGCATCCCAAGCCTTTTTTAAGAGCGCCTCTGCTCTTTTATCCATGGGGGTCCTTTAAGGTGCCCGTATCCTCAAAGGCCAAGTCCGTATTTCGGGATACCTTTGAGAACGCAGCATCCAGCTTAGGTTTCTTATTCCATACCTGCGCTGGATCCTCATCAAAAGGAAATCTCCTCTTAAGTGACCAGGAAAAGAAAGGAGCCCTCTCTGGGTCTTTCTGCTCCCTTTTAACCGCATCTGACAATACTCTATGTACTGGAAAGGTTGACTTTGTCTAAACCCTGGTACATCTTGTCATGCAGAGACAAATGCGTCTTATCCACCTTAATGTTTAAGGTGGAATGAATAGTTTTCAGCAAGTCGTCCACTTCCTCTAAGGACAACTTGTAACGTGAAGAAGAAGATTCTCCTGTATCTTCTTCTTCTGCCTCTGACCCTGAGACTATGCTGCTAGGTTCTTCCTCCTCAGACTCACTACCTGCCCCTCTATAATCCAAGGGTGTACTAGTGGAGGCCTTAGCTGCTGACCCCGACGCCGCCCCTCTGTCCAAATAGGAGCGGAACGACTGAAAGGTCTCTTCTAGCTCCTTCCGAAAGGAAGAGAGCATCTCCTTGGGTTGTTCGGAGGCTGCACTAGTAGAGGCTTCCCCTTTGACTATGTCCGCGATGCATGCCTTGCATAACGGCTTAGTCCAAGACCCTTTAAAGGGTTGTTTTGCAAGTAGCACACCGTTTCCTAGGAGGGGGCACTGCAATTTTTAGCTTTTCTTTAGCTTTCTGAAAAACACAAAAGACAACAACCCCATGTTTAACTTTTTGTGTCTCAGACCCAAACCACCACCACCACAAAACAGCCAGTGAACAAAAACACACCAGATCCCATCACCGCTGTACCAAAACAGACAACACTCTCCCAGAGACGTGACTAGGGTGAGTGAGGCAGGCTCCTCTCCCCAAAAGGGGCAGTAGGAGGGACATAACAAGGAACCAGGTAGACTTAAACCGCTGTTTTCCTACCTGGGCCGGGCTGGTGCATGTGGCAACTTTAAGTTGCTATAGGCTGAAGGGAGTCACATGTTTTATTTGGTATTTTGGGGTTTAGTATAAATGTTTTTGTGTTAGCACCATACCATAGCCATGACTAAGCACTGATCGAGTGCGAAACGCGTCGGCTGTCCTGTTTTCTGTGATTGCTGTGACTGTACATGTTTTTGGATTTACAATAAAGACAACTTTTTTCGTTTGAAAATCCTTGGAGTGCGGCCGTCCTTCCCTCTTTTCTTCATCATCATTGCTATTTGCATCGCCAGCACCTTGGTAATCTAATTATCCTTGATCGTCTACAGGTCTCACCTGAAGCGGTGATTTCTTTTCTTTTGTCTTTTTTGGATTTTGCATCTCATTATCACCAGCTCAGGAGTACCTGTTTGGAATTTCCTATTGATTATTTTGGATTACCAGTCTTCTTATGGATAACAACATGTCCTCGTCTACAGCCACAACCACAGATCCAGGTTTCAGCAGAACCCTAAAACCATCCACGGAAAATCCGTTCAGATTGGGCACCTACACCATCTCGGCACCAAGTCAGGATAGTGAAGTATCACTCCTAGCCATGTTTAGACAGCTTGAACAACACATGGCGAAGGAGATAAAACTTTACTGGGATACTCACTTTCTGTCCAACTACATCACTACTTCCCAAATACCTCGGGGTTTACGCATTAAGAAATTCCCTACAACAGAACTATGCAACGAGGTTTTGAAACAGGAATGGACAGACACGCTTAACAGTTGTTCATTTGGATTGATGGGTATCCTCATCAAATCCAATTTAGAACAAGTCAACAAAATACAAACGGAGATGTCTGCCATCCAAAAGGAACTAACGATGCTACAGACACATCCTGACTTTGCAGATCTGGACGCGAAACTAAACAGCAAATTGGATAAATTAGAGAAACATGTCATTGACACCAAAAAGGGGAAACAACTGAGAGATCGCACAGATTATGACACCAATAATGTGTATGTTTGGACACAGCTCCCCTATCAACCCAAACGGTCCCGGAAAAACAGAATAAAAAAGGTGAGCTTCTCTGACCCAGAGAATGAAACAGCCTATGACACTTATGCCACGTCGGGGTCAGAGTCATCTCCAGACCGGAACATCAGCACACCTGCATTATCCCCAGATGAGGGTCCACGATTTGGTGGATACCCCCGCGGACCCAAAGGAACAAAGAAAAGAAAACCTATCATAAAAAGACCAGACGGGGGGGCAGGAGAAACCAAAAGAAAACACACCCCATATGCTTTAAGGGGGGCAACGAGGAAGTAACTTCTAATGTCATCAATGTTTCCAAAAGAATTCTCACCACTGAGGAACTGAGACTTTTATCCAAGGGACTCAACTTTTGTCCAACCAAGCATTTCAACCTTTTTGGAACTATTTTAGACGTTAACAGATTTGCAAGGACACTCACTCTCAAGAAACATTTCTTCACCCCTTCAATCAACCCTGGTGATACACCTGAGGACAGCTCTGGGTCAGGTGAGTCAGTCACTTCTCCGCTGTTATTTAAAGATGTTTGCGGTGTTTTGGACCTTACAGATTTATTGCTTGAATCGGATCCCTGCCCTGTTGATCCTGTGGATGAGCCTATGGCCATAACATTTAAACTTAAATCCCAGTTTTACCCACTTGGATCTAGGGGTAGTGAACTAGACATGTTCCAGAGACTTGTTGAAGGAGAGTTGACCCACCTGGCCCGCAGCTGTCACAAGGTTAACCACCCGCCCAATTTGTCTTGCTTGGAACAACAAGCTTTAACATCGTTGAAATCAGACTTTGACATCACAATCAGAAATGCGGACAAAGGGGGGGCGGTAATTGTACTTGACTCATCCACATACAGGGATGAGGCTATTCGTCAACTATCTGATCAATTTACATACCAACGTTTAAAATCTGACCCCACGGCAGCATACACACATGCTATTGTTTCACTATTAGACAGAGGTGTATGCGCCGGGATCTTTTCAGATTCAGATAGTAAGCTTTTTGTTCCGTCCCACCCCATAATGCCAGTTTTTCACCACCTACCCAAAATCCACAAGGGCATGAATCCCCTCACGGGTAGACCCATTGTGGCCGGCATAGGCTCGCTTAACGAGCGACTTGGGGAATGGGTAGACAGTTTATTACAACCCCTTGTATGCGAACTCTCAGGATACCTGAGAGACACCAAACACCTACTATCCAAGCTCAACGGGTTTTCCTGGGAGACACACTTTAGATGGATGAGCTTTGATGTAGCCAGTCTCTATTCAAGCATTCCTCACCATCTAGGTCTGCAAGCAGATTCTCATTTTTTAAAAGAGTCTGGCAAGTACTCACTAGTTTTACAGGAGTTCATTGTCCTGGCTCTTGAGTACTTGCTTACCCATAACTTCTTCATGTTCGACGGGGTCTATTACCTCCAGAAATGCGGGGCCTCCATGGGAGCTAAGTTCTCACCATCCCTGGCCAATCTGTACATGGGATGGTGGGAAAGGTCCCGCATCTTTGGATGCGATAGCCCCCGCCGAGCCGATACCATCTTATATTGTCGCTACATCGACGATCTGCTTGTCATCACCTCTGATGCATCTGCAGACCTCGACCTATGGCTATACTTCTTGAATGACAACACTTTAAATCTGCGGTTCACCGGTATTTTACAACCTGTGACCATAGACTTTTTAGATGTTAAGCTCACAGGTAACAACGGTCTAGTATCTACAGGCTTATTCAGGAAAAGCACAGCGGGCAATGCTTTACTGCGAGCCGACTCATCCCACCCCCCACACACCATTAAAAGCATCCCCTTTGGACAGTTCCTCCGCCTCAAACGTCTTTGTACCTCATCCACAGATTTCTCTAGAGAAGTCAAGGAGATGGCTTCTAGATTCAGAGCTAGGGGTTACCCAGCTAAAGTGATCAATAACGCCATCCTCAAAGTGGACCGTATCCCCAGAGCTTCATTGCTAACTGATAAAAGCTCCAGGGTCAGAACACCCGGCTCCTTTCCAACGAGTCTGTCCCCATTTTCTCCACCGCATTTAGTGTGGAATTCTATAAGATCAGACACATCATCACCAAATACCTACCAGTTCTACTCAATGACGATACGTACCAATCCATTCTATCTAGAGGCATTAGAACAGTGAGCCGCAGAGCTCCCACATTGGGGGGGGGTCCTGTCACCCAGTCTATTTCAAACCAGACACAGCTCCCTAACTTGGTTACACTGCAAGGGTACCTATAGATGTGGCAAGAATGGCTGCAGGTATTGCCCCATTATTGGGACTGGACAAGTGGTGCATTCATGCTCCAACGGAAGGGACTTCAACATTAAACAATTTATTAATTGTAACACAAAGTACCTTGTATATGTCATCACTTGCAGTACCTGTAATGTCCAGTATGTCGGTAGGACCACGAGAAGATTAAGGGACAGACTCAGCGATCATTTATATGACATCGAAAAGGACCATGGGACCAACGTAGCTAGGCACTGGAATGTTATACACCATAAAAACATTTCCAGTTTATCCATACAGGGTATAGAAAGAATTACACGTTCAGCTAGAGGCGGTGATACATTCAGACTCCTGTGCAAACGGGAAGTATTTTGGATTTTTCACCTTAATTCTAGACTGCCTAGGGGACTCAACTTTGAATGGGATGTTTCCCATTTCTATGAGTGAAACCACTATTATATTTTTCCCATATATGTCATGCACTACTTCTAATGTTGTACTTATAGTTCATCTATTTGTTTATTCGTTTATTTTAAGGTGATCAATCAATGAATCTTTATGCATGTTATGCCCATACTATACCACTCAGGCATTACACCACATTGTACTATATTGTATTGTACTGTACCATTATAATACATGCATTTTTCAGACCACTTCTACCTTTTAACGAAATATCGGAAATTATTGTGCGATTTGTCTTGCACATTACATATGCTCCAAACGCACATACATATGCACACATTCCTTTACATTGTCCTCTGTGCCCTCTCTCATTATTTTCCATCTGTTTTCTTCACCTTCCCCTTTTTCTTCATTACATGTTGAAATTAAACACACAACACCAGTTGTGATTTATCCCTATATAATATCAGGGTTCTGCGCTCGTGGCTCCATTCGGGCTATGTTAGGCGAATATGTTTATACACGGGACCTTTTTAGATATGCCGACGTATATAATATTCCACTCTCCTGTTTAGTTCACAGGTTTCCCTTTTATACTAATTATCGGCATTCTCCCTTTCAGTCCGTGTTCGCCTAACTACAATTCCCCTCCCCCTTTCTTTCCTCCCCTCTTTCCCCATTCCTTTTCCCTCGTCTCCCTTCCCGTTTTCCAATTAGCCCGTGTGATGTCACTTTTGTATGGAGTCGGTGCGGTCTTTTCTCTTCAGTGAGACTGCCCGATGTTATGCACTGACTATGACATAAGAGTAAATACTAAAAATATTTTCTCATCTGTTTTTATATTGAATTTTTTATATATATACACATTATAACATATTACCATAACATTATTGTTACATTCCCCTTTTTTCCCCCCTTCTTGTTACCTTGCTATGTTTATACCCATATGCATTAACCACACACACTCATTGAGTGTGATTTTAAAGAGGATTTTCCTCCCCCCCCTCCCTTTTTTTCTGGGTCTTAAATCTATATGCGTTTTAAAATTACGTTCATTTTTACATGTAGATCCATTAAAACATGCCGATTGCACCCAAGTAGTCTCTGGTACATCCAGAATAACAGTTGCAGTCCAGCCGGACCTTTGAAAAGCGATACACTTGGACGACATAATAGATTGCTCTTCTATGGTTCATCAATATTGCTCATGCCGTCCACTCGCACACATTTGGGTCCTGGCCGTTATATATAAAGGTGCCCTGTAGTAGATCTATCACCTTTTTCATTTAAAAAAAAAAAAAAAAAAAAAGATACTTCTACACTTAGGACATCAATATATCTCTGCATACTTTTACCATACCCCAACAAGGCCTTTTATTATTATTTTTTTTCCTTTTTATTTTTTTCTTCGTGTTGTTTACCCATTCACTTGATCCTCATCCATTTCACGATCACATGAATATATGAATGAGACACATTTGTATTCATGAACACCTGTTCACTGACATGTGTTTTCACGTATACATAACATTACGTATACACTCGTTTCACAAGTTGACATTAATTCACAAACATGTTCACAATGTGGTCCATATGGGCACATATCCCGGCACAATATTTAATTTTTTTTTTTTGTTTTCGTGTGTGTTTTTTTTTATTTTTTTTTTTCTCTTGTTTTTGTGTTTAATTTTTTTTTCTTGTTTTTGTGTTTAAATTTTTTTTTCTCTTGTTTTTGTGTTTATAAATTTTTTTTTTCTTGTTTTTGTGTTTAATTTTTTTTTTTTGTGTTTATATTTTTTTTACAGCAATTTTTATTTTATTTTTTTGGTTTACGGGCCATATGACTGCTTTGGCATACTAAACACTATTTCGGCTATATATATATATATAAAAATATATAGACACTTAAAACCAGTCTATTTTATTTTTCACTATTTTTTACATGCACTCTCACATTCATATATATATATATATATATCCCTTCCCATTTTCATGCAATCCTCACATCCACACATACACAGGTTCTTTAAGGGTTACCTTCTTTATGTTAGTGTTGACTTTCAGCCTGCACACACTTGACACTCTGATTACACCCATTCAGGATGTCTATCACAACTAATTAACTTTAAGTTGCTATAGGCTGAAGGGAGTCACATGTTTTATTTGGTATTTTGGGGTTTAGTATAAATGTTTTTGTGTTAGCACCATACCATAGCCATGACTAAGCACTGATCGAGTGCGAAACGCGTCGGCTGTCCTGTTTTCTGTGATTGCTGTGACTGTACATGTTTTTGGATTTACAATAAAGGCAACTTTTTTCGTTTGAAAATCCTTGGAGTGCGGCCGTCCTTCCCTCTTTTCTTCATCATCATTGCATGTGGCTCCTGCTCCCGCCACCTCCGCTGCGTCTTCTGGCTCCATTCTCCCAGAACGCGGCGATCGTTTGTGTGCCTCCTTTTGAAACTCCCGGTTAACCCCACCGCTGTGGGAACCGGAAATTGCACCGCCGAGGTTGCCCCTCCCTTCTGCGTTCCAGCGGCTGGAACCGGAGGCCGCCACGCACCGCCGGAAGTCCTGCCTCCACCGGAAATGACGTCGCCCGCCCTCCGTACCGGGACATCGCAGCCCCAGGAGACCGGCATCTAACCGCTCCAAAACAGCCTGCAATGCCCAGCCTACTGGAGCGGAACCTCCGGCAGCCTTTACCCTCGCTGGGCTCGAAAAGAGTGGAGCACCGAAACATCCCCCACGCGTCAGGGGGGAGGTTGTGTCTGCCTCCCGAAAAAAACAACCGATCGCAGGTATGCTCTTCCATCCATCTCCCCCTGGAGAGAGTCCAGCATCCTCCTGGTTCCCTGCAGCGCTTCCACCATGGCCGGAGGAAACACTACAACTGAGGCCATGGTGGAGGTGGGCGGAAGTTAAAGCAATGACTGCAGTGTTTCCTGGGAAGTGGGTGGAGCTGCGCTCTCTCCAAGTGCTGTCCTGAAAGACGAAGTGAGAAAAAATATTGCATTTTTTTCAAAATTGTCACTCTATTTTTGTTTATAGCGCAAAAAAAAAAACCGCAGAGGTGATCAAATACCACCAAAAGAAAGCTCTATTTGTGGGGAAAAAAGGACTTAAATTTTGTTTGGAAGCCACGTCGCATAACCGCGCAATTGTCAGTTAAAACGACGCAGTGCCGAATCGCAAAATGGGGCAAGGTCCTTTACCTGCATTTTGGTCCAGGTCTTATGTGGTTAAAGAAGGCCCTGATTGTCACCCTGGGGCAGGAACTGCTAGGACCACACAACACCTCCAGCTGTGTTCTGCAGCTCACAGAAAGACCTGGAAAGATGTAACTGATAAACCTCAGCAAAGGCAAGGAGCTATTAATGTTTGTATAGCATATGAATACCATGGTCTGGTCCTCCAATTCACTACTTTGCCCATTCAGGTTTCCCCTTTATTTTTGATACAATGTATACAGTCGTGGAGGTACCCCACCTTTTATTTAGACTTGGTCTCAATGGTTTCTTTCATTGCCCAAAAATGTGCAGTAGTTTGAGATCCACCTTTTAAAATCATTTTTCTAAGGAGCACAGCTGCCAAGATTGAGAAGTGTAAAAATACCTGTGGATCCCGCCAAACAGATATACCATTGAAAAGGTGTTTTGTTCTAACAGACCAAATAAGAAAAGTTCATCGTTGGGGTTTACATTGAAAGGAACACTAAAGGTTTGTTTTCTATTAGATCAATTGATTGCTGTAAGCTAGAGCATTTAAATATCACTTACCTCGTTTTTCCTTTTGACCTCCAAAATACAGTAATCCAGGTTTGAAAATGCCATTTCCTGTCTCTCCTCTGGTTGCTTTCCATCAGCACCTGAGCTGTTTTGCATGGTGGAAAGCAGAATGTGCTCACCCCCTCCCTATGACTACAGGCCTGCTTGACGATGCTCTCTTATCCCTCACAGGCATTGAGGCTAAGTCTAATGGGAACTGTAGTTCCCATTAGGCCATGATGTAGCAAGAATGAATGCGCACCGCAAACCAGGAAGTCAGTGAGAATAATGATTCAGGAGTGAAGGAGATGAATATAACAGCTCGATTTCAACAGGTATCAAACTTGTTATAATGCAAAACATTACTTTTTACTTTATCAGCTACTGTCAGACTTTAATTTAAGAGGAAAATATTTTTGTCTTTACAACCCCTTTAAGGCGGCGAGTCGATATAGCAAATGACTAGAATAAAGAAAATCAGCCAATGCTTTAGTTTCCTCTTTATTAACCAGCATTTTAAAATCATCTTGCATAACATATAGAACAAGGCTCATGTATAAATAAATCGCTCATGAACACAGCTTATCCCCGATTTTTGCATAGATCATCTTCTAGTGATTTGTTTATGAAATTTCCCTGACTGCCAAAACCAAGGTCACAAAAAAAAAAAGTCCCTCCACCCACCTAATCCAGTTCTATTACACTACACAACGCAAGGCGACCATTCTGCAAAAGGGAACGCGGCGTTTCTGGCTTACAGAGAAGTGAGGCCTCTGCCGTGACTCACATCATTGGCTCACACATTCTACTTCTGTTGAAGGGAACCTGCCGACACCAATGAACTTTAGAGATCTGTTAGGTACTTAAACTACACCAAGGGGGTTATTTACTAAAGGCAAATCCACTTTCACCTACAAGTACACTTGGAATTGTAGTCGCTGTAGATCCGAGGGGGACATGCAAGGAAAATAAAAAAAACAGCATTTTATCTTGCACATGATTGGATAATAAAATCAGCAGAGCTTCCTCCGCAGATCTACCCCTCAGAAGTGCAGTTGCTGTAAATTTGAGGGGTAGATCTGAAATGAAAAAAAAGAGACCACCGCTCCAGGCAGATGCAATAAGCAATCAATGTCCTCCTCAAAGACCGTGGGTGCTGGCAAGCCGCACACCAAAATAAACCTAAAAAGGTAGCCTTTATTGGTGTAAAAAGGATAAAAAGCACTACAAAACACAGCACAGCAAGCAGTGAGGTAAAAAAGCTGACGCGTTTCACACAATCAGTGCTTAGTCATAGCTAGATCTGAAACAAGGGCAAGCTCTGCTGATTTTATTATCCAATCATGTGCAAGCTAAAATGCTGTTTTTTTTTCCTTCCATGTCCCCCTCGGATCTACAGCGACTGCACTTGTAGTGCACAGTTGATTTGAATTTGCCTTTTGTAAACAACCCCCCAACTGTTTTATGTTATGTGGCCACTTGCGATACAAGTCGCGCTTTGGCAGAGTTGCTTGTCAGTAACCGCAGCATGACAGACGGGTTAAAAAAGAAAAAAAATCTTCTCTAGATTGCATTTTTCTGTTGTAAAAAAAAAAAATATAGATTACTAATCTCCCATTTTGAAAAATGCTAGTTACTGGGCTACCCCACAGATCCACTCGCTTCAGTCATTCTTCCCCACTGAGGAGACAAGGATGTAGAGTAGAAGATTTGACTTCAGCCCGGCTCTCCTGATCTGCAAGCTTGTCAGTTTCTCAAAGTACTGAAGCCACAGACAGCCCAGCAACTAGCATTTTAAGAAGGAGCTCAGCAATGACAGCACGGGTTTTCTTAAAGAGATACTGTCACCTTTGCCATTTAGGGTTAAGGTGTGCCCTTTCCCATGAACTTTTTATACTCCCCTTACTGCTCCTTCCATTGCCTATAAAATACCTGGTGCTTCTGGTTAGGGAGGAGCATATGACAGGGTCTGCCAGCCAATCACTAGGCCTGAGCGCTGTCAGCGCTCCCCTATAACAGTGATGGCGATTCTTGGCACCCCAGATGTTTTGGAACTACATTTCCCATGATGCTCATGCATTCTGCAATGTACTTGAGCATCATGGGAACTGTAGTTCCAAAACATCTGGGGTGCCAAGGATTGCCATCACTGCCCTATAGCATCCGCCTCCAGCCGACTAGTGTTGGCTGTGATGGAGGAAATGTGGCAAGCGAGTCGGGGCCGATCCGCCCTATAGGCTCACTATGCAAGCTGCTTAGGGCCCCCCAAATTACTAGAGGCCCCGTCTGGTGAGAAGTCATTTTCAGCTCACTGGCTGCATGGGATAAGAGGTAAGAAGTCAGCGCCCCCCGCTTCTCACTTTAATGTCATATCCGACAGCAGAACACCCCTCTCAAATCTTTAATGTGTGCCTCCCCCCCGCCCCTCAACTTAAATGATGTGACATGTCATTTTGCTTAGGGCCCCAGCGTGGTCAGGATCGGCACTGGAGGGAGCACTGGCATGGTGAGCATATGGGGGTCAGGGCTTAGCGGACATTCACTTTGCCCTGAATTGCATAAGGTCTCTTTAAAGCTTCTAGGCCCCCTATGACAACAAGTTCTCTTTAAACTCCTATTGTAAGCAAAGCTAAAACAGATAACGCTGCAATGTTGTAAACATTCATCAGTGACAATAAAGGCATTTAGGTGGAAGGCAAATAAACAGAAGAGGTATCTGTGCATAAGTGACAGTAGTACAGTATTGCTCTTCCCATATAAAGGGTGATCATTCACCAAAGCGCCACTAGATGGTGCCAAACCTGAGAATGAATGGCTTTATCAATTGGATTATAGGGCACTTGTACTGAGAGAATATATAGATGACCTCTCCTTCTGAAAATGCTAATTGCCTGGATGTTGTGTTGATCAAGTGGCTTCAATATATTTCAAGTCACAGACCAAAGGATAAATATAGAGATTAGGAAAGTCTGAAAAAAAAAAAAAAGAGGTTTTGGTCAGGGACTCAAAGTATGGAAGAAAGAATGAGAGCCAGGCAACTAGCATTTTCTTAAGAAGAAGGTGGCCTACATGTTTCTCTTATTAGAGGCTGCTTGTAAGTCCTTTCTGCTAGGAGGATCTTCAGCTAGATCAGACAACATTTTTCTTAAAGGCACGCGGGTCAGATACATAACAGGAAGGTTCCTTGCAGTCGGCGTTCTAATTGGGTGTAATATACAGAGTTCTCTGGACGGCTGATCACATGACTGTGAATGTCATCCACTGAAAGAAAAGAAATACAGTTCAGTGGTTGTATTACCTAAAGATGACGTTTATTCTGCTCATGTATTAAACCTTACACTTTTCGAATTGCATTTAAAAATAAAACCTTTCTATTTGCATTACAATCTTATTTTAGGGCCGGTGACATCACCGCTATGTGGTTCTGAGATCTCTGTGCATCTATACAATGCAGGCAGATCATGGCTGGCGGGAGCGGCTGGCTCAGCTCTCAGTGTCTCACTGACAGGCTGAGCCGGGTGCTGGTCCAGGGCAGGCCCGTCGGAACCCAACAGGCAAACCAAGCAATTGCCTGGGACCCCGAGCTGGCCAGGGGCCCCAGCAGGGAGGGCCCTTGCCGCACCGCTGCTTCCTCCTGCAGTCCGGTCGGCCGTGTACCATAAGCGCGCGGTACAGGAGATTCAGGTTCCTGTTCCCGGCCGGACTGACAGGAAGTGCACACACTGAGTGTTCACTTCCTTTCAGTCCGCCCCAGGAACAGCAAACAATCTCCTGTACTACGCGGTAACATTTGACATTTGGGGGCCCCAAGCATACATGGGCGCAGGTTTGCGGCTTACCTATATCCTCCGCAGAGCCGCACACGCCGGCATAGGTTGGTGTCCGCACAGGGGCCCCAGCAGGGAGGGCCCTTGCCGCCTGCAGTCCGGTTGGCCGTGTACCATAACCGCGTAGTACAGGAGATTGTTTGCTGTTCCCGGGGCGGACTGAAAGGAAGTGAACACTCAGTGTGTGCACTTCCTGTCAGTCCGGCCGGGAACAGGAACCTGAATCTCCTGTACCGCGCGGTTATGGTACACGGCCGACCGGACTGCAGGAGGAAGCAGAGGTGCGGCAAGGGCCCTCCCTGCTGGGGCCCCTGTGCGGACACCAACATATGCCGGCGTGTGCGTGTGAGGCTCTGCGGAGGATATAGGTAAGCCGCCAACCTACCCCCATGTATGCTTGGGGCCCCCAAATTTCTTCAAACGGCCCTGGTCCAGGGTTGTGGGTGGATCCTGACCATATTGTCGCAATCTTCCCCAAGCCTGGACCAGGTCTGTGACGTCAACCCGCTGTCGGCTGAAAACAGGTCACATGAGTGCAGAACAAACCACACTCTTGTGATTCACAGAAGTACAAGCCAAACAAGCTTTGACTCTACTTCTTTAACCACTTCAGCCCCGAGCCTGTTTTTCATATTCGGTGCTTACGAGACTAAAACAGTTTTTTTTGCTAGAAAATTATTTAAAACCCCCAAACATTATATATATTTTTTTTCTAACACCCTAGAGAATAAAATGGCGGTCATTGCAATACTTTTTCTCACACCGTATTTGCGCAGCGGTCTTACAAGCGCACTTTTTTTGGAAAAAATTCACTTTCTTGAATTAAAAAATAAGACAACAATAAATTTGGCCCAATTTTTTTATATATTGTGAAAGATGATGTTACGCCGAGTAAAATGATACCCAACATGTCACTCTTAAAAATTGCGCCCGCTCGTGGCATGGCGTTAAACTTTTACCCTTAAAAATCTCGATAGGCGACGTTTAAAAAATTCTACAGGTTGCATTTTTTGAGATGCAGAGGAGGTCTAGGGCTAGAATTATTGCTCTCGCTCTAACGATCGCGGCGATACCTCACTTGTGTGGTTTGAACACCGTTTTCATATGCGGGCGCTACTCGCGTATGCGTTTGCTTCTGCGCGCGAGCTCGTCGGGACGGGGCACTTTAAAAAATTTTTTTTTGGTATTCGTTTTTATTTTTATTTATTTTATAATTTTAAACACTGAAAAAAAAAATAAAGTAAATAATAGTAAACAAATTAAATGTCTCTTTAAGACGCTGGGCGGAAATGACGTTTTGACGTCACTTCCGCCCAGCAGAGGGAGGGGAACGGCTGAGGGACATTTTTTCCCTCAGTCACATCCCCGGACAGACGACGAGCGGACCCGATCGCCTCCGCCGCTACCGACGGCTACGGTAAGCGGCGGAGGGCGCGGGAGAGCGGCGGGAGGGGGGGGGGGCACCCTCTCCCGCCGCCGGTAACGGCGATCTCGCGGTGAATCCGCCGCGATGACCGCCGTTATCGTTAACAGGACCGCCCCACGAAGAGATGGATATCTCGGTTGTGGCAGCAGCTGCTGCCGTTACAGAGATATCCATCTTCAAAAAAATGACGTCTTTGGACGTGGGGCCGGTCAGAAGTGGTTAAAGTGGTTCTAAAGGCAAAACATTTTTTACCTTAATGCATTCCTTACATTAGGGAAAAAATGTCCCAGTAATTGTATCACTCCCTCTCCCCTCTTCCCTCT
Source organism: Rana kukunoris (assembly GCA_029574335.1). Classification (NCBI taxonomy): domain Eukaryota; kingdom Metazoa; phylum Chordata; class Amphibia; order Anura; family Ranidae; genus Rana; species Rana kukunoris. Next base: position 501,238,421 of record CM056052.1, read on the forward strand.
TCCCCTATACTTGGGTCTTGTCTCGATCTAATGCTGTGCCCGTCTGCAGCATTGCTGGTCTCCGTTCCTCTCCTTACAGGACACAAAGACAGCAGCGGCAGCCATTGATTTCTGTCAACTAAAACCTGTGAGGAGGGAGGAGGGGGCGGGCCGAATAGCACTATGTGTGTCTATGGACACGCACACAGCAGGGGGACCCCAGAACAGGAGATTCGGGCAGCATTGCGTAATACGATTGCTCAGAGCAAGTAAGTATAACATGTTTATTATACAGTGCCTTGAAAAAGTATTCATATCCTTTGAAATGTTACAACCCTAAACATACAGCCAGAGCTAATATGGAATGGTTTAGATAAGTATTCCTCAACTCAAGTCCTCAAGGTGCCCCAACAGGTCATGTTTTCAGGATTTCCCTTAGATGAAAAAGCTGTAGTAATTATTAAGGCAGTGAAACTGATCAAATCACCTGTGCAAAATAATGGAAAGCCTGAAAACATGACCTGTTGAGACGCCTTGAGGACGGGAGTTGAGAAACACTGTTTAGATCAGTGGTCATCAACCCTACCCCTCAGGGCCCACTAACAGGCCAGGTTTTATGTATTACCTTGGGGAGATGCAGACTAGAATACTGCAATCACTGAGCAGCAAATGATATCACCTGTCATGTATTTCAGTTTTCTTGAAAACCTGGCCTGTTAGTGGGCCCTGAGGGGTAGGGTTGATGACCACTGGTCTAGATCATATTCATGTGTTAGAATGGCTCAGTCAAAGAAAATTGGTCTAAAAAGCATGCACTGGGGCTGACCATTCTTATCATTAGCGGTACAGCTAGGAGTGCAAAGATTGAAAACAGACTACAACAAGCCAATGTTTAATGGCACAACGGGTGTCTAATGCTTGTAGAAATTACACTGTATGTATAAAATGTGCATAGCCGTTCGTCCGTCAAAACTGCATGTAAATTTGTTCTGTGTAAATGGGGCAAAATGAAATGTTCTCAGGCTATATTATCTGCAATTCAAAACCCACATCATGGCCACTAGATGGCGCTGACTATCATAAAAAAAAAGTATGCTCCTTTGCTCCATCTAGTGGCCATAATAATTTCTACATTCACATATTTAAATTGCAGATACTATAGCCTGAGAATATTCGATTTTGGCGTTTGCACAGAATGAACTTATTTGCAGTTTTGATAGATGAACAGGTTTGTGCGATTTATTTATTTTTTATAAATACACCTCTTCATGTGGAAAAGGTTGTTGACTTCCAGTCCAGCTTATACTTACTTTATCAAAAGAGAGAGGCACCACTCCGCTTTTCTCTGTATCCATCTGCTTGAAAATTTCTGCAGATTGATAAACAAAATTAGTATGAAGGTCTAGGGAGGCTTGTGAGGCCATTTATCTACAAGACCACTAATAAAATTAGAAATGCCGTCTAGATTTTATCTTCCACCTCCTCCTATAATACAGTGTCTGCTCTCTAGGATCTACAAACACATCTTCTCCCCTGCGGTGGTGTTTGTTACACTCAAGATGGTCATACATGGGACAATCTTCATTCAATTGTAACCACTTTTGAGCCAGTGAGAACTGCAGATACGAGAAACTTAGCATGATCCCTCCCACGAGTTCAATCACCAGAATTCAATGGCTTGTGAAGTCAAAACTGGGCAATAAATTGACAACTTCAATACAGTTTAACCATTTCAGCCCCGGCAGAATTGACCCCCTTCCTGACCAGAGCACTTTTTGCGATTCGGCACTGCATCGCTTTAACTGACAATTGCGTAGTCATGCAACGTGATGCCAAAATTAAAATTGATGTCCTTTTTTTCCCACAAATAGAGTTTTCTTTTGGTGGTATTTGATCACCTCTGCGGTTTAAATTTTTTGCGCTATAAACAAAAATAAAACACAAATTTTGAAAAAAATATATATTTTTTACTTTTTGCTATAATAAAATATCCCCCAAAAATATATATATAAAAAAAAAAAAAATTTCTTTCTCAGTTTAGGCCGATATGTATTCTTCTACATATTTTTGGTAAAAAAATAAATAAAATAATTGCAATAAGTGTATATAGTTTGGTTTGCGCAAAAGTTATAGTGTCTACAAATAAGGGGATAGTTTTATGGCTTTTATATTATTTTATTTTTTTTATTAGTAATGGCGGCGATCAGCATTTTTTTATCGTGACTGTGACATTATGGCGGACACATCGGACACTTTTGACATGATTTTGGGACCATTGTCTTTTATACAGCGATCAAAAAATGTACCGATTACTATGTAAATGACACTGTCAGGGAAGAGGTTAAACACTAGGGGGCGATGAAGGGGTTAAGTGTGTCCTAGGGAGTGATTCTAACTGTGGGGGGGCTGGGCTACAAGTGACCCGACAGTGATCACTGCTCCTGATGACAGGGAGCAGAAGATCAGTGTCTTGTCACTAGGCAGAACAGGGAAATGCCTTGTTTGCATCTACCCGTTCCGCAGCTCCGTGACACGATCGCAGGACACCGGCGGACACACGGTCACGGAGCACGCGGCGCGCATGGCGGGAAATTCAAAGTGCAATAATATCTTCTAAAAGTGATTTGATTTTTCTACTACTTTCAATCAGGGCACAATTCCAACTCCCTAGAGTCAATGGAAACCCCAATTTTGTGTCCATGGACGGCAGAGCTTTCTGTGCTGACAACACGCTCCCAAGCACAGTGACCGAGTTGTCAAAGTAGTTTCTACAACTGATCAGGATCCAGCGGGACTAGCTCCTGATCATGTAAACACTATGACAGCCAATCACATTGGTTCACGTGATCACCAGGTCCTTCCCGACCCCCAAGCTTAAAGCAGAACTTCACCAATAACAGCTTGATAAAAAAACATGTTCTTTAGCAAGGAACATACATTCTACATTGATAACTATGCTACTAAAATTAGTGTGTGCTGCAAATGGGCTTCAGCAAAAATTGCGGCCTCCAGCAAGAAGAAACAGGAACAAGAAGAAACAGGAGCCCAGAGCTCCTGAGCAGCAATAAATCTGTAGGCTGTCAGCAGATCGGCCTCTAGTGGCTCTGACTTTTGACACAGTGCAAACAAAAGATAGCAACTGACACTGTGCAGAGCAGGGGGAGACCTGTGAAAAACTGTATTATAAAAAGTATAGGCACTGCAAAAGGGGTTGGCCTGAAGTGATCTAACATGACTTAAAGTGGTTGTAAACCTCAGTAATATGAACAAAACACCTTAACCCAGAGCACCAAGTGTAATTTCTGGCTGTTGCTTCGTACCTCTGCTATCAGCATGAATCACATCTGACAAGTTTTCATGACACCAAGAGAAAAAAAGGTGACAGTGGAGGGATCTGCAGCACAAAGCCTGTGATTAACAGCCTTAGCTCTTTTCCTCTGTGCTATGTGAAAGGGTGTGGGGGGTGTCTCTTTCTTCCAATTGACTCTCAGCGCTCCTCACTGATTGCAGGCCACCAATGGCAGGAGAAGGACTCCAGGACCCAGCATCCATCAGACCAACAATGGCAGGAGAAGGACTCTAGGATGCAGCATCTCCCCCAGCACTTGATATGGGTCTTTATAAAGGAAACTTGCCAATGATTAAAGTTCCTGATTGATCTTTAGAATGTTACCTTTGTTTCTAGTTTCTGACCTGGCTTGTTCCCTACCCGTCTCCCACCTGTCTCCAGTTCCTGACCCAGCTTGTCTAAGGGATTACCTCTGCCTGCTTCTTGTGTTTGACCTCGGCTTCCACCTGACTTTGTCTGCTCCACTTCCCATCTGGTTCCTGATCCAGGCTTGTGTTGACTATCCTACTGTTTCAATGATTCTACAGACCTATCACATCTTACAGGTGCCACCTGCCTGCAGGCTCCGTTTATCACATCAGCAGTGTTCCCAAGTCCATCAGCTAGCAACGCCGCAGGCGACCTGTGCTACTTTGTGCCTGACCCCTCCTGTCTCACTATTTCCATTGGTCTCAAGCACCCAGTATCTAATAACTGAGCTCTGCAGACTGTAACTTCAGCTGCCCAGCCCCTTTTTTCTGAAAGCTCAGACAAGCTTTATAAATTCTCCACTTTGGACAGCTGTAGAAAAGAGAGGGCTGCAGAAAAGAAACACAACAGTACACAAACAGCAAAAAATAAAAATATTTTTACTGTTCCCAAAGTTTGGGATATACATATACTAAAAAGTCCCACACTGCCCACTTTCACCTGTATAGTTTTATTACTGCTAGAAAGGTCATATACAATATGATCAGTTGTCTTAAACCCCAAGTGAACCCTCGTTATTTATTACCATATTGCAGTTGGCTACACATACAATAAGAAATATTGGGCTTTTTTTTTTTACAAATTTTAAATACCCTGTGCTGGCAGCACACAGAAGAGCCGAGCCACTGCTCTCATGCACAGCTCTCCAGTGGTCTGACACCCCCCCCCCCTACCCTTTCCACTGCTCCTATTCCCAGCATTGCCCAGGGAGTGATATCAGTGTTGATTAGAGCCATGTTGGGGGACATTGGACTACTGGAGATCTGCCCACCGCTTGTATGAGAGCAGAGGTCTGACTCTCCTGTGTGCTGCATAATGATAAACCAGGAAATGTTAATGTATTGCAGAGATGTACTGAGTAGGTTTTTGAATGTTTTTCCAGACATACACTTAAATTGTCTACTTACTGAACATAATTTCCAGGCGGATGAGACATCGTACAAAGTTATCAAAGTCAACGGTGAAATTTTCATCAGCAAAGCGAGCCACAAGCAGTTGGTGGATCTGAGAATTCAGCGTGAATCCTGGGAAGAAATGAAGAAGGTCAACACTGTGCTGGGATTGAGGGATTAAAGTGGAAGTCCATGCAAAAACTAAAATCCCTGCGTCTATAGACAGACACCACCGATCTAACACTAACCTCTCTATCCCTGTAAAAAAAATAAAAAAAATTGTATACATACCTTTTTTTAACCCAATCCGATCCAACCCGATCTCCAGTGGCTGTGAAATTAATGGGAAGTGACATCACCCATAGTAGACATGTGCAATTTGTTTCGAATTCGTTTTTTTAACAAATTTTCGGAAGTTAGGGAAGTTGGAAGTTGGGGAAGTTGGAAGTTGGGGAAGTTGGAAGTTGGGGAAGTTGGGTTTGGGGAAGTCGGAAGTTTGGGGAAGTCGGAAGTTTGGGGAAGTCGGAAGTTTGGGGAAGTCGGAAGTTTGGGGAAGTCGGAAGTTTGGGGAAGTCGGAAGTTTGATTATTTTGGATATAGCAGAGAACAATTAGAACTTGTAGCAGGACTTTATTCCCGATGGGAAGATCTCTCCTTACTGCCTGTCCTGAAAATGCAACAAGAAGTGAGAGAAAATCTCTTGGACAAGGGAGACATCATCCAATCAGGTAAGCTTCAACACTATCCAAAACCAGAATTTATTCAGTCTAGTATCTAGCAGAGTAGGGAGTGTGGGAGAGTTGGGTATACATGCCAGGCAGTGTTCTATACAGAAATGGCGCTAGCTTTCTGTGTATTGCATGTGGGTGGCTGGCCTATAGTATATTGGACCATAGTATATTGGAACCCAAATAACAAAATCTGCTATAGGTAATGCAATGCAAAGTTATTTTTCAATAATTTTAAATCTTCCGTTGTAAATTAAAATAACACAAGGTGCATCTGCCATGAAGGTCCTTGTTCAGGCACTTCCTGCCATAGGGTGACAACGCATTGTCACCGTCTCCTAACTGAACTCCTACATTGTCACCTTGTTACTCAGACGTCTGATGGAGACTGCAAAGGACGGCTTCAACACACATTATAATGGCATGGAACCAGTGTTATTACCATCAGGAACCCCAGCCTGAGAAATGCCACACAGCCTATGCTGAATTGCATGTAGATAGGAAGTGACTATAAAGAGGCTCCAGAAGATCAGCAGCATTGAGATACAACAAAGGATGAAAAAAAAGTGAACACATGGATTTTCTTTGTTTTTATAGGCAATTATTTTTGATACAGTGATGAATTCAATTTGGGCTTTTATCTAGTGTAGATCTAGTAAAAGCACAAATGAACAAGATGGGGTAGTATTTGCTCTTTACACAACTGATCATTGTCCTTCCAATATATGAAATTATAAGGAAGGTCCTGTTTGGACTTTAAACACACAGCGGTCCATCTAATCATAAGGCCCCCTCCTACATATTTACTGACCTGCTGCCTCAAGGGCTTTCCTCATCTCGGTGCTATTCATCGTCCCAGATCGATCCACATCAATGCTGCGATAAATTTTCTACAACCAAGGAAAGACACGTGATTACCTCTTCTCACCAGAAGATTATGCAGCCTATGCATTAGGATGAAAAAACATCTGACGATTAACACCCCCCCGCCCCCGTTTTATGACCTGAGCCCTGAAAAGTCCTGCGTCGCGAACGCACTCGATTTTTCCCTGGGCTTCTTGGAGCTTCATACCATTGGCTCGTGCTGCTGTCAATCAAATCCAATTTTGTGGGTGCCGGGAGGCGGGACCGAGTCAAACACTCAGCGGCTATGGACGCTGACTGTATGACACGGGAGCTCGCCCACAAGGTAGCCCCTTCGGGGGAGAGCTTCCCAGAGGGGGTCAGCTATTGTGGGGAGGAGCCGCGAACAGGACAATCGGGGCCACTCTGTGGAAAATTAACTGCACAGTGGAGGCAAGTATGGTATGTTTTTTATTTAAAAAAATAATAATAATTTACCTTTACAACCACTTTAATTTGATGAGTTTGGCTTTGCTTTAACGCCTTGCCCTTTATGTGCTTTATTATGACCCCGAGCATATTAACTTGCAGGAAAATTCTTTTAAAAGACCATTTACAGATGACAGTGGGGCTGATTACACGGCAGCATAATCTACAAGGCTGTTCTGGCTTTCTTATGGACTTCTGTGTAATTTGGGCACATTTTGCAGAGTCCATAAAGGCATTAATTCCCTGCAGCATAACTGGGCTTAAAATCCATGGGTAATACTGACCTGTTTTATCAACACCAGTGGCGGGGGACGCAAACAAACAAAAAAAGACCCTCATCAATTGCAGCCTCACTGTGCCTATCAATTTTCGCCACTGGGCCCATCAAACGCAGCCACTGTGCCATAAAATTGTCACCATTGTACCCATCAATTGTCGCCACTATGCCTTGCCATCAAACGCAGCGACTGTGCCATAAAATTGTCGCCAATGTGCCCATCAATTGTCGCCACTGTGCCCATCAATTGTCACAACTGTGCCATGCCATATGCAGAAACTGTGCCCATCAATTGTTGCCACTGTGCCCATCAATTGTCACCACTGTGCCATGCCAAACGTAGCCACTGTGACGTGCCTTTGTCGCCACTGTGCCCATCAATTGTCGCCACTGTGCCCATCAATTGTCGCCACTGTGCCCATCAATTGTCGCCACTGTGCCATGCCATCGTCGCCACTGTGCCATGCCATCGTCGCCACTGTGCCATGCCATTGTCGCCAGTTTGCCCCTAAAATGACGCCAGATTGACACCCCCCCCCCCCGCCTGGCACTTATCTTTCTCGGTTGGTCATCCTCCTTCACAATCCCTTGAAGTAGTCCCACCCTTGATGTCGCTTCAGCCAATCTGGTTACCGGCAACCAGAACTGGTAAACCTGATTGGCTGAGACGCCTGTCAGTGTTAACCAGGGAACGCACACCCCGTGGTTAACTATTCGGAAGCCAATTACAGGATTCAGGGTGTAATCGGAAAGCCTATCAGAGCTGCTGGCTCTGATAGACACTTTCAAAGCCAACCAGCTGCCGTTATTCAGATGGACGGCGCTCACCAGGGGGCTGACCATCTGAATAGTGGGCGGCAGCGACAATACATAGATTCATGCAATGCATGAATCTGTATATTGTATTCAGTGGTGGCGCAGGAGAGAGTAGGGGCAGGGATTTTCCTGCGCCCTCTATGGACGCACCGCCACTGATCAACACTAAATGTGCCCTGTGTGCAGGATATCAATGCAATGGGTACAGATCAATAGAAAGTGACAGAGTTTAATTTTCTCAAATGTTTTCCATACGCAGAACTCGACAAAATAACTTGTATATTCGACTTACCTGGTATTTCTGTATTTTGGACCAGAGGATGTTAAATTCTTTTAAACCCAGTTTTCCTGACCCATCAGACTGTATTATTGTAATAAGTTAAAGAAAGCTATAGAAACAAAGAAAATCTCATCGACATATTATTTACCCTAAAGAACTGCTATTGGTTCAACAATCTCCCGTGTTCTTGATAATCTTCTATGGCAGGGGTGTCAAACTCAATTTCATTGTGGGCCGCATCAGCATTATGATTGCCCTCAAAAGGGCCGGTTGCATCTGTAAGATTAGATGTCCAGCGCATCCCCTCCCCTTACATTTGATGTCGAGAGCCACCCCACCATCAGAAGTTGATTCCTCCACGCTCCCTTTCCTTATGCTGCTGCTGGAACGAAGCTGGATGCATTGCGTGAAAGCAGAAAGTAGGGGTCTGGAGGAGGAGAGGTACGAGGGCCACATGAAATGGCCTGGAGGGCCAGATTCGTCCCGCGGGCCTTGTGTTTGACACCTGTGTTCTATGGGATCACAGTCTAAGGCCTCGTACACACGATCAAATCTGTCTGCTGGAAACGGTCTGCTGCATGCTTTGAAATCTGTCGGCTGGGAACCCGTCCGCCCGACATGTCTGCTGGTTAGTACGCTAACCAGCAGACATGTCTTCTCGCACACGTGCCGAATGGTTTCGACGCATGCGCGGAAGTGTTTTACTTCCTGGTGCGGTGACGTGGCGAAAATGGAAAGCACGCCACACTTTTCACACATTTGTAAAATAAAATTGAAAACCTATTTATTATTTTCCTCTCGTCGGGACTCGGGAGGCCTGTCTGCAATGCACAGTCCTGCTCTGGTCTTTGGCAGTCGTCACAGACGGTGCACACAGTCTCGCTTGCTTGCTGGGAGCGGAAGAAGGCGGAGCTCTGTGAAAACCGAAAGTTGGTTCACAAGGGTAAACATCCTGGCCTCGCATTTTCATCCCATTTTCGTGCATTAAACGAAAACAGATCTGATTTTCATCATAGTTTGTCAGTGGATGAAAATGAGCTGTACTTTTAGTTTTGTTACTGTAAAAATGCAGCCAACGAAAACTTTGACAAAAACTTTTTCGTTGATGAAATTAACACAGATATAAACACAAACACGGGAGAGCGCACATTTGCCCTAGTGTACCATAGTTTATTAAATTAAATGAAAACACACCACATCCAATGCACTTACAAGGATGAAGCATAGTTGGGCACATCAAAGATGTTCCTGACCACCTCTCCTGGATTGCAACCGTCATCAGCACAAGGATTCCCTGAAGCTCCCAACAGTCTAATGTCCCTTAATGGAGCTGCCGAAGCTCAACGGCGTTCGCAGGGACCTACTGTGCGTGCTACTGGTCCAGTCGACTCCTCGCACAGATGAAACGGGACTCTGACAAGCAGAAAGGGGAAGAGGAACACGTCATTGGGATGCCATGATGACACGTTTCGGAGGTCTGGCCTTCTTTTTTTAATTCAATAATTCAAGGGTGGATGTGCGCTCTCTGGGGTGTTTGTGTTGATATAGTTGTGTCTTTTCAACCCAACTATGTGTAGCACTACCCCAGAAGGAGCTGCTGGTTTGTTTTGGGTGGCACGTAACCTTTGTGTCTCTGCTGTCTAGGGTACCACCATCAATTTTGGGGCCCCTTACACAGCCCCCTGGAGCAGAGAACCGGGGGGGGGCTGCTGTCGCGAATTTACAAAAAGAAGAAATAAAGAAAAATATATATAAAAAAGGGGGGTAGCCATCCGGGGCCCTGGGGACCTCTGTGCCCTTTAATAAAAAGAAAAAAAAGAGAGAGAAAAAAAAAAAAAATATATATATATATATATATATATATATATATATATATATATATATATATATATATATATATATATATATATATTATAAAAGGGTGGTTGTCAACTGGGGCCCCGGGGACCTTATTTTTTTTATATAAAAGGAAATTACAAAAAAAGGGGGCTTTCCATTCGGGACCTCTGGGCCCTTTAATAAAAAGAAACCTCTGGGCCCTTTAAAAAAAAGAAAGAAATAAAAAAATATATATATAAAAAAGAAATAAACATTTATATAAAAAAAAAACAAGGGGGTTGCCTTCCAGGGCCCTGGGGACCTCTGGGCCCTTTAATAAAAAATAAAAATATAAAAAAAATATATAAACAAAAATAAAAAATACAATTATAATACATACATAAATACATCTATATATTAAAAAAAAAGAAATAAAATAATATAAAAAAGTAAATAAAAATTATAAAAAATGAGGATTGTCATCCGGGGGCCCTGGGGACCTCTGGGCCCTTTAATAATTTATATATATATATATATATATATATATATATATATATATATATATATATATATATATATATATATATATATATATATATATATATATATATATATAATATAAATATAGAAATAAAAAAATATAGAAAAAATATATTTATTTTTATAAAAAAAGGGGGGTTGTCATCTGGGGCCCTGGTGGCCTCCGGGCCCCTGGGGACCTCCGGACCTCTAAAAAAACTTAAAATAAAAAAAATTGGCCCTTTAATAAAAAATAAAATAAAAATATATTAAAAAAAATATATATTTTTTATAAAAAAAAAAAATATAAAAAAAAAAAGGGCTTGCTATCTGGGGCCCTTGGCGGCCTCCGGGCCCCTGGGGACCTTCGGACCCCTAACAGGTGTAATGCCTGTACCCCCCTGATGGCGGCCCAGGTACTGGATGAGAGCTGCAGTAAAGTCAATGTCCACACAACAGATGTCTTTTCTGTGCTTTTATTACCCAACGGAGTAAAATAGTAAAAAAATTGTGGAAGGTGAAGGGGTAGCAAAATGGAAGATTTTAAATTCAGGTGTAACTGGATATGGAAACAGTCCTGCTTCCAACGACAACTCTACTTCACCACTCCAGCCAGAGTCGGTATTAGTGCACTCGGACAGGCCCCTCTCACTTGCCAGGCAGCCAGAGTGTCACTCGGAACTCTAGGATTAAGTCTCCACCACAGACCTTCCTGAACATTGGAGACAATTGCGGTCCAAATTCCTTCTTGACTGGATTCAGCACCCGGATCTCCTTCAAATAACAACTGATTAGCAACTGATAGGCAACCAGCATCCAGCCTCTCAGAACCAAAGTGTCCTCCGATGAATAGACAGGCCTCTCCTGAAACACCAGCCTCGTGCTCGCTATCCCCTCGACAGGTTCCTCATCAGTCAGCTTCCTCCAATTGGACGGACAGCCCAGGACCATTTGTCAAATTAGGGACCCAGTCAACCCACTGTGTCCACAAGCTAGGTGAATGTGCTCAGAACCAACGTGGTCCCGGAGCCAGGAACACTGCAACAAACACACGCACACACCCTGGCCAGGAGGGACACACACGTTGGTGTTGGGGTGACTGCCCAGCTCAAGGGTGGGAACACAGCGACCCCGAACCAATGGTGTCTGCCCCTTGGTGTCGGCCTGGGGTGGGACTCACTCTCCAGACAACGACAGTATGCACAAACAGTATAGCCAAAGCTGGAGCAGAGGCCCTAAATTTAACCAAAATTAACAGGTTCAGGACCAACTACCTCTCTGAACCCCCTCTAAATTTACAGTAGCACCGGCTCTGAAAATAGCCAGGCGCTACATATGTAAATCAAATTCAATTTTGCACACCCGTTTGGGATGCCCATTGTCATGTTTGTTCACTCACTATTTTATTTAAACTGCTAGGCATCTTAGAGTAGGGTGACCAGACATCCCCGGTTTCCGGGGACAGTCCCCGGGTTGAGGACACTGTCCCTGGACCAAAGTCTGTCCCCGGTTTTGTGACCGGGTTGGATTTGAACAGGGGCTGGGCCAATTTCAAAGACAGTTAGTACAAAATAATAATAAAATAAAAAAATTACACACCCCTGCTCTGCCGCTTCTACCAGCTTAGGGGGGGTGTATTTCTTTACATTATCTGTGCCCTTTTATGAGGATCATGTGCTGGTCAGATCGGAGGGAATATTTCTTCAGTTCTGTGCGCATGCCCATCCAGCTCCGCTCGCATTTTCTTCTGCCTTGGCTCAAGTGCCAGCCAGCCGCCTGCCCATCTTCTTCCCTTCCCTGGCGAAATGATCGTCCTCTGCTCCCCACCCAGTAGTAGCCGGGGCCCGAAGAGTAAGGCCTCGTACACACGAGCAGACAGATTTGTTCAAATCTGTCTGTCCGACAGATTTGAACAAATCTGTCTGCTGGGATTTTGGTTTGCTCGCGTGTACACACGAGCAAACCAAAATCCCCGCCAGCAGACGGCGCGCTGACGTGTCGGTGACGCCGCCACGTCACCGCACCAGGAAGTAAAACACTTCCGCGCATGCGCCGAATCCATTCGGCGGCGGTGCGGGACGACATGTCTGCTGGTAAGTGTACTAACCAGCAGACATGTCGGGCGGACGGATTCCCACCCGATAGATTTCAAAGCATGCTTTGAAATCTGTCGGGTGGCCAAATCCGTCGGCTCGGCCGTACACACGATCAAATCTGTCTGCTGAAACGGTCCAGCAGACCGCTTCCAGCGGACAGATTTGATCGTGTGTACGAGGCCTAAGACTTGACAGGCCGTGAGACGGGTGACGGCGATGGGCAGAGAGTCACTGATTGCCACCATTACTAGTAAGAAAAAAAATATATCCCCGGATTTCATTTTAAAAATCTGGTCACCTTATCTTAGAGGGTAGGTCGCCTCCCCATCCCCCAAAACCTCATACAATAGTCATTTATCTTTCTCCAGTTTAGAGCAAAGTGGTCATGCGCCTTCTCCTGGATTCTCCACAGGGATAGGAATGGAGGTGACCTGATAATGGGGATAATAAAAACAAGAGGGGGACTAAACCTATCAAACTTGTATTACTGTTTTGGGTAGACGCCGGATCCTATAAATCAGAAGAGCCTATATAGGAATCTTGCCCTAGAATATAAAATAAACTGCATTGTAATTTAAAACTGAGTCCTGTAAGAAAACAGTATACAAGAAAAAGAAAGGATACGTCCAGGAGATCCACGATGGTCTTACATGTCTCCAAACTGAATCCATCAGACTTGATGTCGGTCTCTAAAATAGGAGTTAAAAAAAGATTGCAATTACTTATCACCTCATTTTACTGAAGTCACATGTGACATTTGTAGGTTAATTTGCTTTACATTTTGATTTGCTTGTCGTAACACGATGCAGTAGAGCAGGGATATGCACCTCCAGCTGTTGCCAAACTACAAGTCCCATGAGGCATAGCGAGACTCTAACAGCATCAAGCATGACACCCAGAGGCAGAGGCATGATGGGACTTGTAGTTTGGCAACAGCTGGAGGTCCGCTAATTGCATATCCCTGCAGTAGAGCATAAATGTCACGACCCTTCCTACCCCTGTTCAGTTTTAAAGCGCACCTGTGCTCGGACAATGAATGTTCTGCATATTCTTAACCAGCAGTTAAAAAAGCTTTAAAACAAGCCTTCATTATTCTCTGCGGCTACTTGTGGTGTGAAGTTATTCATCCCAAAAGACCACAACTCTAAGGCTAGGTTCACACTGTAGCATGTGGTGCAGCTCACATTTGAATGGGCCACTGTACCTGCGTTTCTTGCATGACCCTTTTTAAAAAAAGCCGTTGCATGCATGCAGTCTGGGAACGGTGTGGGAACGTGTCTGAATTTTTTACATTTCCACACCCCCAATATTGTGAACCTAAGCGTTAAAGCCGAGCTCCACCCAAAACGGGAAAGCCCCGCTTGTCTGCCTCCTCCCCCCTCCACTGCCACATTTGGCCCCTTTTGGTGGGGCTGGGGGGCAGGTTTACCTGGTTTGGCAGGTACCCCCCACTTCCGTCTCACTTCGCTGTGGCAAAGTGAGCCCCCCCGCCTTCCCCCTTACAGACATGCTGTTCGAAGAGCACAGTGCGATTCATGCATGCACAGAAGGAAACCAGCTGTGGAGACAAGAGGCTTCACTGCCGGTTTCCCATAGCCGAGATGGCGGAACCAGCACCCGAGAGCCGATTCAAGGAGGACACCGCTGGATGCCTGGACATGCAAGTGCAGTATTTTTGGATGTTGAATAAAAAGGGAGAAGAGATGCAATTTAAGTACTGCGATCGGGTTGCCATTGGAAGTGACAGGGATCGCAAGGGTGTCTCGCCATTTGCTGTGATCTGGGATTGCAGTTAGAATCGCGGTGATTCCGCTCACGATCTGGGACACCTAGATGTGAACAGAGCATCACTGACTGTCCTGTATCTACAGAGACGAAACCTCGTCACCCTAGGCTCAAACATTGAGACTTATTTTCAGTACACAGAACATTGTAAGGGACAGAAGTGGTCTGTGCTTGGAGAAGATGTACTTGGCCTACAAAAAAAAGGAAACAAATGTAGCCACCACACCTAAACACTGGTAGACTGCATTAGTTAAATGTTTCTTCTTAGGTTTGGATATACTTTCACAAACATGGATGTGAATTGCAAGAACTATCTTAGAAGCAGCACAGTGCCCCTGGACTCCCTATCTGCTCCTAAAAGCCCTCAGCCAATTGTTAAATAGAACCAGTTAGGCAGTGGCAGCTGGTGGGTTATACTTTTGGGGGGGCGGCACCCCCCTAACACTTACCTGATCTAGGTGGCAGGCTGTGGTGTCCTGCAGCACGGTCCGCCCGCCGTGCTGGCTGCGGCTCCAGTGTCCGCTCCTCCAGCAGCTTACTCCACAGTGTGTCTCCTCTTCTGCCTAAGTGCTAGGCATCCAATAGGATCTCCTGACGCTTTGGCCAATCGGGAAACAGGTCTCACGACTTGCCTCCGATTGGCGGGAGTAACGTTAGTGTGAAAATAGCGAAAATGTATTTGCTATCATTAGACAACTGAGTGGGCTCACTGCGCCCCGAGCCCACCTTTTTTTGCCTCTGGCTCTAATCACATGCTTCAAAAAAACACCCCCCCCCCCCCCCCATTGGAATCCTTAGTCCAGTGCCCTGAAATGTAGATAAGGGGGCCGCAACTGCAGTCAGGAATGGGCTTTTGTAAGAATTGAAGAACTCTACACTTAGGTAGGTATAATAGTGCAACCTTACCTCTCAGGGATAGCAATGTGTGCTGTCATTTTCTTGTATTTGCTCAATGCCAGAGCAGAAATGTCGGCCTCAGCTGTGTCAAGCTGTAAGGCCTCCATGGATGGGGACTTCACTCCTGCCTCAGCTCAGGACTTAGGCCAAGTACACACGATCAGTCCATCCGATGAGAAGGGTCCAAAAGGACCGTTTTCATCGGTTAACCGATGAAGCCAACTGATGGTCCCTCGCGCCCACACACCGTCGGTTAAAAAAACGATCAAATCAGAAAGCGGAGACGTAAAACACAACAATATACTGAAAAAAACGAAGTTTAATGCTTCCAATCATGCGCCGACTTGATTCTGAGCATGCGAGGCTTTTTAACCAATGCTTTTGCATACTAACGAACGTTGTTTACCCATCGGTCAGGCGTCCATCGGTTAAATTTTAAAGCAAGTTCTCTTTTTTTTGACCGAAGGATAACTGACCGATGGGGCTCACACACGATCAGTTTGGACCGATGAAACAGACCTTCAGTCCATTTTCAACGGTTTTGACTGATCGTGTGTACGAGGCCTTAGAAATGTCATGCTCTGTGGGATAATCTGTCCATTTAAAAGCCTTTAGACCTGGTTCACACCTATTTGGGTTGCAGTTTGCTTATTCCAGGTGCGTTTTCAGTTTTTCAATACACATTTTTGATCCATTGAAGTATATGGAACCAAAAAGCAAAACGAAGTACCAGGCCGTTTCCATAAAATGCACAGATGAGAACTACATCCATTAAAAACCATGTTAAAGGGACTGTAGTGTGTGTCTGCAAAACTGAAAACGCACTAAAAGTGCATAGGTGTGAACCAGGCCTTAGTGTAATTCAGACAGAATCAGTTCTGAGATCAACTAGAAGATAAGGACAGGCTTATAGACACTTGTGCTCTGATATGGAGAGAATACAAGTAAATAAAAAAGAAATGTTTGCATAATTATACCAAACCTTGAATTTTACAGATGCCCATTTCTGAATGCTTCTCTATAAGAATAAAGCTCATTATGTATGTAACACATAGGTACAGAATTTTTTTTGTAGTAAATTGTTACTAAAAAATCCCCTTTCCATTTCAGTCTTCAGACAGTTATGATTTTCTAACACAAAAACTGTAAATACGTCCCACGACGCATATATTTAATTTATTTATTGTTCCAAGTGGGCAAAATCGCTATCGTGACTGCGTGGAAAATCTTTGTTACAGATATCGCATTAATGAAACGTAAATTCACGTGGATCATGCTGAATGACAAAATTGTGAGTGTCCTGCAAGACAAAACCCCTTTTTGATAAAATATTGTCCCCCTGGCTTGCTTACTTAAAAGGTCCCTGATGTACGGACTTCACAGATGATCGATGGAGGATCCCTGCATGGATTCACCTTCCCCCCCTTTTCCTTTACCTTGTCTCTTATTTTTTCGTTGCTTGCCAATCTTGGCATCAGTTTTCCTGTCTCCTACCTTACCTAGATATTTTGGCACATACTTGAGAGAATGGAGTCCCCGATGTGGGACATTTTGGTGTCTGGTAGTGGACAGAGCCTTCAATCAGACATTATAGGACTGGGGCTCTCTCACAACCTAGACCAATCTATAGTGGCTCTGTTTTAATGTTATAATCCCTGGGTTCTTCTGTTTTGCAGAAATATTATCTGTATGGTGGATGGCTGTCTTTTATAGGTCATGAGG
This sequence comes from Rana kukunoris, assembly GCA_029574335.1. Lineage (NCBI taxonomy): Eukaryota > Metazoa > Chordata > Amphibia > Anura > Ranidae > Rana > Rana kukunoris. The sequence continues at coordinate 501,255,380 of CM056052.1, forward strand.
TAATAAGTGTGGGGGATGAGCTGATGAAGAACATAAAAGTACCGTTGTTAGGTGTGGGCAGGATAGGCTTCTCTGAAGAGGACCTTCAGGGAAAGCCTAAAAGTAAACAGAGAAGGAGATAGTCTGACAGATTTGGGTAGGGAGTTCCTTAGAATGGGAGAGGCACAGGAAAAGTCATGGAGGCGAGTATGGGAGGAGGTGATGAGGAGCAAGAGAGCATGATGTCTTGAGAGGAACGAAGAGGATGATTTGGTTGGTATTTTGAGACTATGCTAGTGATGTAGCTGGAGGCAGAGTTGTGGATAGCTTTGTAAGTTATTAGTACTTAGATTTTGTTCATTGGGAGAGTGGATGCCAGTGGAGGGATTGGCAGCGAGGGGTGGACACTGAACGGTTGGTAGGGTGCATGAGTCTTGCAGCAGCATTCATGGTGGACTTAATGGGTGGGGGGTTAGTCTATGTAAATGTAATTCAATGAGGAGGGAGCTGCAGTATTTGAGTCGAGAGATAACCAGGGAGTGAACTATGAGCTTAGTTTAGAGGTGTCATTGGCTAGGAAGGGGGCATATTTTGGAGATGTTGCGCAGGTTGAAGCATCGAAATTGTGATTCTCAATTTTTTAGGTTTGTTCTTAAACTTCCATTGCCGATAATACAAGTGACACACAGGATTGATACTCACGTCTGGAAATAACCTTCTGTAGAATTCCCTGCAGCTCGAACGCTGAGATCTCCTTATCCTGGCAAGAGAAGATTGGACTGTCAGAAAAATAGGTGGAAGAGATGGAAGAAGCCCATGACCCAAATACTCACATTCAGCCCATGAGAGAAATATTGACCAGACTGATTGTGGGCCCAGAAAAGTAAGCTGATCGATGAATACCAATAATGCTGTATAGGGGGCCACATTTATAAAAGAAGTATCCATCACATGATGCTAGCAAAGTAGAAAAGAATAATCTGATTGGTTGCTAAAAGCAATATTATCAATCTGAGACGATGGGGTTGATTTACTAAAGGCAAGTTCCCTTGCAAAGCTTAGTGAATGTGGTAACATTTCCCTTTGCAAAGAATATCCAAACGTGCAGGAAAAATAAAGAAGCAGCATTTTCGAACATTTGGACGAAGGAAGTAAGCAGGGCTTTACCTCATTCACTGAACTCTGGGGAAAATTCCCTGGCAAAGTGCAACTTCCCATGCAAAGTGAACAGTCTTTAGTAAATCAGCCTATGTAAGGCCCATCGGCTATCCTTCAATTACAGAAGACTCAGAGTCCAAACTGTTCAGTTAAGCACATAGGTTACAAAACTTGGCAGAGTCTGTACCAAACACTCTGCCAAGTTCCTTAGGTTTAACCTATGTGCTAGATACGCACAGCAAACCAGGAATTCACACTAGAACAAGAGAGAGAAAATATATAGGAGAGGCTGACAATGAGAGGGAGACGGCACGGGTGAGAAGATGAGAGAAAACAGGATGAGAGAAAGAAAGGGAAACAAGAAGAGAATGGAGGAGAAAATAAAGATCTCTTTACAAATATTAGTGAACATTTGCGCAGTCTGGCCATGTACAATGGAAGGTTTACATGTTTATATGACCACAGCAGTCAGGGATGGACTGGCCATCGGGACTACCGGGAGTTTCCCGATGGGCCGATTGCCCAGTGGGCTGTTAACTTTGTTTTTTTTTTCAAAACTGAGACCCCCTCCGTCTCTCAGACCCCCCTCTGTCTCTCAGATGCCCCCCTCTGTCTCTCAGATGCCCCCCTCTGTCTCTCAGATGCCCCCCCCTGTCTCTCAGATGCCCCCCCCTGTCTCTCAGATGCCCCCCCCTGTCTCTCAGATGCCTTCCCTGTCTCTCAGATGCCTTCCCTGTCTCTCAGATGCCCCCCCATCTCATTCACTCCCTGACTCTTAGGCTGCTTTCACACTGGGGCGGGCATTGACGGTAAAATGCTGCAAATTTTAGCAGCACTTTACTGTCGTTTTAGCTGCACTATTCGGGTTTTAGCAGGCGATTTGAACCCCTGCTAACAGCCAAATTAAAGGTTAAATGCGCCCGTGTTTAGCGCTGCTGCTGAAGTGCTTTGCAGGCCCTTCAGCAGTGGTGGCCATTCATTTCAATGGGCAGGAGCAGTGTGTACACCGCTCCTCCACCGCCCCAAAGATGCTGCTTGGAGGACTTTTTTTTTAACGTCCTGGCAGCACCCCAGTGTGTTTTTCAGGCGCTTTACAGGCGCTATTTATAGCCCAAAAGCATCTGAAAAATGCCTCTTTTACACTCACTCCCTTTTTCTTACACTCACCTCTCTCTCTCTCCCCCCTCTCTCCCCTCTCTGCCCTCTCTCCCCTCTCTCCCCTCTTTGACCCTCTCTCCCCTCTCTCCCCTCTCTCCCATCCTCTCATGATATACAATAATGGATGTAGGGGCCTTTTGGTGGGCGTGATTTTATTTGGGGGGTGGGGGCAGCATTTTTATTGAATTAAAGTGGGCCGGTCTGGATGAAGTCCAGGGCCAAATTTTTGTCTCCGTCCAGCCCTGACAGCAGTCCTTTCCCAGCTAAACTTGCTTGGGGAAGACTTGGTCCTCCCTCTATCAAAGGCACAAACATACAAGCCTACCCAATGCCAATATGCAGGTCTATGGAATGGTCATACTGACGCAACTGTTGAAGGACTGAAAAAGGTATGAGAGAAGGACAAAAGGGAAGATAAGAGATAAGAATGGTTTGGAAGACTGAAGTAAGGAGATCCTGGATTGACCAGTTAAATAACAGATTTCACTCAAAGCTCTGAGTTTTTTCATAACCAACACAAGAGGTCATGTGCTATGCCTGGGAGGAGAAAGACACACGGCATTTTCATGGCACATGCAGGATAAAGCTAGCAGTAGCCAAGTCAGCAGAAAGGAATAGGAGAAATAACTTCTAGAACAGATCTTATATCTTCCGAATAGACAAATCCAGGGAACCCATGACAAGGTGATTAAAACAGTCTATGTAAGGGACTTGGTATTATAAGGGTATCATGTGGAAAAATGGTGGTCACCTTTAAGGTAAGTCATAGGACTCCATTAGTAAAGCCAGGAAAATATGGCGCAGCTGTAGCTGCCAAGATGGTTTGGCATCTTTAGCCTCCCGTGGATAGTTATATATCATATATATTATGGTTTTATACAGACCAGTAAAAGCAGCTAACCTACTTTATGGTCAAAAGCACATGGACTTCTCTAAAGTATTGCGTTTAAGTGACTCCAGTAAAGGGCACTGGTAATGCTATAGCATACTAAGACAATTTAGACCAGGGGTCTCCAAACTTTTCAAACAAAGGGCCACTTTATTGTCCATCAGACTAGGAGGGCCCGGATTGTGGTCAGCAGGAGCAGAACATGTCACTGGCCCAGCATCAGTTAGTATAAATATGGCCTTGGCGTTGGTAGCCAATAGGCGGAGGTGTATTCCCCCTATTGGTAGGAGGTATAGTATCCCATCATTGGGATCGATGGAAGATATAGTGCCCCATTGTTGGTGTCAGTGGGACAAATAGTCTTATATCAGTGGGAGGAATTGTGCCCCAAGGGCTGGATAAAGACTAGCAAAGGGCAACATCTGGCCCTCGGGCCGCAGTTTGGAGACCCCTGCTTTAGACAGCTTGGGCAAGACCCTTTTTTGTTCCAGCATCACTGTGTCCCTGTCCACAAAGCCAGCTCCATAAAGACATGGTAAGATGAGTTTGTGTTGGAGGAACTTGGGCGGCTGGCAGAGAACCCCTGACTTCAACCCTACTGATCACCGTGGAATGAATCGTGACTGCAAACCATTTCAAACATCAGAGCCTGACCTCACATATGCGGTTTCACCTGAAAAGGCACACATTCCCACAGATACATTACAAAAGTCTTTTGGAAAGCCTTCCAGAGGAGTGGAGACGTTATCGTCATAAAGGGGAGAAACTCCATATTGACACCCAAAATTTGGGAATGGAATGTCCCAATTAGCACACATAGATGTGCCCACAATCTGTTGGCCAAAAAATGGAGCCTTTCTACGGAGGACCAAAAAAAGTGGTCGCCTGACCTTCTAGCTACTTTTGCAGTTCTGTTCAAACCTGTGACTTGGCTGCTTCCCTTCCTTTTCATGTGTGGGTCGGGGGTACAGATTCTAGATTGCTAAGCAATGTGTCAGTTGGTGTAGCTGATGCAGCATATGGGAGGAGAGGGCAGCATGGGCAGGACAGTAGCTAGAAAGAGCACACAGTGTAAGAAGCAACCATACCTCTGGTGATATCTATGCCAATTGAAAAATCAAACCAGAACACAGGGTTAGTTGGAAAATGGTGGACGAAGCTTAAAAATTAGGCCAGTATAACCTACAGTTTTCTTACCAGTGTTTCTTGTGCATACGAGAAACACACAGAGGAGTTGATTTACTAAAATCGAACATTCCAAAACTGGTGCAACTTCCATTTTTTTTCCGTCAAAGCCTAATTAAAGCTAGAAGCCGATTGGCTACCATGCACAGCTGTACCAGATTTTGTACCCTCCAGTTTTAGTAAATCAACCCCAATGTATTGTTAGTTTACACATGGTTTAAAGCTGGACTCCAGGCAAACAGCTAAATACACTACTAAAATACATATATGGAACTTGTTTTACTTGTCAATCCATCTACCGTATTTATCAGCATATAACGCACACTATTCCCCCTGAAAATAGGGGGCAAATCACAAGTGCGTATTATACGCCGATAGTGTACCTCGGAGGGAAATGAGCTCCACCGGAATTCACTGAGCCATCCATCATCTCCTTTTTATTTGTCTCTCTCGTCACACACCCAGTCCTGCCTCCGACAGCGGCATTGGACCAATGTTCTGTCTATCACAGGAGTTGGTCTACTGCTGTGTATCTGACTGCCGACTGAGAGCCGAGTAAACAGGAGATGACGGCTCTGTGATTTCCTGCACTGCATTGATGAGAGATGGTGAGGCTGCAGATGGGCATTAATCAGGCTGCATTGATGGGAGATGGGCTGCAGATGGGCATAGATCAGGCTGCATTGAGGCTGCAGATGGGCACTAACCATTATTTTGCTTCAAAGTGGTTTATTTAAAAAATACTGTTTTCCCCCTGAAACTTCCCTCTTAAAATGAAGGTGTGTGTTATACGCAGATAAATACGGTATGGTTCTTACCACCCAGTCCTTAGATTTTAAACACTGCTGCCAGGCAGCAGAGTCAGGCTGGTGACATAACGTTTCTCTGATGCAGTTAAGCAATGCAGCTTGGTCACCTCTCCTACCCTAACATGGATGGCAAAGGAGCAGTAGCCTACTGATTAGCCATCCCTCAGGTCTCTATTGCAATTATCATGTACCTTGTGAGAATATATGCATACAGCACACCTGATTGGCTCCAAATCCCATCCTCCCAACCTCAGTGCTGCTGTACGTGGAGAATACAAGAGGCCGACACCAAATAAGATTCACGTATTTCAATCTAGAATTTCCTTGCATCTCCTCACAATGAAAATAGATTTGCTAATATTTAAATATGTAACTGTATTTATTGTTATATTTTTATATCTGCCTGGAGTTTGGCTTTAAAACCATCATTGCAAAATTTACTCAAAGGCAATTTTCCACACAACTCTCACATGTATACATGTTTGCTGTATAGACCTATAGATTCCTAGTGGTTATCTTTACATCAGGGACCCCTCTGATATAAAATGAATTGCAGTATAGAACAATTAATACACAGCACTACAAACCACGAAGTATCACCTGTATCTTTCAGGAGGAAACCGTTCGGTTACTGCTATGGTTCTCTGCCAGTCCCTTCCCCTCCGCTCCTCCCAGGACCTCCACAGCTCTCTAGCTACCTTGTGACCTCCTCCCATGCTCGCCTCCAGGACTTCTCCAGAGCCTTTCCCATCCTCTGGAACTCTCTGCCCCAGTATGTCCGTTCAGCCCCAGTATGTCCGTTCAGCCCCAGTATGTCCGTTCAGCCCCAGTATGTCCGTTCAGCCCCCCTTTAGGCGATCGCTGAAAACTCCCTTATTCAGAGAATCCTACCCTGGATCCACCCAAGATCTGTACCCGAGTCACCTCCATCAGATTATACCCCGCAGCTATTACCTTTTGTACCACCTCCCCCTCCCTTTAGACTGTAAGCTCCATGAGCAAGGCCCTTCTATTCCTTCTGTAATGAACTGCATTGTAATTCTACTGTCCTTCCTCTACATTGTAAAGTGCTGCGTAAACAGTTGGCGCTATAGAAATCCTATATAATAATAAGAATATTTGCTGCTCTGGAGGAATGGACAATCACACGTGTATCTGTGTCTTTAGGTGTGTTCAGTAGCTGCGTCAAGGAATAAATAATCGAATCTTCGATCATGTCTGTGTATACCAATTAATCTGACCCCCCCCCCCCACCACACACAGACAGAAAAAAGTCATAGACAAAGCCCCCCTAACAAAGAATTCTGAAAAAGAAAAATGTAATGTATAGAAAGTGTATAGAAATCACCTCGCCCGCCAGCTGCAGAAACAATCTTCTGAAGTTTGGATCAATATAATCTTCACTGAGATCCGGCTAAAAATAAATAAAAAATGCTGTGATTACAGTCCAGAGTATACACAGGAAAGCAGTAAAATAGAACCATAATGTAAATACCAACATTGTGACTACACGCTTCCTATAAATACTTAGTATTTAATTAATGCCAGGATCCCCCTGGCACTGGTCACATGATGAAATGCCTATGAACTGGCTATATGATCCCTGCTGAAGAGCAGAATAAGCCGGGGTGCCTTCTGTAGAGATCATGAGATGTGTGATCTGTGATGTAGCATTTAATCACATGGCTGATACCGGATGGAGCTTCAAGCACAGACTTTTGATAGAATGGTAAGAATATCAGGAGTCTTTGATAGGTCTGGTTTTGGTGCAAAGTCCAGTGCGGTTTCCATTCAGCGGTTCAGATGCGATTCAGGTGGCAAATGGACACTGAAATCCTGAAAAATGGAACCGTCTAAAAAATGCGCACGACAACCAGTCCACATACACTATTTTGTTAGAAGTATTGGGACACCTGCCTTCACACGCACATGACCTTTATTGGCATCCCAGTCTTAGTCCGTAGGGTTCAATATTGGGAAGGCTGTCCACAAGGTTTAGGAGTATCTATGGGAATGTTTGACCATTCTTCCAGAAGCGCATTTGTGAGGTCAGGCACTCATATGGATGAAAAGGCCTGGCTCTCAGTCTTCGCTCTAAATTATCTCAAAAGTGTTCTATCGAGTTGGGGTCAAGACTTAGGCCAGTCAAGTTCCTCCACCCCAAACTTGCTCATCCATTTTTTTATGGACCTTGCTTTGTGCACTGGCCAAAATCATTTGGTGGAGGGGGGATTATGGTGTGAGGTTGTTTTTCAGGGGTTGGATTTGGCCCCTTAGTTCCAGTGAAGGGAACTCTGAAGTCATAACCATATCAAGATATTTTGGACAATTTTATGCTCCCAACTTTGTGGGATCAGTTTCCTGTTCCAATGCGACTTCATACCAGTGCACAAAGCAAGGTCTATAAAGAGTCTTGACCCCAACGCGATAGAACACCTTTGGGATGAATTAGAGCATAGACTGCAAGCCAGACCTTCACGTCCAACATCAGTGCCTGACCTCACAAATATGCACGTCTGAAAGAATGGTCAAACATTCCCATAGACACACTCCTAAACCTTGTGGACAGCCTTCCCAGAACAGTTGAAGCTCTTATTACTTCAAAAGGTGGGCCAACTCAATTTTGAACCCTACAGACCAAGACTGGGATGCCAATAAAGTTCATGTGCGTGTAAAAGGTAGGTGTCCCAATACTTTTGACAATATAGTGTATATGTTAAATGGTTCCATTAAAAACCAGTCTGGTTCACATGTTATGTGAATCGGATGCCGTTCAAAACTCATCCAATTCACATATATGTGAACTGTTTGGGAAAATAACAATGTAAGCAATATTTGTAGTTGGCCAATTAATATATTTAGAGGAGCAAGCTCTCAAAAACATTTACATATATTTCTTAAATATCGGGATATATGTTCCCAAAAACTGTGGTCAGGGAATTACCTACCCATTTTTAAACAAGTAACCGCAGGAAAAAAAACGATGGTGCACACAGGTTAAGAGTGAAGAATTGTCTCTACAGCCAAAACGGTTTACAACAAGTTGGGACACTTCTGTCGTATTGAGGTTCAAATGATCACCCTCTAGAGGAGTCAGAATCTGTCTACATGTCACAAGCAATGTTCAAACCAGATTCATCAATTGTGATTTTGTAGCTGTTCATACCCATCATTTTATTTACATCCTTGCTACTAAAAACGTATATAAAACAAACACTTTAGAAAAACTTTATAATTTATAGGTAACAGCCCTTTAAATGGCTACCAGATAAAATTAACTGAAAAACAGTCAGTCAGAGTAGGAATCTCACAACCCCTATGCCTGTGCAGGGCTGTATGGAGTTTTAAATAGAAAAAATAAATAAAATAAAAACAAAGAGTCGGAAAGTAAACAGCTCCTGCTGTGCTCTATAAAGGTACTCTAATTAAAATGCAACCAATATTAAAATGTTATTTGTAAAATAAAGAGTTTGTATAAATATAAAAAGGATATGAAGTACCAATGAGTGTTTTTTTTTAACACTTTCAGCAGCTAGTTTAATCATTTATGCAATTTATCTTTTAATCCTTGCCTGTTCCAGTTCAACTTTAATGACGTGACTGCAGCCTCATTTTTCCTGTTTCAGGGTGGTTCATTTCTCTTGCTGCATCCTATATAGAATCAGCTTTACATGCAGGGGGTTTGCATCAATAAAAACACACACTCATATCCAAGGATTGCGAGGCACTAACCTGCTCCCCCCTCCAATATAATAGGCCGACTTGAGACTGCACTGTCCATTGTTAACTCTTTCTAGTGAAGGCCAGAAGTTCAGGGAAGCAGCATTAAGAGAGCAAGACCCAGCAGCACTGTGACTTGTAAACTGTAAGTGCTTGGGTAAGAATTTGAACAAATAGTTTATTAGGGAATGTTCGTTTTATTGTGTTCAATGTGTTACGCTAAACAAAACGCTGAGGGTTCAATACTACTTTAATGTGAATGATATATTTTAAAAGATATAAAAGTTAATCTTACTTCGTCAATGTTGGCCTCGATCTTATCATCGACAACCCTGAAAGCAATAAAATTGATCAGTTAGACGATGCATGAAATTATGGGTGTAAAGGGGATTGATGTCTTGGGTGTAGAAGGCTCACTGGTGACCACGCCTAAAATCTCTCACCAGATAAATAATTACCCATTAAATCCCTAATTACCAGGACATATAGCAATACAAACACGTTATATCGCAGCTTACTAGTCCTTTGACCCCTTTCACACTGGGGCCGTTTTGAGGCGCTTTAGCGCTAGAAATAGCGTCTGCTAAGTGCCTGAAAACCGCCTCTCATTCATCCAAGTGTGACTGTTCACAATGGTTGCAGGAGGTGTTATGAAAAGTGCTGCAAGCAGCATCCTTAGGGTGGTTTGGGAGCGCTGCATACACCATTCCCGAAACGCCCTGCCCATTGGAATGAAAAGCGATTTTAACCCCTTCTTTAGGGTTAAAAGCACCCCGCTGGTGGTCGAATATCGCTGCTTAAACAGCGGTAAAGCGCCACTAAAACAAGCAGTGCTTTACCACTAATGCAGCCGTGGCTCGGTGTGAAAGGGGTCTTCGATGTGGACTGGTAAAAGATACCTGTTGATCTTGCTAGAAATTTAAGTGTCTTTGTCACTTTCTGAAAACTGAACTGAAAGCTCAATCAATGCACATTTCCTTGTCTAAACAAGTAATTCTTCCACTCCTGTATTGCAGGGAGGGAGACAAGTCCACGGGGAAACCATGCCTGCCAGGAAGCAAACGAGCCACTCTAGGAAGGAATTGGCACCAGGTGAAAAGCACAAGGGGATTAGGGTATATTATATATATACATATACACACACACACACTTCTGTTCCCAGGTGCACACAATAGGATCCTTCAGGATTGAGAGTGGGGGGAGGGCAAATCCTTTGCGCCTGTTTGGGGGGGCGTTGGTGATGCCAGAGGGAAAAGGGACTATTTCTTTGGTCACTGCGTTGGTCAGTGAACGAATGGGACATGCTCTTTGCCCAGTGGCTTCCTGTTCATTCACAAACTGAAGGATAGTAAACATATGCTTCCAGGCCGCTGGAAGAAGTAATATTTTCCGAAACGGACGTAGGGCGGAGCGGCGCGCTGTCTTCACCCAAGAGCAAACGTTCCCCCAGTAGACGGGTGTCTGGGAATTTGTGGACCGGCCGGCACATCAGATTCGAGGCATTTTTTTACTGATGTTTCTGGGTTTTGTTTTTTATCGGGCATTAATGTTGGTGAAGTTTAATCTGTGTGAGACCCAATGTTAAGGATCATTCAACTGCAACTGAGTGATCATTACATGCTGTTCATGATCCCCTGTCATAAGGGATCATGGGATTTGTAAGGAGCCAATCATGTTTGGTGGAGGATACATCACTTTGCTTTGGACAAGTTTTCAACTGTTTTGGAACTGGCACAAAGCACGGGTGTTTGGCATTTCATGGTTAAACATTTATGCTTTATTGATACAATATTTGTTTTATTTATGTCTATATATATTTTTATTTGTTAATATTTATTGATCCAATGTTTGAAATTTTTTGGATGTTCTAAATATTATCAGTTTCAGTTATTGAGGGACTTGAGAGTGCTATATAGTGCCCTCTGGTGGCTATCAACCACTCTTGTTTTTTGATATATTACCGATTTATATATACCATCATACACCGCATAGTTTATGATTTATATTAATGTATATCACATCGTTTTAGTGTGTTTTGTGATTCAAACAACATTTGTTTCGCACGGTTTATAGGTAGCACGATTTATATTTTTCTCATAGTAAACATAGTTTACTATGCTTCAGTTAAGAATGAACACAGATCACTCACTGTGTTCATTCATCCATCCACCCTGAAACATCCCCCCCACAGCAGGAGAGGAGGGAAACTGGAGAGACGGGGAATGCCAGGAAGCAGAGGGAATTGGCACCACACAAGGGGATTAGGGTGTTCCCAGGTGCACACAACAAATCCTTTGCGCATGCCTATGGTCACATGTACCAGACCCTTCCTTTCCTTAATGAACACAATGAGTGAATGATACTGATCATCACTGTGTTCATTCAAAACTGAATCATTGACCACATGGGGTCCCATGTCAGGTTGTCTGTATTGGGCCCTGTGGTTTCTAACAGCAGCCCTCGTGACTTTAACAGATCACAGCTATTGTGTTTAATGTCTGAAATTGGTTCTTCTGCAGGCTGATCCAACCTCAACCGCAAACCAAGCTATTATCATGGAATACTTACTGTGACTCCGCACACTTCTCTGAGAAAATCCGCATACAGAAGTCTCCCACTTTATGGGGCTCGAAGGTCGATGGTACAATGACATATTCCCCAGCTGGCAGCCGGAATCTGTTCAGAACCTCTCGGAGATTTATGAAGGTGTCTGAGCGATCTTTGGCCTTGTTCCGTAGGAAGAAATCTCTATTCAGGTGAACATCAGTCTGTCCTCGCAGCTGCAACAAAAGCAAAATGTGACTTTAGATATAGTGAGCACTTTAACATCGGGAGAAATTCTGACATTTCTCTCCTACATGTAAAAAAATCTAAAAATAAATTGCTAGAAAATTACTTAGAACCCACAAACATTATATATTGTGTAGGCAAGAGCCCCAGAGAATAAAATGGTGGGTATTCCAATATTTTTCTGTCACATGGCATTTGCGCAGCAGTTTTTTAATTGCACATTTTTGGAGAAAAAATACACTTTAATACATTTCTGTATTAAGAAAACACAATATAATATCCAATTGCTTGGTAAAATATAAAAGATGATGATACACTAAATAGATACCAAATAGGTCACACTAAAATTGCATCTGCCCGTGGAACGGCGGCAAACTACAGTACCTAGAAAGCCTTTGCAGGTTACCAGTTCAGAGTTTCAGAGGTCTGGCGCTAAAATTATTTCCCTCCCTCTGATGATTGCCGTTTACATGTGGGACCTACGTGCATGTGTGAGCTCAGGGGGAGGGGCATGCGTTACATTTTTATTTTTTTAATGATTTATTTTATTATTTCTGTATTATTAACCCCTGTGATAACATGGGCCATGACAGGTCCTCCTTACGGAGAGATCTGGAGTCTATTAGACCCCAGATTTCTTCTTTGGCCTCCAAAGCATCTGATCAAATCACGATAGGTTTCATCAGATTCTTGTTCAAGCCGGTATTGACTTGTATACATGAGGCCGAAACTAGAAGTGATGGAATCCTCCTCGCTTCCAGTTTCTGATGTCACACAGCGAGAGAAAAAACCTCAGTTCCTCTCTCACTGTGTCCCAAGAACCGGATGCCACATCCTTAGCGGGCTCCCTAATTGCATGGGAGAGCCCGGTAAAAGGTGGTGGCGGCTGGGGGGTTGGGATACCCTTTCGCCACATGTAAAATTAATCCAGCAGCTTCTTAGCCACTAGGATTACTTTTAGCGAAGAGAATTGCCGACAAAAGAAAATGCTCTTGATCAATGCTAAAGCTGCAGTGATGACCGAGATATCACAGTTCCAATCCAGCAACGTATCGGTACATGGCTAGTTGGCAAATGGTTAACCACTTAAGGACCGAGCCTGTTTTTCAGACTCAGTGTTTACAAGTTAAAAACACTTTTTTTTTGCTAGAAAATTACTTAGAACCCCCAAACATACTTTTTTTTTATAACCCTACAGAATAAAATGGCGGTCATTGCAATACTTTTTTTACACCATATTTGCACAGCTGTCTTAAAAGCACACTTTTTTTGGAAAAAATTCACTTTTTTAATTAAAAAAACGAAACAGTAAAGTTAGTCCAATTTTTTTATATTGTGAAAGATAATATTACGCCAAGTAAATTGATACCCAACATGTCACGCTTCAAAATTGTCCCCGCTCGTGGAATGGCGTCAAACTTTAACGCTTAAAAATCTCCATAGGCGTCATTAAAGAAATTCTACAGGTTGCATGTTTTGAGTTACAGAAATACCTCACATGTGTGGTTTGAACACCATTTTCATATGCGGGCGCTGCTCATGTAACGTTCAGCTTCACTCCATGCCCATATAAATATAGCCTAGAGAATGTACAGACCCCCCTTTAGCACAGACCCCTCCATTCAGCACAGATAGACCCCCCCTTCAGCACAGACCCCTCCATTCAGCACAGACCCCTCCATTCAGCACAGCAGGTTCCCTCCCCCTGTGTACACATAACCACAGGAGGGGGAGGCGGCTTCACTCTGCTCACTGTGCCTGTGTGACATTCGGGCCGAGACCACTCAGACAGCCTGCGGCCGCTAGACTATTCCACACCTTCTCGATTTTCCAGGGGGGGTCAATTGCCCCCCCCCTTGCCCTATAAAGTGGATGCTCATGCACCAGGTAGTAATATATACAGTACTCCATGACTATATGCTGTCATATATTTACACTCACCTGCTAAAATAATAAAATGTGACCTTGATCTAGGCATAAAATGATAAAATATCCACATACCTGGGGTGGGACCTGAAATCAGAAATAATAAAGTGGGAATTATTAGATGTCAGTAACAATGTGTAAACACAAAATCTACATTTGATGCATGTCAGGGAAATCTGGTGTCATTCAAAAGCTGAACTTGCTCAAACAGTGGAAAATACTAATTTAATTATGAGGGAGCTACTGAACATGCCAACAGATTTGTGTTTCTGTCTATCCAGTCCAGAGCTTTGCACAGCTCTGCCACACAGCACAGCTCTATCTGGCAAGGCAGAGGACCTGTTTTTTTGTCTGCGGCAATTCAGTAACACTTACAGGTCTTGTCCCCCTCTGTGAGTGGACAGTAAAAAGAGAAGCAGGAGACTGATGAGCTCATCCCTTTGTCATTCTGCTCCCTCCTTCTATCAGCATGCGTCTTTGCGCTGCAGTACAACCTGCTCCTTGTGGGTATACAATGGAACCTCGGATTGAGAGTAATGAGGTTAACGAGCATTTTGCAAAATGAGCACAGTATTTTTTTAAAATCCTAACTCTGTTTGCGAGTGTTGTCTTACAACATGAGCAGGATTCAAGCCAAAGTGGTGTGCATTACCGTGTCTGGCCTGAGGTGGGGGGTTGCGGGAGCTGTTCGGAAAGACTCGGAAATACTCCGTTCCCGAGCCTTTCTGAGCTTTGCCGAGGTCAGCCGAGCGGTCCTCGGGCCTTTACATGCGTTTCCGAGGCTCTCCGGCGACCCCCCCCCCCACCTCTGGCCACATATGGTATTGCACACCATAGAAGTCAATGCAGAACAAATTATTTTAATTTCCATGGACTTCAATGGGGAAACTCACTTTGATATGCGCGTACTTTGGATTACGAGCATTCTCCTGGAACGGATTATGCTCGTTATCCGAGATTCCACTGTGTATGCTACCACAAAGTCAGCAAGACTAAATCAAATAACAAGGAATGCATTTTTCCAAAGGTAATCCTAGACAGATATTGGCTGAACCCACCAGTGTCCAACTAAAAAAGTGTATATTATTGGTGTACTGACCCTTCAAGTGGCACTGGTGTAAAAATAAATAAGAGTAACCCACCTCATAGATGGCAAAGCCAATAGTGTGCATGTCCTCTCCCACTTTCCGGGCTTTCCTCCGATTCTTCTGTATTAGACCCACAATGAATGTGCAGCCTTCCTCTCCATCATCCGGATCATCGTCCTCCTCGTTCAGCTTTATCATATACTGCGGGTTCATCCAGAAGGTGTCTGTAGAAAGAAACATTATTTTTCCATGTACTGCGCTAATGCTATAATACTACAGGCAGTGGCGGCCTGTGCATTTTGGGCGCACGGCGCCGCCCCCCTAACACCTCCCAATCCATGTGCCCGGCCCCTTTCAGGACAGCAGACACATGAATTACTATGGCAGGGATAGGCGGGGTGTGTATTTTGAAGCAAGTGATTAGAGCCAGAATCTCTAATAGGCTTCAAAATAGGGTGGGCTTGGGTTGCAGAGCACTGCGTCCCGATCCCACCCTGTTGTGTGACGTAGCAAATAAATTTTCACTATTTTCACACTAACGTTCCTCCCCCGCTAATTAGGAGGCAGGTCAGTGAGACCTGTCTCCCGATTGGCCAAAGCATCAGACGATCCTATTGGATGCTTAGCTTTGGAGGAACAGGAAGAAGACACACGGCTGCGGGAGTAGCAGACACCGGTGCCGCTGCCCGCATCCCATCCCGGGAGAGGAGGAGAGGACACCGCAGCATGCCATCCCTAGATTGAGTATGTCCTGCGATGTCGTCCTCCCCGGAGGAAAATCCAAAAATTTGAAAATTAGGAAATTGTAAATTTCGGAAATAACAAATTTGTTAAAAAACTCATTTGGAACTAAACAAATCGCACATGTCTAACCTACACAAATCAGCAGGCAAAATATTAAAGTTAGGACCTCCTTTTCTCTCTGTGACCTACCTGGGAAATTCCGGCACCCTCCAGCAGTGGATCCTCGCCTCCACATCCCGTCCATCTTCACCAGACTCCATTTCTTGTATTTCTCTGAGCTCAGGGTGTCGGGGGTGAGATTACAGATCTCCAGCCTGGAGAAGTGTCTCAGGAAATCATTGAATGACATCCTAGGAGGGAGAGCAGGAAATAAATCTATGCACTGACATACTCAGCAAGAAAACAGAGGATCTAATATTCCTGCGTAATTATATGGATACATTTTACATATTAAGGTCTGTTATTATCCAGATTTACCCCCCATACCTCCTCTCTCACCCGCTAGAGCAGACACTGCATTATCTTTTAACTGCGGCCCCTTGCTTGCCTTTTCAAGCCCTTGTGACACCATTCCTCCACACTCTGACATCAACAATGGGGTATTATTCCTCCCACTAACCCCAATGATGGAGCATAAATTGTTCCATTGACACCAATGATGGGGCACTACCCCTTTCACTGACGCCAATGATAGGGCACTATTACTTCCACTGACACCAATGATGGGGCACTATCCCTTTCACCGACACCAATGATGGGGCACTATCCCTTCCACGGACACCAATGATGGGGCACTATCCCTTCCACGGACACCAATGATGGGACACCTACCCTTGCACTGACACCAGTGATGGGGCACTATTACTTCCACTGACACCAGTGATGGGGCACTATTACTTCCACTGACACCAGTGATGGGGCACTATTACTTCCACTGACACCAGTGATGGGGCACTATTACTTCCACTGACACCAGTGATGGGGCACTATTACTTCCACTGACACCAGTGATGGGGCACTATTACTTCCACCGACACCAGTGATGGGGCACTATTACTTCCACCGACACCAGTGATGCGGCACTATTACTTCCACCGACACCAGTGATGGGGCACTATTACTTCCACTGATACCAATGATGGGCACTATCCCTTTCACTGACACCTATGATGGGGCACCATTTCTCCCACTGACACCAATGATGAGGGCACTATTTCTCCCACTGACACCAATGATGGGGCACCATTTCTCCCACTGACACCAATGATGGGGCACCATTTCTCCCACTGATACCAATGATGGGGCACTATTTCTCCCACTGACACCAATGATTGGGTACTATTCATTCCAGTGACGCCAATGATGGGGCACCATTTCTCTAACTGACACCAATGATGGGCCACTATGCCTTCTGCTGATACCAATGATAGGCCACTATGCCTTCCACTGACACCAATGAGGAGGCACTATTCCTTTCACTGACACCAATATTGAGGCACTAATCCTCCCACTGACACCAATGATGGGGCACTAATCCTCCCACTGACACCAATGATGGGGCACTATTCCTCCCACTGACACCAATGATGGGGCACTATTCCTCCCACTGACACCAATGATGGAGCACTATTCCTTTCACTGATACCAATGATAAGGCACTGTCTATTCCTCCCACTGAGGACCATCCTCAACGGGCTGCGACACATATAAGCACTAGGCACTGGACCCAGCTGGGATGCTTTTTCTTGCAAATGCTGTGTGGCGGGGGGGGCTGCACTGGACTTACTCATGGGCTTATGTATAAAAAAATAATTGGATGTGCAAATGTCATATCATTCACACTTGCTCTATGAATCTTCTCTAATATTTCTTTCCTAGGATCATCATCGCCATCTGGTGGCAATAATGCAGTATTTTTTTTTTTTTATTATTAAATCAGG
The DNA here is from genome assembly GCA_029574335.1 of Rana kukunoris. Taxonomy (NCBI): domain Eukaryota; kingdom Metazoa; phylum Chordata; class Amphibia; order Anura; family Ranidae; genus Rana; species Rana kukunoris. The sequence continues at coordinate 501,272,766 of CM056052.1, forward strand.
AAAAACACTGCATTGTCACTAGATAGCGATCCCTTAAAATTACAGTGAAGATTTGTGGAGCCTGTGTAAATGATTGGCATATTTGAACTATGTGTTTTTTTATAGACCTATAAGAGTGTAATTGTTCGTTACAGCTGAGCTCCAAAGCTCCAATCAGATAAAATATAAAAAAAAAAAAAAACACACCAATCAATGCATTATATATTTATTTAGGCACCAATCAGACTATAGCTCTGTGGTACTGCATGAAGCCAAGTGCAGTGCATTTTGGTGTCATTCCTTTTTACTGGAAGCCAATACGCTTAGCCAGCTCGCCACAAGGCTTGTGTAAATTTGGTCCTGATGTAAAACTTAAATTGTGACTGGAGTGCCAGGAAAACACATGTGCATAAAAAGGGAAGGAATGTAGGACCTCCGACAACCATGCAACCCACCATGTACACTGCTCCACCCAGTGTGTATTATTCTATAAATGATTCACATTCCAGCTGACTCATGTGTCCTATTTTCCAGAAGAGGGCGCTGTATTTGATTGTATGATATGAGTAATGCAGACACAGTTTCCTTCCTGAGCTCCTGAAGATCAGTCATAGTTATTTTGATTGCCAGTGCAAATATGTAAAGTCCAAATTTTGAACGGTTGCTATGGGCAACACACCACATTGGGAATTACTTCTATCATGCCAGCAAAAAAATCTAAAAATTGAGAAAGTATTTCAAATGCCAAAATTTTAATGTGTGGTGTGATATATTCAAGTTGTGTTATAGGGCCAGATTCTCAGCGGCGCTACGACGGATTATCTCAGATAACCCGTCGTATCGCCGTTTTTTTTGCCTCGTATCTATGCGAGTGATTCCTTGAATCACTTTGGCATAGATCCGGCTGAACATCCGACAAGTGTAATACCATTACACTTGCGGATCGTAGTTGTAATGACAACTCCGGCCACTAGGTGGCCTTTACGTTGTTTTCTCATTTGCCTATGCAAATGAGGCTACTACGCCGATTCCCGATCGCTTTTACGCCGCCCCGTCGTCACGTACGTCGTTTACGAACGCGTAAGGTTACCCTTGCTAATATGAGGAGTAACCTTACGCAGTACCGTCGGATGCCGTCGGGTGCCATGTTAAGTATGGCGTCGGGTCACCGTCGGCTTTTTCTGTCGCTTACGTCGTTTTACTAACTCGTTCACGAATAGGGCATTGCGTAGTGTCGATCACGTCGTTTTGACGTCGGTTTCCACAACGCTTTCCGACATGAGCTAGAGCATGCGCACTGGGCTTTTTTCCCCGGCCGGCGCATGCGCAGTTCGTTCGACGCGGGGGCACGCTTAATTTAAATACAAGCCGCCCCCTTTGAATTACACGGGCTTACGCTGGGCGATTTACTCTACGCCTCCGCAAACTACGGAGCAAGTGCATGGAGAATACGGCACTTGCTCGGTTACGTTGCGGCGGCGTAGTGTAAATAGCTTACGCTACGCCGCCGAATTTGTATGAGAATCTGGCCCATAGGGTTTATTTTTCTGTTGTCCTGTTGAAGCCGAGTATAGAACTTAGTCCAAAATTTGGCCTGGCCCCATATATCCTGTAATTATTATTATTATTATTTTTTTTTAACCACACACAATTTTGGCTTTCTTGGACATATTGGACGTGATTGTAGCCATGATTGAAAAAGGGGACATACCCTGAAAGCTTGTTCTGAAAAATTGTATGTTAGTGAAAATAAAAAAAGTATCCCGGACAGTACTCAATTTTCTCTTGGACATATTGGAATGTGGTTACCAATTTCTACCAGCAGAGGGCACAGTTTTCCACCCGCTATCTTGCCAGGAATAATAGGAGTGCTATTTCCTCCTGGCAGTGAGAGGTGGAGTGATTCATGGATGTTTCAGTTTTTATATCCATGGAAAAGAAGACACACGGCTTACTCAGGATAGAATCGTAAACACACAATCCACGACAAGCAGATTTTACTTTATAATTGTACGAATGCAGTTGGCTCTCGGCTGCATCCATCTTGCATTTCAGATGCTCCAGAGTTTTTTTCTGATCTCCTTTAAGCTGATTTTTTTATCCCTATTGATTTGTAGTGGGAGAAATGTTATTACACAATACAAAGAGTTTATTTGGCATGGCACAATGCAGCCGGTATGACTTAACAACTTGTGTACATGGGTGTCTGAGCTGGAACTGCTTTTCCAACCAAAACCTCTGTGCAATCCATGTTAATCGATCAAAATTCAGCCTTCAGGTCTATGGTATGTGAGAATAAAGACTAGGGCCCGGATTCACAAACGATTTACGTCAGGGTATCTCCAGATACGCTGCCGTAATTTCAAATGTGCGCCATTGCATCTTTGCGCCGATTCACAAAGCAAGATACGCCGAAAAACATGGCTTCAGTCGTCCGACGTAACTTGCCTACGCTGGCGTATCGTGGGTGCATAGTTACGCCATATTATATAAATGCAAATGAGTAAGATACGCCGATTCACGAACGTAGATGCGCCCGGCCGCTTGATATACGCAATTTGCGTAAGGCTTACGTCCGGCGTAAAGTTACCCCTCATATAGCAGGCGCAGGTAATGCAAAGGTATGCAAAAATGTGTAGAGAAAAACCGGGACGGCCGCACTCCAAAAAAATGGTTCCTTTTAATAAAACTGGTCACAACATGAACATATCACAGCAAAAAAGCAGAAGAAAAGCTGACGCGTTTTACACCATCATACAGTGCTTATTCATAGCTATGCTATGCTATGCTAGCTATGAGTAAGCACTGTATGATAGTGTGAAACGCGTCAGTTTTTCTTCTGCTTTTTTGCTGTGATATGTTCATGTTGTGACCAGTTTTATTAAAAGGAACCATTTTTTTGGAGTGCGTCCGTCCCGGTTTTTCTCCACACATTTTTGCATACTATTGTAGTGTCTGCACCCAGGTGTTTGGACTCCCCCTTGCAGTTCCCTGGGACCTTTGAGCGGTAAACTTTCTTTCTCATCCCATACTGGAGTAATGCAAAGGTATGGGCCAGGGAACGACGCCGTCAAATTTTACGTCGCGTACTCAGTTTACTCAGTTTACGTAGTACTACGTGAATAGGGCAGTGCGTAGATTACGTTCACGTTGTAGGCATTGCGCCGACGTATCTTAGATGCGAGTAGATGCGACGTGAATCTGAGCATGCGCGCATGCGCCGTTCAATCGGCCATTCATTTACATGGGGTCACGCTTAATTTAAATAGATGACGCCCACCTCCTTCCTACTTTGAATTAGGCGGGCTTACGCCGGCAACTTTACGCTACGCCGCCGCAACTTACGGAGCAAGTGCTTTGTGAATACTGCACTTGCCTCTCTAAGTTGCCGCGGCGTAGCGTAAAGAAGATACACTACGCCTGCACAAAGATACACCTCTCTATGTGATTCCGGGCCCAAGGGTGTATTTGCAATGGCAACTGGCAAATTCCAGCTGCAAGAATCTACGGATTCCTGTGCCTGGAATGACAAGTGTGTGCAAAGAGTTCAGCCCATACAAAGCAGTGACAGGCCGATGGCGGCTTCAGCCAGTACCAGGACAGGTTTGTCCAGTCCCCAGGCAACGATGCGGCCTGCACACCCTCACCCACTGCTAATGCATGACATAGAATTGGTGCACCGCCTTGTGCCTATTCTCTGCCCCCCTTTGCTCCGGCTGCGCAAAGTTGGCATATCGTGTGCACTGGTAAATGGTCAATCACTTGCTTTCTAGCAGTTGAAAGGTAGTTGCACATTGGAACTTGCAGTAAGGGGGCACCCCCTCTCTACCACTGCGCCCTGGGCAGCTGTCCCTCTTGCCCTCCCCTTCTCCCGGCTCTGGCTGCAGCATTCTGTGACTGTTCACACAGACAGTGATTACCTGCACTTAAAGAGAATACTCACCTAGGTTCCAATGGTCCGACACCTGCCAGGTAAATGGTGATGCACCTGCACAACCTCATGTACGTTCTGCAGAGCAATGCGGGTAAATCAGGTCAGTTTATATTATTGCAGAAGAGACATTACATGTCTCCTCCTGCAATAAAAAGATGCCTGTTAGCAAATTGTTTATTTTTCACAATTTCACTAGTTCCATCCCACAAAAATCATATGTCCCTAACCGCAGATTCTGTCTGGCTGTACGAACAGTCATTGATATATATGTCCTCTGTCATGGCTGTAATTACAGTAGCTTTAAATAGAGAAGCACAAAGACTAAAATAAGGTATAATAAGCAAGTTAAAATTAAGCTTTAAATATTTCCAATGCTATCCAAAAAAAGTTTACAGCTTTAGATATATTCAAGGTTTTCCCATTGTTCGTCCATTTCATAGGTTCAGGGCCGATGCTACCACTAGGAAAACGAGGCAGTCACCTAGGGCGCACTGCTGCCTAGGGCGCCCAGCCACTGGTATCCCTATTTTCTTCTCTCTGCAGCAAGCAACCGAGTCTCAGTATCAGCAGGCAGCCGCCGCTCCGTTTACACATAGTGTCAGAGGCGCAGTGGCGGCGGAGGACTCTGCCTGTGTCCCAACTCCCGAATGAAATCAATCATTGATGGGCGCTGGTAGGCTGCATTTGATGGGCGCTGGTGGGGCTGCATTTGATGGGCGCTGGTGGGGCTGCATTTGATGGGCGCTGGTGGGGCTGCATTTGATGGGCGCTGGTGGGGCTGCATTTGATGGGCGCTGGTGGGGCTGCATTTGATGGGCGCTGGTGGGGCTGCATTTGATGGGCGCTGGTGGGGCTGCATTTGATGGGCGCTGGTGGGGCTGCATTTGATGGGGCTGCATTTGATTTGATGGGCGCTGGTGGGGCTGCATTTGATTTGATGGGCGCTGGTGGGGCTGCATTTGATGGGCGCTGGTGGGGCTGCATTTGATGGGCGCTGGTGGGGCTGCATTTGATGGGCGCTGGTGGGGCTGCATTTGATGGGCGCTGGTGGGGCTGCATTTGATGGGCGCTGGTGGGGCTGCATTTGATGGGCGCTGGTGGGGCTGCATTTGATGGGCGCTGGTGGGGCTGCATTTGATGGGCGCTGGTGGGGCTGCATTTGATGGGCGCTGGTGGGGCTGCATTTGATGGGCGCTGGTGGGGCTGCATTTGATGGGCGCTGGTGGGGCTGCATTTGATGGGCGCTGGTGGGGCTGCATTTGATGGGCGCTGGTGGGGCTGCATTTGATGGGCGCTGGTGGGGCTGCATTTGATGGGCGCTGGTGGGGCTGCATTTGATGGGCGCTGGTGAGGCTGCATTTGATGGGCGCTGGTGGGGCTGCATTTGATGGGCGCTGGTGGGGCTGCATTTGATGGGCGCTGGTGGGGCTGCATTTGATGGGCGCTGGTGGGGCTGCATTTGATGGGCGCTGGTGGGTTGCATTTGATGGGGCTGCATTTGATTTGATGGGCACTGGTGGGGCTGCATTTGATGGGCGCTGGTGGGGCTGCATTTAATGAGCGCTGGTGGGGCTGCATTTGATGGGCGCTGGTGGGGCTGCATTTGATGGGCGCTGGTGGGGCTGCATTTGATGGGCGCTGGTGGGGCTGCATTTGATGGGCGCTGGTGGGGCTGCATTTGATGGGCGCTGGTGGGGTTGCATTTGATGGGGCTGCATTTGATTTGATGGGCACTGGTGGGGCTGCATTTGATGGGCGCTGGTGGGGCTGCATTTGATGGGCGCTGGTGGGGCTGCATTTGATGGGCGCTGGTGGGGCTGCATTTGATGGGCGCTGGTGGGGCTGCATTTGATGGGCGCTGGTGGGGCTGCATTTGATGGGCGCTGGTGGGGCTGCATTTGATGGGCGCTGGTGGGGCTGCATTTGATGGGCGCTGGTGGGGCTGCATTTGATGGGCGCTGGTGGGGCTGCATTTGATGGGCGCTGGTGGGGCTGCATTTGATGGGCGCTGGTGAGGCTGCATTTGATGGGCGCTGGTGAGGCTGCATTTGATGGGCGCTGGTGAGGCTGCATTTGATGGGCGCTGGTGAGGCTGCATTTGATGGGCGCTGGTGGGGCTGCATTTGATGGGCGCTGGTGGGGCTGCATTTGATGGGCAAAGGGGGTGGAGCCACGGGGGCAGAATATTTAGGATTTACCTAAGGTGTCAAAAATCCTTGCACCAGCCCTGCATAGGTTGATTGCACATTGAGGGTTTATGATTGAGCAACAACCTTTCTAATGAACATGAAACTGTAACAGAGAGTCTTCATTATGTGAAATGTTTGGGCTGCTAATGACTAATCAGCAGAACATACATGGCAATGTACAGAAATATCAAATTTGTACATCTCATGAGCTTTATTAAAGGAGCCTGGTAAGTGTCAAGCAAGTCCAGATTACCAGCATCACAGGCCAAGCCTTTCATTTCAGGATTTCACTTCTGGTTAACAAGAAGGCAAACATACATCAGCCGGCCTAATTGCCAATTGCAAAGCTAACGTAACAAGTGCAGCAGTGTAAACAGGATCCCTCAAATCCCTGGCGCAGAAAAATGAGCACAAATAACCAACAGCAAGAAAAATAAAAGCTGAAGGGCGCTGAACCCCGAGTTACATGAAATAATGACTGCTGTAGTGGCCCCCTTTACACTGCAAGGAGTATGCAGGTATGATTAGTTCATTCTTCATTCTGCACAGGCTCCCTCCTCCCGAAGCTGCATCCCTTCACAATTCTGCAGGTTGCAAGCATTCTGACATCATCATGGGCAGTGCAGGACCAGCAGTCCTACATGGTACAACATGAGGACCTGCCCACATCCTAGAGCACTGGACAGAGGAGGAGAGTGCCACCTGCTGAAAGAGCGAGGAATACGGCAAATATAGCTGCTTATTCCATTACTCTAGATAAAACAAGCATTAAAAACTTGCAGTTTAAGGGGAGAGGGAGCGGAACTCATCTTCAGTGCAACTCAGTAATGTTGAGCCTCGTAAAACCACAGGAAAACTTGGCATTACTGGGCACTCTACCTGGCTGCTGCACCTGTGACGGCTGAGCCTCTCCGGTGGCATGGATACTTTCAAAAGTGCAGGTTCAGCATCACTGTGTACAGTGCTATCTGTCACTGCACCTGCCTATGTTATAGACACAGATGCAATGCAGATATATATTTATTCATAAAACAGTCAATAGTTTTTTTAAATGAACCTACCAGTGGCGGTGCGTCCATAAAGAGCGCACGGGCGCCGCCCCCTCTCTCCTTCCACCTCTCTCACCAATAGATAGATATATTAATGCAATGCATGCATCTATCTATGGTCGCTGCTGCCACCCCCTTTCATGTGCCTGGTCCCTTTTTGGTTTCCTAACATTGAACCGCCTCTCTGCCAATCAGGTGCTCAGGTTTGTTACCTGTCACCTGATTGGCTGAAACGACCCGCGCTGTGATTGGATGCCGCCTAGGCGTCCAATCATAGCAGAGGATGGGAGAAGACATTGAGGAGCATGGAGGACCATGACCTGCTGCCTCACCGATACAGGCAAGGTCCAGGCGGGGATGCACACTGGTAGCATTTGATGGGCATAGTAGCGGCAGTTGGTGGGCACGGTGTCAGCAATTGATGGGTACAGTAGTGTCAATTGATGGGCACACTGGCAGCAGTTGATGGGCACAATAGCGGCAGTGATTGGGGACAGTGTCAGCAATTGATGGGCACAGTAGTGTCAATTGATGGCCACACTGGCAGCAGTTGATGGGCACAGTAGCGGCAGTGATTGGGGACAGTGTCAGCAATTGATGGGCACAGTAGCTGCGTTTGATGGCACAGTGGCGGCAATTGATGGCACAATGGCGGCAATTAATGGCACAGTTGCTTCAATTGATGTTTTTTTTTTCAGTTCGTTTGCACCCCCCCCCCCCCAAATTTTGAGCACCAGCCGCCACTGAGAAGTACCAAAGTTTGACTTGGTATGAGACTTTTTTAATCCCCTGTACAGCAGAGCTCAGACTCAGGAGAGAGAATGGAGTTACTCAGATATGATGTAGTACTGATGTTATTACAAAGAACATACAGACAGGAGAGAGATCAGAGTGATAAGCTCACCAGCGAGCGTCTGCTCTTTTAATATCCAATCACATGCTAGGGGGAGAGTTCAATGAGAATTATGGTCAAACCATTCTTGGCTTTACATTCTTTTGCGCTACAGGAGTACATTTATTACCCAGCATCAGATGATAGCAGGCTATTGTCGGATCTACTCAGATGTCTGATTGTCAGCTGCCTTTGCTCCAACTGATCGGTGGTCATGTGAAGGGTCAGCTCTTTGTCTTAGAGCACAGAACAGTTGCAGTGTCACATGGATGTTGCAGCATGGAGGAGAGCGAGTAAGTTTGTGTTTTTAGTAACCCCTCAATTCTCCTTTAAACTTTATTGATATACAACAACCATACATAATCTAACATGCACACTGACCATATAAAATATAGATAATTCCTTTAGATCAAGTCACAGTCACTTACCAGAATTCGCCATCATTGCATCGCTTAATCAGTCTGTCCCTCTCACTGGGATCCACAGAATTCCACTCACTGGAGCTGGAGGTGAGGAATAATAGAATTTTTTTTTAAAAGAATCGATATTTTGCAATAGCTACTTTAAATCGGATAAAAACGTGGTCATCTGAGCAGAGGTGGCTTTTGGCCTTCAAATACAGTGCCTTGCGAATGTATTCGGCCCCCTTGAACTTTGCGACCTTTTGCCACATTTCAGGCTTCAAACATAAAGATATAAAACTGTAATTTTTTTGTGAAGAATCAACAACAAGTGGGACACAATCATGAAGTGGAACGAAATTTATTGGATATTTCAAACTTTTTTAACAAATAAAAAACTGAAAAATTTGGGTGTGCAAAATGATTCAGTCCCCTTAACCACTTCCCTACCAGCCTATAGGGGAATCACGTCATGGTGATCCCCTCGCCGATGAGACAGGAAGTTGCACAACGTCCTGTCTTTACGGCGTTCTAGGGCGCGCGCGCGCGCCCGCGGCACCACCAGCGATCCCGCGCGCGTGCCCGACGGCCGTTGCCGCCGGGCACCCGCGATTTCCGGAAATCACGGCAGGAGTGTGGATCTGTGTGTGTAAACACACAGATCCACCTCCTGTCAGCGGTGAGGAGACTGATGTGTGTTCCCAGTACAGAGGAACACACATCGATCTCCTCCCCCTGTGAGTCCCCCTCCCCCTACAGTTAGAACATACTTTAGAAAACATTTTAACCCCTTCAGCGCCCCCTAGTGTTAACCCCTTCCCTGCCAGTCACATTTACACAGTAATTAGTGCAGTTTTATAGCACTAATCGCTGTGTAAATGTGAACGGTCCCAAAAACGTGTCAAAAGTGTCCGATATGTCCGCCGCAACGTCACGGTCACAAAAAAAAAAAACGCAGATCCCCGCCATTACTAGTAAAAAAAAATTAAATAAAAATGCCATAAATCTATCACCTATTTTGTAGACGCTATAACTTTTGCGCAAACCAATCAATATACGATTATTGCGGGTTTTTTTTAACCAAAAAAACGTAAAATACGTATCGGTCTAAACTGAGGGGAAAAAAAGTTTTTTTTTAAAAAAATATTGTGAGATGTATTAAATAAAAAGGAAAAAATATTGTGTTTTTTTTTAAAATTGTCGCTCTTCTTTTGTTTATAGCGCAAAAAATAAAAACCGCAGAGATGATCAAATGCCACCAAACGAAAGCTCTATTTGTGTGGGGAAAAAAACATAATGATTTAATTTGGGTACAGTATTGCCTGACCGCGCAATTGTCATTCAAAGTGCAACAGCGCTGAAAACTAAAAATTGGTCTGGGCAGGAAGGGGGTGAAAATGCCCTGTATGGAAGGGGTTAAGTTAATACTTTGTAGCGCCACCTTTTGCTGTGATTACAGCTGTAAGTCGCTTGGGGTATGTCTCTATCAGTTTTGCACATCGAGAGACTGAAATTTTTGCCCATTCCTCCTTGCAAAACAGCTCGAGCTCAGTGAGGTTGGATGGAGAGCGTTTGTGAACAGCAGTTTTCAGTTCTTTCCACAGATTCTCGATTGGATTCAGGTCTGGACTTTGACTTGGCCATTCTAACACCTGGATATGTTTATTTGTGAACCATTCCATTGTAGATTTTGCTTTATGTTTTGGATCATTGTCTTGTTGGAAGGCAAAAATTTCCATCCCAGTCTCAGGTCTTTTGCAGACTCCATCAGGTTTTCTTCCAGAATGGTCCTGTATTTGGCTCCATTCCATCTTCCAATCAATTTTAACCATCTTCCCTGTCCCTGCTGAAGAAAACGGAAACAATTCTCCTGTGCTCTGGTGTTTTTTACTATGGGGTAGTGTGATCCAATTAAAAGATTCGTGTGAATTCATAGAGCTAAGAAAAAGGACAAAAGAATGGGGGGCGCACCGACCTAGTGTGATACCGTTTGACAAGGTTTTTATTAAAATGTTAAAATCAATAATTATACTCACAAAATTGAGTTTAAAATCAAGCCTTAAAAGACAGCGCAGCAGAAATACAGCAACACCAGCAGAACACGATAGTTGCTTGAGTCAAAATCCGAGTTTAGGGCTGACGCGTTTCGGGGGCCTACCCCTTTCTTCAGAGCCTCGGTGGTCTGCAGTGCTCCCTCACAGTGAAACTTGTGAGTATATATACACATACATAGAAATGGGCATGTGCTGAAAGGTCAGGGTCGTAGGCCGCCCCTCCTACGGGGGGGGGGGGGGGACGACTCCCACTGGACACACTAGGTCGGTGCGCCCTCCATTCTTTTTCCCTGCTGAAGAAAAGCAAGCCCAAACCATGATGCTGCCACCACCATGTTTGACAGTGGGGATGGTGTGTTCAGGGTGATGAGCTGTGTTGCTTTTACGCCAAATGTAACGTTTTGCATTGTTGCCAAAAAGTTGGATTTTGGTTTCATCTGACCAGAGCACCTTCTTCCACATGTTTAGTGTGTCTCCCAGGTGGCTTGTGGCAAACTTTAAACGACACTTTTTATGGATATCTTTAAGAAATGGCTTTCTTCTTGCCACTCTTCCATAAAGGCCAGATTTGTGCAGTATACGACAGTATATGATTGTTGTCCTATGGACAGAGTCTCCCACCTCAGCTGTAGATCTCTGCAGTTCATCCAGAGTGATCATGGGCCTCTTGGCTGCATCTCCGATCAGTCTTCTCCTTGTATGAGCTGAAAGTTTAGAGGGACGGCCAGGTCTTCATAGATTTGCAGTGGTCTGATACTCCTTCCATTTTAATATGATCGCTTGCACAGTGCTCCTTGGGATGTTTAAAGCTTGGGAAATCTTTTTGTATCCAAATCCGGCTATAAACTTCTCCACAACAGTATCTCGGACCTGCCTGGTGTGTTCCTTGTTCTTCATGATGCTCTCTGTGCTTTAAACGGACCTCTGAGACTATCACAGTGCAGGTGCATCTATACGGAGACTTGATTACACACAGGTGGATTCTATTTATCATCATTAGTCATTTAGGTCAACATTGGATCATTGCATTCACCTCACTGAACTTCTGGAGAGAGTTTGCTGCACTGAAAGTTAGGGGCTGAATAATTTTGCACACCCAATTTTTCATTTTTTTTATTTGTTAAAGTTTGAAATATCCAATACATTTCGTTCCACTTCATGACTATGTCCCACTTGTTGATTCTTCACAAAAAATTACAGTTTTATATCTTTATGTTTGAAGCCTGAAATGTGGCAAAAGGTCGCAAAGTTCAAGGGGGCCGAATACTTTCGCAAGGCACTGTGTGTGTAATGTGATATTTATATATATATATATATATATATATATATATATATATATATATATATATATATATATATATATATATATATATATAGCTGTTATAATTTAATAATTGAAAAACTGCAAAAAATCGGCCGGGGTTTACTTCAGAATTGTGATCTTTATTTTTATTTTTAGTTTATCCAGCTCCAATACATACCGTAGCTTGTGTATGTATCATTTTGTTCTATTTAAAGTAATGTATAAAAAGTAGGGCTTAAAGTGACTCAAGCCCAGGGGCAACCAAGTCCCAATGTCCTGCCCAAAAGTACTGAATATTTCCGGTTGTGGGGCGCAATAGAGGTGGATGAAAGTAGGGAAGATATAGGTTGGTGACAACAATTAGATGTAAAGTGAGGTGCAGAATCTTCTATGTACAGTATGTTGGAGTTCTGTCATCCTCTCAGCAATGGCCCACTTTACCAATAGCCGTGTCCTTCTGTTAATACTCACTTGTCACTCCAAGCACCAGTCCACTCCACGTCTCCCCATGGATTGCGGATTCTGATGAGCTTTTCCATATTTCCTCTGTAGTCCACCTGTTAAATTAAAATTGCTTACAAATTCAAAACCATAATGCAATAAGCCTACCTATAGAAAGGTGGGCATCTCTAAGAGAACAATGGGCAGGGATGTATTTTTTTTGTTCAACACGTTTTAATTAGAAGGTATACAACATTTTACAAAAGTGGAAAAATTGAAAAAGAGGTACAGTATCCCCACATGACATTTATAATAGCAGTACATCTTAGCGTGTGGCAAAGGCCAATCACGAAAACTTCTAAAATACTCTAGATCAGGGGTCTTCAAACTGCGGCCCAAGGGCCAGATGTGGCCCTTTGCTAGCCTTCATCCAGCCTTTGTGGCACTATTGCTCCCAAAGATATGAGGCACTATTCCTCCCACTGACAACAACAATGGGCCACTATTTCTTCAGCCAATACCAATGATGGAGCACAACTTCTCATCTTATTGACCACCAACACCAAGGCCGTGTTTATTCTCACTGATGCTGGGCTTGGGGCATTTTCTACCCCCATTGTCCATAATCTGGCCCCCCCTAAAAGTCTTTATGACTTGAAACTGGCTCTTTGCTCTAGATGAATATCTTAAATATGGGCCGGGCATTACATCAGATCACATCAGATCAGTCCACGGCTTAAGAGTTGAGCCACTGTACAATGTAAATGTGTCATCCGGGTGCTACCCACCTCACGGACAACAGAACCTCCAAGTGTCAGACAAAAATTGTATAACATTAAGAAAAAAGAATAGAGAAAGAAAGGGGGAAAAAAGGGGAGGTAAAAAGGGGGGAAGGGAGGGAAGTTGTCCAGCCTTCACAGGATACTTTCCTAAGTGCCTGTCCACTTTTCCCAACTATCCCTGTTGGGCCAGAATATCTGCATACGCAGCTGAAAATGTAAAGGCGAACCAACAGGACCATATCTTGTTTGCCAAGTCAGATTAATTAAGGGTAGATGCGATCCACCTCCACCAGCCATTGGCGTAACGTGGGAATGGTTTGTTTCCCGAATTTTGGGATAAGCGCCTTACCCGCATTCAGGAGGCGAGGAGCGATAGATTTTTTATATGATCCTATTGGTTCTCCCGCACAATGAAACAATATCACCCAAGGGTCATTGGGAACAACACTGCTTTGAATTTCTTTGATCCAATGTAACACATTAGTTCAGTATGGCCTAATGAGAGGGCAAAACCACCAGATATGGGCATGAGTTCCCTGATCTCCACATCTTCTCCAGGCAGGGAGGCATTTGCCTGTCTTGGAAGTAGTCACTGGGGCTGCGATACTCCCTTATGGGAGAAGCAAAAAAATATAGTCTTCAAGTGATGCCTAAACCTGGAGCATTGCTTGTGATCATTGGACCAAACCAAAGAAGAATGTTATGTAAAAAAAATATAGGGAGATTGTTAGCCAACATGAAAATGTCAACTTCTATAATACAGTGGAACCTAGGATTGGGAGTAACGCAATACGAGCACTGGTTTTATAAAAATCCTGACTCGTTTTGCAAATGTTGTCTTGCAAAACGAGCAGGATTCAAGACACAGCAGTGTGCAGTACCACGTTTGGCCTGAGGCAGGGGGTGGCGAAGCCGAGCAGGGGCGTTCGGAAAATCTCAGAAATACTCAGTTCCCGAGCCTTTCTGAGGTTTTCCTAGTTCAGCCGAGCTGTCCTCTGGCCTTTCAGAGTGTCCTCTGGCCTTTACGAGTGTTTCCGAGGCTCTCTGGTGAGCCCCCTACCTCTGGCCTCATGCGGTATTGCATCACATTGAAATCAATGCGGAACAAATTATTTTCGTTTCCATTGACTTCTATGTGGAAACTCGCTTTGATATGCGAGTGCTTTGAATTACAAAGCATTCTCCTGGAACGGATTATGCTCATAATCCAAGGTTCCACTGTATACCAAATCTGGCACCCCTCTGCTGTTAGAGTGCAAGTAAACCCTCCTATCGTTTTCAGCCAAGGAAGCTGCCATCTTGGCTTGTGTTTAATCTACAACTGCCATGATGCTACACATGTGATCAGTTATGACACCAGCCATTGGATGGTTTGACAGTTTGATTGAGAGCTCAAAAATGGGAGTGTTACATTTCCGACACGTGCCGGAAATTAAACAGTTTTATGGATGGGTTTACTTCCACTTTAAGTCATGTAACCAACATAGAGGGATTAGTTGTGTGTGCGCTATAAAAGTGGGGCTTTGGCATGGACCAGACACTGAAGGAATGGTGAATTCAGCTTTTTATAAAAAAAAAAAAAAGATTTTTTTATATTATATTAAATACATTGGTGAAATATTTTCATCTTTTTTTATTATGGGTTCATAAATGCAATTTCTGGAAATGCCCTGGAAAAGTAAATATTGTCAAAACTCTAGATTTCAAATCTGAAAACATTTTGTAAAATTTGTATCGTCTTATAGCAGTCAACAGGTTTTCAGTTGCCACCAGTGGCGGTGCATCCATAAAGGGCGCAGGAGCGCTGCCCCCTCTCTCCTGCACCTGTCTATCACCATAGATGATTCATGCTATGCATGAATCTATCTATGGTTGCTGCTGCCGCCACCTATTCAGGTGTCTGGCCCCTTGTCAGGCACCGGGCATCTGAATTCGATGGGGGTGTTTTTGGAGGCGCCAGATTAGAGCCGTTGGCTCCGATAGGCTTCCTGATTAGAGCCATGGGCTCTAATAGGCTTCCAAATTGGTGAACAGTGGGCGCAATGCTGTGCGTTCGCTGTTTACTTAGTGTTGTGTTAGGGAAGCAAATAAATCGCTTACCTAACACTGGCCTGCCTCTTAGCACAGGACAGGCGCTGTGATTAGACACCTATCAGGCATCCAATCATAGTAGAGGACGGGAGAAAACATCAAGGACTCTGAGGGTGGAGGACAGCGCGGTGAGGCACAGTAGCGGCAATTGATGGGGCACAGTGGCTGCAATTGATGGGGCACAGTAGCGCCAATTGATGGGGCACAGTAGCGCCAATTGATGGGGCACAGTAGCGCCAATTGATGGGGCACAGTAGCGCCAATTGATGGGGCACAGTAGCGCCAATTGATGGGGCAAAATAGCGCCAATTGATGGGGCAAAATAGCGCCAATTGATGGGGCAAAATAGCGCCAATTGATGGGGCAAAATAGCGCCAATTGATGGGGCAGAATAGCGCCAATTGATGGGGCAGAATAGCGCCAATTGATGGGGCAGAATAGCGCCAATTGATGGGGCAGAATAGCGCCAATTGATGGGGCAGAGATGCGGCAATTGATGGGGCAGAGATGCGGCAATTGATGGGGCAGAGATGCGGCAATTGATGGGGCAGAGAAGTGGCTGCGCTTGATGGGGCACAGTGGCTGCGCTTGATGGGGCACAGTGGCTGCGCTTGATGGGGCACAGTGGCTGCGCTTGATGGGGCACAGTGGCTGCGCTTGATGGGGCACAGTGGCTGCGCTTGATGGGGCACAGTGGCTGCGCTTGATGGGGCACAGTGGCTGCGCTTGATGGGGCACAGTGGCTGCGCTTGATGTTTTTTTTTTCTTTTTCAGTTTGTTTGCACCCCCCAAAAATTTTGAGCACCAGCCGCCACTGGTTGCCACTTGAAATTTTAAACTGGATACTTTGAAGTGGCCATAAGAGAGCCTCATCTATCAGTGTGCGCCTCATCTCCAGTACAGAAGAATAATAGGAACAAAGGATGATCCAGACATTTCCCATGGACACATCAATATATGAGACTAAACGTTCTTTAGACTCTTTGATAAAAGGAGCTTTACATTAGTCTCTCACAGTACCTACCTCTTCTGCGCCGGTGACGGAGTAGGCGTGGCCTTTCACCAGTTTCTGGAAGGTGATCGCCTCGGTCTCAGCGGCACTTGTGATCTGTAAAAGAAAAGATCACAAAAGTTCTTCAGCATGGCTGCACAGACACAAAGCTCTCATGGAATATTAAACAAAAGAAAAGAACAATACAAATGTTTGCTCTTTATTTATTTTTTATCTCCTTATGTACTGTCACGGAACCCACACTCCACACAGTCCGTTTCATCTTTTTTTTATTACAGATCCTTTTGAAAATGCAAAGAAAAAGGAATAAAAGGTTTTCTTTTCATTGATGGAAGTTATAGTACAGCTTCTATCAATAGAGGAGTGGGGAGGAAAGTAAGGGGCATAGTCGACACTCTTGACGAATGCCTATGACAGGTGCAACAGCTCATATTAACCCCCGCAGCACCCGAAGGGGGCAGAGGACCAGGATATCAGTCACCAGCACAAGGGACCATTTTCATCAAATATAAGTACTACTGTAATTTTTTTTTTTTTTTTAAAAGCCTACGGCGTGCAGAAAACACCCAAAAACTCCACCCGGTGCCAAAAAAATGTGCACACACATCAAGAGTGAAACACAAAATTGTGCAACGGTGCTATGTCTATCCTCCATAAAGAAGGACCTGATCCCCCGGGGTGTTAGGCTCCAGATGGGGACTGAGGTACTTCACATGGTCTGTGCAGCCGAAGCCACACGGACCCCATTCTTTGGAAGGTCTGCCGAAACAGAACCCACCCAAGTACTAGGTGTGGCTCCCCATAGGGAGACCCCATGAGAGCAGGCAAACTAAGCCAGAGGGCCATGTCCACCCACTCCAATGACGTTCAGGGCTGGCCCGAGGACCGGCACCCTACTAATCACACTGTGACAAAACGTGACACCAAACAAAAAAATACATAAAAAAGGACAAACACGGGGGTAAATAAAAGAAAGTGGGGGAGAAGAAAGATGAGGGAGAGTGAAAGTGACCATCATACAATACGATGGCCGGCCCTCCGGCCAGGAAACAAAAATTCCTCTGGTCCCAGCTAAAAGGCTCGGCCCTAGAGGCAGGTGTAAAAAAAGTGTGTATGGCGACGTGACCAAGGTGCCACACTTGAAGTGCCCTCTCAAACACTTGTGCAAGTACGGAACCCCTGGACTGCCACTCCAGGGACACAATCACCATAGGCTTTTCGTACAACCCTGCCCAACAGCCCAGACCAGCAGCACCCATCCCAGCCAGGAAGGTAGGAGGCTATGAGAGATTGGGGAGAGCCTGCAGCTGGCTACTCCCACAGTTCCCTCCTAATTACATTCGGGTAATTACATTCTAATTACTTGGGGTGGGAAGGAGGAGCAACTGTCCGGGGCAGGCACCACAAAATCCATGCCAGAAGGCCAGGGACCCGACCCTTCAGCTTCAACCGCATGTTTCTCCGTCCCGATCAGAAGGCTTTCACCTCCACGCCAGCAGGTTCTGCATCTGCCACCGCCATCCCTTTCCACCTAGCCGTGTACTAGAAGGTGACCAGATTTTTAATAAGAAATCTGGGGACATATTTTTTCTTTACTAGTAATGGCAACAATCAGCGACTCTCTACCCGTCGCTGCCCACCTCACAGCCTCTAATTTCTTACTCTTCGGGCACCGGCTACTACTGGATGGGGAGTGGAGGAAGATCACTCACCCGGAAGGGAAGGCACGGAGATAGACAGGTGGCTGGCCAGGATTTGAGCCAAAGCAGAAGAACATGCGAGTGGAGCTGAATGGCCATGCGCCCGAAACTGAAGAAATATTCCCTCCACTCTGACCAGCACATGATCATCAGAAGGGGGCACAGATAATGGGAAAAATACAACCCCCCTATGCTAGTAGGCACTGCAGAGCGGGGTGTGTAATTCTAATTCTGCACTGACTGTCTTTGAAATTGCCCCTGCCCCCTATTAAATCCAATCTGGGGACAAAACCGGGGACAGACTTGGTCCGGGGACAGTGTCCCCAATCAGGGGACTGTCCCCTGAAACTGGGGATGTCTGGTCACCCAAGTGTACTAGGGACGGTCAGCATAGCGCCACCTCCTGGCAACTGATAAGAACAGATACTACACTTGATCTTAGCCAAAAGGCAGAGAAGCGATTACTAATGTAACTTGTGCTGTTGAGGCTGCAATCATTTTATTTTTTCAAGCTTTTTTTCCCCTTTTCACCAGGTGATCCTACCATAGCACCCTTCCTGTCCTAGGGTGACAACGCTCACTATACTGTATCTATGGAGGAGCAGCTTCGTCACCATGGGACTGGACAATGCATAGCACTGTAAGTTATCACCTTTTCAGAATTCTTAGAAAGTATTTTTCCATTCATTGAACAGATCATGTAACAAAACGCTTTCAACTTTATGGTAAACAGTCCCAATGCAGCAAATAAGAGAAGTTCACCGTTAGCGTTTATATTGCTTTTGACAACGTTTTTTAGTAGTGGTTTTACGAGGCTCACTTACATCTATGGAGCAGCCCAGGAGAGAACCTGTCTTCAGAGCCTTCTGTATGATCTTGTACAGGTTGTTTGGAGGTTTTTTCAGTTCGTACCACTCGGCCAGACCCCCAGTGAAGTCTTCAAAACCCTCCGTGGTGGCCCCGCCAGACAGAGCTTCATAAGACCCATTCAGCCTGTGTTTGAGGACAAGAAGTTCTAAAATGCATCTGGATTTTATAGCACAGCATATTATCTGACCTGATTCATCTTTCTTCTGCTAGAAATGGCCCCTGAAATATTTAGCACATCTCTGTACTTGAATCAACAACGTTATAAATTATTGCTGTAGTCTAAAGCCTGGTACACACTAAGGGCCAGATTCAGAAACAAGATACGTCGGCGTATCTCAAGATACGCCACGTAACTTCTAAGATGCGGCGCCGTATCTTTTTTTCTGTATTCAGAAAACAAGATATGCCGGAAATTAGCTAAGATACGAGCGGCGTAAGTCTCTTACGTCGTCGTATCTTAGTTGCATATTTACGCTGGCTGCTAGGTGGCGCTTATGTCGATTTACGTGTCGAATATGTAAATTAGATAGATACGCCGATTCACAAACGTAGTTGCGCCCGGCATATTTATTTGCGTCGTTTGCGTAAGGCTTTTTCCGGCGTAAAGTTACCCCTGCTATATGAGACGCAGGCAATGTTAAGTATGGAATTCAGGACAGCGTTGAATTTTCCGTCGTTTACGTAAATCGTTCGGGAATGGGGCTGGGCGTAAGTTACGTTCACGTCGTTATCAATGAGTATTTCCAACGTGATTTTCGCGAATGCGCACTGGTATACGTCCACGGACGTCGCATGCGCCGTTCAAAAAAAACTTCATTTACGTGGGGTCACGATGATTTTACATAAATCACGCCCCCATCTTCCACATTTGAATTGCGCATTTTCCACATTTTGTCATGTTACAACCAAAAAATGTAAATGTATTTTATTGGGATTTTATGCGATAGACCATGAGATTTTATGTGATAGATGCTGGAGCATATTACATGTAACACCCCAAGTATGGGTGTATTGTGTAATATGCTCCACAAAGTTGCACTTATGCCACATACACACGGTTAAAGTTTCCGACAACAAATGTTCGATGTGAGCTTGTTGACGGCAAATCCGACCATGTGTATGCGCCATCGGACATTTGCCGACGGGATTTCTGACAAAAAATGTTTGAGAGCTGGTTCTAAATTTTTCCGACAACAAAAGTTCTGATCATCTGTAGCCAATTCCAATGCAAAAAAATCCTACGCATGCTCGGAATCATTGAACTTAATTTTTCTTGGCTCGTCGTAGTGTTATACATGATCGCGTTCTTGACGTTCGGAATTTCCGACAACATTTGTGTGACTGTGTGTATGCATGACAAGTTTAAGAGAACAATCCGTTGGAAAAAAATCCACGGTTTTGATGTCAGAATGTCCGATCGTATGTACGCGGCATTCGTCTCTAACTTACTTAATGCCAAGGGCTCATTCACACAAGCAGGGGTGCATTAAAGTAGAACTATAGGCAAAACTTTTTTTTCTATTTTGGATACAGAAAAGGAGGGTATAACCCCTGTAAGGTTTATTTTTGTCATCTTTGTCCCATTGGGGAGATTCACCTTCACTTCCTGTCCCATGGCCAAAACAGGAAGTGAGAGGAACTTCCTGCAAACTAAGTAAACCCCCCCCCCAGGTCACCAGAACTAGTGTCCGCGATATGCAAAAGTGAATCGTGCAGAGATGGCGGGGACGGAGGAGGTGAGCGAGCTCCGATGCGGGGGCTTCGATCTCAGGTAAGTACTTTATAATGAGCTAGTATGCTATGCATACTAGCTCATTATGCCTTGCAGGGTGTTTTAAAACAAAAAAAAAAAGAAAAAAAGGAAAGTTTACTTCCTCTTTAAGGGGTGTAAAATGTGCAACCACAATATGATGTTTAAGCATATTGAAGTGTGTTTTTCTTTTATTAACTTCTATTTAACTCTATTCATGGCGGCACGTTGCGGCATGGTAAAGCATGTTGGAATGTGCTGTACAAACATGGAACATGTCCTATTTTTTCAGTGCACACCAACACATTGGTGCATTGGTAGAACACAAGTCAAATTGCCTTGTCTATGCGTTGGGACCACATTGGGCAACGTTGACTAGAACAGCCCATCAGGGATGGTGTGAATGAGCCCATAAGGTAGGAGTTGCCCACCACTTACTTTGCATAGGCTTTCTCCATCAGCGCACTCCAAAATTCACTCCCTTCAGCTGAGTGGACGAAGACGAGCTCTCCATTCTTGGTTGGAAGTCGGTCATCGACAACCACATCCACCCATTCTCCAAACTGCCAGAACTAGAAAGAAAAAAAAATGGAGACATTTTAAAAAAAATGGTATAAAACTAAAAAAGTAGCATGGAACTTTTTTTCTATTTATTGATAAAACTAAAATGATCTATAAAGGTTACCCTCCATATTGTCTTGATTTAATACCAGGATATTTTTTCTATTTAGCCCACTACTTTAATAAAGTATTTGAAAGCATTGACAGAAAGGAAAGGGGCGAGGGAGAGGAGGTGAGAGGCTCGTGTTTTCTGGTGGTAATTGAAACATTTTCTAGCATCCCTTTAGATGTGTATGTAGCAAGATCCCGGGCCTTCTTCGTGTAATGAGAACCTCCAGAGACAAGGACATCTAACATTCTTCTGTATAGAGTGGGTTGTAAGCAGGGCCGGACTTACCATTGGGCTTGACTGGGCTCAAGCCCATGGGCCCCACCCAATAGGGGGCCACCCTTTTTTATTTTAGGGGCCCAGAGGTCTCCAGGGCCCCCGGATGGCAACCCCCCTTTTTTTTATAAAAAAAATTACATTTTCTTTTTTTCTTTATATTTTTTATAAATGTTTATTTTTTAATATTTTTATTTTTTTTATTAAAAGGGCCCGGAGGTCTCTTTTTTTCTTTTTATTAAAGGGCCCAGAGATCCCCAGGGCCCCGGATGGCTACCCCCCTTTTATATATATATATATATATATATATATATATATATATATATATATATATATATATATATATATATATATATATATATATATATATATATATATATATATATTTTTTTTTCCTTCTTTTTTTGTAAAGGCCCCCCCTGCTTCTCAATTTGCAGCAGCCCCCCCGCTTCTCAATTTCAGGAGGCAGCACCCCCCCCCCCCCCCACCCCGGTTCTCTGCTCCAGGGGGCCCATGCCTTAAGCTGTGTAAGGGGCCCCAAAATTCCTGATGGTGGCCCTGCGCATACCTCCCGCACGGATTCGGTAGGACTTTCCGCTTCTTCCCGCAGTCCCGCGAAAGGGTTAATTTTCCCGCACTGCAGTAGGAGGCAGCACGGAAGCAGGAGGAACCGGAGCGGTGTGTGAAGGACTGTGGCTGCTGAAGGGAAGAAAGCCGACAGCCGGGCTAATGACAGGTGAGAGGCACTCCCCCTCTCCGCTGAACTGCAAAACCTCCCCCAGGAGGAAGCGGAGCGGTGTGGGGATGTCTGCTGAAGGGAAAAGGGAAGAGAGCCGACACATTCTGTGCACAGATGAGAGTAACCCCCCCCCCCCCCCGCGCTCAACAACTTTAAAGCGCACCCCCCGCTCAACAACTTTAATTCGCTCCCCCCGCTCAACAACTTTATTGCGCACCCCCCCCGCTCAACAACTATGATCCCCCCCCACTCCAGGGGGCCCCTTCAACACTCAATCCCAGGGGCCCCCACCACCCTAAGTCCTGTAAGTCCTGCCCTGGTTGTAAGGCATAGTAGGTAATGTAAGGTAGATTCATTAGTGCCAGACGCTTCTTGAATGCAAAGAGATTTAAGGGTCTTTCACACTGAAGGAGCGTTCAGGTCCACCTGCCAGTTTTTTAGGCGGACCTGAACGGGCGCTCTGTGCTCCTCTATGGAGCCACTGACATCCGATCCGCTCTGATCCGCCAAAGTGTGACGGAGGAAAAACCTACTTTTCCTTCCGTCTGGCGGATCGGGTGAACACGGACATACGGTCCGTGTTCATCCGATCCCCCCATAGGGAGTGCTTAATTCGACAGCATCTCTAATAGGAAGTCCCGTCTCCTGGGCTGCCATTGGACGACTATTCTGTCTATCATAGGAGGCGGGACTTCGTATTAAAGAGGCCGTCGAGTAAACAGGAGATTATCCTGTATGTAATCTATTGGCGCTCATCCTGGCCTCCTCCTGGGCCCCTCCAATGCTACAGATGGGCATCGATCAGGCTGCACTGATGGCAATGGTAAGGCTGCATTCATGGCAACGGTGGGTCTGAATTCATGGCAATTGTGAGGCTACAATCAAGGCAACAGTGAGGCTGTAATAATGGCGATGGTGAAGCTGCAGACGGACACTGATTAGGCTGCATTGATGGGCGCTGACCCTTATTTTGCTTCACAGTTCTTTATTTAAAATAAAATAAAAATCCTGCAACTTCCATCTTAAAGTGAAGGTGTGTGTTATAAATATGGTATATCCAAATAAAACGCTCAAGATCATCTCTTCACCACACACAGCCACAAAGGCAAGAGAATTCTTGTTGGGCAGTGTATTAGTGCTCGGATGAACACACTTAATCCAGCCCTTACGCATATTCACTTCATCAAATCTGACCCTCTTTGAAAAAAGTTTGGACACCCCTGCTATAGGCAATAAGATATTTTCATGTTAGCAAGCATCGTGCATTAGCCTCAAAAGTGTATTCCAGTACTAATCATGGCCGGTCTGACATTGCCGGATGTTCTTCCCTGGATTACCTGGAAGTGGAAGATCCCTGCATAGTTCTCCTGGAAGCTCTGATCTTTTGGGACCACCCTGGAGAGGATCTGTTCATTGAGGGTGAGGGAGGCGATGGCAGCCAGCAGCCAACAATCACCTGGAAAGAAAACAGAAGAGATCTTTCATTAGAAAAAACTAACAATATTATTCAATGAAATTCACATTTTTAAGTGCCGATTCCTCAGAGTCCCCCAGACCCCGACCCCCAGACTTTTATCTGTTTCTGGCCCCCCAGCAGGTATTAAAACAAAAAATGTAAAACGTTCTGGCTGCAATACTCACCTCCTCTCTGTCTCCCCCAATAATCCCTTTTCACCAGCAAGCATGCCCTTAAAGCGTAACTCCACTTTTAATTGACTGTATTTCAGTTATTTCAATCATGGGGCCAGCTTGCCTAGGAATGCCTGCCTAGGAATGTCCACTTCTTCAGGCTTACATCCCCCTTCAAGGCATGTTAATATTTGCAGAACTCACTTAAAGTGATATAAAAACAAAAAATGTAAAATATTGCATAGATGTGCATCAGTTTTCTATGTGTTTTTTTTATTTATTTTTACTTGGGTTTTAATACTGCTGTAGGCCCCTTTCACACTTGTGCAACCTAAAAGTTGTGTGACTTGAGGCAATGCCTGTGTAATCATGAGGTCAATGGACCTTAAATCGCATCAAAGTCAGACCAAAGTAGTGCAAGGAATACCTTGAAGTCGCACAGATATAAAGAGTACTCATTAGAAATCATGGGGCACGGCTTGTCATGCAACTTTGCAGTTCCAAGTCTCAGCAGTTTGAAAAGGGGCCTTAAAGAGAAGTTCCACCTGGAAAAAAAAAGTCAGGAGCAACAAATACTGCAGCTGCCGACTTTTAAAATTAGGACACTTACCTGTCCAGGTATCCCACGATGTCGGCACCCTAGACGATTTTCAGATCGACTTCCTGGTGCTGCTGCAACCATTCCTGGTAAGGAAAACTGGCAGTGAAGCCATTCACCTTCAAAGCCGGTTCGCTACTGCGCATGCGCTAAGCGCACTGCACTTTCTAACTGGCCCGGCAGCGGAGGAAGGAGGTTGAACTTCTGAGGGTCGGCGCCACTGCCCCATCTCCCGAAAGTGGGAAAGACAGGTGCCCATTCCCCTCTCTCCCCTATAAGGAGGGGCGGATAAGTGGAGATTCCCCTTTTGGGTGGAACTCCGCTTTAAGGAGTAGTACTAAGCCAGGGAGCGGTGATGTTTTCAAGAAGCTATGCACAACATCCTGCTCATCCCTCCCAGTGATTTGCCTGAATTGCATAGAAGGGCATAGAGGCCCGGCGATGATGTCACACTGGGTCTAAAATAAGCTGTATAATAAAAACAGAAAGGGTTTAAATTTAGGATACAAATGTTGATGGGGGGGGGGGGCAGGACAGGCAAATAAAAGCAGATTAAAGGTCAGTTGTTATTTTATTTCATTAGTAAACTGCAGAAAATCTATGGACTCTTTATCGCCTGTACATTCAATCCAGCAGCAAGCGTAGGTCTGCAGTAAATGTTATAAATATCTGTATTCTCAGGCGGAAAAGTCGCGTGATTTGTGGCAAAACGATTGTATGAAAGGGAGCTCTGTGCCTCTTTCTGTATATTCAAATACAAGCCGGCCTGATGGAAAATCCCCAACCGTCTCCAGTCACAGAGGGGAGGAAAATCCAACTATAGAATGGAGGTTGTCGGTTATTTGTGTTTAACATATAATAAAATAATGTTTTTATTGCTCTAGCACACAATAAAGAATGGAGAAAACATCAGATTGGATACCAGGAAAATAAGGTTTCCCCCAATACTGGTCAACATATTCTCAGGGCCAGTTCACTGTTCATGCGTTTCTGCATATGTGGTTACATGCATTTTTGATGCGTTCAAGTGCATTTTTAAATGCATTTTCTACTTTTCTATTCTTTCTCACAAATTCAAGATGTGCATTCTGGTGTGTTTCTGGTGCATTTACATGCGTTCCGGCGTGTTTTCAATGCATATTGCTACATTCAATACAGAAAAAATACAGCATCGTAGGCGTGCTCACAGGGTGCCAGGGCACCCCCAAATCCCCCACATGTGGCTCAGATTCCCTCTGTTTAGACCCCTGATTTTCACCCCCTACCTAACAGAGCTCCTAAAAAAAAAAAAAAAGAAGAAGAACTAAATTTTTTTTTAAATGATAAAAAATTTATTATTAAATACTGACACCGTCCACTGCCCTACCGACACCGTCCACTGCCCTACCGACACCGTCCACTGCCCTACCGACACCGTCCACTGCCCTACCGACACCGTCCACTGCCCTACCGACACCGTCCACTGCCCTACCGACACCGTCCACTGCCCTACCGACACCGTCCACTGCCCTACCGACACCGTCCACTGCCCTACCGACACCGTCCACTGCCCTACCGACACCGTCCACTGCCCTACCGACACCGTCCACTGCCCTCCCGACACCGTCAGTATACAGTATATGTACACGGGACATTTTTACAACTGCTTCTAAATGATTAAACTTGACAGAATTGTAACCCATGCTTAAAAGATCCATTTTGCCACGTTAATATGCTACGTTTAGAAGCGTTTCTAAAAAATATATTATATATATATAATATATATTAGGGCTGTTACTGATCAAAATTTTTGTGTTCGATTAATCGTTTTGTTTTTTAATCGATTAATCAACTCATTTTGATTAATTATAATGCACATACAGATCCAACTACTTTTAGTTGATCTCCTTGCAGGCTGATTCCCAGTGCAGCTACCAACCACTGGAAAAATGGATAGCAGGATACAAAAAACAAACAGCGCAGCGCTCGATGGGAATAGCATTAAAACGTTTATAGTCTTCAAATAGGTAACCAAATAAATATTGCACTGGAGATAAAATCAATGTAGCTACATAAACTGTAAAAATGATGCGAGTAATATCAAAGGGTACCAAAAGCAGTCATAAAAACATGTATCCAAGTATGATACTGGTATAAAAATGTGTATAACGATACCACTGCTGAATCCAGATGAGGAGAGGTTAACATCAGTCCGTCGGCATTTAGATGTCCCATGAAGGGAACTATCACAACTTCCAGTGGAATGCTGTAGAATCCCAGGTTGATAGAGGGAAGTGATAGAGGGAAGTGTAACAGCCCTTGCGTGTGGCAGATAGTAAGGTCCCTCCGGCATGCAGATATGAAGGCACAGCAAAGGAGCCCTTCAGATGGACACGGCAAGCCCTGCCGGTGTCCGTAATGTTACCGGATCTCCGATGGAACTCCCTGAAGGCCCAGAAGCCGGCAGAGAGGCGAGTACCAATCGGAAGAATTTTAATCGATCAAAAAGATTTTGATCGATCAAAAAAATTAAAGATTAAATCGATTAATTAAAAGTTAATTTGCACAGCCCTAATATATATATATATATATATATATATATATATATATATATATATATATATATATATATATATATATATATATATATATATAAATGTGTGTAAAAACTAAAACGTCTAAACGCCAGTACCACGTTTAGCCACGTTTGGCATCTCCCTATTTGGATGACACCACAAGCGGACCTAACCAGAAAAGCGCTCCTGGGCTTTGTTTTTTGCTGTTACCTTACAGCAGTAAGGTAAGGACATCCTGCACTGCAGCACGTTTATTTTATTTTGTTGCTAATATCACTGTCAATTTTTTAGATTGCTATTTATGATCAATAGTTAGGTTTTCTCTCTTTTTTCCTAATATTGTTTTTTTGCTACACTTCCTCTCCGCACTTCATCTCATCCCCACCCCCCCACCCCCTCTTACTTTTATTTACTCTTATATCAAGACATCGCTTGTATATCAAAGGCAAAATTTATTAAAACATTTTGCTGGTTTTGCAAAACGCTCTCAAACCAAGGTTTTACTGTATGGAAAACGCTTTTGGTGGTTAAAGTCTGGGCCACTTTTTTGCGATTCGGCACTGCGTCACTTTAACTGACAATTGCGTGGCAGTGCGACGTGGCTCCCAAACAACATTGACGTCCTTTTTTTTGCTACAAATAGAGCTTTCTTTTGGTGGTATTTGATCACCTCTGCGATTTTTATTTTTTGCGCTATAAACAAAAATAGATAATTTTTTTACTAGTTTTGGCGGCGATCAGCGATTTTTATCGTGACTGCGATATAATGGCGGACACTTGACACCATTTTGGGACCATCGTTATTTTTACAGCGATTAGTGCTATAAAAATGCACCGATTGCTGTGTAAATGACACGGGCAGTAAATAAGTTAACCACTAAGTGGCGCTGCAGGGGGTTAAATGTTCCCTAGGAAGTGATTCTAACTGTTAGGGGGCGTGGCTACACGTGACATGTCACTGATGACCGTTCCCGATCACGAGGGACGGTCATTAGTGACAGTGTCACTAGGCAGAATAGGGGAATGCCTTGTTTACAATGGCATTCCCCCGTTCTGCTCTTGCTGACCGCAATCGCAGGACTCCCAGGAACACCGAGTTCCTGGGACCAACGGCCGCACTCGAGAGGGGGCGGCAGATTGAAATGGACGTAACTGTACGCCAATCTGCCTGCCTGTGCCTTTCTGTCGACGTACATAGGCGTACGGTGATCGGCAAGTGGTTAAAAATGCACTGAACTAAACCTGCTTTGAACGAGCCTGGGCCGGTTCACACCAGATGGAGTCCAGTGCAAAAAGGAATGGACAGAAGATTATATGGGTTCCTATCGCATTGCTCACATCAGTACAGTACAGTACAGTCAAAACGAGTTTTTCGGCACAGAACTGTACTAGAACACGGCTAAATGCCATGGAACGCATTTAAAATGCACTGGATGGCATCACATGCAAAAAAAAAACTCAGGAAGCCTAGGAAATAAAAAAAACAAGGGGAGAAAACTGACTGGAACGCATTAAAAACGCATCAAAATCACACATGCAAAAATGCATCTGGAGTGAGTTTTTGTGGCGTGAACTGTAAGCAAAAACGCATCCGAAATGCAGATTTTCTTTTTTTCTTCATTATAAAAGAAGCCAAATGGAAGCGGAATGGAATGCTGCTCACCCTGCAAGTCATCTTCCTAGTGATGGATAATTATTAAGCACTGACAAGTCAGAATGGACGTCATATGGGAAACGTAATCACAGGGGACTGGAAATTCCAGCTTAGCTCACGTCACTTCAGCGTGATTTGACTTGTCAAATCGAATGCCAAATCGGAGCCTATTGCCAGCAACGGCACTGTCCCAATCGGTGTAACGCCGACTTTGCAGCACTGCACTGATTGCCAAAAGTAGTTCCTGCACTACTTTTGGCGACTTTGGGGGCCGATTTCAAGAGACATGGGTGCATGAACCCGCACAGATGTCTTTCCAATCGCCCCGAAGGGTCGATCATCAGGTGATACACAGAGATAAAACAAATCCTCCTACATACAGTGCCTTGAAAAAGTATTTATACCCCTTGAAATTTTCCACATTTTGTCATGTTATAACCAAAAACATAAATTTATTTATTTTATTGGGATTTTATGTGATAGACCAACACAAAGTGGCACATAATTGTGAAGTGTGGCGTGCATTTGTATTCAGCCCCTTTTACTCTGATACCCCTAACTAAAATCTAGTGGAACCAAATTGTCACCTAATTAGTAAAGAGTCCACTTGAGTGTAATTTTATCTCAGTATAAATACAGCTGCTCTGTGAAGCCCTTTAGAGGATTTTTAGAGAACCTTAGTGAACAAAGAGCATCATGAAGGCCAAGGAACACACCAGACAAGTCAGGGATAAAGTTGGAGAAGTTTAACCACTTCCCTACCCGCCCATTGTCAAATGACGTCCACAGATGGGATCTCCCATCCTGTGTGGACATCATATGACATCCTGGGCTCCCCGGCCATCTAGGGGGCACACACGCGTGTGCCTGCAGGACCCGGTGCGCGTGCCCGGCGGCTACGATGTCTGTCGGGCACCCGTGATTGCCCGCAATCACGGCAGGACCGTGGATCTATCCTCCTCATCCGGCGGTGGCTGATTCGTTCTCTGGGCTCTCCGATGGCACAGGAGAGCCCGGAGAAGCACCGGATGGCGGTGTGGGACGTCTCCTCCCGACACCTATAAAATCAATCAAGCGGCGGAACCGCTATGATCGTTCTTATGGTGCGCAGAATAGCCGTCTGAAAAGGATATCTGAATGATGCCTGTAGCTGCAGGCATCATTCAGATATGCCCCCTAAATTACAGGTCATATGATGTCCTACGGTAGGGAAGTGGTTAAAATCTTTACAAATCTATTAAAAAGAAATACTACAAAATAAAAATTATATGTACAGAAGTATTCACAGCCTTTGCCATGACACTCAAAATTGAGCATCCAGTTTCCACTGATCATCCTTAAGATGTTTCTACAACTTGATTGGAGTCCACCTGTGGTAAATTTAGTTGATTGGATATGATCTGGAAAGGCACACACCTGTCTATATAAAGGTCCCACAGTGAACAGTGCATGTCAGAGCACAAACTAAGCTATGAAGTCCAAGGAATTGTCCGTAGATCTCCGAGACCAAATTATATCAAAGGACAGATCTGGAGAAGGGTACAGAAAAATTTCTGCAGCATTGAAGGTCCCAATAAGCACCGTGGTCCCCATCCCCCATGAATGGAAGAAGTTTGGAACCACCAGGACTCTACCGAGAGCAGGCTGCTTGGTCAAACAGAGATCGGGGGAGAAGGGCCTTAGTCAGGGAGGTGACTAAGAATCCGATGGTCACTCTGACAGAGCTCCAGCATTTCTCTGTGGAGTGAGGAGAACCTTCTAGAAGATCAACCATCTCTGCAGGACTCCACCAATCAGGCCTGTATGGTAGAGTGGCCAGACGAAAGACACTGCTCAGCAGGGGCGGACTGACCATTGAGGCACTCGGGCACTGCCCGAGGGCTCCATGCCACTAGGTGGCCCCATGAGGGTTGCCAGGCTCAGCAAAACCAGGGACAGTATGTAAAAATCTGTGCTTTTTTCTACATCTGTCCTTGATACGCCTGAAAGCGTCATGTTTTTGATGGGAAAATCCTGAGATTTTAGCTGCCCCGCCTCTGCACTGCCTCCTGGCGTGGTGGCCACCTTTAAGCCCAGGGGCCCCATAATCTTCTATTGCCCAAGGGCCCCATGAGTTGTCAGTCTGCCCCTGCTGCTCAGTAAAAAGCACATGACTGCCCGCCTGGAGTTTGACAAAAGGCACCTGAAGGACTCTGACCATGAGAAACAAAATGTTCTGGTCTGATGACACAAAGATTGAACTCTTTGGCCTGAATGGCAAGCATCATGTCTGGAGGAAACCAGGGACTGCTTATCACCTGGCTAATACCATTACCTACACCTACAGTGAAGCATGGTGGTGGCAGCATCATGCTGTGGGGATGTTTTTCAGCGGCAGGATCTGGGAGATTAGTAAGGATCGAGGGAAAGATGAATGCAGCAATGTACAGAGACATCCTTGATGAAAACCTGCTCTAGACCTCAGACTGGGGTGAACGTTTATCTTTCAACAGAACAATGACCCTAAGCACACAGCCAAGATAACAAAAGGAGTGGCTACGGGACAACTCTGTGAATTTCCTTGAGTGACCCAGCCAAATGCTAGACTTGAACCCGGATGAACATCTCTGGAGAGATCTGAAAATTACTGTGCATCGATGCTCCCCATCCAACCTGATGGAGCTTGAGGAGGTCTTTAAAGAAGAAGAATGGGAGAAACTGCCCAAAAATAGGTGTGCCAAGCTTGTAGCATCATACTCAAAAAGACTTGAGGCTATAATTGGTGCCAAAGGTTGTGAATACTTACGTACATGGGATTCTTATCTTTTTTTAAAAATATTTGTAATAAATTTGCAAAGATTTAAAGGGGTTGTAAAGGTAAAAAAATGTTTCCCCTAAATAGCTTCTGTAGCGCTACCCCATTCAGGAGCCGCTGGTTTGATTTGGGATCGGCAAATTAAGTTACCCCAGCTTGGTTTAGGGATGCACCAGAAGAACCAAGCTTTAATTCCAGGCCAACATTAGCCAACATCAACTTTGGTGAAGGAAGAATAGGTTGATGAGAGAAGAGAAACTTTCAATGTCAGGCCTGCATATTCACAAGGCAGATCAGCCCTTAGTAACACAATTTTCACACGTCACCACTCCTATGAGACTGAGTGGGTAAGGTGTTCCCGGACAGGTGTCTCACACAATCCTGGCAGCCGAGGCGCCACCTTGAATTTTAGCTGGGAGGAACGGGTCTCTCTCACAGGCCCGGCTCTAGGCCTCTGCCACAGGCCAGTTAATTTGGATAGACTAAATGTGCGAACAGAGCGAATCCTCCCAGTAATTTCTCAGCATAAGTCACCGGGTGACAGCAAAGCGTACCTGTCAGCATCCCGGGCACAGAATCCTCGTCTGGGATTCTCTTAAGCTTTGGGAACTCAATAAGTCACTGAGGTCCCTTGATTCTCGTCTCCGGCTGAGACTCAGGAAGGCCCAAGAACCTAGCCAGGCGGTCCGCGCCGGCATGGTCCATGGGCGTGCACACCCTGAAGGTTTACCTTTACAACCCCCTTT
The DNA here is from genome assembly GCA_029574335.1 of Rana kukunoris. Taxonomy (NCBI): domain Eukaryota; kingdom Metazoa; phylum Chordata; class Amphibia; order Anura; family Ranidae; genus Rana; species Rana kukunoris. Next base: position 501,304,874 of record CM056052.1, read on the forward strand.
AAATAAACTTATTTCACATTGTCATTATGGGGTATTGTTTGTAGAATTTTGAGGAAAAAAATAAATGTAATCTATTTTGGTATAAGACTGTAACAACAAAATGTGGAAAAAGGGATGTGCTGCGGAATACTTTTTGGGCGCACTGTACCCTGTCAGTAGCATCTACTCCTGATGAAGAAAACCAATATTCACAAAACATGTTGAGATTTGTGATGCACTATATTTTGGTATCGGTCTGTAATTTTGTGGAATGTTAAAAAGAGGAGCTCCAGTCTCTCCCCCAAAAAATTATTCAGCAGCTACAAATACTGTAATGACTTAATATAAGGACACATATCTGTCCAGGGATCCAGCGGTGTCTGCACCGGAGCCGATTCTTTAATCAGCTTTGAGTCCAGGTACCGGCTTCATAAGTAAGAGAGACCGGCAGTAAAGCCTTTCAGTGTCACAGCCAGGTTCCTACTAGGTGTCTAGGAAAGGGGAACCCATGGGCGCTTTTAATGTATTGTTGGATTGTATTATAAGGGATGGTGTTTCAGTTCCATCTGGTGAGACACATTTCCTTTTCCTGGGCCATGATGTATGTGGCAAGGGGGGTGGGGGGGGGGGGGGTTGTCCCCTGGTATGGGCAAATTCTGTGTGCCCTTTGGACCCGTGGGCATCGTGGAGTGGTCCTTGGGAGAGATATAAGGATGCCATATCGCTGTTGTAGTTTGTGATTCTGCTCAAACTAATCACAGGTGAGGACATGAGTGGCTTCTATTTTACATAAGGCTTGGAGTTTTCCTCTCCTCCTTTGTGCATTTTTGTTTTTTTGGAACATTGTTTTTGTAGAAAGTATCTTTATTTGTAATAACTCCTCGTAGCAGTTTTTTCCCCATCTGTAGGCCAAAACACACTTTTTTGTGGTATTTTTTTCTTCCTTTTTCTTTCTTTTTTTTTTCTTTAACACGCTTTTTTAAAGGTGTTCTTTTTCTTGATATGGGGAAACATAACAGGATACGGGATACATAACAGGCATCCCTTTGAACACTCTCAGGTTCCTATTCTGGCACGCCTCTCCTACTGTACATGTAAAAATCATAATTGTTTTGCTAGAAATTACTCAGAACCCCCAAACAGTATATATGTTTTTTAGCAGACACCCTAGGGAATAAAATGGCAGTCATTGTAACTTTTTATCTTGCACTGTATTTCTGCAATCATTTTTCAAATGCTTTTTTTTTTTTTTTTTAAATCATGAATTAAAAAAAAAGCAACAAAACTGTAAAGTTAGCCCATTTTTCTTGTATAATGGGAAAGATAATGCTACGGCAAGTAAATAGATACCCTACATGTCACGCTTTAAAATTGCGTACACTCATGGAATGGCGCCAAACTTCGGTACTTAAAAATCTCCATAGGCGACGCTTAAAACTTTTTTACAGGTTACCAGTTTCGAGTTACAGAGGAGATCTAGTGTTAGAATTTTTGCTTGCGCTCTAATGCAGGCGTGGTTTGAACGGCGTTTAAATATGTGGGTGGGACTTACGTGTGTGTTGGCTTCTGAGCCAGGGGCGTTTTAAAGTTTTTTTATTTACTTTATTTATTTTTCCACACTTTCTTTTGCATTCCATATTTTTTTATCACTTTTAAACATCCCTTGTAATAGGATCTATTGCGACAGGTCCTCTTTATGGAGAGATGCGGGGTCAATAAGACCCCACATCTCTCCTCCAGGCTGGAAAGCATGAGATCAGGAAAAAAATTAAATCGATCTCATGCTCTTGCGGCTTTGTTTACTTCCGAGTACCCGGGCGTGGCGTTATAACGTCGCACATGGGCCTCCGACGGTCAGAGAGATAAATCGCTATCCTCCTCATCCGGCGGCAGCCGATTCGTTCTCTGGGCATCCGATGCCACGGGAGGGCCCGGAGTGGCACTGGATGGCGGCGGGAGGGGGGGGGGGGGAGCAGCTCCTCCAGGCTGGAAAGCATGTGATCGAGAAAAAAAATCTTACCAATCTCATGCTTACGAGCCGCGATCGGGGCTTTGTTTACATCCACGGCCTGGACATGACGCAATGACGTTGCGCCCGGGCCTAGATAGTCACCAGAGATCTCTATGGTCGTCATCTGGTGGCAGCTGATTCTTTCTTTGGGTCCCCGATGGCACCGGAGAGCCCAGATAAGCACCAGATTGTGGTGGTGGGGGGGGGGGACTGCCGTTATGATTATTCTTATCGTGCACAGAATCACCGGCTGAAAATAGCGATATCTGAATGATGCCCGGCATCATTCAGATATCCCCCCTAAAAGTCAAGGGCGTCATATGATGGCGTGCGGTATTGAAGCGGGTATACAACCACACCACTTAGTTCTGGCTACAATTTAAGTCACAAATACATTTTAATCTGTGAGTAAATCGACCTCATTTTGGGAAAGATCATACCTGGTCTTTATTTTTCTGTGTTGTAGCATGATTTTTGATTTTTATTGCAGAATTGATGTGTTTGTATCCCCGCACCCTTCCCTCAGGCCAGAGGAGACTGTCCGCTCCCACGAAACAGATGTTGGTCCAACATTCTTGTTGGACAGGTGTGCGCTTTATTTCTTTTTTCTTTTTCTTTTGTAGCAATATGGACAATTTTTCTTCTTGATTACTGTATGATGTTTTTTGAATATTGTTTCTTTAGTGTTGTGTAGCGCCTGGTTACTTTCTAGAACCGGTGCTATGTTAAATTTAGAGGGGGGTCAGAGAGTTAGTTGACTCTGACCATGTTGATTTGTCTAAATGTGGGTCTCTGTCTCAGCTTTGGCTGTGCTGTGGGTCCATTCTGTTGTTTCTGGGGTGCTGATCTCACCCTGGGTCGGCAGGTGGCAGCAGTGGTGTCAAGGATTGGGTGCTCTTACCCATCAGCCTAGCAGGAAGGTTTGGCCTCACTGTGCATGCTAGGGGAGAGTATTTATGAGACAGACACCATCTTCTTCTCCACGTGTGGCGCCCACCTTTAGGGTAGCCACTTCACGCTGCACCGGCAAATGGCCTTCCAGGCCGGGGTTGTGCGTGCAACACAAGGATCCTGGCTTCCGGACAATGTTGGCCCGGAGCAACTGATCTGCCGCTTGGGGACTCAGTAATCGACTGGGTGCCACCTAAGGAGGGCCTGGGCCATCCGTCCAGTTGGAGGAGGCCGTACGGTGGAGAGTCTGCCTGAGGAGTGCCAAGAGAGGCTGGAGTTCCGATAGGGGCCTGACCATCCATTGGGGACCAAGGGAACCAGACACAGAGGCTGGATGTTGATCACCTGTGAGTTGGTACTGTGAGTACTTCTTACCAAACCCGTGGGTTGTGGTATCCATCCTCACGGGGAATGCATCAGTAAAAGAGTGTGAAAAATCCTTACAGGTACCCTAACTCAAAACTACCTGAAGGAGATTCAGGCGCCAAGTCTGCTAAAGAGGATTATCTCCGCTGTTCATCTATCAGGAGGGTCTGTGGCAGAGACTTTTTCCTAAGGTTCGAGTGACATTCTGGCTGCCAGGCTGGTGAGAGAAGCCTGTCCAGGTGCGCTATACCCACTCTGGCTGGAGTGGTGAAAGAGACATTACGCATGGGAGCAGGACTGTTTCCCTATTACTAACACCTGAATCTGCTATCTTCATTTCTACTGAACCTCTGTGGACATTCCGTTACTCCAACTTTCACCAAACACCCCCTAGACATCGGAGAAACACAAGGTAACATGTCACCCAAAACAAACCAGCAGCTACTTCGGCGGTAGTGCTACAGTTGTATCTCAGATAATCGGAGATTGGCGGCTCTGTCCTGAGGAAACACGTTGACAGCTGACTGGAAGGTGCTGTTACCTTCATTCAGTGTATATGTTTTATACAACCAAAGTGCTTTCTACTACCTCTGATTTTTAACTCTTTTTACTTACTTACTGTGCAAGTGCGGTTTTGTCTCCTGAGGGGTATATTTAGAGTGGTTGTAATCCCTGTTACAATACTTGTACCTACAAGTAAGCCTATAATGATGTCTACTGTCATACAAAAAATACAGGTTCACATAGGGTCCTTACACACGGAGCGGTCCGTTTTTCGGTCCGCTCCGTGTGTCCGTCAGCTCAGCGGGGGGTCTCCGCTGAGCTGTCGGGCGGACGGGGCGGTCCCCGCACACTGTGCAGGGACCGCCCCGTCTCTCCTCCGCTCTCCCCTATGGGGAGTCGGATGGAAACGGACCGTCTGTCCGTTTGCATCCGATCCGTTTGCCCGGACGGAAGAAAAATAGGACATTCTTCCGTCCGCAAAAACGGATGCGGATCGAGCGGACGTTAGCGGATGCATCATCCGCTAACGGATCCGCTCCCATAGGGACCCATTACAAGTCCGTAAACGGACTTGTAATGAGCGGACCGTTCGTCCGCTAGTGTGAAAGGGCCCTTAAGCTTAATTTCCCACATGCATCGAAAAAAAATAAAAAAAATAATATGACTGAGTTTTTAGGAGGGATTGTCGCAGAGTTTGATCTGTCCCTTCTGTTTTTAGTGACAATAGTAAGAAAGGGACGTGCCTCCTGCTCCAGGCCTCTTGTGAATGAGTTGTGAATTCTATTGGCACAGAATACAAGCCTATCCAGAGCACATTGTACCAGCTGAGTCACACGCACTGGATTTCTCACTTTGGGTGTGGTGGAAAACCCTCACCTCTGCTAAACCACAATCACATGTTGCAATCTCAGAGTTAATGGTGCATTTTGTGCAGGCAGAGAACACGTAATGAAATGTAATTTAGATACAAGAAACTGCAAACAGGTCTCCGTCTTTGAATGACAATAAACTGTATCTTAACCCAAAAACAGAAATGTAATATATTACACCTTATCAGTTCTTGAATGCAGTGGTGGCTGGTGCTCAAAATTTTTGGGGGGGGAGCAAACGAAAAAAAAAAAACTGGGCCCATCAAATACAGCCACTAGGCCCATCAATTGTCACCACTGTGCCATGCAACGCAGTCACTGTGCCATGCCATCAAACGCAGCCACTGTGCCATCAATTGTCACCACTGTGCCATGCCATCAAACGCAGCCACTGTGTCATGCCATCAAACGCAGCCACTGTGCCATCAAACGCAACCACTGTGCCATCAAACGCAGCCACTGTGCCATCAATTGTCACCACTGTGCCATGGCTCGACAAGTTTTTTGACAGCCGAACAAGGAACTCGACGGGGAAAACTATGTGTTTCGCCCGTCGAGTTTCTCGGTCGTGTGTACGCGGCCTTAGATCCGACAGGCGACACTGTCAAGCGTCTCGGTGTACGGTGCATCCTTTGAAGTTTCCAGGCCTTCTCCCAAGGTACCAGCCTCTTGCATGGCCCTCTCCAGAATAGGTCCTCCCCTGGCTCCCTTCACCAAGTGGCCTCCAGACGAAGCCACAGCCCCGGGCCAATGTGGTCCCAGAACTAGGATTCAGAACACGCACCTCAGGTCAGACGGGCCACGAGGCCCGAACAATGTCTGTCCCTTACCCCTTCCCAGCATGCACAGCGGGGCGACCACTCCCACTGATTCGCTGCCGAGGGGGACACTCAATAGACCTTGACCTTGCTACCACCCTTGGCCTGGGGTGGTAATGACATCCCCAGGCGAGCAATGGTGGGACAGAGGCTAAATTGCCCTTCATCACTCTGGTCTGAGCCAAATAACAGCTCAGACCCCACTAAATTTAAAGCAGCGCCTGTTCAACAGGAGCAGGGCGCGACAGTTGTATAGTGACTCCACTATCTATGGAGGAGCAATGGAGACAACCTTGGAAGGCAACATTTTATGAGAGGGAATAGTGTTAGATGAACCAGTAGAAATAATTTGACTTTAAATAAGTGGCTAACAAATTGAAGCTGAATTCCACCAATCACTTTTAAAGTGGAAATACACGGAAAGAAATACTCACCTCTTCATTCCAGTGATGTTGCGGTAAAACCGGCTGCGGTCATGTTCTCCCTGACCATTTCTGGGTGCTGGGTTTTCGACCTCTTCATAGGCTGGTGGCAGAATGACGTCATCCCGCACATGAGCACAGGAGTCCATCATTTTGTCACACCTAGAGTGTGCATTCAAGAGAAGATCCTGAGCAAGCAGGTGTTTGTTTTTGCAGAAGAGGCTTCTGCAATAAAGATCTGCCTGCCAGCAGCGTTTTTATTAGTTACCTTTAGTTTTGCATCAGCACTGCCTTCCGGCTCCTGGGTTTACACAGCCACAGCTAAGTAGTTAGCTTTAGCCTGATAAATAAGACCTAATTTTCTGAGCATGTAACCTGCTGTCGTAGAAAGAAGTACAGGTTCACTTTAAAGATTTATTTCCCATGTGCATCTAGCCAATATTAGAAAGAATATACGCCTAATAAATGCCTGCAGGGCTTTCATTTTCAGGAGTGATTGTCACAAAACGTTTCTGTATTGAGTGACGCCAGTAAGGAAGGGCCACTGCCACCTGTTCCAGGCCTCATTTGAATGAGCTTTGAATAGCAGATCCTATTGACACATGACAGAGAATACAAAGCCATCGAGATTACATTGTCCCGGCTGAGTCACACACACATTGGACTTCTCTTTTGAATCAGAACAGGTTTTAACCTTTTGCTGCCCCTTCCAGTGGCCCTTCCAGTGGCTTCCTGATCAAGCAATCACTGTAAGTTATTGCTAGACCTGCTAGGCTTCACAAGTTTGCAACAAGTCCACATTGCACGACTCCAATCAACTTTCTTTGCAAACTTCTTGCAAGTTCTGGTTCAGAGAAAGGAGTCACCGCTCCAGGTGGGATCACTAAATGGTTACAGGTGGTGCAGGATACCGAGGGTGCTGGCGGTGCACTAAGCAAAATGAAGACAAAGAAAAATGGATAGCCGCACTCCAAAACCTGATGGGTGGTCTTTTATTCAATAGACAGCATGTACAAAAATAGGGTCACAGCAGTGGAAACAAGGAACAGCCGGCGCGTTTCGCACTGGATCAGTGCTTATTCATGGCTAATGAATGAATTCACAGCCATGAATAAGCACTGATCCAGTGCGAAACGCGTCGGCTGTTCCTTGTTTCCACTGCTGTGACCCTATTTTTGTACATGCTGTCTATTGAATAAAAGACCACCCATCAGGTTTTGGAGTGCGGCTATCCATTTTTCTTTGTCTTCAAGTTCTGGTTCAGTTGTGCTATAGTCATCCCACCACAGGGGTCGCTGTGGCTGAATTTTAACGCTGTAGACTTGCAGAGCTCTTGTAGTAGACTCACCACTGCAACTTTGCTCTTGTTATAGACTTGCCACGCAAATGTGCTTCAAATTGGAAAAGTGTCAACTAGAATTTGTGCTTCTAGTGCTCTGCAAGCGTACAACTTAACGGTGAAAATGTGCAGCAAGTTAACAGACTTACAATTCAACACTGCCACAAATTTGTAGCAAGTTATCCTTGTTATCTGGGCAGCTTTTTTCTCTCCTGTTCTAAGTGCAGGTTTGGTGCAGCTTCAGAAAATAGAAAGCCATTTATTAGGCTAAAGCAGCAATGTAGCTGTGTAAACCCCGGAGCTGGAAGGCAGTACAGTGCATCACAGCAGTATCAGAAGAGACTTATTTTATACTATCCCTCCTCACTCGTCTTTCCTGTGCCTGGAGACTGAAGGTCCATTACAATTAAATCCATTGGTGTATTTAGCGTCATAGGCGCCTCTTTCTATGATTAACCCTTGATGGTGTGGCTGGATTTTTACCTTGGGTTTTGGGTCATTCATTTCTTCTTGAACACTGAGAAAAGTTTGCCACTTCTTGTTATAATGTATCAAAATTCCATTTCATTAATGCGATTCTGTCTGCATAAAATGTACTATAAACCTAGAGATTGCAAAATCAATTTTTTCGGATTAGCATCCCATAGTGCATCCCATAGTGCATTGGGAGACAAAGTCCTTCTCCAACACAACCCGCTGAAAAAAACGCTCCAAAAATGCCCCTCTCCATTGACATGATTTGAAAGCGCTTTAAAAACAGTCTTGCCCTTTCACACTGAGGCGTTGCACATGCGGGGATTTGAGAAAAATCCTGCAAGCAGCATCTTTGGAGCAGCTTTTGGGCGCTGAAAAAAAACGCTCCAAAAACGCCCCTCTCTATTGAAATGAATTGAAAGCGCCCTGAGCACTCTGCAGCCTAATCAACCATGTCCAGGTTACTTCTGCAGACTACAGAAAACACAGGGAGAGCATCATTTTGACTGGGTAGGCCAATTCATAGACCAGCATGGTGAGAAGAGGGGAGAGAGGGGGGAGAGAGAGAGGGGGGGGGGAGAGAGAGAGAGACCCCCAAGTGTATGACATTCTTTACTTAGCTGCTATGGGCTCTAGCCCAAGATCTTTTGTAGACCTAGCAACAACCCTGGTGGGGGCCCTTCATGGTTTCTTGCACCGGGGCCCTGAAGATTCTAGTTATGCCTCTGCTGCAGCTGCTGACTTTTAATACTGTGACACTTACCTGTCCAGGAATCCAGCGGTGTCCTCACCCGAGCCGTTTTTTTCCAATTGGCCATCGGGTGCTGCCACCACTATCTCCACTAGGGGAAACCGGCAGTGAAGCCCTGCGGCTTCATACCCAGATCCCTAATGTGCTGTGCATACCGCACTGCGCTCTGTGAATGGGCCCGCTCAGCCAGAAATGGGAGCGGGTTTCTGTCAAACCGAGTACCTGCTCCCCTCTCCCTTCCCAAAAAGGTGCTATTCACAGCAAGCTGATCTCTTTGAAAATATATTAAAGCAGGAGTGTCAAACTCAAATTCCATGGTGGGCCGCATCAGCATTATGATTGTTCTCAAAAGGGCCGGTTGTATCTATAAGATTAGATGTCCAGCACATCCCCTTCCCTTACATTAGATGTCAAGAGCCACCCCACCTTTAGAAGTTGAGTCCCCACTCTCCCTTACATCACAGTGCACCCCCCTTTCCTTTCCTTATGCTTCTGCTGTGAAGAAGCTGGATGCATTGCTTGAAAGCAGAAAGTAGGGGTCTGGAGCAGGAACAGAGGAAGGCTGGTTCGAGGGCCACATGAAATGGCCTGGAGGGCCGGATTCGGCCCGCGGGCCTTGTGTTTGACACCTGTGTATTAAAGAGTAGGATGTTCCCTTCAATTTTTTTTCTTGGCTTGAACTGTGTTTATCTGCAGTAGGCTAAACTAAGAGGTATAATGGACTTCTGCTAATGCAATGGGTTCTACATAACGGTTACTGAAGAAAATCAATATTATGGATTGTAATGATGTAAAGTGCTTTCTTGGCTAAAAGCCTTTCCTTATGTAATAAGCCTTTGTCTTGCAGGTTTTATTTGTATTTATTTTTTCTGAGGTTTACAACCTCTTTAAGTAGGGGAAGGGTGTGGTGACAACTGATATACATAGACAGTTTAAAGGAGGAGAGATACAAAAAAATAAATAAAAATAACTTAGCATTGGGGGTAATATTCATTCTTTGCCCAATTACCCTGCTGGGATGGAGGGGGGGGGGGGGGGTGTAGTGACAAAAGTAGCTACAAAACTAAAATTCTGGTGTCAGCCACCTGGCTATATTGGGAGTTAGGGGTGTGTGAAGCACAAGACCAGCTGAACAGAACCACACAATTAGTTGGTAGGTAAAACAATTGACCCAAAGGGCCCTTTCACACGGTGCGGACCGTTTTTCGGTCCGCACCGTGTGTGTCCGTCGGCTCAACGGGGGGTCCCGCTCAGCCGTCGGCGGACAGGGCGGTCCCCGCACAATGTGCAGGGACCGCCCTGTCTCTCCTCCGCTATCCCCTATGGGGAATCGGATGGAAACGGACCGTCTGTCCGTTTGCATCCGATCCGATCCACCGGACGGAAGAAAAATAGGGTTTTCTTCCGTCCGCAAAACGGAGCCAGGTGGACGCGGATAGTAGGCGGACGTTAGCGGATGCATCATCCGCTAACGGATCCGCTCCCATAGGGCCCCATTCTAAGTCCGTTTACGGACTTAGAAAAAGCGGACCGTTCGTCCGCACGTGTGAAAGGGCCCATAGAGGTTCCATAGCTGCTTAACTGCAATTATACTTCATGTAGAATTAAGATTTTAAAGGAAACAAACAAAACACCTATCTGGATTCCCTGGAAAAGGTGAGTGAGCGGTGCTCTGGCTGATGGCGTCTTTCGAACATCCAAGTACAGCATATGATCGAGATTTATAACCGGCAACACATCAGCCGAAGCAAATGTATTTATTGATACAGGTGGAATACAGATAAATAACGGCTTACGCATTTCACTACAAAGCCTTATGCCCTGTACACACAAGCAGAATTTCTGTTGGGAAAAAAGTTGGATGTTTTTTTTCCGACAGAATTCCGCTCAAGCTTATCTTGCATACACACGGTCACACAAAAGTTCTCTGAACTTTCGAGCATTAAGAACACAGTGACGTACAACATTACTACGAGCCAAGAAAAATAAGTTCAATGCTTCCGAGCATGCGTCGAATTGTTCCTGCGCATGTGCGTTCTTTTCCCCATTGGAAAAGCATAAAAGATGAACGGATTTTCCGATAGGATTTTTTTCCGTTGGAAAAATGGAGAACCAGCTCTCAAACTTTTGCTGGCAGAAATTCCAACTGCAAAAGTCTGATGGAACCTACACACGGTCGGAATTTTCGATGAAAAGCTCACATCTGACTTTTGCTGGCGGAAATTCTGCTTGTGTGTATGGGGCATACGTCATAGTCATATATAGTATAATTCAAATCAAAAATTAGATCTACAAATCATTTTTGCCATGTGTAACAGAATGCCCGTGGGACCCAGAGGCTCTTGAAGGGTGTGGGGTACTCCTGTTTCAGCTTCACCGATGACTCTTGTGACTAAAGTCATCCTATGTCCACTAGGGGCATAGGATGACTGAGAAATTATATCTTGGATTACATGAGATGGGACAGTAATGATAATTCACAATGTATTACAGGATATCTTGAAATATTACAGGTTGTTGATTCTAAACTCAACCGGTCAATATAAAAAGAGTGATTCATTCAATATGGGAACACAGACTGTTAAGGTTTTTAATGTCGTCTGCTACTTTTATGTAAATGAACCTTAGTCTGGCTTTCAAGAAACATTCATTGTGGTTAGCATCAGCTAATTGACACCGTATTGTGTGAATTCCTATTGATGATAAATGTGTATTGTACAACAAGTGAGAAGAGCTTATCTCGGGGTCACCTTGTCTGGGTAAATAATTGGTAATTAGCTCATGTAGATTATCTCTGAGACAGAATGTCTCTCTTCTAAAGATGTGTATTGAGCTCCTTGTGTCATGTTGTGGGTGGAGTTAAGCCATTGTTCATTGGGGTTTCTAACTGTATAAAAGCCTGAGTTTACCATTAAAGAGTCTATTCCTGTTGAACCTCAAACAGAGCTGTGTCTCGTTTCTGGGGGAAATTTGCATGGGTCCTGTTTGTCAACCGGATTGTGGAGTGTTGATAAGCTGTTGTGGGTTGGTGGAATGGAATATCGTAAACGGCGTTAACCCCTGACCGTTACACCATGCTACTTAGATGTGTTGGTACTTGGTAGTCTTTCTATGGTTAGAAGACTGCAGAGCACCTACCCCTCAGATCAATGTACTACTGTTTTGTAAACTATTTCAAGTGTTCATTATCAATACAAACATTTTAGCTAGGTAGTCAGTGTATTGTTACAGAGAGAACTTTAAGCAGAACTCCAGCCAAAAAAAAAAATAACAACTAGCTTTTGCTTCAATAATTGCCTTCAAACCAGAGCCCTTCATCCCCCAAAGTACTTTATTTTTGCCTCTAGGTGTCCTCAATCTGATGACCAGCATCATTTAACGCCTCTCCTCTGATCCCAGGTTGGCATGGACCTGTCCCAGTCTGTAACTAGATAGGGAAAGGAGAAGTAGCACAGTGATGAACTCGTCTTTCTGTCACCCTAAACTCTCGTCCTATCAGTATAGTTCTTTGGGCAGATTGGCTCCTTGTGCTGCTTTTTTCTCTCACACTCCAGTCCTGCTGTACAGGAGACTGCCAGAGGCTGATCAGGTTCTTGCATTAAAAATTCAATAATTGATAATTAACAGCTTTGTAATCAATAATTTATTTCATTACTCCCTACTCCGTATATGATACTGATTATAATGCACAGTTACAGACAACATGCCTCATCACAAAACATCATAAGGTAAAGTCATTGAAACTGTGCTTGGATCTTGGCACCCTGTAACAGGAAATCACATATTGTTAATATTCTTCCTGTCACATTATCGGCTTCCTGTAATCTCTTAAAATACTTAAAGGAGTTCTCCAAGCTAAAACTTTTAACCGCCGATGTGCCCGGGCTGTAAAACTATACAAAATAAACTTTCACTTACCTGCCTACGATCCCCCTTTGTTCCGATATCGCCGTCCCGTTTTTCGGTCCCGGTCTCTTCCACCTCCTGCGGGTCGGTGACTCACAGTGCGCTCAGCCTATCAGCGGCCGCAGCAATGTCCCGCCACGGCCGCTGATAGGCTGAGCGCAGAGTGAAGTCACCGACCCGCAGGAAGAGGAAGCTGACAGGGACCGAAGCACGGGCGGCGATATCGGAACAACGGGGGATCGTAGGCAGGTAAGTGAAAGTTTATTTTGTATAGTTTTACAGCCCGGGCACAGCGGCGGTTAAAAGTTTTAGCTTGGAGAACTCCTTTAACAGGCCAACCTGCCAACTAAGGAGTAAGCACTGTTCAGTGCATGTGTAGCGTTTGTTACTCCTACACTTAATATTCCTGATATGTGCCTGTTGTACCATGTACTTGTATGAGAAAGTATCCTGCTCTCTTTTTATTTCTTCCTTTGTGTTAAATGCCTGCTTTCCTATTAAAAACTGACCACGCCGAGCAGGAGAGACCAATGTGGTTTGTTCTCTAGCTATGCTGGGAACTCAGTGTGCTCTCCTCCAATGATGAGATTTGTTCTGACCCCCCCGCGCAGCCATTTACTTTGAAGCTCAGTGAACTGCTGCTTCTCCTCCCCCAGCTCTTATGCAGCTGAGAACAGAGGGAATGTGATTACTTATCAAAAAGAGAAAAGGGTATTTATAATGTTTTTTTATATCTATACCAAAATGTTTTGAATTTCATTTCTATTTTAAACTGAATGGGTTGTTTTCCAAGGTGATCGTTTATAATCGCTTTAAAAAGGTTAAATCAACCAAAACTGAAGCTTTGATGTGAAAATGAAAGTGGCTTAAAATATTAACCTTTTGAGCCTAATGGTAAAACAATTCTTAAATACCCAAGCCCAATTTTGCAACTTTGACATGCTTTAGTACAACTGTGCATATCATCACAATTACTTTGTGCATCTACGTGAATTATACCTTGTTTTTTCAGGACAAAGTGGGCTTTCATTTGGTGCAAAATGGTAATGGATAGCTCCTAATTTTGTTTATTATCTAAAGAAAACTGGTCCAAAATAGTAAAAAAAAAAGGACTGGTGTTTCTTCCTGGTGTGGAGAAAGCCTCTTGAGTGGGGAGGGAGCGAGGAGTAGTGTCAGGACACCCTTTACTTTGCAGATAGAGAAAAAAGCTGTATGTTAGTGGGCGTCCTGACTCTCCTGCTCGCCCCCTCAAGTGGCTTTCTCCACACCAGGGAGAAAGCTTTGCATTACTGTGTGTAGTTACAGACAGAAGAAAATAAGGACATTTAAAAGCAAAATCAAAGGATGAGGTAAGTGAAGGAGGACTGCAGTAAGGTAAAGGAAGCTATTTAGGGATTTTTTTTTTACCTTTACAACCCCTTTAAACTCACCATGCCTGCACTGGATACATATTGATTTGGTGAGTCTGAAATTTATTGTACAAAGATTGTATTATCAGATTGTAATGTGTCTGGTAACTCTGAAGTTGAGGCTGAATCTGGATCTCATCTAGCTTAAGGACATCCAGCTCCATCCATAACCCTTTCCTTCCCAATCTGAGGCCCCGTACACACGGCCGAGGTTCTCGGCAGAAACCAGCGAGAACCTCGCTGGGAGCCTAATTCTGCCGAGAACCTCGGCCGTGTGTACGGATTCGGCGAGCCCCGCCCGTCGGGAAACCCGTCGAGCAAATAGAGAGCTGGTCGCCGAATCTGTGTTCCGCCCGTCGAGGTTCTCTGCCGTGTGTATGGGGCCTGACTGTCTCTGCACCTTTCTTTCATTGGATTTCAGTTATTTTAGTTTTAAAGGCCAAGTTCCCCTTAGTGAAAAAAAAGATATAATATAATACACATATATTTGCAGGGAAAAATTTGCATTTATTGCATTGCAACCGCAATCAGTGTATCACAAGTGCAATGCCAGGCTCCTGCACATACTGCCTACAGCTATCTTGCCTGTATCCAGGGCTCAAGTCCTGCGGGAACGGAGTTCCTGCACTTTTTTCACAGCAGGAACTCAGTTCCCTTAGCAAGACTAGAGCAGTCTCGAGTAGCCGAGCCGCCTGAGCCAATCCTTCACTAAGCGGCGATGCCCAGCTCGAGTCACAGTCAGGGGCAGGCAAACCTTAGTAAACCTTTATGTTACTGGCCGCTTCCTGTATATGGATTTATCGGGTAGTGTGTGGGTATTCCGTCACTTCCTGAATGCCGCAATGTCTCCTGGGAGCTTTTGTCATTGTTCCCAGGAGACATTGCGGAGGTCTGCCGCGAGTTATCGCGGGATTTAGAAAGAACTTGCTTCCACCCGATGAATCCATATACAGGAAGCGGCCAGTACTAAGGTACAGTGGATCGAAAAAAAACAAAAAAAAACAAAAAACATGTGGGGCCAGATTCTCAGCTGAGATACGACGGTATATCTCCAGATACACCGTCGTATCTCTGTTTCTGGCCCTGGGTATCTATGCGACTGATTCTTAGAATCAGTTACGCATAGATTTTGCTTAGATCCGACTTGCGTAAGTCACTTACACCGTCGGATCTAAGTTGTATTGTTACGCTGGCGGCTAGGTTGCGTTCCCGTCGATTTCTGCGTCGAATATGCAAATGAGCGTGATACGCCAATTCCTGAACATATTTGCGCGCCGTCGTCGTAGTTTACGTAAGCGTAAGGTTATCCCTGCTATATGAGGGGTAACCTTGCGTAGGTCCGGCGTACACCATGTTAGGTATGGACGTCGGGACAGCGTAACTCATCGCGAATAGGGCTGTACTATGGAGCATGCACAGTGGGCTACGTATACGGCGGGCGCATGCAATATTCGTTTACCGCGGGGGGCGCGCTTAATTTAAATACAACACGCCCATCTCCTTCCTACTTTGAATTACGCGCGGGTACGCCGGCCCATTTACGCTACGCTGCTGCAAATTACGGAGCAAGTGCTTTGAGAATACAGCACTTGCCCGTAAAAGCTGCGGAGGTTTAGTAATTATGCATATGAGTATCATATTTTTTTTTTGGTGGGGGAGTGGATCTTGGGTGGGAGTTCCCACACTTTTTTCCCCAGGACTTGACCCCTGCCTGTATCTCTTTACAGGCTTTCAGTTACAGAGTTTAAGGCAGCATGAATGGACTGGGAGCGTGCTGATCTGCCACAGTGGAAGACGGGACATGGCTGTGTGGGTGGAACTGCACAAAGCCACGCAATTTTCAAAATGTGACAGTGGGTAAGGGGAGAGAAACCCCTGTCCACTGACACAGGGATGGGAGCTCTGATGGTGGGTGAAAAGGAGCATGTTACAGATAGTATTACACCTGTAGCGGCCCCTTACTTTCAGTACGGGCACTACGCTAAAGTTAGTGGGTGAATGGGAGAGTTATTTGGCTCCCATTCATAAGTTGTTAAATTTCAGGCTTCTGTCTTCCAGAACTATCCTGTGGGTCAGACTGCGTTCCAGGGATGCAATTCCATCCCTGGGCGGCAGGTGGCGCTAGAGGGGTTCTGGCAAAGCCACTTTTCCCCAGTAGCCAATTGGAGGAGTTGGACCTCGCAGGGCATGCTGGGAGGGGTATATTTGGGACGGACGCCTTGATTCGGGGTGGCGTGGGCTCTCTTCTTCGCGGAGTCCAGGCTCGGGGTGTGGCATCCACCTTCAGGGTGCGCGCATCCACGTACCCCGCCGTCATGGCCCAACCAGCTGGAATCGCACACTAAGCAGAGTTCCATCCTGATATTGAGAGGGACCCCAGTGACTTACTGGGTCCCCAACTTTATTAAGAGGATCATAAGCTGAACTCTGAACGGTGGGGGATTGGCTCACGGAGAACCCGAGGGCAGGTTATCCAGGAGACTTGAGCGAACCATCGGGCATCCGGTCACCAGGGCCTTGACAGGTACATAGCAGCTGTCAACCGGTGATCCTTTCATTGCATTTACTGGGAGGATTCGCTCAATCCGTCTTGTTCATTTGGGTACTGAAGTACTAGGCCTGTGGCAGAGGCCCGAGCCAGGCCTGTGGCAGAGGCCTGTTCCTCCCAGCAACTTAAAGTGACATTTCGGCTGCCAGGCTTGTGGTAGAAGTCTGTCCGGAGGCACTTCACCCACTCTGGCTAGAGTGGCGACGTTTGGTACATTGCTACTGAAAGCAGGCTTGCTTTCATCATCATCCAGGGCCTGATACCGCACTTGTTCTTCTGCGTCATCAACCTTTCCTATCCTTTTACAAGTTGATGTTGGCCGTGTTGTGCCTTGGAATAAAGCATTTGAAAAATCCATTGGATGACTGGACATTCGTTCACTACTACTCACTGCTACTACCCCTAGACATACTACAAGGTAACTTAATACGTTGGTCCCAAGACGGCCAGCGGCTCCTGAATGGGGTAGCGCTACACACCCTAAATATGGGTGCAAAATGTATCATGCTCCTAAAGATGAACCTATTTTTTTAAACTTTGTATTACAGGGAACCAAGGGGCAACCAAACTGATAAGAGGCATGGAGGAGCTCAGCTATGAGGACAGATTAGAAGAACTGAATTTATTCTCTCTTGAGGAGATTGGGGGGGGGGGGGATATGATCAACAAGTCCAAATACATATGTGATCCATATAGTGAACTTGGCGTTGAGTTATTCACTTATAGATCATCACAGAGGACAAGGGGGCACTCTTTACATTTGGAGAAAAAGAGATATCATCTCCAAATATGGAAAGGTTTCTTCACAGTAAGAGCTCAATAGATTGCTTACAAAAAGGTCTGGATTCTTTTCTAAATGTACAGAATATAACTGGATACCGATATTTATAGGTAAAGTTGATCGAGGGAATATCAGATTGCCTCTCAGGGGATCAGGAAGGATTATTTGTTATTTTTTTGCCTTCCTCTGGATCAACTGTGGGTATAGGTTTGTGTATATAGGATTTCCCCCCTTTTATTGATTGAAATAGCCTTTTTTTTTCAACCAGACTAACTATGTAACTTGTTGTTGGTTTGGTAATGCTTCTACCATAGAAGAAAGGTACCAGCATTTGGTAATGACCATGGCAAAGTGTGTTGGGCCAAACATTTTTAATTGCTACGATTAGCTAGATAGTTCCACATCTTACCTAGAGCTCCTTGACAAATGTCTGTCCGAGTTGCTCCTCCTGAGATGAACTGAGGGCTGGAACACAACTCCTAAAAGGCAATCAGGAAATAAAATTAACAAAGTATAGTGCATTTAAATTGCATTTCAATCAAAGGTCCTCCTCCCTTTACCTGTATACATAACTTTTTATGTCACTGCTGGCATGAGAAAGAGGGGATAAACTATAGAACAGGGATATGCAATTAGCGGACCTCCAGAAGTCCCATCAGGGGATGGACTGGCTATCGGGACGACCCGGAGATTCCTGGTGGGCCGATGGTTCAGTGGGCCGGTCAGAGGTCTGCGGCGATCTACCCATCAATCACCAACAGCTGGTGCCTGACGGGTAGATCCAGATTAGCCAACATGCAGAGTAGCATATGAAGCGTATGTTCTCTCTCAAGTCACAATGCGGCTGCTCCCTGCCCCCTTGCGGCCCCTCTTTTCGTCCATCCCCATTTGCTTGTGACATCATCTGGGATGGACGAGAAGAGAAGAGGGGCCACCGGGGGCAGGGAGTAGCTGTAGTGTGACTTGAGAGAGAACACAGTTCAACTACTCTTCAGGCTGGCTGGTAAACAATGTGCCATGTGCCCTGATGTACTTTGTGCCCCGTGCCCTGATGTGCCCTGTGCCTTGATGTACTATGTGCCCTGATGTGCTATGTGCCCTGTGTCTCAATGTTATGGGCCCTTATGTGCTGTGCCCTGTACCTTGATGTGATGTGCCCTGATGTGCAGATAATGACAGGGTGCTCATCTTTGGCCTGACAAACATTCTAAAAATATATACAGATTAAAAAATAAAAAAAGCACTCCACAAGCTTCCTCTGTGTTTATGGATGTGCGCCAATGTTGCTCTTTGTCTTATACCTTCAGTTAATGGAATTCTCCATAATGAACACTGCTGACTCTTTATTTTCTGAGAGGCAGACAGAAGTCAGATTGCACTTCCCACATTTAGTCAAAATAAAAAATTCATTAATGTCAGTAATACCAAAACCTGGAAGCTCTGCAGGGTTATTGAAGATAGAGGAGGCTGTACATCCATGTTAGCCGGAGTTGCCAAGTCCTGGTCCGGCGTGATGCACTGCAGGTGGCCTCAACACCAGAATGAGCACCACTACCTTGAGAATGTTCACCAGAGCAGGACAAAAACCTGATGTAACAGTGATCATCATAGGTCCTCTTTATAGGTCACACATTAAAATGTGCCATCTAAACCAATTTGGCATGCATAAAGTCAGGGCTGGACTGGGACAAAAATTTGGCCCTGGACTTCATCCAGACTGGGGCACTTTGACAGGTCTCTCCCATGGCAGCCGGACAACTCCCGCACCCCCCCCCCGGCCACCCAAGCCCCCTCTTCACTAGCTATTCTATTTTATTAGAGTAGAACGGCTGGTACTGGTACTCTTATAGGCAGTACCAGTGGGGAAGCTAGACATTATTTTACCCGGGGCAAAGCATCAATTTGGCTCTCCCTTATGGGACAAGATTAAGCAGAAGTGAGAAACTCCCAGGCCGTTGAGTCAGCTGTCTGTCCCCTCCCCCATGCTCCTCTGTCGTCCCCCCTGCTCCTCTGGTCCTCCCCCTGCTTCTCTGTTCCCCCCAGGTGAGCGCTGCGGGAAGGAGAGGAGGCGATCGCTGTGGGAAAGGAGAGACAAAGGGAACAGCAGTCCGCTGTCACTGAAGCCGGCCCACTGAGCCATCGGCCCACCGGGAAACTCCCTGTAGTCCCAATGGCCAGTCCATCCCTGCATAAAGTACATAGTGGTCTGGGACTTTGAGTGTGCCTCCTTGAGTATAGTAAACACTAATCAATTATAAAAGTTAAAAAGTTTTTATTCAAAATATTAAAATTTAAAAAAAAAAGGTTTGTTTTAAAAACATTCTCAAACTTGTTGTCCAGGGTGATGGCCTTGAGATCCAACATCCTTCTCCCCCTTCCTTCCACTTCTCTTGCGCCCCCTTTCTTATCTTTTCTTCCACCTTCTTTCTTCAACCACTTTGAACATGTAGGTATATTATCTTTTGATATCCAGATTTGTGTCATTGTCCATTGCAGGGGCGGCACGTGCATTCTGGGCGCACAGGCGCGCCCCCCCCCCCCAACACTTTCCTATCCATGAATTCCTATGGCGGGGGTAGAGCTGCACGGTTCTGGCTAAAATGAGAATAACGTTTTTTTGCTTAGTATTAAGAGCACCATTCTCGCTGTGTAACATCTTCTTTCACACTATACAAAAATAATAATAATTTGGGCTAACTTTACTATTTTATTTTTTATTCTTTAAAGTGTATTTAGTTTTTTTAAATTGCGTTTAAAAAAACGCTGCGCAAATATGGGGTGACATAAAATATTGCAACAACCACCATTTTATTCTCTGCGGTCTCTGCTAAAAAAAAAAAAAAAAAAAAAAAAAAAAAATACATATCATGTTTGGGTGTTCCGTGTAATTTTCTAGCAGAAATTACTGATTTTTACTTGTAAGCAACAAATGTCAGAAAAGGTTTGGTCTTTAAATGGTTAAACTTCCTACACTAAAGTTCTTTCCTTTGATAACGAAAAGATACTTTGTTTCTATTTATTTGTGTTGTAATAAAAATGGATTTTGTTTTTCCAGCTGTGAGAACTCTCTGCACTTGTTACAAAGCTTGTGACATGCTGTTTTGAAGATCTGGAAGAGAAAAATATCTCAATTTTTAATTCTTAAAGTGGATGTAAACCCACTCTCATCCTTTCTAAACTACTGCCATAGTGCTGATCTATAAGGATATAGATGCCTCCTTCATGTATTCTTACCTGTCAAATGTCTCCCCTCAGTCTGTTATAAGAACTGAAAAACTGCAGATTCTGTGGGTGGGTCTGTTGTCTGGAGCTCGGTGGGTGGAGTCATGATGTCAGTAGACTCCCTGCCCACCTCTACACTCCCCTTACACTAAATTCTGCTATGATCACTAACATCCAGTCAAAATCCAGAAAAGTAACAACATGACTTCAGAAAAGGAGTGGGGGTGGGAAATAAAAAAAATAATGCCTGTCTCCGGGCTAGTGCATGAGATATGTAAATAACCTGTCACTCACAGCAAGGGGGCGGAACAGACTAAGGTTTTTCTCTGTAAGTCCGTTTTATTTCACTGAACAATAAAAGAATTGCTCAGAGCTGGATTAAGTTTGTGTGGCAAGACTGGGCACAGATGATAGGAAATCTTATATTGTACATTGTGACAGCATAGAAAAATATAAAAAAATCAGGTTTACATCCACTTTAACAATTAATCATGGAGCTCTAGGCGGAGGTGTTTTTTGAAGCACCTGATTAGAGCCAGAGGCTCTAATAGGCTTCAAAATAGGGTGACCATAGCAAATTAATTTTCACTATTTTCACACTAGTTACTCCCTGCCAATCAGGAGGCAGGTCAGTGATACCCATATCCCAATTTGCCAAAGTGCTAGGTGATCCTATTGGATGCATATAGCTTTTGGAAGAGGAGACACGCTGGAGCCAGACCCGCCGATGCCCGGAGGACACAGGAGGAGAGGAGGACACAGCCCGCTGCATTATAAGTGCTGGATATCCCAGGGGTTACAGTGCCGCAAGCCCTTGGTTTACTGTCCGGCTGAACCTCTGCAATGATCAGGCTCCCCTCTGGATGAGCCTCTACCCATATGTTTAGGCCTCAGGCTTGAGCCTAACCTAAGGTGACCAGATTTTTAAACGGAAATTAGGGGACATTTTTTTTAATGGCGGAAATCAGCGACTCTCTGCCCACCACCGCCCCCCTCACAGCCTGTCAAGACTTAATCTCCGGGCCCCGGCTACTACTGGGTGGGGAGCGGAGGAAGATCACTCCGCCAGGGAAGGCAGGAAGATAAACAGGCAAGCGGCTGGCCGAGACGTGAGCCAAGGCAGAAGAACATGTGAGCGGAGATGAATGGCCATGCGCCTGAAACTGAAGAAATATTTCCTCCACTCCGACCAGCACATGATCATCAGAAAGGGGCACAGATAATCGAAAAAAAAATACACCCCTAAGCTACTAGACACGGCAGAGCAGGGGGGGGGGGTGTAATTCCACTTTTTTTTTTTCATTCTGCACTGACTCTTTGAAATTGCCCAAGCCCCTTTTCAAATCCAATCCGGGGACAAAACTGGGGACAGACTTGGTCTGGGGACAGTGTCCTCAATCCAGGGATGTCTGGTCACCCTAGCCTAACCCCCAACTGCTGCTTTACATAAAGCCCTCAGGCCTCAGCCTGGGGCTAAAAGAACACTGATCACCTGACTCATTCCCCTTATCATTCTAATGCCAAAGGCAACAGTGCCACCTATTGACAGGAGAGAGAAATGCACCAGATTCAGGTGTAGGGCACAAAGTCAGTGGATACAACTACCAATTAGCCAGGCTAGTTACTACCTAGCATAACTAAGTTTGTTAGCAACCCTGCCTAACAGTGTGCTACATCTATATTAGTATCTTGGAACTTCAATTGCAGTACAATGCTCTCATGTCCTAGGGGTATCAAGGTGTTCATTTCAATAAACTACATTTGGCCTATACAGGCTTCATACAGTACAGCTTCTATGCATGAAGGAGGCCCGGCATAGTTGGCATTTTTGATGAGTTCATATGGCAGGTCCCTCAGTCCTATTAACCCCTGCTGCACCAGGAGATTGCGGTGGGTGTAAAGAGGACCAGGACAACTGGAGGAGAAAGACAACTAATACACAAGCCAACAGCTGGTATTACAAGACAACTAATATCACAATATTTCACTCTTAATGGGAACCCAAGATGATATGTTAAGCAGTATCATAGTATTTTCTTTTCGTAATATCCGAAGGAACCGCTTAAACTCAGTGACACCTATCTACAGTGGTGTGTCGTGGTATCACACATGAAGACCCCACATTCCAGGGCTAAAGTGAGATTGGAATTAAGAATATATAAACCAAACATTTCCTATTCCTGATATGTGCCTGCTGTACCATGTACTTGTAAGTATCCTGTTCTCTTTGTATTACTTCCTTTGTGTGAAATCCCTGGTGTTCCGGCCAGTCCCTCTGCTTTCCTATTAAAAACTGACCACGCTAAGCAGGAGAACACAGCATGGTCAGTCCTCTAGCTATTCTGGGAAATCAGTGTGCTCTGCTCCAATGATCAGAGTTGTTCTGACATGCCCCCCCCCCCCCCGTATAGCCATTCACTGGCAAGCTCAGCGTGCTGCTGCTTCTCCTCCCCTAGCTCTTATGCAGCTGAGAACCAAGGGAATGTGATCACTTCTAAAAGAAAGAAAAAAAAAATAATAATAAAAATAAAAGCATTACTATTTTAAACTGAATGGGTTAACACTGTATTATGACAGCGGGACTGTCCACTGTCATAATACACTGATCGGAGGATGAAGCCACTGATCAATCGTTTTCAACATTTTCGTTTAACAGAAGTCGATCATTAGAACAGGGACAGCCACACATGGATTGAAATTCTTCTGCTTTGAATGCTTTTTTTTGCATTGATACATGTCCCCCAGGGCAGTACCCAGGGCACCCCCCCCCCCATACCCTTTGTACTGTCAATAACTTGCATATAAGCCTTCAAAATGGGCGTTTAGGTCCCATAGAGTTTAATAGGGTACGGAGTTTGGGTCTGAACTTCTGCGTTGTTCGAGAGTCCTGGTGCAAACCAAATCAAACCGTGGGGGTGTTTGACTCAACCCTAGTTGTGCAAATATCATGGGACATACAAATTTGCAACTATCACCTTTTTATTGTACATTGTCTTTGCTTTCAGAAAATATATCATGTTCTGGGGTTTTAAGTAATTTTATTGCAAAACGTTAACATTTTAATATGTATGAGGAAAATGAAAAAAAAATAGCTTGGGCCGAACTGGATATATACTGTAGATATAACTATAGAGTGGAAAACCATAAGGCCCCTTTCACACTGGGGTGGGATGCGCGGTGACGGTAAAGCGCCACTATTTTTAGCGGCGCTTCACCCGTCTGGATTGCGGCGATATTTGGCCATTAGCTGTGCGGTTTTACACCCGCTAGCGGCCTAAAAAGTGTTAATACCGCCGGCAATGTGCCTCTGCAGAGGTGCATTGCCGGCGGTATAGCCGCAGTGTCCCATTGCTTTCAATGGGAAGGAGTGGTAAATTATCCTTCATCGCTCCAAAGATGCGGCTAGCAGGACTTTTGGAACAATCCTGCTAGGGCATCGCTCCAGTGTGAAAGCAATTGGGGCTTTCACACTGGAGAAACAGCAGCGGCTGTTTCAGGTCGGTTTGCAGGTGCAATTTTTAGCATAATAGTGCCTGCAAACCGCCACAGTGTGAAAGGGGTTTAAGTAACACCAGCAGTAGTGTATTCTGTGCTTCCCTAGGCCTGACGAAACTCATGCACCCCCTAATTTAAATATGACCCACCACTTCCTGTCAAGGGCACTCCCCTTTCTGTTTAAGACCCTCCCTGAAATTTTCAAATGGGCACACTAGTTCTTAGGGCAATTAATTCCCTTAATTTGCATAGATTTCCTCTCACTTCCTGTTTGGCTATTGGGCAGGAAGTGAAGGAAAATCTATGCAATGGGACAGGGATGGTAAACAATAAACTAACTGGGGCTTTAACCCTCCCTTACTCTATCCAAAATGGAAAAAGTTTTGCCTACAGTTCTACTTTAAGCACAATTTTCTGATAATTTTATGGAGAGGACTAAGAAGATATAACCATGCCAATGGTGCAGCAGAAAACATATAGCACAGTGAGGAAGGTTTGTGGTTCAGAATGATAGGACAGTCAAAATTCGAAGCAGCTTGCGTTACACTAACAGTGTAGCGCAAGCCGGAGGAGACTCTTTCTGTGCTGCCCCCCTGCAAAGTGCTGCCCTAGGCCTGGGCCTTGTTGGCCTACACCAGCCACCTAAAATCAGCCTACAGTTCTCCTCCACAAAGTCACGCCATCAATGTATTTTGAAAACAAGGTTTCTGTTGAGAAAAAGTGACTCACTGAGCTTTCATAAGGGCTGATTATAAGCCTGGAGGCCCAAACAGTACAGCCTCCCAGATATGTACTTCGATTTCCCAGTGGTAGAATGACTTCCAAGTCCATAAAAAAGAGGCACAGCAACGGTGCAGAAGGAAGTTAAAAAAAAAAGACAGTAAAACAGGAAAGGCAAAGAGAATGTCACACAAAGATCCATTCAGGAGGAAGAGTAGATTTTATTGCATTGCAGTGTTTGGCAACAAAATACTCAATTTATCTTAGCTATAGTAGAGTATTGTACCATGTTAGCCGTTATTTAATACAAACATTTTGGAGTTTAGGGGACAAAGATAAGATAATAAAAACTGTATAAATCCTGATGAACAGATCTAAAGCTGGCCATACATTATACAATTTTCTTGTTCAATTTCCTTTAGATTAAGGCCCCTTTCACACAGGCTTTCTGATCAGGTCCACCCGTCAGGTTTTTCAGGCAGACCCGATCGGACCCTCCATTCACCTCTGTGGAGCAGCGGATGTCAGCGGTTACATGTCTGCTGGCATCTGCCGATATCCGATCCGATCCTGTCCGGGAAATCCAGGAGGAAGGAGACCCTATTTTCCATCCGTCTGGAGGATCAGATTGGATGAAAATTGAAAGGCGTTCTGTTTTCATTCAATCTCCCCATAGAGGAGAGTGGGACTCTGACATATCTGTTTGCACAGAAAATGGAGACGGACCGATCATCTGCCTGCTCAGCGGGGGATCAGCGGATCGATCCTGGGCTGAGCAAGTGGAGTCCGTGAGGCAGACCGCCTGTGTGAAAGGAACCTTACCCTCAGCCAGAGCTGTATCCTGGCCTAGGCCAACAAGTCCCAGGCCTAGGGCAGCACTTTGCAGGGGGGCAGCACGAAAAGAGTCCCCGCCGGTTTGCGCTACACTGCTAGGAAAATTAGTCTAGCGCCCCCTTAAAGCGGCCGCGCTGCTTCTGGTATGCGGGCGGCGGGCATTCCACAACTGTGGGGTGGGGGGGGGGGCGCTTCCAATTTTGACTGTTTTATCATCCTGGACCACAAACCTTCCTCACTGTGCTATATGTTTCTGCTGCACCATCTACTTAAAGTAGAACTATAGGCAACACTTTTTTTTTCCATTTTGGGTAGAGGGTTATAGCCCCTGTCAGTTTATTTTTTACCATCCCTGTCCCATTGCGAAAGATTTCCCTTCACTTCCTGCTCTATGGGCAACCAGGAAGTGAGAGGAAATCTAAGTAAATTAAGGGAATGCATTGCCCCCCCCCCCCCCCCCCCCCCCGGCCTTCAGAACTAGTGTCCTCACTCGAAAATTTCTTGTCCTAAACAACACAGGGTGTGGCTGTGACAGGAAAGGGGTGGGTGATATTTAAATTAGGGGGTGCATGAGTTTAGTCAGGCCTAGGGCAGCACAAAACCTAAATACACCTCTGCCCTCAGCTATGTAGTGCAAGGGCCTGTTTGATTACATACAATTTGAAAGTCTTTAGGTTTGACCTCATATTATAGGTTTTTGGTAAATCTAAAGGAAAATTGTACAAGACGATTGTATAATGTGTAACCAGCTTAAAGGGGAGTTCCACCCACAATTTCACTTTTTAAATATAAATACCCATGTAATACACAAGCTTAATGTATTCTAGTAAACTAAGGTCCATTTTGTTAGGTTGTTACAGCATTTAGATCTAGAAATAGACCGTGGCCATCTTAAGTGTGGGCATCATGAAGCCAGACTGTATGACTTCCTGGATTTCAGCTTTGCATATCTCGCACATGCTCAGTGCTGCACAAGCAATGTAATGGGTTTCAGTCAGGTTTGCAAGGACTACTGGGAAACATGATGCCTATCCCAGAAACCCTTGCAAATAGCCTTGTGACTTAATAGCCTAGGCTAACAAGGAGGAGGAAGTAATGAAGGACTACAAAATAAAGGTATTTACAGGCAACAAAATAAAAAAAAATTGTCCATTCTGAACACTATGAGATTAGGGCATGCAGCACAGACAAACATAAAAAAATGGGTGGAACTCCACTTTAATGGTAGCCATACAATAGACGAAAAAGTCTTTAGAAAAACTGTCATTTGGACAGTTTGTTTGTTTATCTCCAGTTATTGGGCACAGATCGAGAATCGATTGTGACATTTTTGCACTGAAAAATCAAAGGAAAAGTTTGGAAAACTTTGGCCGAACGGATAATAAATTGAAAGGCTAATGTGCGTCTCGACCAAACAGTCTGCACTAGGCACTTGTGACAAAACAAACGAGAAAATTATTAATTTATGTCAGTTGAACGATTTATCGATCAAATTGTGGTCATTACATGATGGCAAAATTGTTTGCTCTTATAACCATGTGTTCATTTTTCGAAAACTTGTTTGAACGATTTTTCGACAGTTGTATGGCTGGCATAAGACTGGCCATACACCTATAGATCTCTTTGCAGTCTGAATGCCAATGATGTGGATAGATGAATCCCCCTGCCAGGCTATTGTATTTTGACAGCCAGTGTTGCAAGCTGCCAGAACACCAGAACAGCGACTGCCTCCGATTGGATGCAGGCACAGTTTGGCTGACAATTTTCTGCCAGGCTCCTTCAACAAAAGTCGATTGAACAACTAACTTTTGTTGAATGAAGGGGTGTCAAGTGGGCCATACTGAACTTTCGGCCAAACCAGTGAGAATTGGTTGAAATCTGAGCAATGGATGGCCAACTTAAAGTGGAACTAAAGTCAAAATACTTACCTCTGTTCCAAATGCCAGCGGGGTCCCTTGCCAGCACTGACACATTCTCCCTGTCTTCTTTTATGGGTGCCACTGCCAGTCTTTGGCTGTCTTGATTGGCCAGTGCCGGATGATGTCACTCCCTTGCGTGTGCAGGACTGAAGTCATCCCAGCACACCGGCCCTGTGTTGGGATGTAAACTGAGCTGCGCATGCGCAGATTACTGTACACTCTACAGAGGATTATGTGTAGCAAGTAACTGTATTTTTTTGAAGCAGAGACGATGCATGTCTCTTCTGTAAAAAAGAGTCTGTCTGTTCACAAATTGAACTCCCGCTTAACCCACTCCTTACCCCCTTACATGCCACATTTGGCATGTAATTTTTTTTTTGGGGGGGAGGAGTGGGGGCTTCAGTAGAAGTGGGACTTCCTGTCCCACTTCCTCCTTCCGCCGAGGGGCTGGTTAGGCGATTAGCTTAATCGCCTATCTTCAGCCCCTCCCTGTAGGCGATTGCCTAGGACACGTCACAGGCGATCGCTTGTCCAATCGGAAGGCGCAGCGCCGCTCGCGCATGCGCAGTGGGTGCCTGGCCGTGACAGCTTTCGGCTTCACTTACAATGAAGACGCCAGCCAGCGCGCCGCTGGAACCCTGGAACAGGTGAGTGTATGTTTATTAAAAGCCAGCAGCTACACTTTTTGTAGCTGCTGACTTTTAATAAACATAAAAATGGGCTGGAACACCCCTTTAAAGCGGTTGTATACTCATTTTAACTTTTACCTACAGGTAAGCCTATTATAAGGATTACCTGTAGGTAAAAAAAAAAAAAATATCTTCTAAACCTGTATGGTTTAGGAGATATTCCCCTCGCAATGAGCTGCTGACTGCAGTGGCGCATGCGCACAGGGGATTTTTGGCTGAAAGCCCAGCAAATGCCGGACCTTTCCGGAAAGAAGTCTCCCACGTGCATGCGCGGGAGTGACGACATCGTGGCTTCAGCCACTCACAGCACTGGAGCCGCGATACTCGGAAGACACGCCGAGGCAACATGTTAGCTACCTTGGCGTGGACCAGGTGAGTTACTGACGCCTCGTTCTAAGGTAAGTATTTCATAATGAGTTAGTATGCGGTACATACTATCTCATTATGCCTTTTTCCTTACAGGGGGTAAACAAAAAAAAATATATATATATATATATATATATATATTCTTCCAAGGGTATACAACCACTTTAAAAGAGATGTATGTTTTTTTTTTGTTTGTTTTTTAATCATACTTACCTAAGCGGATGCTGCATCTATTCCCCGCCGGATCTAACACTGAGAACTGAGCGATCAAACATGTATGACCAACATTAGCACTTCAATTGCATACTTTTTGGACATGCTGGAACTAGTAGTCACCAGGAAAACAAACATTTAGGACCTGACAGTATCTACATATAAACTGGGACGTTGGATCATGTCAGGATCCCCCCAACCTTTCTATAGGGAACCTGTCAGTACAGAAAGGTGGGACCTCCAGCTGCTGACTTATTTTATAAGGGTACAAGTTCCAAGGCTATCATTCTGCCCCATGTCTAAGCTTGATATTGACTCGGAAGTGCTGAGAATCCAGACAAGCTGGAACTCCCCACCCGCATACTTGTTCTGCATGTGTGGTTAGCTAAGTAGTGAAATGACAGCCCAGTGGCACGTACTTACAAAAGCACACTGGCAGCTCTCATATTATTTATTACAGGTACTTATATAGCGCCATCAATGTACGCAGCACTTTACAAATATATATTGCACATTCACATCAGTCCCTGCCCTCAAGGAGCTTACACCAAGGAGTAAAACCTGCTTGATTGCCTTGAGAATTTCAGTTTCACAGCAACAACCTATGAATGGTAACCTTGCAGTAGATCAGCCCATGCTGGGATTTGTAGTTCCACAGTCCCAGATTCTACAACTCTCATACAACACGCACTCCTGAGAAGCCGGTGACTTACCGTAGGTCTTTTCCACTCTACCCCCTGCACTTTGGAGGAGTTGGCTCCCAGTTCATTGAACCCCAGCGAGGAATGGATGGCTGGGAAATAGGAATCCTTAAACAAAGTCCCAGACTGGAGGCATTCATTCCTTAGGGTCTCATAGTCCTGATTGAGGAATTTCAGGGCCTTCTCATTGGTGCCATAGCCATCGGCCAAAGCCCGGTCATGAACCAACTTGGCTGCTGAACCGATCATCGTCCCTGGACTGTGATCACAGTAGGGCTGCCAGTGGGCACAAGGGTGGGCAAGTGAGGGTGGCAGGAGGCATGCACAGAGAAATCACTGCAGAGCAGTCCTTGTACTGACAGCCCAGGACAGACAGATGTTATATATATGAAAGCAGAGGGAGGAAAGGTGCAGACATCCCTTGGTGTGTGCAGAGGAGAGGGGACTGCACAGTGCTGGATGGAACTAATGCAGATCATACTGAGGAACGTCATCAAGGAGGTTTCCCATTACAGCTGCAGGAAGAGGCAGCCCAGCCTGTCAGATGATATTTGCAGGGTGTGCCTTGTCTGAACAGGCAGCTGCCAGCCTCCGGCTGCTCCTTCCAATAGTGCAAAGCACCTGGGATGCTGCGTGCACAAAATCTGCGCAAAAGAAAAATACAAACTCTCAAGAGCGAGACCCTCCTAACCCCCTTAATTTAAAATGTATTGTCACTGTACTCTCCCTTTATTTTGTAAAGTGCTGTGCAAACTGCTGGCCCCATATAAATTATCTATAATAATTAGGGTTGTCCCGATACCACTTTTTTAGGACCGAGTACAAGTACCGATACTTTTTTTTAAATGTGTCCCCAAATGCAGCCATGTCCCCCACATATTGCAGCCATGTTCCCCCACATATATCCAGCCATATCCCCCCACATATATCCAGCCATGTCCCCCCATATATTGCAGCCATGTCCCCCCACATATTGCAGCCATGTCCCCCCACATATATCCAGCCATGTCCCCCCCACATATATCCAGCCATGTCACCCCACATATATCCAGCCATGTCCCCCCACATATATCCAGCCATGTCCCCCCATATATTGCAGCCATGTCCCCCACATATGCAGCCATGTCCCTCCACATATTGCAGCCATGTCCCCCCACATATATCCAGCCATGTCCCCCCACATATATCCAGCCATGTCACCCCACATATATCCAGCCATGTCCCCCCACATATATCCAGCCATGTCCCCCCATATATTGCAGCCATGTCCCCCCACATATGCAGCCATGTCCCCCCACATATTGCAGCCATGTCCCCCCACATATATCCAGCCATGTCCCCCCACATATTGCAGCCATGTCCCCCCACATATTGCAGCCATGTCCCCCCACATATATCCAGCCATGTCCCCCCCACATATATCCAGCCATGTCCCCCACATATTGCAGCCATGTCCCCCCACATATATCCAGCCATGTCCCCCCACATATATCCAGCCATGTCCCCCCACATATATCCAGCCATGTCCCCCCACATATATCCAGCCATGTCCCTCCACATATTGCAGCCATGTCCCCCCACATATGGCAGCCATGTCCCCCCACATATATCCAGCCATGTCCCCCCACATATTGCAGCCATGTCCCCCCACATATATCAAGCCATGTCCCCCACATATATCCAACCATGTCCCCCCATATATCCAACCATGTCCCCCCATATATTGCAGCCATGTCCCCCCCATATATTGCAGCCATGTCCCCCCACATATTGCAGCCATGTCCCCCCACATATGGCAGCCATGTCCCCCCACATATATCCAGCCATGTCCCCCCACATATTGCAGCCATGTCCCCCCACATATTTCCAGCCATGTCCCCCCACATATATCCAACCATGTCCCCCCATATATTGCAGCCATGTCCCCCCCACATATTGCAGCCATGTCCCCCCACATATTGCAGCCACGTCCCCCCACATATTGCAGCCACGTCCCCCCACATATTGCAGCCACGTCCCCCCACATATTGCAGCCATGTCCCCCCACATATATCCAGCCATGTCCCCCCACATATTGCAGCCATGTCCCTCCACATATTGCAGCCATGTGCCCCCACATATGTCCAGCCATATCCCCCCACATATGTCCAGCCATATCCCCCCACATATATCCAACCATGTCCCCCCATATATTGCAGCCATGTCCCCCACATATTGCAGCCATGTCCCCCCACATATTGCAGCCATGTCCCCCCACATATGCAGCCATGTCCCCCCACATATTGCAGCCATGTCCCCCCACATATTGCAGCCATGTCCCCCCACATATTGCAGCCACGTCCCCCCACATATTGCAGCCACGTCCCCCCACATATTGCAGCCATGTCCCCCCACATATTGCAGCCATGTCCCCCCACATATTGCAGCCATGTCCCCCCACATATTGCAGCCATGTCCCCCCACATATGCAGCCATGTCCCCCCACATAAATCCAGCCATGTCCCCCCATATATTGCAGCCATGTTCCCCCACATATTGCAGCCATGTTCCCCCACATATTGCAGCCATGTCCCCCCACATTTTGCAGCCATGTCCCCCCACATTTTGCAGCCATGTCCCCCCCACATTTTGCAGCTATGTCCCCCCACATATTGCAGCCATGTCCCCCCACATATTGCAGCCATGTCCCCCCACATATATCCAGCCATGTCCCCCCCACATATATCCAGCCATGTCCACCCACATATATCCAGCCATGTCCCCCCACATATTGCAGCCATGTCCCCCTACATATATCCAGCCATGTCCCCCCATATATTGCAGCCATGTCCCCCCATATATTTCAGCCATGTCCCCCATACCTAGTAGATGATGATGCCGCCGTATACCGCGTTAATCAGCGTGCAGGGAACATTACAGGCAACTTTCGTTTGAATAGCTGTATTCCCCGCCGCGCATAGACACTCCCCCCTGCTCGGGATTGGACAGATCCGTCCAATCCCGAGCAAGGGGGAGTGTCTATACACAGCGCCATGTATAGACACTCCCCCTTGCTCGGGATTGGACAGATCCGTCCAATCCCGAGCAAGGGGGAGTGTCTATACACGGCGCGGCGGGGGAATACAGCTATTCAAACGAAAGCTGCCTGTAATGTTCCCCGCACGCTGATTAACGCGGTATATGGCGGTGGCGGGGGGGCGAGTATTCTATTCAGGCATCGGGGCATTTGTGGGAGTACAAGTACTCCCGCAAATACTCGGTATCAGTAGGGTCATGTCTCAACTGAGTGTAAAAGAGAAGAGAGGCGCCTTCTTCTGATTCTCCCCTTCTTCCAGAGTCCCCAAACCATCTCCTGATAGTAAAGGGGACAGGCTGCACATGCCCAGTTTGGTGTGTATTGCTAAAGACATTTTTTTTTCTTGGGAGGGTGCATGTGATCAGCACAGGGCCAATCAGCACTGTCCAAACAGAGGGTCAGGAGTCCTGCATCCTCATGGGACAACCAGTGGAGAATGAAAACTCCTCCTACAAGCTATAATCAGACACTGATAAAAGTAATATGACTGCTATATACTGCTGATGAGAAAAGGTATTTTGTTGTTAATGTTTACTAAAACTATTGCATTTCCAGGTTCTGTGCAATGAGGGAGACCAGATATAGTGAATGCAGGGTCCCGGGTTTAGTATCACTTTTATGATAAATACGGGGTTTATACTTACCTGCTCTGTGTACAGGTATTGTACAGAGCCGCCCTGAAACTCCTCATCTTCTGTGTCTGCCACCATAGCAAGACGTTAGTCGCATCCACAGACACGCACAACACGGTTCAACCCCGCCCCCACTCTCTCCCCATTGGATGTGAGTACTATTGGCTCCCACTGCTGTCAATCTGTTCTGTTCAGGGAGAAACAGTGGATCAATATTGGATTCAGGTAAGTAGTTAGGGGAGCAAACATTTAGTGAAAGGTTTTTAACCTTAATGCAGGTAATGAATTAGGTAAACCTTGTGACTTTAGAACCACTTGAAGGTACCGTATTTATCGGCGTATACCGCGCACTTTTTTCCCCTTTAAATCAGGGGAAAATCGTGGGTGCGCGATATACGCCGATCCCCGCTTCCTGCGCTGTGTTTGAACGCCGCCGCTGACATATACCGAGCGCAGTACACTCGGGTACACTCGGCCAGGCTCGGCTCCCCTCGTGGTCATGCCCTGTGCCGCCTCCTAGCCTTTATGCGAGAGGAGCCGAGCGTGGCCGAGCTTGCCCGAGTGTACTGCGCTCGGTATATGTCGGTGGCGGCGTTCAAACATTGCGGGAAGCAGGGATCGACTCGAAAACAGCGCGGGAGAAGCAGGGAGGACACCACCAAGGCCGCAGACAGACGCCGGACCGGACAAGGCCGCTGATGGACGCCGGGCAAGACACTGACGAGGGGCATTCAAACTGTAAGTATTTTATTTTTTCCCTGAAATTTCCCTTCCAGGTTGGGGGTGCGCACTATATGAAGATAAATACTATAATAGTCTCCCCAATGGGACACAGATAGCAAAAAAAAAAGAAGCCTTACAGGGGTTATAACCCTCACTTAACCCCTTCCATACAGGGCATTTTCACCCCCTTCTTGCCCAGACCAATGTTCAGTTTTCAGCGCTGTTGCACTTTGAATGACAATTGCGTGGTCATGCAACACTGTACCCAAATGAAATCTTTATGTTTTTTCCCCCCACAAATAGAGCTTTCGCTTGGTGGTATTTGATCATGTCTGCGGTTTTTATTTTTTGCGCTATAAACAAAAGAAGAGCGACAATTAAAAAAAAACACAATATTTTTCAATTTTTGATTAATAAATATCACAATTTAAAAAAAAAAAGACTTTTTTTTCCTCAGTTTGGACCGATACATATTCTTTTACATATTTTTGGTAAAAAAAAAAAAAAACAGCAATAAGCGTATACTGATTGGTTTGGGCAAAAGTTATAGCGTCTACAGAATAGGGGGATAGATTTCTGGCATTTTTATGTATTATTTTTTTTTTTGACTAGTAATGGCGGCGATCTGCAATTCTTATTGTGACCATGACATTGCGGCAGACACATCGGACACTTTTGACCCGTTTTTAGGACCATTCACATTTATACAGCGATTAGTGCTATAAAACTGCACTGATTACTGTGTAAATGTGACTGGCAGGGAAGGGGTTAACACTAGGGAGCGCTGAAGGGGTTAATATGTTCCCTAAAGTCTGTCCTAACTGTAGGGGGAGGGGACTCAAAAGGGGAGGAGACCGATGTGTGTATCTCTGTACTGGGAACACACACTTCAGTCTCCTCACCTCTGACAGGAGGTGGATCTGTGTGTTTACACACACAGATCCACACTCCTGCTGCGATTACCGGCAATCGCGGGTGCCCGGCGGTCATTGCGGCGCCGGGAAAAAAGAACGTCATATGACGTCCACCCGGATCGGGGGAGGGTTCCTGCCGGCATCATTATATAATGGCCCGGTAAGGAAGAAGTTAATCTATCCAAGATAAGAAAAAAAAATTGCATTTAGTTCTAATTTAAAGTGGAGCTCCACCCGCATTTTTTTTTTTCAAAGTCGGCAGCTACTAACAGTGTAGCTGCTGACTTTGAATAAGGACACTTACCTGTCCTAGGCGCCCGCGCTGACGGCCCCCGCCGATGCCGATCCTCGATCCCGGCACCGCCATCCACAGTCAGGGAAACAGGCAGTGCAGCGCAGCCCATTCACAAGACTACACCGAGAAGAGGAGGAGGAAGAAAACCACACCGCGGAAGATGAGGGCAGATTCGGGACTTCCGCATAGCAACAGCCTATTTAGGGTGAGTATTTTTTTTTTTTTTCCATTTAATTTTTTTTAATTTTTTTTTAGATTTTTGAAAAAAAAAAAAAATTCAGGGTGGAGCTCCGCTTTAAGAAGAACACGGACATTAGAGAATGTTTACCCAACCTGGCTGTCAGTATTAAGGTCCCTTTATTTGCAATTTCACATCATATGGTTAAAGTTCAATGTTTTTCCATCTTAATATAGTTTAATGTTTACAGCAGGTTATTGATTTTCAATAAATCCACCAGTCCTCTCCTCTCAGTCTGTGTGACTGTACTAAACTCGAGGATAAGTACAGTGGATATAAAAAGTCTACACACCCCTGTTAAAATGTCAGGTTTCTGTAATGTAAATATAAATAATTTCAGAACATTTTCCACCTTAAATGTGACCTATAAACTGTACAACTCAATTGAACAACAAACTGAAATCTGAGTGGAAGGAAGTAAAAATAATATGGTTGCATAAGTGTGCACACCCTTAAACTAATACTTTGTTGAATTTATTTACATTTTATTACATACTCAGGGCCAGATTCAGGTAGATGAGAGCATCTTTGCTCCAGAGTAACGCTCTCATTTACGTTACTCTGACGACCCTTTCAGCGCAAGTACTGTTATTCACATAGCAGTTGCGCGTAAACTTGCGCCAGAGTAACGATAATGCGCTGGCGTAACCCGACGCAAGTGGAAGTGGGTGTGATCATATGTAAATGATGGGCGGAGTCCAGCGCAGAGGCTTACGTTCAGCGCATCAACCACGGAGCATGCGCAGTGAGTGAGGCTCCACTCGCCCCCTTTGTGCGCATGCTCACAACTTCCGTCGGCACCACTTCACGGGAAACGTCAGCGCAATGCCTTCCATTGGGCGTTTAAATGCGCCCGTAGAAGCGCCATTCCGGCACTAAAGTATATCCTGCTCCCCCTCCCCGCAGTGATGTTACTTTTGTTCTGAGATGGCTGCTCCCGTTCCCCGCAAACACACAGGAGAAAGCTGAACTCTAAAGGCCAGGAGCTGTCAGCCGTCATCTCGGCTATGGAGACCTATGATGTCTTCCTCCATGGCTGTAAAATTTGACAGACAAGCATGGACAGAGGTGTTGTCCTGCAAGTGGGGGTGCTCAGCTAGCTCTTATCGTCGGTAACGCTGCTGTAGCTGCTCTCCTGCTGACCTGTGGCCGTCTGGAGTAAAGATAAAGCAGCTATTTGTAGAAATAACTTTGTGCCGGACGGACGAGATACGCGCGGCGCATGTAGCCAGCGTATGGTGCTAATCCGTTTGTGAATTGGGAAAAATCCCTCATTTGCATATTTGCAGGGGAAATCAATAGGCGCGACTGATGCGCCAAGCGAAATTAAGCGCTGACGATACTCTGGCGTCGGAACGTTCCGCCGGTCGCAAATGGCCCGTTATTGGGCGCATCTAGTTTGGTGGGTACGGGCACATAGAAACGACGGCGCATCTTCACAGTTACGCGGCGCATATCCAAATACTCCAGCGCAAGTGTTGCTGAATCTGGCCCTCAGTCTTTTTTGGGTATGAGACTATCAGCATTGCACATCTTGACTTGGCAATATTTTCCCACTTTGCAAAAAAAATCGAAATTTGTCAGATTGCGAGGGCATCTCCTGTGCACAGCCCTCTTCAGATCACCCCACAGACTTTCAATCTAAATTCAGGTCTGGGCTCTGGCTGGGCCATTCCAATACGTTCTTCTTCTGAAGCCATTCCTTTGTATGCTTTGGGTCATTGTAATGCTGATTCAGTTCAGTTTTCTAGCAGAAGCCTGAAGGTTTTGTTCCAATATTGGAACTGTTCATAATTCCCTCTACCTTGACGAAGGCCCTTATTCCAGCTGAAGAAAAACAGCCCCAAAGCATGATGCTGCCGCCACCACCCCCATGCTTCACGGTGGGTATGGTGTCCTTTTGGTGATGTGCAGTGTTGTTTTTGCGCCAAACATATCTTTTGGAATTATGGACAAAACGTTCAACCTTGGTTTTATCAGATCAGAACACATTTTCCAACATGATTTTGGGAGACTTCAGATGTGTTTTTGCAAAAATTAGCCAGGCTTGGATGTTTTTCTTGGTAAGAAAAGGCTTCTGTCTTGCCACTCTACCCCATAGCCCAGACATAAAAAGAATACAGGAGATTGTTGTTACACACAGCCAGTACTTGCCAAATATTCCTGCAGCTCCTTTAATATTGCTGTAGGCCTTTTGGCAGCTTCCCTGACCAGTTTTCTTCTTGTCTTTTCATCAATTTTGAAGGGACATCCAGTTCTTGGTAATGTCACTGTTGTGCCATATTTTCTCCACCTTATGATGACTCTTCACTGTGTTCCATGGTATATCTAATGCCTTTGAAATTCTTTTTTACTTTTCTCCTGACTGATACCTTTTAATAATGAGATCCCTCTGCGCTTTGGAAGCTCTATGCAAATGTCAGGAAAGACCTACTAGAACAGCTGAACGTTATTTGGTGGTTAATCAGAGGCACTTTAAATGATGGCAGGTGTGTACTGACTCCTATTTAAGCATGAATTCGAGGCTGGGTTCACACCTATGCAAATTGAGTTTCACCACATCCAATTCATATAGCAGGAGAATGTGACCGGCTCTCTATGTAGCCAGTTCACATATCTCCGAGGTGGCTGTAGAGCGTACTGCACAGAAATGCTGTACGTCTTTAACTCAATATATTCGGCCCTAATTCGTCCCTGACCCGAAGAATAGGGACGCACAGCTTCCCTGTGCGATCCGCAGGCGATCCAGTGTGATTCAAGCATGAATGTGATTTCTTATTTATGAACACAGCTACATCCCCAGTGTTGTACAGTTTATAGGTCACACTGAAGCTGGCTTTTTTTTTTTTTTTAAAGCCCATAAACTGAACTCTATGTTAGCCTATGTGCCCATTTTTGTGTGTTAATGAGCTTTGGAATTTATTGGCTTTTTTCTGAACGCCCGAAATTTGCATTTAAACTGCAGTTTTTCGCCGGGGAAAAACGCAAAAAAAACACAAAATGTCGAAAAACGCTCATAAACGCTCAAAAACGCTGGCGCCATAGTTTTTTGTGTTTTTTTTATCCATTAAAAAAAAAGGTACACTGAAAAACGCGGATTAAAGCTATTTGACACCTTTCAGGGGGGGGGGGGGGGTGTGCAGATACCTGTCTAAAGGTATTTGCACCCACTTCCGGCCACATGTTTTTTTTTCCACATCCCATCCGTCCCCCGTTGTGTGCTGGGAACACTCGGCTCCCAGCACACAGCGCGAGCCAATCGGCGGTTGCAGCACGATTCGCGCATTGCGCCGTAGGGAATCGGGCAGTGAAGCCGGAGCGCTTCACTTCCCGGTTCCCTCACCGTGGATGGAGGGGGGAGCAGCAGGGTGACGAGTGATCGCTCGTCCTCTGCTGCGGACGCCGCTGGACTCCAGGACAGGTAAGTGTCCTAATATTAAAAGTCAGCAGCTGTAGTATTTGTAGCTGCTGGCTTTTAATATTTTTTTTCGGGGGACATCTGCTTTAAGGTAAGTTGGACTTTAGGAAGTGACCACCGAAGCACATCTGGGTTCCATTCATGTTTTCCACATGAGTCACTCCTGTTCTTCATTCTGCCAAACCTGCAATCCAGAGAGAGGAAACTGGGTGCAGAACGATCGCTCTGCAATGTTATCAGGGCGGAAGTGCCTTCTGTGCTACAAAGAGACGCGTCACACAGTCTATTTTATCCATAAACAATACAGATTAGTGTTTCATAAAAAACAAAATGTAAACGGAGTATCTCAGACACAGAAAGATATTTTTATATTTGACCGTTTAGCTCCTGTAAATGGCCAAAGCAGTCCTGTAATAAAATATTAAAGAGGATCTTCACCCTAGAGAGAAAATATTGTAAGTCAGCAACTACAAATCCTGTAGCTGCTGACATTTAATACAGTAAAAGGACACTTTCCTGTCCATGGATCCAGTGCTGTCCTCACCGGTCCCCTCCACCTACAGTTAGAACACACAGTTAGGGAACACATTTAACCTCTTGATCGGTCCCTAGTGTTAACCCCTTCCTTGCCAGTGACATTTTTACAGTAATCAGTGCATTTTTATAGCACTGATCGCTGTATAAATGCCAATGGTCTCAAAAATGTGTCCTATGTGTCAGCCATAATGTCGCAGTCCCAATAAAAATTGCAGATTGCCACCATTACTAGTAAAAATAAAAATAAAAAATGCCATAAATCAACCCCTTTTTTTGTAGACACTATAACTTTTGCGCAAACCAATCGATTTACGGTTATTGGGCCAGATTCATCTAGAGCGGTGTAAAGTTGTGTGGGCGTAGCGTATCTCAGATACGCTACGCCGCCGTAAATTAGAGAGGCAAGTGCTGTATTCACAAAGCACTTGCTCCTTAAGTTACGGCGGCGTAGCGTAAATGGGCCGGCGTAAGCCCGTCTAATTCAAATGTGTTTCATGTGGGTGTGTTTTATCCAAATGAAGTGTGACCCCATGTTTTTTTTAAACTGTGCATGTGTCAGCCGTGAACGTAACCCAGTGCGCATGCTCCAAATCACGTCGCAAATAGTCAATGAAAACGACGTGAACGTAACTTACGCCCAGCCCCATTCTAAATCGGCTTACGCAAATGATGTAAAATTTTAAAAATTTGACGCGGTCCCAACGTCCATACTTAACATTGGCTGCACCATCTTTTTGTTGGAATATCTTTACGCCGGAAAACGCCTTACGTAAACAGTGTATCTGTACTGCGATGGCCGGGCATACGTTAGTGAATCGACGTATCTAGCTAATTTGCATATTCACGGCGTAAACCCCCTAGCGCCCAGCGTAAATATGCAGTTAAGATACGACGGCGTAAAAGAGACTAACGCCGGTCGTATCTTAGCAAGATTTAAGAGTATCTCGTTTCGAGAATACGCTTAAAGATACGACGGCTCAGATTCTGAGTTACGACGGCGTATCTACTGATACACCGGCGTAACTGTACATGAATCTTGCCCATTGTCATTTTTATTACCAAAAATATGTAGAAGAATACATATCGGCCTAAACAGGGGATATTTATTATAGCAAAAAATAAAATTTCTACTCCCAATGGCCACAGTGCTTCTCCTCTAATTCCGTGTACACACGATCGTTTTTAGGCATTAAAAAAAAAGACGTTTTCAGCATGTAGAAAAACAACGTTTTTTCCAACTTCATCATTAAAACAACGTTGCCCACACACCATCGTTTTTAAAAAATGCTCTAGCAATGCGCAGTGACATACAACACGTATGACGGCACTATAAAGAGGAAGTTTAATTCGCCATTGGGGTGCTTTAGCTGATTCCGTGTTCGTAAAAGACAATTTTCGCTTTTCTGTCTGTTACAGTGTAATGAATGTCCTTACTCCATTATGAATGGTAGTTTTACTAGAAGGAGCGCTCCCTTCTCATAACTTGCTTCTGAGCATGCGCAAGGTTTTTCACGTCGTTTTAGCCCACACACGATCATTTTTTACAACCCGAAAAACGACATTGTTTAAAACGTTGTTAAAAAATGCAGCATGTTCGGAAAAAAAAAAATGGTCGTTTTTCAGAACCTGAAAAATGTTGTGAAGCCCACACACTATCATTTTAAATTACATTTTTTTTAAATTAATGCCGAAAAACAATCGTGTGTACGCGGCATAAAGTCTGAACAATAGTAAACTGGCCCTTTATTTAGAATGTTTGGAGACCTTTGCTTTAGACTTAGCTTTGCGTTCTGTGCTATGATATGACCTCTGGCCAATACACAATAATATCTACATCTTTGTGCTTCAGAACTAAGGTGCCACTCCTGTAAGAACACACTTAGGAACCTGTTACACTGGATCTGATGTTGTCGGGCTGGGAAATCCCAGGTTTGCACCACTGCACACCCAAAGAAACATAACTTCAAACTGATTCTGCTGCAAAAAAAAGTTTCTATATTTATTAAAACCACTTCAGCCCCGGTGGATTTGGCTGCCAAATGAGGGGGCCATTTTTTGCGATTTGACACTGAGTCGCTGACAATTAATTGACAATTGACAATTGGTTGTGCAATGTGGCTCCCAAACAAAATTGACGTCCTTTTTTTCCCAAAAATAGGGCTTTATTTTGGTGGTATTTTTTCATTTTTACTTTTTGCGCTATTAACAAAAATGGAGCGTCAATTTCTTTTTTTCAGTTTAGGCTGATATGTATTTTTCTACATATTTTTGGTAAAAAAAAAAATCGCAATAAGCGATTATTAAAGGTTTGTGCAAAAGTTATAGCGTCTACAAAATAGGGAATCATTTTATGGATTTTTATTATTTTTTTTTACTAGTAATGGTGGCGATCAGCGTTTTTTTTTTATCGTGACTGCGACATTATGGTGGACACTTTGTACACTTTTGATGCTATTTTGGGACCATTCACATTTATACAGCGAACAGTGCTATAAAAATGCACTGAATACTGTATAAATGTGACTGGCAGTGACGGGGTTAACCACTAGGGGGCTCGGAAGTGGTTAAGTGTGTCTTAGGGATGAAACTGGGCATGCGCACGCATGCTCAGAATCACGGTACATATACTCACTAAGATACGTCGGCGCAATGCCCTATTAACGTAGTACTACTTAAACGGCGTACGCAATGTAAAATTCGACGGCGTCCTTCCCTGGCCCATACTTTTGCATTAGCTGCGCCTGCTATATGAGGGGTAACTTTACGCCAGACGTAAGCCTTGCGTAAATTGCGTATATGAATCTGCCTGGCGCATCTACGTTCGTGAATCGGCGTATCTTACTCATTTGCATATTTTTAATGGGAACACCGAATGCTTCCAGCATAACTATGCACCCACGATACGCCGGCGTAGGCAAGTTACGTCGGACGACTGAAGCCATGTTTTTCGACGTATTGCGATCTGTGAATCGGCGCAAAGATGCAACTGCGCACATTTGTACTAACA
Source organism: Rana kukunoris (assembly GCA_029574335.1). Classification (NCBI taxonomy): domain Eukaryota; kingdom Metazoa; phylum Chordata; class Amphibia; order Anura; family Ranidae; genus Rana; species Rana kukunoris. The sequence continues at coordinate 501,347,001 of CM056052.1, forward strand.
GCGGCGTATCTTTTGATATGCCAGCGTAAAGCCTTTCTGTGTGTGTATATATATATATAATTATTTTTTTGGGGGAGGGTCTCTAGATCATGCAGCTCTGAAACAGATACAGATCTATTGTTGGCTACAATCAGTCAGCTGGATACTCTTTTTTTTCTTCCTATTCTTCTTACTTTGTAGACATGTGCGTTCCCGTTCGTAATAAATGGATTCTCATACGAATTTGTTAGTATTCGTACATTCGGATCAATTCGAACATCCGAAAAGCTAAAAGTAGTCAGGGATGGACTGGCCATTGGGACTACAGGGAGTTTCCCGGTGGGCCGATGGCTCAGTGGGCCGGCTTCAGTGACAGTGGACCGCCGCCCCCTCCACTCCTCTGTATCTCCCTTACTGCAGCGCTCACCTGGGGGGGAACAAAGAAGCAGGGGGAAGACCAGAGGAGCATGGGGGAGGGGACAGACAGCTGACTCAACAGCTATGTCCTGGGAGTTTCTCACTTCTGCCTAATCTTGTCCCATAAGGGGGGAACCAAACTGATTCTTTACCCCGGGTGAAATAATGTCTAGCTTCCCCACTGGTACTGCCTATAAGAGTACCAGTACCAGCCGTTCTACTCTAATAAAGTAGAACGGCTACTGGCTAGTGAAGGGGGAGAGGGGGCTTGGGTGGCGGGAGTTGTCCGGCTGCCATGAGAGAGACCTGTCAAAGTGGGCCAGTCTGGATGAAGTCCAGGGCCAAATTTCTGTCCCAGTCCAGCCCTGAAAGTAGTTAGTGAGTGATGTATCTTACTTAATATATTAGCCAATCAGCTTATCTCTTTTGTGCTGAGTAACATTGTACAGTGTAAAGCCTTGTACACACGATCGGACTTCAAACAAACTTTTCCATTGATTTTTGTCTGAAGGGAGTTGGCCAGACTATTGAAACCGAAAAAGTTTGTCCGATAGAGCGTACACGCGGTCGGATTTTTTGGAAAACTTGCTTATTTTGACGTTTGTTGGCAAAAAGTCAGACCGTGTGTACGGGGCTTAAGAGATAGTCTATCTTAATATGGATTAGCCACGTGTTGCTATGTATTTACGAAAGTACAAAAATACGAATCCATTAAACGAAAATTATCGAACAAAATTACAAATTTCGAATCAACGAAAATAAATTAGACAGAATTACGAATCATTCAGTATAAACGAAAATAAAACTGTTACGAAAATATATGAACGAATCCGAATAGGAAAACTTGCGTCTTACGAAAATACGAACTGGTCCAAATAGGAAAACTTGAGTCTTACGAAATTATGAATCTTTACGAATTTACGGAACGAGACGAAACGGAACAAAAAAATACGAAAATGTTTGTTTTGCACATGTCTATTGCTTTGTCATTTCTCACTTTCTTTTATTTTCCTTGATTTTGGTTATATTTTTACAAGGTCATTTAAATTGGTGGGGGAATTTGAGACTCAGATGGTACTTGAGTTCCACTTACCAAATTGCTACCACCACTGTTTAGAATCGGAGGGTGTGGAACTGTTGTATATAAGGGCTCGACAAAATCCGGCCGCTCGGTCGCAATTGCGACAAGAAATTGTGACCTGGCACCCGGGGAAGCTTAGGCCTGCAGAAGGCTGCAAAGGTGCGGCCTCAATTACCGGCGGGCGCGGGCCGTTGGCATTACAAGTAAAACAGCAGTTCTAATGTATTTTTTAATGTTTTCACTGCCGTCTCCTTCCCTCTAATTAGAACCCCCAAACAATAAATATATCTTTTATTCTAACACCCTAGAGAATAAAATGGCGGTCGTTGCAATACTTTCTGTCACACCGTATTTGCGCAACGGTCTTACAAGCGCACTTTTTTGGGGAAAAATACACATTTTTTAATAAAACAATAAGACAACAGTAAAGTTACCCCATTTTTTTTTATATTGTGAAAGATAATGTTACGCCAAGTAAATTGATACCCAACATGTCAAGCTTCAAAATTGTGTCCACTCGTGGAATGGCGACAAACTTTTACCCTTTAAAATCTCCATAGGCGACTTTTAAAAAATTCTACAGGTTGCATGTTTTGAGTTACAAAGGAGCTCTAGGGCAAGAATTATTGCTCTCGCTCTACCAATCGCGGTGGTTTAAATACTGTTTACATATGAGGGCGCTACTCATGAATGCGTTCGCTTCTGCGCGCAAGTTTGGCGGGACGGGGTGCGTTTTCTGGCTCCTAACTTTTTTAGCTGGCTCCTAGATTCCAAGCAAAATTGTCTAACCCTGCTGTATATAATAGCCATACCTTTTGGTGTATATTTGCTTATGTGCTAAGCTATTTATTTGCCTTTTGTTCTATTTAATTTTGTGTATTTTTGTACTTTTTTTATTGAAAACTATAAAAATTAACGCAAATGGAAAAAATAAAATACTCCATGCTGCTTAGATGATTTGATTTGCAAATATCATTTGCCAATATGGGACAGAATGTGTGTGTGTGTATGTGTTTGTGGGGGGGTCTGGGTGGAGAGTAGGGGGCAAAGCATGATGGGCGTGGCTAATTACTGTGCATGTAGCGGACTGCATTAAATAGTGGTTGTGGCCACATTGTGGACTCGGTTCCTTAGTGCATGCCCTGAGTATCTTTAGCCCCTGAGCCTCCCTGAGGCATTGGTTGTTATAGTGCAGCCTAGCAACCAGGGACGCTGAGTGGGCCAGCCGCCCGCCAGTGTACTGACAACCAATCAGCTGGCCACCAGTATCTGTCCATGACACGGTCAAGAAAACAATGCAGGCTGTCAGAGATTTCAACTTTTGTCCTTCTTAAAATACAGGACAAAATGTGTCACCTTTGAATCTAGAACATCCTGGATTATAAGGACTCATTCCATCTGCGGAGTGTCCCTGGGCATGTTGGGATTAGAGGTTACTAAGGCATGCTAAGATTCTAGGTTCTCCTACAGAGTGTCCAGGGCATGCTCAAATCTGAGTCTTTCCTCCATGTACAAGGCAGAGTGGAGGAGGTATAGAGCTTGAGATCTTATGTCCCGCCCCCTTGTGTGCGCTCTTACCACCCCCTCAGATCAGTGTGCGCTGCCCATCACGGCCCCTTCACCCTTCTGTGCCAGTCAGTCTCACTTAACCATTTGCCTACTGGTTTCTTTCACCCCCTTCCTGCCCAGGACAATTTTCAGCTTTCAGTGCTGTCGCATTTTGAATGTTAGTTGCACGGTGATGCAACACATTAAAATTACTTTTTAATTATTTAGGCAGATAGAGCTTTATGTTGGCGGTATTTAATCACCACTGGGTTTTTATTTTTTTGTTAAACGAAAAAAGAATGGACATTTTGAAAGAATATTTTTTTCTTAGTTTCTGTTGTAAAATGTAGCAAATAAGTAATTTTTTTCCTTCACTGATGTGGGCTGGTGAGACTGAACTGATGTCTACTGATGTTCACTGATGGGCACCGATGAGGAGGCACTGAAAGGTGGCACTGATAGGCGGCACTGATGAGCACTAATGGGTGGCACTGGTAGGTGACACTGATGATGAGACACTTGTGGGCACTAATTGGCAGCACTGATAGGTGGCACTGAAAGATGGCACTGGTGGACACTGATGGACCATGATAGATGCCAATTGTGGGCATTAGCAGTACAGATCAGTACCGATATCCCTGTAACAGAAAGAAGCCGGTTAACGGTTTAATTCTTTCTCTTGGTGCTGATCATGAAGAGAAAAAACGCCGGTAACCAGCTTCTGTTTACTTCCTGTTCAGGATGACAGCTGATCACATGGTAAAGGGCCCGCTGTGATTGGCACTCTACCCTGTTCTGTGATTAGCCTAGTCCGAAGGATTCGTCGATCACAGTGCACGCCCGCCACGTCCCTTCTGTGCGATCATGGGAGAATGTCTATTGACGGCCTCTTGGCACTGGAAGCCTGCACTGTAGCTGTCATTCGGCTGTAGCATGGGCAGAAAGTGGCTAAAAATCTGGCTCCTGGGCTTAACACGCTTTATGCAAGTGGTTCGTGTAGGGATAGCTTCCCCCGTCTGTCAGGGACAATACTCAGAGATAGGGAAAGGCTAGGGAGAGTGTGGGGACTACGCAGGGCCGGCCCTATGATGGGACCGGGTGGTACCATGGGTACCAGGTGGCACTTTTAGGGGAGCGGCATTCTGTTTTAAAAATAAATTTGAAAAAATACCGCCCCTGCCAGCCCGTTCCGCCCGCTGCCTGTGAGGACACTCCCAGCAGAAGCAGTCAGCGAGTGAGAAGGGCAGGCGCCGCTGCCTCTCAGGAGCCCGGCGCCGCTCTGTAGTGGTGACAGGACACAGTAAAATTACTTTTTAATTATTTAGAGCGGGCAGGTATTTAATCCGCAGGGCTTGTCCAGATTTGAAAGAATATTTTTTTCACATGTGCGTAATTTTTTTCCTTCACTGACTGTGAGTGATCGTCATCGTGGCCACCCAGAGTCCCACCCCCCCTGAAAGGTGGCCTGGCGCACTGTTTCTTCTGACTGCCTGGGATGAGGTCTGTGTCATACGCTCTTCCACTCGCACGTCTGTAAGCCTGCCCCTCTCTGTAGGCCTCCCCCTGGCTGTCAGCAACCCCCGTCAGCAACACCCATGATAGATGCCTGTCAGCAACACCCCCTGTCAGCAACACCCCCTGTCAGCAACAACCCCCTGTCAGCCCCCTCTATTTCAGCAAGTCCCCCTCTGTCAGCAAGCCCCCCTCTCTGTCAGCAAGCCCCGTCAGCCTCCATCCCTGTCAATCCCCCTCTCTGTCATCAACACCCCTTGTCAGGTAAAGGGCCCGCCCCTCTCTATCAGCCTCCCTCTCTGTCAGCAACCCCGTCTGTCAGCCCCGTCTCTGTCAGCAACCCTAGTCAGCTCGCCCCTCTCTGTCAGCCCGCCCTTTTCTGTCAGCCCGCCCTTCTCTGTCAGCCCCCTCCTCTTTCAGCAACCCCGTCCGTCAGCCCCCCTCTTCTGTCAGCAGCCCCGTCCATCAGCAACCCCGTTCGTCAGCAACCCCGTCCGTCAGCCACCCTGTCCGCCAGCCACCCCCTGTCAGCCAACCCCCCCTGACAGCCCCCTCTCTGTCAGCAACCCCCCTGTCCGTCCCCTTCTCTGTCAGCAACCCCCTCCGTCGGCCCCCTTCTCTGTCAGCCCACCCCCCCTGTCAGCAACAACCCCCTGTCAGCCCCCTGTATTTCAGCAAGTCCCCCCTCTGTCAGCAAGCCCCCCTCTCTGTCAGCAAGCCCCGTCAGCCCCATCCCTGTCAATCCCCTCTCTGTCATCAACACCCCTTGTCAGCCCGCCCCTCTCTATCAGCCTCCCTCTCTGTCAGCAACCCCCGTCAGTCCGCCCCTCTCTGTCAGCCCGCCCTTCTCTGTCAGCCCCCTCCTCTGTCAGCAACCCCGTCCGTCAGCCCCCCTCTTCTGTCAGCAGCCCCATCCATCAGCAACCCCGTTCGTCAGCAACCCCATCCGTCAGCCACCCTGTCCGTCAGCCACCCCCTGTCAGCCAACCCCCCTGACAGCCACCCCCTGACAGCCCCCCCCCTCTGTCAGCAAGCCCCCCTCTCTGTCAGCAAGCCCCGTCAGCCCCCATCCCTGTCAATCCCCCTCTCTGTCATCAACACCCCTTGTCAGCCCGCCCCTCTCTATCAGCCTCCCTCTCTGTCAGCAACCCCGTCTGTCAGCAACCCCCGTCAGCCCCCTCTCTGTCAGCCCGCCCCTCTCTGTCAGCCCGCCCTTCTCTGTCAGCCCCCTCCTCTGTCAACAACCCCGTCCGTCAGCCCCCCTCTTCTGTCAGCAGCCCCGTCCATCAGCAACCCCGTTCGTCAGCAACCCCATCCGTCAGCAACCCCGTTCGTCAGCAACCCCGTTCGTCAGCCACCCTGTCCGTCAGCCACCCTGTCCGTCAGCCACCCCCTGTCAGCCAACCCCCCTGACAGCCACCCCCTGACAGCCCCCCTCTCTGTCAGCAACCCCCTGTCAGTCCCCTTCTCTGTCAGCAACCCCCTCCGTCGGCCCCCTTCTCTGTCAGCCCACCCCCCGTCAGCAACAACCCCCTGTCAGCCCCCTCTATTTCAGCAAGTCCCCCCTCTGTCAGCAAGCCCCCCTCTCTGTCAGCAAGCCTAGTCAGCCCCCCTCCCTGTCAACCCCGATCTCTGTCATCAACCCCCCTTGTCAGTCCGCCCCTCTCTATCAGCCTTCCTCTCTGTCAGCAACCCTATCTGTCAGCCCCCTCTCTGTCATCAACCCCCGTCAGCCCCCTCTCTGTCAGCCCGCCCTTCTCTGTCAGCCCCCTCCTCTGTCAGCAACCCCGTCCGTCAGCCCCCTCCTCTGTCAGCAACCCGTTCGTCAGCAACCCTGTCCGTCAGCCACCCCGTCCATCAGCAAACCCCCTGACAGCCACCCTCTCTGTCAGCAACCCCCCTGCCAGTCCCCTTCTCTGTCAGCAACCCCCTCTATCAGCCCCCTTCTCTGTCAGCCCACCCCTCTCTGTCAGCCCACCCTTCTCTGTAAGCCACTCCCCTCTGTCAGCAACCCCCCTCTCTGTCAGCCCCCCTCTCTGCCTCTGTCAGAAACCCCCAAGTCAGCCCCCCTCTCTGTCATCAGCCCCCCTCTCTGTCAGCAGCCCCCCTCTCTGTCAGCCCCCTCTCTGTCAACCTGCCCCTCTCCTCTGTAGCCTACCCCCTCCTCTGTCAGCTTCCCCCCTTCTATCAACTACCCCTGCAAACCCCTCCTTTCTTCCCCCGCTCCAGCAGGGCTAATGTCCTGCAACCAGGTCACACTGCACTGTCTGTGCACTCCAGAGACAGTGAATGGAGGGCCACATCTTTGCAGTGGCTCCTGGAAGGTGATGTTTTTTTTTGTCTTTCTGTAATGGAGGTCTCTATTGGGGGGGGGGCACAGGCACTGTCTGATATTTAATCTGTTATTTTCTTCTCTATTTGTGGGGGTGCCTGTGGATTGGTTTGAATTTTTTTAGACTTTTTTCTGTAATTAAAAGGTGCTTGAAAGGGTTGTAGAATGCACAGTGCCACTTTGTGAACAGTTTGTATGGGGTTGGGTTCAGTAGAGGTGATTCAGGTTTTTGGATGGAGGTACAATGCTGCTGACACCGTCCACTGCCCTACTGACAGCATCCACTGCCCTACTGACACCGTCCACTGCCCTACTGACGGTTTTTATTTTTTTGTGCTATAAACAACAACAAAAACGTCAATTTAAAAAAAAATGATATATATATATATATAACTTTTTGCTATAATAAAAAACGGAATTTCTTCATCAGTTTAGGCCAATATGTATTCTTCTACATATTTTTGGTACAAAAAAAAAAACACAATTAGCGTACATGATTAGTTTGCGCAAAATACATTGTGGCCACCGGCAATGCACAGGTCCCTTTATACTCCTGGATACATGTATAGAGCCATGACAGGTCCTCGTTATTCTCCTTTATATATGTATAGAGCCATGACAAGTACTCTTTATATTCCTTTACATGTAAATAGCCATGACAGGTCCTCTTTATACTTCTTTATACATGTATAGAGCCATGACATGTCCTCTTTATACATGTATAGAGCCATGACATGTCCTCTTTATACATGTATAGAGCCATGACAGGTCCTCTTTATACATGTATAGAGCCATGACATGTCCTCTTTATACTCCTATATACATGTATAAAGCCATGACGTGTCCCCTTTAGCTATCATGATATAAAATAATGAATGTGTTTTTTTTTTTTGGTGGGCGTGATTTATTTGGCGGGGGGGGTGGGGGGCAGCATTTCATTCTTGGTGCCAGGCAGCACAATGTCTTGGGCCGGCACTGGGACTACGTCTACCTCTCCTAGAAAGCATCACCTTTGAGTGTGAACCAGCCAGGCTGCATTCAGCTCCCCATGGCAGATGCTGTTGCCATCCACTAGTCTTCAGACTTCTGTTCCACCACTGTTACAGTTTGTAAGTGTTTCCAGATGGGTGTGCTTCCCTGCCGGGCCTGTTTGTACTTGCTGAACTTTTCTACAATCTATTGCTATGGCCAACTTGGACTCTGCACAACGCTGCATCTAGCCCACAAACTAGATCAGGTGACATTGAGGGATTTTCCTCACTTTGGAGGGATTTCCTCTCACTGCCTGTTCTGGCTATGGGACAGGAAGTGAAGAGTAATCTCCCCAATGGGACAATTTCTATGGGACAGGAAGTGAAGAGTAATCTCCCCAATGGGACACGGGTGGCAAAAAAACTGACAGGGTTATAAACCCTCCCTTACACTGTCCAAAATGGTAAAAATATGTTTACTTTAATTAGCAGAGTGGTTGGACAGTGATGTGGAGGGGGTGGGGGCAAGTTGTTGACCACGCTAACTCAGCAACGAAGCCACAGATCCGAACAGTACCAAGTGCCCCATGCACTAATTCTCCCTGGGAATTGCACACAGATTAAACAAATTATAGTGATACTTCTTTAAAAAAAGGCCACTGCAAGTGTTTCTTTAGTAGGCTCAGGCCACTAAGTGCACAAATTGCAGAACATGCAAGCGGGTGTTTTTGGAATACTTTCCAAACAATAGAGGTGTTAAAAAAAGTTTTAAAGGAAAATAAAACACAAGAAAATATATAAATATATAATACAAATACATTCAACACATGTACAAGAACATGAGAAAAACACACTGAAACACATGGGGCCAGATTCTCGTAGATCTGCCCTTTAACAGCGTATCCCCTTTACGCTACGCCTCCGCACTATTTACGGGCAAGTGCTGTATTCTCAAAGCACTTGCTCCGTAATTTGCGGCGGCGTAGCGTAAATGGGCCGGCGTAAGGCCGCGTAATTCAAAGTAGTAAGGAGGTGGGCGTGTTGTATTTAAATTAAGCGCGCCCCCGCGCCGAACGAACTGCGCATGCGCCGGCCATAAACGTAGCCCACTGCGCATGCTCCATAGTACGCCGCAAATACATTGATTTCGACGACAACGTAATTAACGCACAGCCCTATTTGCGACGAGTTATATAAACAACGGAAAAACACGACGCTGTCCTGACGTCCATACTTAACATGGCTTACACCGGACCTACGCAAGCTTACCCCTCATATAGCAGGGGTAACCTTACGCTTACGCAAACTACGTAAACTACGACGGCGCGGAAATACGTTCGGAAATCGACGTATCAGGCTCATTTGCATATTCGACGCAGAAATCAACGGGAACGCCACCTAGCGGCCAGCGTAGAATTACATCTAAGATCCGACAGTATAAGTGAATTACGCTAGTTGGATCTACGTAAAATCTATGCGTAACTGATTCTAAGAATCGGTCGCATAGATAGGAGGGCTCAGAAACAGAGATACAACGGTGTATCTGGAGATACACTGTCATATCTCTTCTGAGAATCTGGCCCATGCAGTTTAAAATGTAAATGGGACCTGAGCATATCTATGGTCAAAATGTAAAATCATATATTTGTGTCCAGATTTTATTTCAATTATTTCTAGACTACTCCTATTAATCGGAATGGTCTAGAAGTCTGTAAACGTACTTTGTAAAGATCTCCACACGTTTACTTCCTTGAATTCTGTGACACGTAGTCACTATGTCCTGTGAGTATGCAATGGTGTGTCACACATTTTACAGAGCCTGCCTTCTGAACTACAGAGGTGCTGAGAGGATGAGCTTCAGAAGGCGGAGCCAGGACAGGAATCACCGCTTGCAGACAGCAAGATATCATGGGATATGTAGTCCTTAGAAATTAAAAGTTAACAGCTGAAGAGAAGATGCAGGCGATTCAAGAAGTTGTGATTTTTCAAGTAAGCTTACACTGGATTGTCAAATATAACTATTCTTTTTATTGTTATTACAATGGCATTGTTATAAATTGAAAGTGTATGCTGCTGAGCCTGTGACAATATATTGTTGTGTTTGTAGCACCTATATTGTTTTATATGTAAGAAGATTTTTTTTGCTATTTAGGAAAAATATACAATTTGATACCCCCCTTTTCACGATGAGTGTTTGGAATGCGATCATACTCGGTTGCTATGGTTGTCAGAAAACGCACTCTACAAGTTTGTGTATTGAGTCACAGACACCGGTGAGTCATTGCACAGGAAGAGCCCTGGTTTCCCTTTATCTCAATGTGTAGAGAGGTTGTCAAGAGCCGTCACTGTTTTTGCACATAAAAAAAACAATGTAACCTCATTTGTTAAAAAAGAAAAGAAAAGTGTATGAGATAAATAATTGAATAGTGGCACAAGAGCTTGAATTAGCATGCATCCATAAGATTTTTTTTTTTATGTTTTGGATAGAGTACGGAATGGTTCGAATTTCATCAGGTTTTGTGTTTAACCACTTGGCATCCACGCTATAGCCGAATGACAGCTACAGCATCAATAGACGTCCTCCCCTTTGCATGCTCCCACGGGTGCCTCCTGCACGTGCGCTGTGATCACTGAGCCACTGAGACTCGGGTGATCACAGATACAAGTGTATCGCCCCCTTTCTTTCAGATGCAAAATCCAAAAAAGACAAAAGAAAAGAAATCACCGCTCCAGGTGAGACCTGTAGACGATCAAGGATGATTAGATTACCAAGGTGCTGGCGATGCAAATAGCAATGATGATGAAGAAAAGAGGGAAGGACGGCCGCACTCCAAGGATTTTCAAACGAAAAAAGTTGTCTTTATTGTAAATCCAAAAACATGTACAGTCACAGCAATCACAGAAAACAGGACAGCCGACGCGTTTCGCACTCGATCAGTGCTTAGTCATGGCTATGGTATGGTGCTAACACAAAAACATTTATACTAAACCCCAAAATACCAAATAAAACATGTGACTCCCTTCAGCCTATAGCAACTTAAAGTTAATTAGTTGTGATAGCAGGGGCGGACTGATCATTGAGGAACTCGGGCAATGCCCGAGGGCCCCATGCCACTAGGGGGCCCCATCAGGGTTGCCAGGCTCAGTAAAACCAGGGACAGTATGTAAAAATCTGTGTTTTTTTTACATCTGTCCCTGATATGTCCGAAACCGATATGCCTTTGATGTGAAAATCCAGAGATTTTAGCTGCCCCGCCTCTGTACTGCCTCCTGGCGTGGTGGCCATCTGTAAGCCCAGGGGCCCCATAATCTTCTATTGCCCGGGGGCCCCATGAGTTGTCAGTCCGCCCCTGTGTGATAGACATCCTGAATGGGTGTAATCAGAGTGTCAAGTGTGTGCAGGCTGAAAGTCAACACTAACATAAAGAAGGTAACCCTTAAAGAACCTGTGTATGTGTGGATGTGAGGATACTTCTACACTTAGGACATCAATATATCTCTGCATACTTTTACCATACCCCAACAAGGCCTTTTATTATTATTTTTTTTTCCTTTTTATTTTTTTCTTCGTGTTGTTTACCCATTCACTTGATCTTCATCAATTTCACGATCACATGAATATATGAATGAGACACATTTGCATTCATGAACACCTGTTCACTGACACGTGTTTTCACGTATACATAACATTACGTATACACTAGTTTCACAAGTTGACATTAATTCACAAACATGTTCACAATGTGGTCCATATGGGCACATATCCCGGCAGAATATTTTTTTTTTTTCTTCTTGTTTTTGTGTTTAATTTTTTTTTTTTTCTCTTGTTTTTGTGTTTAATTTTTTTTTCTTGTTTTTGTGTTTAAATTTTTTTTTTCTTGTTTTTGTGTTTATAATTTTTTTTTTCTTGTTTTTGTGTTTTAATTTTTTTTTTTATTTTTTTTTATTTTATTTTTTTTGTGTTTATTATTATTATTTTATTTTTTTTATTTTTTTTTATTTTTTTTTACAACAATTTTTATTTTTTATTTTTTGGTTTACGGGCCATATGACTGCTTCGGCATACTAAACACTATTTCGGCTATATATATATATATATATATATATAAATATATAGACACTTAAAACCAGTCTATTTTATTTTTCACTATTTTTCACATCCACTCTCACATTCACCTTTATATATATATATATATATATATATATATATATATATATATATATATATATCCCTTCCCATTTTCATGCAATCCTCACATCCACACATACACAGGTTCTTTAAGGGTTACCTTCTTTATGTTAGTGTTGACTTTCAGCCTGCACACACTTGACACTCTGATTACACCCATTCAGGATGTCTATCACAACTAATTAACTTTAAGTTGCTATAGGCTGAAGGGAGTCACATGTTTTATTTGGTATTTTGGGGTTTAGTATAAATGTTTTTGTGTTAGCACCATACCATAGCCATGACTAAGCACTGATCGAGTGCGAAACGCGTCGGCTGTCCTGTTTTCTGTGATTGCTGTGACTGTACATGTTTTTGGATTTACAATAAAGACAACTTTTTTCGTTTGAAAATCCTTGGAGTGCGGCCGTCCTTCCCTCTTTTCTTCATCATCATTCCCTTTCTTTCAGAAAAGGCGTTACGCTAAAGTTAGTGGGAGAGTGGGAGAGTTATGTTGCTCCCACTCCTAATTATGCTAAATTGGGCTGCTGTCAGCCCTGAATTATCCTGTGAGTCATTCTGTGCTCCAGAGATGTAGTTCCATCTCTGGGTGGCAGGTGGCGCCAGAGGGATTCAGGCAGTGCCACTTTTCCCCAGCAGCCAATTGGAGGAGTTTTCCCTCGCGGAGCATGCTGGGGAGGGATATATCTGTGGCAGACGCCATTTTTTTGGGGTTCTTCGAGGCCGGGGTCGCATGTTACGCGGAGTTCCCTGCTGATGCTGAAAGGGGCCCTAGAGACTTGCTGGGGGCTCATTCCTATTGAAGAGATCCCAAGCTGTATGCTGTTCGGTGGGGGATCGGCTTGAGGAGAACCAGGAGGCAGGTGATCCAAAAGGGCTTGAACGAACCATCGGGGATCTGGTCGCCAAAAACTGACAGATAACCATAAACTGTCAACTGGTGACCACTATCGAAAAGAGAACTTTCTGGGAGGATTCGCTCTACAGTCCAACATTGGGCCTGTGGCCGAGGTCTTCATCCTGAAAAGCTAAATTCTACTAGAGCCAAGTCTTTGAACTGTCCGGAAACGAGGGAGTTAACCTCGAACCGCTGAGCTTGGGCGTACGTGCAGTGAAGCACGCGCCTGAAACTTGTCCGGACAAGTTCTTAAAGTGGGAGGAGTCACCCACCCCTGCGTGAGACGTGCAGTAATAGTTTCGCACCAAAGTATCGGAGGTAACGACCAATTTCACGCCAAACTTGCCAGTCGTTGCCGCCCACGAGAAGGAAGCACCACGTGGGATGATGTCTGCTCCCGTGTTGCCAACCACAGCTTCTCCGAGATTGAGGCCACCCATGTCTATGCAGGGGACCTCTACCATGTTTGCTTTGTCTGGAATACCCCTCACGGATACAGAGTTTCGGATGTCCACAGAGGGGCAGTTTGTTCTGCTGTCGAGCGGAGGATCAGCGACTTTGGGACTGTCCTGCCCTCATTTCGAGGAGTTGTCTGTTAGGATCCAACCATTCGCTCGGTGCCGGAGATGCTGGGCCTACTTGTTTGCCGTAAAGTCACCCGCCAAAGCTCCTCGGGAGTATCGGGTGGACTTCCCTAACTGGAGTCGTCACCGCGGAGGAGGAAGCCACAAGGCCGGAACCTTCCCCGTCGGTGGAGATCGTAGAGCCGGAGGCTTGGAATACTAAGGTAATTTCGGTGTCGTCTACGTTCACACTACCTTTGGCTGCCTCGCCATCCCGACTATCGGAGGTAAGCCCTAAGGACGATGAAAGCTGAATTGATGACCTGATTGAGGTGACTAACACACAGGCCGAGGCTACACCTGAGACCCCCACTTCTACACCTGTCTCTGTGTGGTGTGCATCCTTGGGAGCAGAACCTGCTCCAGCCTCCCACAGCCGCGGTCAAGGCCTGCCTGTGAAGAGCTGTTTGCGGACTGGCCTAGAGACCCATCCAAGGTCGACGGTTACCTAGCTGCTGAGGAACTGAATTCCTCAGACTTTGATTCGCAATCAGGAGAAGATGACCACCCGGACTATCTCTTTGAGCCGAGGTTCCCGGAGCAATAGGGGTTCGGAGGATTCCGTGCCCCCCACACTGCTCAGCGGAGAAAGAAACGCTCCGGCCGGAGCGCACCGCGTGGGCCAGAGTTGGGGAGACGTTGAGTCTATTCCTGTTTTGTCCCTCACCGCTCCCATGCCCCTTGCTGTGCCTGCCTTGAGAAGGGCACCAGACGCTATTGGGCTGCCGGGACGAGGAGATCCACGCACGCTGCCCAGACTGTCCAGGTTACAGCGCCTGGTAATACAAAAGGTTGCCATCCGCCATGGGTATGAATACCCCCTATACCCCTACGGCAGAGAAACTCGACGGGCGGAACACATCGTTCCGCCCGTCGAGGTTCTCTGCCCGCCGTCAGATTCGGCGACCCGCCCGTCGGGAAAGGCAACCAGCCATTCATCCCGATGGGCCTTCGAGCAAATAGAGAACCTGTTCTCTATTTGCTCGACGGGTTTCCCGACGGGCGGGGCTCGCTGAGAGCGTACACACGGCCGAGGTTCTCGGCAGAATGCGGCTCCCAGAGAGGTTCTAGCTGGTTTCTGCCGAGAACCTCGGCCGTGTGTACGGGACTTAAGTGACATTCCGGCTGCCAGGCTTGTGGTAGAAGTCTGTCCGGAGGCACTTTACCCACTCTGGCTAGAGTGGCGACAAACTGTTCTATTGCAGAAGGCAGGATTGCTTTCTTTCCATCCAAGCCTGATACCGCAACGTTATCTCCTTTCATCAACCTTTTCTCTCTACCTCATGTTGATGTTGGTCGTGTTGGACCAGGAAATAAAGCATTCAGAAAACTTCAGTGGCAGGTTTGGACATTCTTTTATTGCTCTGCTCACTGCAATCACCCCTAGACAATACACAAGGGTAACTTCATTCGCCGATCCCAAATCAATCAGCGGCCCCTGAGGGGGTATCGCTACACAAGTAAGGGGCCGGTCAGCCTGAGCCAATGCCAGCTGATCACGTGATGTAAACAAAAGCTTGGAAATCGTTTTTATTTTCTCCTCACGCTGACAGCGTGAGCAGAAAGAAAAGCCAAACACAGGCTTTAGTGTAAGGGACATCGGTCCAGAGTGGAAGAGGCACATCTGCCTCATAAGTGCCCCCTGCCAGTACCCCCTGCCAGTGCTCACAGTGACTACCAGTGCAAAACAGTGCCATCTATCAATGCCTACGAGTGCCACCTATCAATGCCCACCAGTAGTGCCAATCAGTGCCTCATTAGTGCCACCTAACAGTGCTGACTATCAGTCTCACCTACCAGTGCTGATTAGTGCCCATCACTGCCACCTATCAGTGCCCATCACTGCCACCTATCAGTGCCCATTACTTCCAGCTATCAGTTACTCCTATTAGTGACAATTCTCAGTGCCCACCAGTGCCACCTATCAATGTCCTTCAGTACCACCCATCATGTCCACCTCTCAGTATCTACTCTCAGTGCCCACCAGTGCCGACTTATTGGTGCCCATCAATGCAGCCCCTATGTGCCCATCAGTGCAGCCTATAGGTGCCCATCAGTTCAGCCTCATCAGCGAACATCAATAAAGGAGAAAAATAACCTGTTTATAACAAAATATAAAACGGTTTTGTATATTTTTTTTAACAATTCTGTCTGTTTTGATTTTTTTAACAAAAACTAAAAACCACAGAGGTGATCAAATACCGCCAAAAGAAAGCTCTATTTGTGGGGAAAATGATAAAAATTTGGATGCAGTGTTGTATGACCGTGCAATTGTCATTTAAAGAGTGAAAGCGCTGAAAGCTGAAAATTGGTCTGGGCAGGAGGGGGGTTTAAGTACCCTGTAAGCAAGTGGTTAATCTCTGTGCCCCCTTGGGTGGATTTCCCTTCACTTCCTGACCTGGAGACTCTACAGGCAGTGAAAGCAAAGCCCTTCAAAATGAGGGTAATCCCATCTTAAAGCTGAACACCAGCCTTCGCTTCAGTCTTGTACGGTTGTACAGACACTTATTCTGTACTCTGATTACATCACACAGTGTGACCTTCTCACGGTGTGTATTAAAAGCTACAGCAAGTCTGACAGAGCCCACCACATTTCCTGGCTGGAGGACATCCAGCATCATCTAGTTCAGGGGTGTCCAAACTTTTTTCAAAGAGGGCCATATTTGATGAAGTAAACATGCGTGAGGGCCGACCATTTTGCCTGACTTTCAAACCATTAAAGTAAATGCAAATTAAAAGATCACTAAAGGAATATTTTTTTTAGCTAAATAGCTTCCTTTACCTTACTGCAGTGCTGTTTTCATGTCCTCATTGTTCGTTTTTTGCTTTGATGTTGCTGTAATTCTGCTCTGATCTCCACACTTCCTGGTTGTCTGTTTCCTTATAACCACAGTGCTGGGAGCTTTCTCACTGTGGTCACTAATCAAGGAGGTGTAATTACTGTGTGTAAACTGAAACTGGGTTGGTGCTGAGGGGTTTTAGACAAACCATCACTGCCCTCTATTGGCTCTCTGGCTCTGTACATCAGAGAGACAGGAAATAACGGCAAAAACGAAACTAGAACTGTAGGTTGATTATATGATTGATTTTTATCTATTTTTAAAAGGAATCGGTTAATTTTTATGTCTCTATACCCTGTAAACAGTAATTTCAGCCCAACATTTTTTTTCCTTTAGTGGCCCTTTAACTAATACACTGCCCAACAAGAATTCTCTTGCCTTTGTGGCTGTGTGAGGTGAAGAGTCTAAGGTTGAGCTCAAGCGTGTTATTTGTATTTGTATACCGTATTTATCAGCGTATAACATGCACTTTCACTTTAAGAGGGAAATTTCAGAAAAAATATAACATTTTAAATAGAGAACTGTGAAGCAAAATAAGGGTCAGTGGCCATCAATGCAGCATAATCAGTGCCCATCTGCATCCTCACCATTGCCATGAATGCAGCCTCACCATTGCCATCAGTGCAGCCTCGGAGAGGACAGGGAGGGGGACGAGATGAGCACCAAAAGATTACATACAGGAGAATCTCCTGTTTACACGGCGGACTCTTTAACCACTTAAGACCCGGACCTTTAGTCAGCCAGGTTTTGCGATTCGGCACTGCGTCGCTTTAACAGACAATTGCGCAGTCGTGCGACGTGGCTCCCAAACAAAATTGGCAACCTTTTTTTTCCCACAAATAGAGCTTTCTTTTGGTGGTATTTGATCACCTCTGCGTTTTTTAGTTTTTTTTTTGCGCTATAAACAAAAATAGAGCGACATTTTTGAAAGAAATTCAATATTTTTTACTTTTTGCTATAATAAATATCCCTAAAAAAAATAAAAAATAAATAAATTATTTATATATATATATATATATATATATATATATATATATATATATATATATATATATATATATAAGATTCCTCAGTTTAGGCCGATACGTATTCTTCTACCAATTTTTTGTAAAGAAAATCGCAATAAGCGTTTATTGGTTGGTTAGCGCAAAATTTATAGCGTTTACAAAATAGGCGATAGTTTTATTGCATTTTTATTAATTTTTTTTTTTTTTTACTACTAATGGCGGCGATCAGATTTTTTTCGTGACTGCAACATTATGGCGGAAACTTCGGACAATTTCGACACATTTTTGGGACAATTGACATTTTCACAGCAAAAAATGCATTTAAATTGCATTGTTGTGAAAATGACATTTGCAGTTTGGGAGTTAACCACAAGGGGGTGCTGAAGGGGTTATGTGTTCCCTAATGTGTGTTTACAACCGTAGGGAGGTGTGGCTGTAGGTGTGATTTTTATCGATTGTGTCGCTATAACAGGGATCACGCGATCGATGACGCCGCCACAGTGAAGAACGGGAAAGCCGTGTTTACACATGCCTCTCCCCGTTCTTCAGGTCCGGTCGACTGTTTAGTCCATCATAGGAGATGGGACTTTGTATTAACAACTTAAGGACCGCCTCGGGACTTGCGGACCCGATCACCGCTGGAGTGCGGCGATTGGGTCCGCGAGTCCCGCGGTCCTGGAGCTTCCGACCAGGTCGTGGGAGCGCGCCACGGGCGTGCGCCCACGACCCATGGCTGGGTTCCAATATAGGACGTACCTGTACGTGGATGTGCCCAGCCGTGCCATTCTGCCAGCGTATATGTGCAGGAGGCGGTCCTTAAGTGGTTAATACAAAGTCCCACCTCCTATGATGGACTAAACAGTCGACCAATGCCAGCCCAGGAGATGAGATTTCCTATCACAGAGGCCGTTGAGTAAACAGGAGATTCCCCTGTATATAATCTGATGGCACTCGCCCCGCCTTCTTTCTGTCCCCTCCGAGGCTGCAAGAACGATAAATACGGTATATATCTGTTATGGCCCCCCAACGATTCGGCACAAAAGATATATATATCCAAATTACCAGTGGGGCCACATTAAAATGAAATGCAGGCCGCAATTGGCCCCCGGGCCGGACTTTGGACATGCCTGATCTGGTTCTTTGATTGTCCCTGACCAGCCCCTTTCATTGATTGGATTTTAGATCTTGGAGGCTCAGAATCAACATGTTACCTAGTGTAGTCTACATGCAATACAGCCTGCCTAGGAATGCCCACTCCTCCAAATTTACTTCCACCCCCCCCCCCCCCCCAGGGCATTTTGATATTTGCACAACTCCTCCCAAAAGTGAGCCTACTGCTTGCATCAGGTGATGTTTCCCCAAAGCTATGTACACCACCCCCTCCCACAAACTGTGATTCACGACACTGTATATCCACTTAAGGACCTTGGGTGTTTTTCAGTTTTGGTGTTTGCAAGACTGAAACAGTTTTTTCTGCTAGAAAATCACGTAAAACCCCCAAACATTATATATATATATTTTTCTAACACCCTAGAGAATAAAATAGTGGTCATTGCAATACTTTTTGTCACACCGTATTTGCGCAGCGGTCTTACAAGCGCACTTTTTTTGGAAAAAATACACTTTTTTGAATTAAAAAATAAGACAACAATAAATTTGGTCCAACTTTTTTATATATTGTGAAAGATAATGTTACGCCGAGTAAAATGACACCCAACATGTCACGTTTAGAAATTGCGCCCGCTCGTAGCATGGCGTCAAACTTTTACCCTTAAAAATCTCCATAGGCGACGTTTAAAAAATTCTATAGGTTGCATTTTTTTAGATACAGAGGAGGTCTAGGGCTAGAATTATTGCTCTTGCTCTAACAATCGTGGCGATACCTCACTTGTGTGGTTTGAACACCGTTTTCATATGCGGGCGCTACTCGCGTATGCGTTCGCTTCTGCGCGCGAGCTTGTCGGGACGGGGCGCTTTAAAAAATTTTTGTTTTGTTTTCCTATTTATTTGTATTTATTTTAACATTTTTTACACTGAAAAAAAAAAAAATATAATAATTGATCACTTTTATTCCTATTACAAGAAATGTAAACATCCCTTGTAATAGAAAAAAGCATGACAGGTCCTCTTAAATATGAGATCTGGGGTCAAAAAGACCTCAGATCTCATATTTAGGCTTAAAAAGAAGAAGAAGAAAAAAAAAAAAAGGAAAATGACATTTTTTAAATAGCCTTAAAAAGAAAATGTCTCTTTAAGACAGTGGGCGAAAATGACGTTTTGACGTCACTTCCGCCCAGCGCTGCTATGGGGAACGGGTGGGGGCGATTTTTCACTTACTCGTATCCCAGCAGAGGAGCCGCACAGACCCGATCGCCTCCGCCGCTACCGACGGCAACGGTAAGCGGCGGAGAGCACGGGAAAGCGGCGGGAGGGGGGGGGCACCTCTCTGGTCACCGATAACGGCGATCTCGCGGCGAATCCGCCGCGGAGACCGCCGTTATTGTACACAGGACCCTGCACTGAAGAGATGGATATCTCGGTTGTGGCAGCAGCTGCTGCCGTTACCGAGATATCCATCTTTAAAAAGAGGACGTATATATACAGTGCAGGGTCCTTAAGTGGATATAGAAGCACAGAGAGCCAGAGATGACATGAATTGGTCTACATTAAGGTATGTAATAAAAAACAATAGGATTTATTTCAAAATGTCATTACAATGTTGATGAGGGGAATGCAAAATATAAACCAATTAAACTTCAGGTTTAAACGGTTGTTCCCAGAATTGGTATCCCAATTTAAAAATGTGCCCTCTATTTCTGTTCTGGTGACAACTGTAAACATGTTGAACCTGTTATGCCCTGTACACACGATCGGTACGTCTGATGAAAATGGACCGTTTTCATCGGATGAACCGATTGTGTGTGGGCCCCATCAGTTTTTTCCACATCGGTGAAAAAAAATAGAACCTGTTTTACATTTTTCTTATGGTTAAAAAACCGATAGAAAAAACTCATGCTCAGAATCAAGTCGACGCATGCTCGGAAACATTGAACTTCATTGTTACCCCTGCTATATGAGGCGTAATGTTAAGAATGGACGTCGGGCCGCCGTAGAATTTTCCGTTGTTTACGTTGTTTGCGAAAGTTAAGTTCACATCGAAACCAATGAGTATTTGCGGCGTAATTTTGAGCATGCGCACCGGGATACGTCCACGGCCGGCGCATGCGCAGCTCACGGTTAAATTCAATACAACATGCCCCCTACATGCCTAATTCGAATTACGCGCACTTACGCCGGCAAATTTACGCTACGTCGCCACAACTTAAGGAGCAAGTGCTTTGTGAATACAGCACCTGCCTGTAAAAGTTGCGGAGGAGTAGCGTAAATAGGATACGCTACGCCTGCACAAAATTACGCTATTATACCTGAATCTAACCCCAGATCACTATTCTTATGTACACAGAGTTAGGTGTGTTTGGTTTGTGTGAAAAAAGAAAAATGATATATATTCATTTACATGTGTTTGCGCTTCTGTTTGGGGTGCACACCCTAATGCAATAGGCTGCGCACACCTATGCTTCAGGTGTTGTAAGGAATTTGTGTGCATGGTGAAATGCAGCAGCAGTTCTAAAATTTCCACTTTAGCCAAAGATAAAAAGTTTACTTTCTACATTGTATATTGTACAGGTTGATCTGTTACAAATGTAATGTTTTGGGTAATCCTTTTTTATTGCAGATTTGATACACAATACAGTAATACTGAGACAGAGCGGTGGAGTTTTTGGGTCATCCAGATCAGTTTTGCAATCTTTTTTTTCAGTTACAGCATCCTTCAACCCATTCGCTGATACCCTGTACACACGATCGGGCTTTTGCCTGGCCAAACTCACATTGGAATTCCGACGGAGTAAAAGAGAACCTGTTCTCTATCTAAACCCTGATGGAATTCCTCGGAAAAAAGTCAGATGGGGCATACACACGAAATTTCCGATGGAAAAGGTCTGTCTGACTTTTTCCATCGGAAATACCAATTGTGTGTAAGGGGGTTTGCAGGGTTGTTTTTGCCTTTTTTGTTGAAAAAATTTAAATCTAGGCCTGAAGATTACATAAAATGCCCAAACATATTTTGTGAATGAAGACAACCTAGAGAAAAAATAGATGTAGTCACAATTTTTTAATGTTATTTGTTATATATGTAGCGCCCCCTTACTTTCAGTACGGGCACTACGCTAAAGTTAGTGGGTGAATGGGAGAGTTATTTGGCTCCCATTCATAATTTGTTAAATTTCAGGCTGCTGTCTTCCAGAACTATCCTGTGGGTCAGACTGTGTTCCAGGGATGCAATCCCATCCCTGGGCGGCAGGTGGCGCTAGAGGGGTTCTGGCAAAGCCACTTTTCCCTAGCAGCCAATTAGAGAAGTTGGACCTCGCAGGTCATGCTGTGGAGGGGTATATTTGTGACGGACGCCATGATTCGGGGTGGCGTGTGCTCTCTTCTTCGGGGTGCGGCATCCACCTTCAGGGTGTGCGCATCCACGGACCCCGCCGGCATGGCCCTTCCTGCTGGAATCGCATGCTGCGCAGAGTTCCATCCTGATGTTGAGAGGGACTCCAGTGACTTACTGGATCTCCGACTTTATTGAGAGGATCCAAAGCTGAGGGCTGAACGGTGGGGGATCGGCTCAGGGAGAACCCAAAAGCAGGTTATCTAGGAGACTTGAACGAACCATCGGGGATCCGGTCACCAAAGCCTTGCCAGGTACATGGCAGCTGTCAACCGGTTCATTGCATTTACTGGGAGGATTGACTCAATCCCTCTTGTTCATTTGATTACTGAAGTACTAGGCCTGTGGCAGAGGCCCGAGCCAGGCTTGTGGCAGAGGTCTGTTCCTTCCAGCAACCTAAAGTGACATTTCGGCTGCCAGGCTTGTGGCAGAAGTCTGTCCGGAGGCGCTTTACCCACTCTGGCTAGAGTGGCAATGTTTGGTACATTGCTACTGAAAGCAGGCTTGCTTTCATCATCATCCAGGCCTGATACCGCACTTGTTCTTCTGCTTCATCAACCTTTCCTATCCTACTACATGTTGATGTTGGCCGTGTTGGACCATGGAATAAAGCATTTAAAAAACCCATTGGATGACTGGACATTCGCTCACTACTACTCACTGCTACTACCCCTAGACATACTACAAGGTAACTTAATACGCCGGTCCCAAATGCAACCAGCGGCTCCTGAATGGGGTAGCACTACATATGTTATATTAATGCAATGGTTTAGGACCTGCAAGTTGATTTCATGGCACACAGATATAATAAATTACCCAATTTTGTGTAAAATTTAAAAGATGAGGCTGCGGGGAGTTAGGGCGCGTACACACGATCAGTCTAAACCGATGAAAATGGACTGAAGTGCAGTTTCATCGGTCTGTCGTCCTTCGGACCAAAGTTTTAAAACTTGCTTTAAAATCGGACTGATGGACGCCTGACCATCGGTCCAAACTGATCGTTAGTACGCAAAAGCATCGGTTCAAAAACCCGCGCATGCTCAGAATCAAGTCGACGCATGCTTGGAAGCATTAAACTTTGTTTTTTCAGCACGTCTTGTGTTTTACGTCACCGCGTTCTGACACGATCGGTTTTTAAACTGATGGTGTGTACGCACATCAGGCCACTTCAGCGGTGACCCGATGAAAACTGTCTGTCGGACCATTCTCATGGGGTTGGACCGATCGTGTGTACGCGGCCTAAGGCTTACACGATAGGTTAACCAGAGGACAATGATCGGATGGACCATTTTCATCGGTCCAAACCGATCGTGTATAGGCCCCATAGGTTATTTAACCTTCGGTTAAAAAAAGCCAACTTGCTTTCAAATTTAACTGATGGACGCCTAACCGATAGGTCAAAACCGACCGCTAGTAGGTTAAAAATCCACGCATGCTCAGAATCAAGTCGACGCATTATTGGAAGCATTGAACTTCATTTTTTTTAGCACGTCGTTGTGTTTTACGTCACCGCGTTCTAACACGATCGTTTTTTTAACCGATGGTGTGTAGGCACATCAGACCATCAGTCAGCTTCATCGGTTAACCGATGACGACGGTCCTTCGGACCGTTGTCATCAGATGGACTGATCGTGTGTACGAGGCTTGAATGTATACCAAACAGAGGCGGCTCTTTAATTAGGCAAATTAGGCGATCGCCTTAGGTCTCGCCCCCGCAAGGGCCTCGCGGCTGCTAATTTGCCTGACAGGACTCGGGAGTGGAAGGAAATATTATCCCGCGCGCGGTTAGTGTGTGCCCAAGCAAGCTGGCGGGGTGAGCGAGGTGAGGGGGCGGGCGCTGCACACAGACTGCCACCGCCTGTCTTAGCTGCGATGTACACCGCGGTCCATGGCCGAGGGAGAAAAACAACATTACATCAGCTCGGCAATTGCATCCAATGGCAGGCTCCACGGTGGCGCCATCCTCCTAGCCTTTTCCCCAAAGTCAGCGGCCGCAGTGCATGGTGGGAGTTGTAGTTCTCCACAGCACATACACACTAGACTTGGCCCTCTGGTGCCTGTGTTCTGCAGACTACAACTCCCAGATTGCACTGTAGGGCACTGAAAAAGAACTTCACGTGTCGGTTTCTCCTGCTGCCAGTGCCTTTAGTAGGGGGCCGAGAAGCAGGTTCATCTTACTGCATGCTGTCTCTACTCAGTCTGTCTGTCTCTAGTCTGTACCCTGTCTGTTTCTACTCAGTCTGTCTGTCTCTGGTCTGTACCCTGTCTGTCTCTACTCAGTCTGTCTGTCTCTGGTCTGTACCCTGTCTGTCTCTGGTCTGTACCCTGTCTGTCTCTGGTCTGTACCCTGTCTGTCTCTGGTCTGTACCCTGTCTGTCTCTACTCAGTCTTTCTGTCTCTGGTCTGTACCCTGTCTGTCTCTGGTCTGTACCCTGTCTGTCTCTGGTCTGTACCATGTCTGTCTCTGGTCTGTACCATGTCTGTCTCTGGTCTGTACCATGTCTGTCTCTGGTCTGTACCATGTCTGTCTCTGGTCTGTACCATGTCTGTCTCTACTCAGTCTGTCTGTCTCTGGTCTGTACCCTGTCTGTCTCTACTCAGTCTGTCTGTCTCTGGTCTGTACCATGTCTGTCTCTGGTCTGTACCCTGTCTGTCTCTGGTCTGTACCCTGTCTGTCCCTGGTCTGTACCATGTCTGTCTCTACTCAGTTTGTCTGTCTGTCTCTGATCTGTACCCTGTCTGTCTCATGATCTGTACCCTGTCTGTCTCATGGTCTGTACCCTGTCTGTCTCATGGTCTGTACCCTGTCTGTACCATCTGTCTCTGGTCTGTACCCTGTCTGTCTCATGGTCTGTACCCTGTCTGTCCTGTCTGTCTCATGGTCTGTACCCTGTCTGTCCTGTCTGTCTCATTTTCTGTACCCTATCTGAATCTGGTATGTACTATGTCTGTTTTGGTCTGTACCATGTCTGTCTCTGGTCTGTACCATGTCTGTCTCTGGTCTGTACCATATCTGTCTCTGGTCTGTACCATGTCTGTCTCATGGTCTGTACCCCGTCTGTCTCATGGTCTGTACCCCGTCTGTCTCATGGTCTGTACCCCGTCTGTCTCATGGTCTGTACCCTGTCTGTACCATCTGTCTCTGGTCTGTACCCTGTCTGTCTCATGGTCTGTACCCTGTTTGTCTCATGGTCTGTACCCTGTCTGTCTCATGGTCTGTACCCTGTCTGTCTCATGGTCTGTACCCTGTCTGTCTCATGGTCTGTACCCTGTCTGTCTCATGGTCTGTACCCTGTCTGTACCATCTGTCTCTGGTCTGTACTCTGTACCCTGTCTGTACCGTCTGTCTCTGATCTGTACCCTGTCTGTCTCATGGTCTGTACCCTGTCTGTACTAGGGTTGTCCTGATACCGATACTAGTATCGGTATCGGGACCGATGCCGAGTATTTGCGCGAGTACTTGTACTCGCGCAAATACTCCCGATGCTTAAATAGAATATTCCCCCCCCCCCACCACCACCCCCGCCGCCGCCAACGCCGCCGCCGTCGCAAAGCCGCCGCAAACCGCAACGATAATCGCCGTTACAGCAGGCATTACAAGTTTTTGTTTGTATACTTGTAATGCCCGCCACGCCATCTATAGACACTCCCCTTCTCTGGATTGGACAGATCTGTCCAATCGCGAGCAAGGGGGAGTGTCTATGCACGGATCGGTGTGTATAGACACTCCCCCTTGCTCGCCATTGGACGGATCCATCCAATCCAGAGAAGGGGAGTGTCTATAGATGGCGTGGCTTGTAAAGCCCGCTGTATTTTGCACAGGGATTAACACCGGCAGCAGCAGCAGCGGCGGTGCCAGGTATGAGGGGCATGGCTGCAATATGTGGGGGACAGGACATGGATGCAATATGTGGGGGACAGGACATGAATGCAATATGTGGGGGACATGACATGGCTGGAATATGTGGGGGACATGACATGGCTGGAATATGTGGGGGACATGACATGGCTGGAATATGTGGGGGACATGACATGGCTGGAATATGTGGGGGACATGACATGGCTGGAATATGTGGGGGACATGACATGGCTGGAATATGTGGGGGACATGGCTGCAATATGTGGGGGACATGACATGGCTCCAATATGTGGGGGACATGGCTGCAATATGTGGGGGGACATGACATGGCTGCAATATGTGGGGGGACATGACATGGCTGCAATATGTGGGGGACATGACATGGCTGCAATATGTGGGGGAAATGACATGGCTGGAATATGTGGGGGACATGGCTGCAATATGTGGGGGGACATGGCTGCATTTGGGGACACATTAAAAAAACTATCGGTATTCGGTATCGGCGAGTACACATTAAAAAAAGTATCGGTACTTGTACTCGGTCCTAAAAACGAGGCATCGGGACAACCCTAGTCTGTACCCTGTCTGTCCCGTCTGTCTCATGGTCTGTACCCTGTCTGTCCCGTCTGTCTCATGGTCTGTACCCTGTCTGTCCCGTCTGTCTCATGGTCTGTACCCTGTCTGTCCCGTCTGTCGCATGGTCTGTACCCTGTCTGTCCTGTCTGTCTCATGGTCTGTACCCTGTCTGTCCCGTCTGTCTCATGGTCTGTACCCTGTCTGTCCTGTCTGTCTCATGGTCTGTACCCTGTCTGTCCCGTCTGTCGCATGGTCTGTACCCTGTCTGTCCTGTCTGTCTCATGGTCTGTACCCTGTCTGTCCCGTCTGTCTCATGGTCTGTACCATGTCTGTCTCAGTGCTGTCCAGCGCCACTTTAACATTATGAGTGTGCTTGGCTGGGGGGACTGGCACCACCATAAGCTGCCGGTGACTGGCCAGACCTACTGTAAATAATTTGACTCAGCAGCTTTCTTACACTGCATTATCTCCCCGGCTTGGGGCAGGGTCTGGCTGTGACCATAGGAGGGAGAGGAGCACGAGGTAAACCCTAAGGTGGCGGACAGGACATCAGGTAAAATGAATTAAAGTAATGTGTGGGTGACAAGCTCACTGACATTTTGCAGGTCTTGTTGGTATACAGATTTAAGGCAGAAAGGATAGTTACTTGCTGCATGCACCTGCAGGTCATGGCTATTGCATTACAGCTGATGGCATGTACATGATGACAGAACCCAAAGCTAAGCACTAGGACAAAAATACACAAAATTCATGAATTTCTGTATGTTTTCATTCATGTAAATATTTATACAAGTAGTGTAAGCATCTAAACTTTATTTGTTATCAACCTCTTGCAGCAAAGCTTAAAATGGAAATGAAAGAGGCAGCACCAGTAGCAAATTAGATCGTGTGCAGACAGTGAACAGACAGTGTGTGACAGTGTGAAAGCAAAGCAGCAGAGAGATGGGATCAGTGGCGGTGTGTCCATTAAGGGTTCATGGGCACCGTTCACTCACTCCAGCCACTATCTATGGTCGCCGCCACCACCCTCTATTCAGGCGTCCAGACCCTTTTCGGACACAGGGAGCCAGATTTACAGCGACAGGGGTGTATTTTTAAAGCACCTGATTAGAGCCAAAGGCTTTAAACAAGTTGAACAATGCTTTGCGCCCAAAGTCCACTTAGGTGTGGCAATTTTTGATGGGTGCGGTGGCGACATTTGATGAGCTCAGTGGCTGCATTTGATGGGCACAGTAAGGCTGCAATTGATGGGTTTTTTTCAGAATTTTTTTAGTTTTTTTGCATGGCTTCTCCTTATTTGTTGAATGACAGGCTGACAGACTTAATTGTATGATTATGGGCGTGAGTGGGTCCTCATGTCTAAGTTTTGCCTAAGGCCTCACAAAGTCTAGAGCCGCCTCTGATACCAAACATAACGAACCTTAAAATTGCGCGCGCCTGTAAACCAGCAACAAACTACAAAAACCATATACATTCCATAGACAGTAGAGCTGCACAATTAATCATTAAAAAATCATGATCTTGATTCAACCCCCTCAAGATCTCTATTGCAGTTTCCCGATTCTTTCATGTAACAAATGTAGAGACTTCTCTGCTCACTCAGCTGTCAAATGAAAGAAAACTGTCAGTTTGCCAAGTGTTTAACAACATTGTCCTTGATAGTAGATGCCTGGAAACATTGTAACTCTTACTTCTTAGATCAAAGGGATAAACTTCTTTGTGTAAAGGCAGGAAGTTTAACCACTTAAAGTGGAGTTCCACCCAAAAGTGGAACTTCCGCGTAATCCACTCCTTTCCCCCTTGCATGCCACATTTGGCATGTCATTTTTTTTTGGGGGGGGGGGGAGTCGGACTTCCTTGTCCCACTTCCTCCTTGCCTGACCAATCACAGTGCACAGCGAGTGCCCAGCCCTGAAGCCGAAAGCTGTCACGGTCGGGTGCCCACACTAAGAATGAAGACGCCGGCCAGAGAGGGGGCGGAGCTCCGGCCGGCACTTCACTGGACCGTGGAGTAGGTGAGTGTCTGTTTATTAAAAGCCAGCAGCTACACTTTTTGTAGCTGCTGACTTTTAATAAACATAAAAAAAGCCTGGAACTCCCCTTTAAAGGGACATTAAAGGATCCCATTGGCAGTTTTTTTTTTTTTTAAGCATAGGATGCTTAAAGAACAAACCTTTACAACCCCTTTAAAGTCTAAACCTTTTTGTGACACTTGTTTCTTACAAAGTTAAAATCAGTATTTTTTGCTAGAAAATGACCTAGAACCCTCAAACCCTCAGACCCTACGGAATAAAATGGTGATGGTTGCAATATTTTATGTCATACTGTATTTGTGCAGCGGTCTTTCAAATGCAATTTTTGGGGAAATAATACACTTCAATTAATAATAATAATAATAATAATAAAAAAAAAACGAAACAGTAAAGTTAGCCCAATTTTTTTGCTTTAATGTGAAAGATGACGTCACGCCATGAGAATCGTGAGAGAATCATGATCTATCTTCTAAGCAAAAAAATTGTATTTCTCATTTTAGCCAGAATCATGCAGCTCTAATAGACATCGATTATAAAGAACTACAGGTCAACAGTTAATGGACCTAGAATTAATCCCCTTACTCCGGCGTGTGTGGTGATATAATATGTGTAGTGCAATTAACGTTATTGCCCGTAAGTTCCCCCGACACATGCATTTACACTTGTACGTTGATGTATCTAGGGGTGGGACCCCTGATGTCCCACCTATGCTCCAATGAAACGAAAGAGTGCAGATCGCAGTCCATTCCTTCCCCATCCATAGTGATCGGGGACAGTGACACCTGGACCAGGAAGTGATGTTCTACACCAGCCATTCTCACCTAGGGTTCCTCCAGAGGTGGCTAGGGGTTCCTTGAGCTGTGGCTGCTTTACCTCCTGTTTGATGGTGCCTACATAGTTCTGAGCCAATTCCACTTGGAGGAGCGGTATTACACCAATGATCTTCATAGTTCTCTGTAAGGGGGGCATTCTTACCACTACTTTAAAAAAGGGAATTCTTCTCACTGACGACTAAAGTAAGGGGCATTGTTCCCACTGACCCCCAATGAATGGGTTTTATCAGGGGTTCCCGAGACCTGAAAATTATTTTTAGGGTTCCCCAGCGGTAAAAAGGTTGAGAAAGGCTGTTCTACACATTGCTTCCGGGTCAATAACAGGAGAGAGTAACCAGCAAACAGGAATGACTATGCTAGTCCTGGGTCCACCAATGGGCGTGTGGAGCCTGGAAAACATGGCGGAGGGCGGGGGGAACCACAGTTATCAAACACACAGCCACCGGATTGCTTCCATCTGACAGCCAACAGAAGCGACCACCGTATTTTCTATGGTTGCGGCAGTAAAAGAGTAATAAAAAATCTAAAGGCATCCCAGTCTAAAATGTAAAAAACAGACAAATAAAAAAAAAATGAATTTGGGGTCCCTACAAAATCCATACCAAACCTTTACCCAGACCAGAATTGTGTGATCTTTTTAGCTGGGGGTGTTCATAGAAGGGTGTTGTGTTTAGTGTTTTAAATTCCTCTGCACACAGCATATACCTGACTCAAAAAAAGTTTTTAAAGGTCTAATGTTAGCAATACTCTTGCAAAGTGTTTATTAACAGTTTGATAATGCTACAAAGCTTACAATCATTTTGCATTTATTGCTACTTTATTTTTATTCCAAAACGACTTCTGCTTTTTCAAACATTTTTGTGGGGTGAATGAGAATATAAAACTATAAACTACTCTATACTGCCATCATGTGGTCAGTATAGATATTACAGTGTTATATTTATTCTAATCTTAGATTACGGGCCAGATTCAGGAACAGTTAGGCTGGCGGATCCAGTGATCCGCCAGCCTAACTGTGACTTTGAGCCGGCGTTTCTGTTTTCTGTAACCAGAAAACAAGAAACGCCGGGTTGAAGCTCCAAAGCGAGCAGCGTAACTGAGTTTCGCCATCGCATCGTTACTTCAACTTAAAAATGGCGCCGGGGGCGTTCCCGCCGATTTACGCTCAAAAAATATGTTAATGAGCGGAAATCGGCAATTCACGATCGAATTCTGACGCGACGCAATGACGGTACGACGTTTCCGGACGGGATACGCGGCGCATAAATATACCTACATGGGGTTGGAGTATCCTATGTTAGGTATAGGCGTCGTCATCGCGTCGGGAAAAAAAAAAATCACGTCGCTTGCGTAAAAAGTTCATGAATGGGAATGTGACGTCATTGACGTTCATTCACAGAATTTGGAGCATGCGCACGGGGATGTTTGGACACTAGACGCATGCGCAGTACGTTGGCGGCGGGATCGCGCTTAGTTAGAATACTACATGCCCCGTACCCACCCAATTTGAATTCCGCCGGCTCATTTGCGATACGCTGCCGCAACTTTAGGAGCAAGTGCTTCATGAATAACAGCACTTGCTCCTAAAATGTCAGCAGCGTAACGCAAATGAGATGCGTTACTCCAGAGCAAAGATGCTCCCATCTACCTGAATCTGGCCCTATATTTTTATTCTAATCTTCCCCAGGTCAGTGATTTAAAGCACACTATAATAAAGGACAGCCAAGTAACTTAAGTGGTTTTCTTTGATAGAATGAGCAAAATATGTATTTCTCTCCTTTAAAATATTTTTTCAGTATTACATTTTTTCAAGTTCTTTTTTTGCAACATTTAATCCTTTTGCTGCTAAAAAAACTCTGTGGGGAATTTTTCAATTTTTCAGGATTTGTTATGGTATTACTGTATTTACCGCTGCGGGCGTTGCGTTAATTTTACCGCTAGCACCCTAAAAACGCGGTAAAAACACTGTAATAGCGCTTAGAGCTCTTTCACATTGAGGCGCTGCAAAAACGCCCTAAAACGCCTTTAGCGCTATTACCGTGTTTTTTTCCATGGGTCAGCGCAGAGTCTGCACCTGTTAGTGCTACAGGGTCGGGAGCACAGCATAGGTCGCAGGGTTTGGAGCGGTACTTTTTCTCCCGTGTTTTTAGGGCGCTGTTGGTAAAATTAACGCAACGCTGTGGGCGTTTTAACAGCGTTTTTCCAGCGTTCTTGAAGCATGGGCAATTTTAGTCCTGCTGTTGTAGATGCTCTTTTTTTTTTGCTTGCATGTTTACATTTTTGGGAGATCATGTGACTTTTCTACAGCTCAGAGCGGATTATAGGCGCTATTCAGGCATTTTTACAATGCTTTCAATGGAGAGGGGCGTTTTTGGAGCGTTTTTTTAACCCCCCAAAAGATGCTGCTTGCAGGACTTTTATTAAAGCCTCGCCAGCGCAACGCTTCAGTGTGAAAGGGTCCATTGAGATGCATGGAGAGCATTTTATGAGCGTTTTAATAGCGCTATTTTTAATGCTAAAACGCTGTAAAAACGCTCAAGTGTGAAAGGGGTCTAAAACAATAATAAAACCACAAGACTATAATATGGGTCGGTTATCCAAGGCTTATCTAGGTTCCGTTTCAGCCTAAAATATTGTTCTGGAGTCACGAATAGGGAGGTTGATTCTTTATGAAGAAGAACCTACAACTCGAAGGCTCTCGATGAAGAGTGGACTTAAAGCGGATGGTTCACCATAAATAAATATTAAAAGCCAGCAGCAACAAATACTGCAGCTGCTGACTTTTAATATTAGGACACTTACCTGTCCTGGAGTCCAGCGGCGTCCGCAGCAGAGGATGAGCGATCGCTCGTCACCCTGCTGCTCCCCCCTCCATCCACGGCGAGGGAACCAGGAAGTGAAGCGCTCCGGCTTCACTGCCCGGTTCCCTACGGCGCATGCGCGAGTCGCGCTGCGCCCGCGATTGGCTCCCGCTGTGTGCTGGGAGCTGAGAGTTCCCAGCACGCAACGGGAAAAGCCTGTCTTTTGCCCGAGACTGCGGGCCGGAAGTGGGTGCGGATACCTGTCTTTAGACAGGTATCTGCACCCCCCTCCCCCCTGAAAGGTGTCAAATGTGACACCGGAGGGGGGGAGGGTTCCGATCAGCGGATCTTCACTTTAGGGTGGAGATCCGCTTTAATTGAAACCAGAGGGGGTTCAAGCTTTGTACCAAGGGATAGAGTACATAGCTTGAGGGGCAGTTGGGGCTGAAGCCATCGGAATCGCTGCTGCTGGAGTCTTAGGCCGCGTACACACCACCGAGGAACTCGACCGGCGAAATACATTGTTTTCCTCGTCGAGTTTCTCGTTCGGCTGTCGAACTCGTCGAGCCCAATTTTCCCACTCCCGTCGAGGAAATAGACATGCTCTCTTTTTGGCTCGACGAGTTTCTCGACAGTTTTCTCTGCGAAAAATGTACACGCGACCGGTTTTCTCGGCAGAATAAGTCTCCCATCAAGTTTCTTGATGGATTCTGCCGTGTGTACGCGACCTTAAAGTTCCACTGTGACTTAAGAGATGTAGGCTTACCAACTCTTTTCGAGAGATATTTAAGGAAAGAACATCCTCTCTGCAGATTCATTTTGAAAAAGCCTTGGAAGGAGGCTGCCCAGAGCTTCTACTAGCCGCAAACTCTTCAAAAGAAACCTGGCTAGTTCATAAAGAGTGGCATCGTTTGCACCTATGTGATGGAGTGGTCAATCAAAGGGGCCGCTCATACAAGTTGGAAGAAAGATGGCAATTGTTCTTTCTAGAGAGAAATAGGGGAACTGGGCTAAATAAATTGAATGATGATCATGGGCATTTAGGGCTGGACAGAACATTAAATTGAGCCAGGAATTAATTCTACTGGCATGCAGGCTGAAGTTGAAAGCTACTGCCACACCTGCCTTCTCTGCATCTAGAAGAAGACTTTGCAATCCATAGCTGCACCAATGGGCCACCTTCAGAGTCAAGGTCCTATGGACATGATGTGCATTGATTGTTTGAGTCTATATCCCGACACAAGTGGCCAAGGGAACATACTGGTAGTGACTGATCATTTAATTTGTTATGTCCATGCCTATCCTGCGAAAGATTAACAAGCTGTCACAGTTGTAAAAGTTAATTTGTTCAATACAGACTGCCTCAGAGAATCCATTCTTATCAAGAAAGAGACTTTGAAAGCAGGCTCAATAAACAAATGTTAAGCATTCAGAAGTCAAAAATTACTTCATATCACCCCCAAGGGGATCCACAGCCAGAAGGGTTTAATTGAACCCTGCTTGACATGTTTGGGACCCTTTCTGAATAATGTATGTGTAGCGCCCCTTTGCTTTTTGCATGGGCGCTGCGTTAAAACTAGCTGGACTAGGAGAATTAAGTTGCTCCTAGTTGTGATTTGTTTAGGTTGTTGACCTATGTCATTCTGGAAAGGTCCACTGGCTCGGACTGCATTCTGGGGATGTTATTTCATCCTTGGCCGGCAGTGGGAGCCGGCGGGATTTCTGGCGGATGGAGTCTTCCTCAGCAGCCAATTTGAGAGGGTTTTTCCTCGCTGGGCATGCTGGGAGGGGTATATCTGGGACCTAGGTCGACTCTTCCGGTTCTTTTTCACGTGCGTGGGGTCCCGGACTCGGGGTGCGGCATCCACCTTCAGGGTGTGCGCGCCCATGGACCCTGCCGGCGCGGCCCGCCTGGCCAGGTTCCTGGGCCTTCCTGAGTCTCAGCCGGAGACGAGAATCAAGGGACCTCAGTGACTTGCTGGGTTCCCGAAGCTTAAGAGAATCCCAGACGGGGATTCGGTGACTGGGATGCTGGCAGGGAACACTTTGCTGTCACCCGTTGACTTATGCTGAGAAATTACTGGGAGGATTCGCTGTGTTCGCACATTTAGTCTATCCAAATTAACTGGCCTGTGGCAGAGGCCTAGAGCCGGGCCTGTGAGAGAGACCCGTTCCTCCCAGCCAAAATTCTACAGGTAGGTGGCGCCTCGGCTGCCAGGTCTGTGTGAGAGACACCTGTCCGGGGGCACCTTACCCACCCAGTCTCATCGAAGTGGCGACGTGTGAAAATTTGTGCTAAGGGCTGATCTGCCTTGTGTATATCCAGGTCTGACATCGAAAGTGTCTCTTCTCTCATCAACCTATTCTTCCTTCTCCAAAGTTGATGTTGGCTAATGTTGGCCTGGAATTAAAGCATTGAGAAAATCTTTATTGACTGTGTGGACCTCCGTTTACTACTTAGTTCTTCTGATGAATCCCTAGACCAAGCTGGGGTAACTTAATTTGCCGATCCCAAAACAATCCAGCGGCTCCTTCGGGGGTAGCGCTACAAAAGCTACATTGGAGCAGTCACATACCCGCTGTGGTGCATGCTTATAGTAGTACAGAGACTAATGCTTTTCTCAGAATAGGTTTATGTTCAGTGATTTGGCCTTCAGCATCTCTAGAGATGGAACATCAGCTTAAAGGTGTTTTTTTTTTAAATAACAAACATACCATACCTACCTCCACTGTGCAGTTTGTTTTGCACAGAGTGGCCTCGATCTTCGTCTTCTGGGGTCCCTCGACGGCTGTCTCTGCTCCTTCCCACAAGAGCTAACCCCCCTCTCTGGGAAGTGCTCTCCCAAGGGGGTTAGCTTGCAGGCGATCTCCTGTGTGATACACTCGGCCCCGCCCCCCGGCGGGCTGTGTCATTTGATTGACAGTAGGGGGAGCCAATGGCTGCACTGCTATCAATAATCCAATAAAGGGCCCAGAAGAGCTGGGGGAAAGCAACACGGGATCGCACCCATGGAGATTCGGGGCTCAGGTAAGTAAAATGGGGGCTCTGGGGGCCCGGAGAGTGCAAGGTGTTTCTTCACCTTGATGCATTAAAGGGGGAAGTAAACCCTGAGGCCCCATACACACGAGCAGACAGATTTGTTCAAATCGGTCGGGCAGACCGAATTGAACAAACCTGTCTGCTGGGGACATATTGGTTTGATCGCCATTCGGCGCGTGTGCGAGAAGACATGTCTGCTGGTTAGCATACTAACCAGCAGACATGTCGGGCGGACGGGTTCCCAGCCGACAGATTTCAAAGCATGCTTTGAAATCTGTCGAGGGGCCAAATCCGTCGGCTCGCCCGTACACATGGTCGAATCTGTCTGCTGGGACGGTCGGGCCGACCGTTTCCAGCAGATAGATTTGATCGTGTGTATGCGGCCTGATGGGTGTTACTTCCTCTTTGTTTCCCAGCAAAGGTAAAGCATAATGGACTACTATGCATCACATAGTAGCCCATTATGTGACCTGCAGGAGAAGCCCATGATGTCCCCATCTTCCTCGCTAGTAGCGAGCGTCCATTCTTCACCCCTCTTCCTTCCAGGGCCAGGATCTCTGGCTCTGTGACTGGCTGGAGTCACGTGACGTTGCGTGATGTCACTCCCGCGCATGCGCGTGGGAGCAGCCTTTAACGACATGACCTGAGATAGAAACGGCACAGCGTGCCCTTTCTAACTCAGCGCATGAGCAGAAGAAATCGCCGTACATCGATTTGCAAATATCTCCTAGACCGTGCAGGTCTGGGAGATATTTCAAGCATCTACAGATAAGCCTTAATCTAGGCTTACCTTTAGGTTAAAGTGGTTGTAAAGGGTTTACAACTACTTTAAGGTGAAAAAATAAGAAGCTTTACAACCCCTTTAAACTCACAGAGAGGAAAGGCTCTGTAAGTACCTAAAGATGACCTGTGAGACATTTCAAAACACTAGAGGACATTGGAACAAGAAGAATTATGATATAAGGGTTCAGGTTCATGATCTTCAGCCAGCAGACAAAGCATTGCTGAGAAACCTGAGACCCTCTGAAAAGCATAAGATAGCTGACCGATGGAGTTGCCTTGCCTTTCTGTTCACCAAATCTGTTCCGATGGGAGAATAGGGCCTCTGAAGACTTGGCATTAAAATCATCTACTGCCTCTGAGTGAAGCCATCTGGGTACCTGCAAGAACCAAGAAGCCTTTGCCCAGCTTATCGTCTTCCAGACAAGTTCCAATTACCAGGTTGCAACCTTCACCACCAGACACAGATGAGGGAACAAGCAGTGAGAAGGAAGATGCTTGCATGGACTGGCTATGGCCATCTACACCTATAGACTAGGATGACCAGACATCCCCGGTTTCAGGGGACACTCCCCAGATTGAGGACACTGTCCCCGGAACAAGTCTGCCCCTGGTTTTGTCCCCGGATTGGATTTGAACAGGAGCTGTGGAAATTTCAAAGTCAGCCGGTGCAGAAAAAAAAATTGGAATTACTCCCCCTCCCACCGCTCCTACTAGCTGAGGGTGTAGCTGGCCAGCTAGAACCTGTCCTAGGTAGCTAATATAACCTACATGTATATACAGCTAAGCCTGCTAAGAACCTAATGTAGTGCACATGTTTATATGTGAGAGACAAAAGCAAAGTTATTCACAGTTGAATTCATGCCAGAAAGCATAGTTAAGCTTTTGTGACTCATCAGAAGCCTTGGCCCAATCACAGCCAATCTCACATTGAGCAGAGTCTTGACCAGTCACAGCAAGCTTTACAAACACTCTGGGAGGTTCCTAATACTCCATGTGCTGCTAGATTATTCCACCACAGACACGAGAAAGCCACATGGAGACAGAGAGCAGAACAGACACAAGGCCAAAGTTGTGTTTTATGGAAGCCAGGGGCTAAAAATAGGTATGTGGCACAGTTATATATATGTTCTTATTGCAAATAGTGTGGTTAGAACTGTATGCTGATCTAGTTGTGTGTTCACTTGTAGTTCCACCATACCTCCTAACCGAACCATACCGAACCATACCATTCCGAACCATACCATATCATACCTTCAAACCAAACCAAACCCAACTAAGCTAACCCTGCAAAAGCAACCCTGCAAACCAAGTTGCAAACCACAGTTATACCTTTCAGAGAAATCAGAGAATGCTTTGATAACTTACAGAGAGAGAGAGTGAGAGAGAGAGAGAGAGAGAGTAAATACTGAAGAAAGAAATATATCCACCATCTTATGTTAAATGACAAGATTGAATATTTGAACCACCACTTTCTGTTATACTTTATTCATCACGTGTTGTACATGGACTGTCTGCTGCAAAGCAGCAGTATTATATATGAAGAAAAGTGAAGTTAATAAAGAAGTTATTTTAAGCATTTGGTGTGCTCTTTAAACCTACTGCTTCCATAGAACGGCGCTAGAGGAATTTCAGAGTAATAGTCTTGTTGGACTGAAAAGTCAGAGATATCACAATTCTTCTAATGCCACAGCGCATGAGGCACTTCATAGTGCTGCGCCTGCCACACAAGGGGTGTATTTTTTCCATTATCTGTGCCCCTTTCTGATGATCATGTGCTGGCCGGAGCGGAGGGAATATCTCTATAGTTTCGGGTGTATGCCAATTGCCCATTCACCTCCGCTGTTCTTCTGGCTTGGCTCAAGTCCAGGCCAGTCACCTGCCTGTTTGTCTCCTTGCCTTCCCTGGCAGAGTGATCTTCCTCCACTCCCCACCCAGTAGTAGCCGGGGGCCCGGAAAGTAAGACTTGACAGGCTGTGAGGCGGGCAGTGGTGGCAACGGGCAGAGAGTCGCTCATTGCCGCCATTACCATTAAAAAAAAAAATCCCCAGATTTTATTTAAAAAATCTGGTCACCTTACTATAGACTTCACCACATCCCCTGCCTTGCAGAGCAGATACAAGTATTCCTTAGTCCTGAAGCTCCGGAGTTTACCTCAGGGATACCAACCAGAGAGTCAGATCTTCAGACTCCGCTAAGTGTTCGAGATCCAGAGACTCTCTATTCACCTTAAGAATTGAGAACCAAAGGAATGGAGAAAAAAAAGTGAAATTCCCCCACCCAAAAGACAGGCCTATGATCTTGGTTGAGAGTTCTGAGGAAGCCATCTGTACCACCCAGAAGACTTACAATACATGAATTCTGCCTATTACAGCTTCAATAGAGGGCGACTCTGGCTCACCACCCGACACCTACGACGGTACTATAAAGGGGAAGTTCCATGCGGATGGCGCCACCCTTGGGGCTGCTTTATCTGAATTCCTGTTAGTAAAAGACGATTTGCGCTTTTCTGTCTGTTAGGCCTCGTACACACAATCAAATCTGTCTGCTGGAAACGGTCTGCTAGACCGTCCCAGCAGACAGATTCGATCGTGTGTACGGGCGAGCCGACGGATTTGGCCACCCGACAGATTTCAAAGCATGCTTTGAAATCTATCCGATGGGAACCCGTCCGCCCGACATGTCTGCTGGTTAGTACACTTACCAGCAGACATGTCGTCTCGCACCGGCGCCGAATGGATTCGGCGCATGCGCGGAAGTGTTTTACTTCCTGGTGCGGTGACGTGGCAGCGTCAACGTCACCGCCACGTCACCGCCACGTCAGCGCGCCGTCTGCTGGCGGGGATTTTGGTTTGCTCGTGTGTACACGCGAGCAAACCAAAATCCAAAGAGACAGATTTGTTCAAATCGGTCGGTCCGACCGATTTGAACAAATGAATTGCCTCGTGTGTACGAGGCCTTACAGTGTGATGAATGTGCTTACTCCATTATGAATGGTAGCTTTACCAGAACGAGTGCTCCCGTCTCATAACTTCCTTCTGAGCATGTGCAGGGTTTAAAACGTCGTTGTAGCCCACACAATCATTTTTTACAACCCGAAAAACGACATAGTTTTAAACGTAGTTAAAAAATGCAGCATTTTTTTTTTTTTACAAAACAGTGCTTTATTGTGCAGAGAGCAAATATACAGGATGTACAAAAAGAGATCCGGATCAAAAATGTGGTACAGAGACAATGAATGATCATACGAAAAATAGAGTATATCTACATTTCAAAGGGGGTGGAGAACACTGGTAAAGCAGGGTCAAGTGTATGCAATTGTCACATAGGTACAGTAAAATGCAGCATTTTTGAATAATTTTTTTTTGTCGTTTTTCAGAACCCGAAAAATTATGTGAAGCCCACACGGTCATTTTAAATGACATTTTTTAAAAATG